>CM070754.1:1859824-3059824 GCA_036346245.1 Bonia amplexicaulis | reverse complement strand
TTTATACTACTAAGTGACTTTGGTCACGCGGCGAGAGAATTGGAAAATATACATCAAAGTAGGAGTCAGGATGTGGGGTCATCACGGTGATCCAAGCCCACTACCTTTGGTAGAACCCGAGATAGGAGTCGAATGTGGGGTCATCACGATGTGATCCTAGCCCACGACTCTATCATTGGGAGAACTAGGGAGGGTCGAATGTGGGTCATCACCTTGTGATCCAAGCCCACGACCAAACCCTAGGATTGGACTTAGGGTAGAGAGGTGGTGGGACTCGGTTATCCTGACCGGGCCTACCACTCTACCCCGGATGGAGGTCGTTTGGTTTGGCGGTGGTCAATGTTGAGCTCACGGAAGTTTGTGGTTGGAGCCTCGGTGAAAATATAAGGACAAGAACCTTGTGCCAAAGAAAGAACATAGTGATCGCCGCACCACGTGAGTTGATTCGTCAACACCGGTTTAGTAGTCGCTCAATTCAATTGAACCTCTACAGGCTGAGGTGTTTTGATGACGTGGGAGTTAGGTATGTTGCGGGTACCTAACAATGGTAGTGTCGACTTAAAACGGCAGGGGAGGTTCAGGTTGAACATGTGGCCGTGATTGAGCGATGCTACCAGGTAGAGTCTATATAAAGAAGCGAGCAGTGAAACGACCTGGCTTTCTTAACTCTATCCGGGGAGTTAAGGGATCGTGTGGGTAAAGTTGAGCAACTCTGCAGAGTGAAATAATGGTATTCGAATCTGCGCTGCTGGTTAATGAAGCTGTGTTAATTGGGTGATTCCAAATATGAGGCATAAGTAGATCTTTGAGGTTAAGATGGTTAATGATGAACGCTTTGAGAAATGGAAAACCCCTGATCTTAAGGAGCAAATGTTTTACTTTTGATTGTTTGCAAATAAACTGCATCCACAAGCGTAATAAAACCCTATATGCCCATCCTTGAATATCCTTACATATAGTAAGAAAGGATTACCCTTGTGGCTTGCTGGGTACGGTGGTACTCATGACTCGCTAAACAATTTAACAGAAGGCCAATGGATTCAAGAGGAACCTGCGGAAGAAGGAGCCCTGGAAGAGCCAATCATGTCTGATGATGATTGGTGTTAGGTCTTAGCCTCGCTCAGGCCGCCTGGTTGTATTTTGTAATCACATGTGGTTTGTGGGTCTGCGCGCCCGTTGCTACACTAATCTTACCTTTATATTGTAATAAAGTAAAGTCTTTATTGTACGTATGTTCTGAGGTGATAATCGCTTTATTTCGAACTTTATAACTGTTCATTTCTGTACGGTTATGGAGTTCCGTACCGTCTCCAGAAATGGGGACGTTACAGAATGATTCATGGCCACAAGCCAATGTTTTGACGCATGGCCTCACCTTGCATTGTCTCTATATTAACCTCATCTTAAGTACATGGATTTGTCTATCTTGGACCGGTGTAGACTTCTCTCTATTCTCCGATGAAATCGAATGCAACTGCTCTGCATTCTTGAAGGAAAAAACCTAGTCCCGTTTGGTGCGAAGATATATTACATGAAACAGGTATAATCACACACGATTCCTGTAATATTCCTGGACTCATGTGAAATCCATGCATTCCAAACAGACTAGTAAGTAGCAGTAGTGAACACGATATCAGTACGACAACATGTTAATCACGTGCTCTAATGTGCGCGTTACTTGAGTTGGGACCGCAATTATTATTTAAGCAGATGCAGTTGGCGCTATCATTCTTTTTCGAGACTGAAGCTAGCACCATTATCAGCATGACACATCAATGCTCCACGCGCCTTAAATATCATACAGCCCACTCATTGGACTGAAAAAAAGATGCTTATAGCTAAAATAACACTATAACTGATTAAAATCGGACTGTAACTGATAATAATTTATTTGATATAATTAAATTTAAAAATTTTAAAAATAGAAATAATATGTTAGTCCATCACAATCAATACAAACGAATACAGGAAAAAAATAAAAAAAATTAAAAAGATAGAAAAATAAAATTTAAAAATAAAAAAAAATTAAGCTAGAAACTAGAACTTTAAAGTCAAATGAGCGGCACTAATCTTCTCAGAGTTGGGATTCATGAGTCACGTGATAGATTTATTCTGTCTGATCGTCTGCTTTCCTGCGTGTCAATCCAATCAGACCACGCAACCGATTGTAAAACAGATCATTCTACCAACGAACGGCCAGGCCGGTAGGTGACGGGGCGGCAACCCAGTTGCTTTGCGAGAAATTACATCGTGCACGGAAGACCCGGACGACGTGAGACAAGGCCGTCCGTGGCTTGTGACGTGGAAGCCATCATTAGCCTGCTAGTTTTGACCCGCCCAATAGAGCGTCTATTCTTTTTCTTCAAAACTCATGATTTTTAATTTTTACTATAATACTTAACTTTTAAACAAAATATTTTCTTAAAACGAGATTTACAAGTTAAACGATATACACGTTAAAAGTCCAATATGTGTACCATCTAAAATCGCAAATATCTCTCTCCGTAATCTGTACCGTAAATAACTAAAATTAAAAAATTTCAATCAAATACCATAAACCGTGCCCGTTGCCAAACAGACCCTCATTCTACCGAGCTTTTTGTACTGGCGATGCATTATCCAGTACAGACTTTTCCTTACGTTCAGGTGTCGATTTTGTTCAGACTTCAGAGGATTCAGTGACCACATAACATGGCTTCGGCACGACTGTGTAGCAAATCCCTTATTAGGCTAATTCTGTGTAACAAATGGTAATGATAAATCCAATCAGGATTAAACACTGTGAAGCTACAAATGTACAGTGGAACTGCAGGGCACATAACATTCAACCGGCTGGCGGCACAGAAAGAGAGAGTCAATCACGCAGTAAGACGGGCAAAATAGCATAATGTTATCTTCATTGCAAAAACTGCAAGAAGTAGCAGATTGCAAGCACAATACTTATGAGTTGCATTCACCACGCTGAATACCCAAACAGACACTAGAATTCAGAACTTGGGAAAACAGTGACAAACCGACAATAGACAACGACTGAATAGAAGCACAAGGCAACAGTTAGCTATAACGAGCTTTAGCCTTCACGTACGGTAAATTCTTGGACACGTTACTACGATGATGGTGACTCATAATCATTTGGTATCAAACTCCTCCAGCATAGGATGAGGCTGGCCCACGCCCATCAATCTCTGGATCTGAAACAAAGGGGAGGAACAGTCAAAACAAAACATTATGACGTAAAACAACAAACAAAATTATAAGTTATTTTGCCAAGGCAAGAAATAATCTGCATACAGCTGCTTTTGAAGTGTTACTGCGTATGCAGAGCAAAACCGAGCTGTTGCAGCTGTGGCGTCCTTCCATGGGCCAGCACAGTCATGTGATTGGCTGATTGCTAATCGGAGTCTTCATACAAACCCTCATCGTCCGAAAGCTCATCAAAAGACCTGATATCTAGCTGGTAGCGCAACATACCACCAATGCCACCAAAGCCTCTACAGAACTGCGATCCCTCTTGAGATTTGTTAGTGACAAACTCGAGCGAGCAACCAAACTTCTTGTACTCATTAGCAAACCATTCCAAGAGAGACATTTTTTCCTGAACTTCCAACTCAGCATTAGTTGCTGGATCACGGAAATGGCTCTGATCAGTTTCCTGCTCTTTGTTCAAATGTTTTATAACAGTTTCCCCAGAGGCACTGTTCTTGAGCACATATCTGTTGACATCCAGATTCTCCCACACTATCAGAGTCTCAACAGCACCCATTTCAAGAGCCTTAAGAGTGTCATCAACACCAAAGACATATTTCCCAGTATCTTGACTGATCTCTTCGAAATACTTGCCAATCAGCTTCTTCTCCTGTATGAACTTCACGTTTGCTAGAATCTCAGCTGACAACTCAATAGCTTGGTTGAAACCATTCTCACCACCATAAGAAACATCAACCACATTAAGTATCTTGGCTTGCAGTCGCTGATCAAACATGTCAGATTGGCTCAGCTCTGTCTTAAAATCAGCAGAACCAGCAAGAATTAGTCCTGCAACATTAGGCTGACTGGTAGCTGGATTAATGAAAAACTGAGTAGCAAGCTCAGCTGTTTTCCGGACATAGTTATGACGTTTTTCCATCCGAAGCCGAGCAAAACGTAGAGCAGACTGCCCTCCTCTACCATGCTTCTTTGGCAGATCAACAGTGAATTTGTGAAGCACTTCACGGGTATTGCCACTTAGTGTGCCAAAAAGAGTACCGTTACCATCCATAACAATGAACCCAAACTTGTCATCAGATTCCAAGAGCTCATTTAAAGCCTCAGTGTGGAACTTGTTGTCACAAAGGTACAATGATACATTAATAGGCTTGAAGGGCTCAAAATCAATAGTAACTTTCTTTTCCTTTCCATCTTCAGTAAGAATGGTTCCTGTGTAGAGAACCAATCCATTGGGAGGAACTTTGTTATACAGCTTCAGCCTCTGCTGAGCTGAGGTGATGGCAGCCAAAACAGATTGGCGATTAACTCTACTCTTGATGTTTGAAGCAGTACCATATTCATCACCTAACATCTTAGCCACTCGAGCAATCTGGTCACGTGGAGGCATAATAAGAGAGATCATGCTTGTGCCATTGCCTCTAGCTGACTCCAGTGCCTTGATTAGCTTCTTAATCTTCCAGATCTCAATGTTCCTATCAGTTTCATGGCTGTCAGACATCTTGACAGAGCCTGGTATGAGCAGTTAACCTGTAGACTGCCAAATACAAACACCAACAGAAATATTAGGGACTGGAAAAAAAATTAGGTACCCAGTTCCCCCATAGGAAAGTTTGTAAATAAACTTAATGAAAATGGAAAATTCATCAAAACAATTCACTGTGTTATGAGTTAAAAATAAGAAACAATACTCATGAGCACATACAATTAAAACAATAAAGATTAACTAAGTAAAACTAATTTGTTCGAACCAACACACTTAAACATAACATGGAGTGAAAGAACAAGCAAGACAACCTAAATTTTCATCAACACATCTTTGTAGACCAAAGTTCATCACACAAAACATTCCAACAACAAAATGGATATATGCAAGATTTCTGCAGCAATCAACTATAAGAGTATCAGACCACCACAATTCCCTTCAAACATAGTTGATATTGTTTCTGAGTGGCAATAGTGAACTACACCAGGCTAGGAAAAAAGCTAAGTACAATATGCATGTGAATAGAGAGTTCCATTTGAAGGTAACTCAAATGATTTTGCAGCCAAGATAGAACAATCAAGCATATACACTTATACAGACAAGGTTATCTGTAGGTTGCACAGTGTGCAGCAAGCATTGCATAAGGAAATGTCTTTTTGATTTGGACAAAAAAAAGTTGAAGCAGCCAGATAACCCTCAGGGTAACAGTAGTACATAACCATGCTTAGTTTAGATCTGAAAACTCCTCCAGTAAAACAATACTAAAAGGTTAGAATGTACAGTCACAAAACAAATGAAGAGCAGTCCTACGAGGCTAGGACTAGCTAGCAAAATTGGCTTCACAAAACCATCAAATATAAAATATAAAATATAAACAGTCAATAAAAGTAGCAAACATGTATTTGTCAACATGGTAAACAAAACTTCGTACGAAACTCAAAAGAATAAAGGAACTGCTTCATCTTTGGAAACTACTAGAACAAAGCTTTGGCCAGCTCATCATAGAAGATTCCTTTTAACTGATAAAAGTTACCTAATTCACAGAGTGGACAACCGACCTTTGCAATCGTTCTGGCTCATGTCCTACTAGCACATACACCCTCAGCTTCCTATCAACTTCCCATTCCCAAGGTAGAAATGTACAACTATTGCAATCGCTAACTATGAAGTTTTAGAATTTTTAATAATTATAAAAGTTTAGAAACAAGTGACAGATGAAACATCAGTATATTTCCCGTTGCACATAGTATGACTGTTTGTATTAGTCTAGTGAAACTACACGATGGCATCACAAATGAAAAGGAAATAGTCAGGACAAGAAAACATCAAACAAATGAAATGCACGTAACAAGGAAGAAAGCACAAATAAGTAAAATGCACGTAACAAGAAAGAAAACACAAATAACTTGAAAGTACTCCTAAAGCTAGACGAACTGCTTATACTCATTGCCTAGGTAACACCGTGGGCACTCTTACGGGAAGGCTCAGCTAATATGACCTTAACTTTAAGCACCACGGAATCAAAACAACCACAATTCATATAATCGAAGAAAAGAAAAAGAAACATCATCCCAGGACACATGTATTTAGGCCTCTACCCAATCCCCCAACTCTTCTTTCACATATCCGACAAATCAAGCCAAGTCCCCAACAACCAATCTCAACAGAGCATGGATCGATTGATATCGACCTAAAAGCTCGCGGCCTAACTTGGGAAATCGCACAAATCAGCCGACCAGCGCACTCCCCTCGCACAGATCCAGAAATCACAAGGAAACATCCTCACCGCGTGAGCTAGAAATCTCGGACAAAATCCCCCCTCAATCAACTCAGAACTAGACACAATCGGACCAAAACCACATCGCGCTGCGATTACTAGGGTTTCAACCTCTAATCGCAACCAAATCTAATGAGCACATAAACAAACGAACGAGGGTTCCATCCTCTAATCGCAACCAAATCTAATGAGCACATAAACAAACGAACGAACAAAGGTAGCAAACGGCACGATTAGATCGGATCCGAGCGACCTTCGATCCGCAGGTTATACAGCTCCAAAGGATCGAGAAAAAGAGTAGCACTACGGCGAGATCCAATCGGATCGAGGAAGCGTGGATCGGGCTAGGGTTCCTCACCGAGGGGGGCGGGGGAAGCGCCGACCTCTCGCGGGTGGGGAATCCTCGCCTGGCTGTCGACTGTTTTGGAGCGAAAGGAGTTTAAGGACTGTCCGGCGCGTCGGCGCGGTGTATACTGACCGTCCGATCGCAGCGAGGTGGGCGTGGATGGCGTGGATCAACTGTCATCCGACCTAGAAACATTAGCGGACGTTGGATCGGGCGAGGATGAGGCGGACGGCAAGATATAGACGAGGTTTATTTCGATAGGGCGTGAAGGTTCTGTTTGGAAGAGCTAGCTTCCCTGGAAAGCCGTTTTGGCTTTCTGAGCTCAAAAACAGTTGTAGCTGGTGCTATAGCTTTTTGGTTGGACTGCTTGCCTGTTGTCAGAGGGGGAGACGTCGTCTCTCTGTTGGTGCAGGAACAGATGCAAGTTTTTTAAGTCTAAAAAGCGGCTCAGCCTCGGCATACGCTACTGGGGTAGCGCAAGCTACGCATCGAAGTATCCCGATCGCCGTTGGGACACGAGCCGCTACCAACAGCTGGTAAGAACCTACTACAACTTATTCCTGTAATATTTCTCTCCGCAAATGTGCACTAACATCCTCTCCCGTCTACCCACAGACATCGGATCTGCTATATGCCTACCGCAGTTGGATCGATCGAGAGATCCACCTGCACGACCAGTGACGCCCTGACCATGAGGAATGGGAGGCCAACACCGACCGCGAGACAATGGAGGAGCGCCACCACGATCGTATATGGTAGGAGATGTAGCCTCATCTCGACACATGCAGACGTAGGGAGCACGAGGCTCGCGTGGAGGAGCGCGAGAAAAAGCACGAACTGGCGGCCAAGACGAGGGCGGCGGGCAAGGAGTACAACGCCAAGCTCGCAAGGAAAGGTAAATGGCCACGATCCACATAGTAGTTTGAGGCATTCCGTACCAACCCCCTGCCGGCCATGTTGTTCCTTTATGAACATACATGTATTCTTGCATTAGTCGGATGCTTCCATAACAATATACCGTAGTAGTTTCGGCGTTTACTCAAGTAATTACCGAAAACACTATGCCATGTAACCACATCATATGCGTGTAGGTTCAGGGGCTCCAATGTATTACATATTCCTTGTCCCCCACCTTATCTTTGGTCGGAATATTTCATCACTCTTTTACCTTCGGGTGTATTTGCACTGTACAGCAGGATTTGTATGCATTATATTTGTTTTCATCTAAGAATTCTGAACCATGACAACGAAATTAGTACTCAAACTCTACTATATTTATTTACACATTAAGACCTTAAACGCTAACTTTTTTGACATATAACATACAACTGTCTACCTAAAATATTTTGCACTGCTTTATAGTCCAAACTACACCATCAACGGATGTTGTTTAATCTCACATCCGAATAAAAAATAGGACTTTTTTAAATAATTCTTTTTTATTCGGAAATACAAAACTATACCCACGTTTTTATTTTTTACAAAAGTAACCCCCTGGAGTCGCAGTAGCGTTGGGCGGCAAGAGGTGTTGTTGCCGAATGGTTGGGTGACTGCATCGTTGTCGCCCAATGTTATAGCTACTGCATGCGTGTCGCTTAGTCATTAGGTGACAGGATCCAGTTGCCCGGCTACAGAGGTTACTTTTCTAAAAAAATAAAAATGTCGGTATAATTTTATATTTTTGAATAAAAAAAGGATTATTTAAAAAATTCCTTAGAATTAGGCTCTCATACTACTACTATTAGGACCGTATGCGGTGCCCACCTGGGAGGGAGGGGTCTGGTGTCTCCATATCTCCTCTATTGCTAGCCCGAGATCCATCTACAACGGTGGGAGAGAGGATGTGGTGTCAAGAAAGAGGAAGAAAGAGAAAGAGAGAGAAAGTGAAATTATCTGGAACCGCTATCAGCACGCGAGAGAACAAGGAAGAGAAAGAGAGGTTGAGAAAGAGAACGCACCGATCACTAACTTCTCTTTATATAATAGTAGAGATTTATACCAAAAGTAGGATGGACATAGGTGAAGTTGCGGTTGTATGCAACAGCAGCAACACCCTATGTTTCTAAAACGTTGCGGTTGTAATTTGTAAAGTTGTGCTTGGTTTGGTGTCAAAATATTTTGGATTCTTTACCTGACCCTATGCTTAGAAGTCGTTTTTTTTTTCATCTCCGAAAATTCTACTCGAACATAGTACTCAAATAGAATCAATTGGACTTCTCCAACGTTAAAATCAAAGTAGTTGGAACTTGATATCCCACCTAAGTTTCTAGTACCAGTAACCGTGCTTTCTTGACCGAATTGAATGGATAAATGCTCCAGCTCCGAGATCATCTACCAGATGTCTACCTGGTTCGACAAACTTCTAGCGAAGTTTACCATGCTTGCTGCAATAGGTACTGGTGTGGTACCACTAGCACTTCATTTGCTCCATAGGTAGCTATTTTCAGAGGGTTCAGTTGTCAAACTGAATCGTTGTCGAAGTTGCCGTTTGTCAGCAAGAAAAAAGGTTAACACGGAAATCAGGTCGTAGTTAACCAAGGACCTGGCCTCCAGTGAATCGTCATGACTGGCTTTTTTTTCGTCCCTCCTGAAAATCGTTATCATCATCACCGACTCCATGACCGATTATCGAATCATCTACGAGCGTGCTGGTACTTATTATTCACCGATACAAATTGCTTGTGTGCCCTATCAGCATCACGGGAGATGTATTGAGAGTAATTTCCGATTACTTCACATAGACTCGCACAGATGAACTGATTCGTAGCTGCTGATCACATCAAATGACAAACCACTGAAACAGTCCTCGCTTCTTCGCCCAATTGACCGGTCAATCGTGCTAAATGTTACGAACGAAGTGAGTACGTGCTGTGCTAGCCTTATGTTCTACCGTCCATGGATCACTTTCGGCACTTTGGTAGCGATTGCCGCGGACGTTCAGACGTTCCGTTCCGGATTCCACATCGGACCGGATGTTCCTGTTCGTCGAATAGGGCGATCTTTACTCTGCTTTACAATGTGAAAAAAAGAAGCCAGACAGGATTTAAGATGACTCGTGTGATGCATGCAGTGACAACAACGAGTTGATTTACATGGGAGGAAAAGACTGACGAATGCTGCGAATTGTGAGACGTTAGCTCCTCTTCTTGGTGGAAAAAAAAAAGACTGACAAGTGCTGCGAATTGTGAAACGTTGACTCCCCTTGTCTTTTTTTCTTGCAAATTCGGAATTGGAGCACATGATCTAGGGATAAGTGACATTTTTGTATGAAATTTTATATACTCAGGTGAGTCTTATGGGTAATTTTATACTTCGTGAGTGGCATGCTTCTTCATACTGACTGGATTGAATCAAACAGGTAGATGCTTGTTTATCCTGACTGGACCGAACGAAATGGACCGGGTATGTAAGGCCAAGCTAGGTCTGATATGCCATTAAACAGATAAGATTACATGCAGTCATTTGCTTAGTTACGGTCCGGTTGGCTGCGACAACTGCGATCTGACCATCTGAGCATGCAAAATGGTCATGGCCTATGTGAGCAGTCAAAGGCTATCAGAGCTACGGATTTTTTTAAATGAGTATAATAAGGGTGTACTTATGTTTGCACGTACACATATGACACCATATCCACTCACACCCATACATGAGCAGTGATTGAGCCAGAATTTGGTTACGCTCTGAACTCAGTGGTGGAATGATCTAAGATATCTAAGTTGGATCATAAAAATATTATCCAGACTAGACTGAATTTACTCCGGCTGTATACTAGATATTTTTCCACACCTCGAGCTGAAGTCTACCATGTTCGAGGTGTGGCTCCATCCTGCACGTGAATACGTCCAATGCACATGTTTATGATACAAGACGGAGACCCATAAGAAGTTGTACATTAGATATTTTTTTATACCTCGGACTGAAGTCTATCTTGTTCAAAGTGTGGCTCCGTTCTTATACGTAGATACGTCTAATGCATGTATTTATGATACGAGACGGAGACCCATAAATTTTACGAAGTATGAGTGCACATTTTAACTACCGAAAATATTCGTATACACGCGTGTACTCAAGACACTGCCCAGTCGCCCGGGTTCGAACCTAGGTGGGCTGGGTGTGCGACGGTAAGCCGAGCTCAGATCTGCGGATTTTTGCCTCTAGATGCTGCCATCGCCCTCATTTTCACACACGAGCTATCCAAACCCATCAAATGAGGTGAACCTCCCCAACGCCCCAACCCAGTCGTCCACCCCACCGGCGTGCACCCAGTCCACCGCGCGCCTCCGCGACCGCTCGTCGCTGCACCGCGGGCCCCCGCGGGGTCAAGTCAGCCGACCACGCGGGACAGCCCCGCCCGCGTCCTGCCGCCCTCACGTGCGTCACCCGTACGTACGCGCGCGCGCTGGGGCCCCGTCGCACGTGTCGCGCTGAACTCGCCGATACCGCGTTACCGGTTCGCCCCTAACGAGACGCGGCCCGTGTCACCCCGTCGGATACCTATCGGGCGGCTGACGTTCACGCCCTCCGTCCGTCGCTCCGCACGCTTCGAGATGGCGGGGGTTAGGGAGACCGTCGTCGGATTAGATCCAACGGTGGTGGCTGCGCTTGCGCGGATGGTGAAAAAAGATACCCGACCCCTTCCCCTATTTCATTCGCTAGCTCGTCGCGTCGCCTCCGCTCCAAACGCAAAGCACCCGATCCCACCCCCCGCTCGCCTCCTCCCAGGCCGAGCCGCCTTCTCCTCGCCTCTCCCGGCATTTGCTTTCCCGAGTACAGCCGTGCGAGACGAATCCGACGGCCGGGATGGAGTCGGACGCGTCCACCTCCCCGCGGCGGCGAAGCAGCAGCTGCTACAGCGACAGCGGCGACTCCTCCTGCTCCGAGCCCTTCAGCGAGTGCGGCAGCGACGACCTCTCGTTCACGCCCGCCGCCGCCGCCGCGGGCATCCACCGGCTGCTGCTGTCGTGCGCGGTGGAGGCGTCGGACGATGCGATTTCGTCGCTCGTGGCGGAGCTGGACTCGCCGTCGTCGTCGCTGGACTCGCTCCGGCGCGCGGCGATGGAGCTCCGGCTGCTGGCGAAGCACAACCCGGACAATCGGATTCGCATCGCGGCGGCCGGGGCGGTGCGGCCTCTCGTCGCGCTGCTGTCGCACGCGGACCCGCTGCTGCAGGAGCACGGGGTCACGGCGCTGCTTAACCTTTCGATCTGCGACGAGAACAAAGCGATCATCCACGAGGCCGGCGCGATACGGCCGCTCGTGCACGCGCTCAAGTCGGCCGCATCGCCGGCCGCGCGGGAGAACGCCGCTTGCGCGCTGCTCCGCCTGTCCCAGCTCGACGGCGCCGCCGCCGCGGCCATCGGCCGCGCGGGAGCCATCCCGCTGCTGGTCTCCCTCCTCGAGACCGGCAGCGCGCGCGGGAAGAAGGACGCCGCCACGGCCCTCTACGCGCTCTGCAGCGGCGCGCGCGATAACCGCCTCCGCGCCGTGGAGGCCGGCGCCGTGCGCCCCCTGCTCGACCTCATGGCCGACCCGGAGTCCGGCATGGTGGACAAGGCCGCCTACGTCCTCCACTCCTTGGTGGGCGACTCCAAGGGTCGCTCCGCCGCCATCAAGGACGGCGGCGTCCCCGTCCTTGTCGAGATGGTCGAGGTCGGCACCCCGCGGCAGAAGGAGATCGCCACCCTCTCCCTCCTCCAGATCTGTGAGGACAACGCCGTCTATCGCACCATGGTCGCCCGCGAGGGCGCCATCCCTCCCCTCGTCGCCCTCTCCCAGTCCGCCGCCCGCCCCAAGCTCAAAACCAAGGTACCAATCGCATTTCCTCATCAAAAACACATTCTTTTCGCCCATTGCAATTACCACTAGAGTTCGCGAATTCCGATATACTAATCGGTTTGGGATTCCGCAGGCGGAGGCGCTGATCGAGATGCTGCGGCAGCCGCGGAGCGCGAGCCTGCGCGCGAGGCCAGCGGCGGAGTGATCCCGTTCATTCCAATTCCACCTTGGCCGTGCCAAGCGGCGTCCCAACCCCCACACCACCTGCGGCGAGACGAGCCGGCGGCCCGGCCGGCCTGCGCGCGCGTGTAAATAGCAAGCAGCGTGTTTGCGTCCGCGAGCGAGCGTACACTTTCCTCATGCGAGGTGACGATGGTGGAGAAGAGAAGTCTCCCTGTAAATTTTCTCTCCCACCAATCTTTTTTCCCTTCCTTCTATTTTCTTCTCTAGCCTGGTGCTTTCCTCGAGCGAGGAAAAAGGCTACAAAATCCGTGTGTGCGCGTGTGGGGTGAAGTGAAACGGTGAATTGTTCGATGTGAGTACGCGTGTGCTACGTCAGGAATCTACTTGGCTTATCCTGGATACGAGAAAAGAAATATGCTGCTCTGGTCTCTGAAAGCGCCGGTTGGTTGGAATTGCAATCGGATAGCGTTGCGGCCGGTTGTTACTAACGTTTTTGCAGCGTTTTTACGTGCTCCCGTGACGACGAGTGGCTGCGGTTAAACACCGTTCAGCTCCGGCTCCGTGGTAGGAACGGCGAGCTCATTGGCCGTGAGTGACTTGGTAAATCGGCAACCCTTGCCGGTTCAAAACGAATGAGATAGCTCGAAAATTTTCTAGTGGTCTCCTTGCCATCTACTCACCTCTGTGGCTCTGGTGCCACCAAAATGCCGGCTTCTTCTGCTGCTGCCTGTGGTCTCGAAGACGCAGGGCGATTGATGGGTGGAGCCCCTAGCGGTAGTAAAGCTGAGATCGGCCGGTAGGTTCGATTATTCGGCCCCTGCAGCTGAAAACGACGCTGTTCACTCGCTGAATCTAGCCTCTGCTGGTAGTTTTCGGCTCCGGAGCTCTCGTTTTCTAAGGCGTGGAGCGCCTTCCTCCACCAGCTAAGGATGGGAAACGTTAAAGGGTAATCAATTTTATTTGATACTTATATCTAAAAAATAAATATAGTAAGTAAAATTCGTATTCAAAAATATTTGTATTCGTATTTGAGAATATTTATATTTGTATTTAAGAATGTTCGTATTCGTATTCGAGACTATTCGATTCGTATTTATCCCTGGTGACCTCCTTAGAGATGATTGTATGAAGCAATTATCTGATGAACCAAAGTTCACAAGCAAAAGGTGAAAAATTACTTTATATAAATTTCAACTCTATAGAATAAGTGATTTTTATATTGATAAAACATAATGGAGAAACACCACAGATGAAAAAATCCCATTCCGAACATCAGCAAAGGCCATAACACCGACCAAATCTTACGTGCTCGAAACAACCCCCAATCAAGAGAAGGCCAATACTCCCTCACCTAACACACTAGAGCTCTGAACTGGCTATCAGACAGTGTAGAGGATCACCGTTGCTTGAAGTTTCAGATAGAAGAACAGAAGCAGGGTAGGGTGAACCACAGCCCCAACGCAACTAAAGAACCACAGTAAACACCACACAGATAGGATCATCAGCAAGCAACTTCTAATGAAGTACACGAGGAAGCGGCTCTTTCGCTCGCTCGACAACGACATTGGACGGCACAAGAGAAGACAAAAGCTTCCGATTCCTCTTCCTCCTCCCCGGCGACTCATCGACAATGGTCTCCCTGCACTCGAATCCGGACCAGCTGCAACACACGAGGTCTCCGTAACGGTCGTCCAGCGCCTCAGGACGACGACTCAAATGCCGATTGCCCGACTCTTCTGGCCTCCTCAACGACCGCCCTGATCTTCTTTGTCAAGGACGCAACTCGCGGAAAAATTCTTGGTGGTGCGTTCCGTAGGGGAAGGTAAGGTCGGTTAAAAATAGCTAGCCGCTGAAAACATTCCGATGTAATCGCAGGGTTTTGATCGAAACCAGCTACTAAGTGCATGTCTTAATCGATCTTCGCTAGTGTTACTTACTAGTGTGCTAAATGTAGTGTATTAGTACCCCATTGACCCATCTATTCTGCAAGACTCTTTCCAAACATAAGTTTGACCCGTGAGTGGCTTGTTGACTATTCCTAGCCTTAGGATCTTTCAACGTAGTTAAAAAAAACCAAGGTTCCCCAGCACAAGTACATTGCAAAACAGAAGCATTGGTTACGAGCTTACGAACAGTTGTACGAGATTCCAACATTACAAATCAGGACCGAAACTAACCACTGCACAAATAACCCTATATTACTGGACCGCAATCCAACCACACCAAAATACAGTTTGGAGATTTCATAGAAAACATAACCAAAATACACTTTGGATGGGTTTTTTTTTGTTTATAGCTAATAGTTTATGATCTATGAGTTCCTTCGAACAAATAAATATAATAGTTTATTTTTTAAAAGTGATTTATCGAAATAAATTTTTTGAAATAATTTATCGATATTTGATTCGTTTATATAAATATATATTTTAGAATCAAAAGCTATTAGCATTTGAAAGAAAACCACCTTTGAATCGATAGCTTCACATGATTGCGCTCTTCAACGTTTTTAAAAACAAAAGGAACAGGCCACCCAGCAGCGCTCGTCGATCGACAGTGGTTGCCACCTCCGCTGAGCACCCACACGTGCGCTGCCGGCTGCCGCACAAACGGACATGTGGGCGAGCTCGCCAATCGGATCGAAGCGAGATCCGGGGAAAAGTTCGGCGTCCCGGCGCCGGATCGGACATGCCCGCGCGCGCCACGTGTTGGGTACGGAGAAGCCGTGAATAAATATTGTTTTTTAGCTTCTAAAAGATATTTTTGGTTTTTATATAATAACTAACTTTTCAAACGAGATATCTTTTTAAGTCAAGTTATATAAATTAATTATAGTAAAAATTATAACTATTTCATTTATATCGACCAAAATCATACACAAATTTATATTACTCCGTACCTTCTCTCACAAATAGCGTAAAACCCAGCCACAACCATTGATCGAAGCAAAAAAGGCCCACTATGCCCCTATTCTATTGGCTTCTAAAAGTCGTTTTCTACAGTACATAATTTTTTTAAGTATCAAACTTTCAAACAGAGTCTCTTTTCAAAACGAGGTCTACTAGTCGATTGTAGTATACACTATAGCGACTTCATCTATATTGGCTAAAACCGCACATAAATATCTCTACATAAACTTCTTTATAAGCTATTACTATTCACCAGATAAATACAAAACCATGGATACAAGCTAATATAAACGCACTGTTCCCTCCCTGTCCCCCTCCCAGATTCGTTCGAGCGAGTGCATCACGTGCTTGCCTTTTCGCCACTATAGCTGAACATGTTTGCTGTTAGGAGCGGCCACGAGGCGAAGTGGCGACGATGGGAGCAGAGCCGGCATCATGGCGCCCACACCGTCCTCCAGAGCTGCCACACATGCGAATGGCATAAAACGCTAACCATGTGATGGCACATGACTGTTTTTCGTTGTCTCTTGAAGGGGTTCGGGCCAAGAATGCTGTCTGCCTACGTGTGTACGTACGTGCTTTGCATAGCAGAGAATTTGCTTGGTTGTTAGTCGGTAGGAAACGCATCCGCATGTGTATATACACGTCTATACTTTTTTTATATGCTCAACACGACATTATGGAGTATCTGTGTAGATGTTACCATGTGTGGCTTGCAATAGCCAGTAATGTTCACTAGGAATGGCGGAATAAGGGCATGGTTGACTATGATCGAGAGAAGATAATTGTGTATTTATCTGCATTGACTTGCCATCTCCACTGTTATACTCTATTATTCCTCCCGATGCGTTACATATACTTGGTTTTTCATACCACGAAGACGAAGGTGTGCTTGTGATGCAAGTAGTACGGATAGGAACATGTGTGTGTGGGGGGGGACAGGGAGCATAATTAGGGTGATCAGGTCAGGAATCAGGACTAGTCAGGAGTATGGCGCTGTAAGATGGGGCCTTGCAAGGGTCGCTTCTAGAGTGGGGTTCCGACACGTGGTGGCGAGGCGTGACCCATGACGGATTACGCTTCGTTCATAACAGTTTTTACTGTTGGCTTTTGATTTTGTTGGTTGGTTTTTAAGTGAATTGGTTACTGTAGCGATTGTTAGCTTTTGATTGATACATTCAATTAAAGAAAAAATAAAAAAATTATATCTCTATGGATAATGTAAAAAAAGAAAAAAATTGTTAGCATGTCAATACGTTCAAAATAGCCAGAAGCCAAAAAAAACTGTTTTCAACGACCGAAGACGCACTACACCACACCACGTGCATGCACCGGCACCAGCTAGCTAGCTGACCAACAAGCTAGCAAATCAAGGCGCGCGCGCCTTAGCCACGAGCTAGCTGGCGTGGGCACGGCTAGCAACGGGCGTGTGAACCAGCAAATGGAGACAGGGCCACACGAGTCGCAACGTAACCACTTTTGGTCGGTTTTAACATATTATTTGTAAAAATAGCATATTCTTTGCGTTAATCACAAAAATGGTACTACCTACCGCCTAGTCATCGGGCAACAAGCTCCTTAGAGCGACACGTGGCACCTGCCGCCCCGACGGCAGACTTCTCGGAGTGACACGGCGTACCTACCACCCAGTGACCAGGTGGCGGTGCCTCAGGCCGACACGTGGTGACTCATCGTGCACATTAGCCCCACCACGTGTCGGTCCGAGGCACCGGACGGTAGGTACACCACGTGTCACCTCAAGAATCTGCCACCTGATGACCAGGCGGTAAGTACCACGTGTCGTCCCAAGAAGCATCAGACGACAGGTAGTTTTATTTTTATAATTGATACAAAGAGAATGCTATTTTTATAAATAATATATTTAAACCGATCACTTCTGCTAATGATTCTGCCTCAGGCGCCGGCCTGGTTGTAGTACGTGGTTTTTCCAGCACGTGCAAACACGGGGTGTACAAATTACAATAAGAGAAGGCCAAAAACACCGCCCGCCGCGGCCGGGCAGGTCCGGCACAGACGGTGGTCCGTTTTGTTACTGTGGTACAGTTTGATCAAATTTTAGATGTTTCATGGCCAAGGTCGATCAAGACATGCCAAGATAAATATCACGCCTGTCGCATGGGCTCGATCGATCGGAAGCGTTGATGATTGACCTAACGACACAGATAATTGACGTCACCGTCACCAAATGATGCGTGCCAATCTCCAATTAATTAATCCTGGTCTAATCACGCCGTTCGCTTTCCAGAGTCGAAAGTCCGGACACCAGTTAAGCGCTGCCTTTTTTAAAACTCGATAAAAACTTACGTCCATGTACGCGCGCGCGTCCTTCTTTTCTTCCTCGAGCTAAGTAGTTAGGCGTACGACCACTAATAAACTGGAGTCGCGACAGATCATCATTTGCCCGTGGAAAAGCGTGAGATCAGAGCTAATTATGTGCGCCGTCAGTTCTATACTTCTATATGTGCATCGTAACGTCAGTACGGTATTACTTGTATCGTTTCACAACGGAAGTTTATTTCATTTGTGAACATGGTTTTGAAAAATACTTCTGCTTATAAATTCATGATGATATCTAATGAGCTAGATGGAAACTACTGTGTTTCGCCCTTGCTTCACCAATGCTGATGAGTAGAGCAAATTGATTTTTTTTTCTTTCTTGTTTGATGGACTTCTCTTTTTTTTTTTTGGCCTAAAACTAAGAAAAGTCCCACTTGTTTTTGTGGAAGGCAAAGGTGTCAACGATGCACGAACATTCTAGAATTCAATTGTATGCAGCAATGACGATTGACCGCATGCATCAGACGTAGACTTCGGAATTATTGCAAGAAGACAACTTCTCTTTCGTGTATTTCGTTGAACTTTGATTACGTCCATATGATTTTATCTAGGTGAAGAAACGTACAAGATTACTAATATATAATAGGCAACTTGCATTTATAAATATTGACCTGTTCATGCACCGCTCCTATTTTTTGAGAAAAAAAAGGCACGCACAGTTCTTGATCTTTTTTTTCTCTCTTTTGTGTACTAGATGATGCAAACGCGTCCTAAAAGAACGCGCTTATGCCAAAGCAATTTTTATTTTCCAAACAAACTATAGTTTCATCAAGCACAAACTTTCATAAAAATGGATATTCAAGTGCCAGATGTTTTACATTTAGTATGAACAGGATCAAAAGCATACAACTACTCTATATCTGATACTGTAGGGTGAGTAGTACAGTTTCTGAATTATATTCAGAAATCACGAGTCAGAACTGCTCGTGTTTAGTGTAAGAATACTGTACTGTTCTAAACGTTTGCCAGGTATGAAGAGCCAGACTGCATTCTGACATGTCGCCCGGCAATCTGAATCTAGTCACTCCAAATTACAGCTCAAAATTCGTTCTTCAGTTCAATTTTTTATCTTCCCCAGTTGCAACGTTTTGTTGGCATGTAAGAAAAGTTGTACCATTGTTGTGATTTGTATGAGGATACTTCTAGGGAATTGCATTGCATATAAAGAGAATCAAATCCAAGAAGATTCTGACTGTTTCATACTACTATTCTTCCTATTTTCCTTGTTTCTTCTAGCTAATATTTCTGAGCTGTCATTGATGTACATGTCCCTCAGTAGAACTACAAATGGAGCTGTCATGTCAGCTTAAGAAACTAGCAAGAGAAAAGATATTTGGACAGAATCATATGGTGTGCACATCATTTGGCCTTTGGCCGCAACACGGTGCTGTTAAATTATTGCATGAGTCCACAACATCTCAATTGTCTGTATTTAGGAGTCCAGTTCAGAGTTTTCTAGTGGACTCACTACTTACCGGCTAATTTCTTCACCAACACCAGCGATTTCAGTGACCACTGGCTTCATGCCCGCAAATCCTGTCTACTCTTCTATGCTCTGTATTTTTCATCCTCTTAACTGAATGAAATGCTTCTTACGTTTTCGAGACAAATTATTGCATGAGACCTCTTTCTAGCTTTCTGAGAAGCTGCTGCATGAGAATGCTGAGATATTTGTGCATTTTGAACTGAAACCATTTGGTTGCATCGGTTAAGCCTTTGCAGTAGTTGGGATGACAAGATATCTCTCAAGATAGTGATCTAGTTTTAAAATACGATGTGCCAGTTTCATTAGTACCAAGATCGCTTCAATTATTTGTCAAGCTTTGCTTTTGTCGGTGTAAGACTAAAACTGGGACAAGTAGAGATCTAATGTGGTAGTCGTGTCATGAATGATCACCTTAGACACCTTGCAATGATGTTAGTTTCAGTACCAAATACCTGTAGAATTATTGTACCATGGGAGATAAAGCGATATAAGGTAAACTCTATATAGACTAGGGAGATGAGGCGATAAGAAAAACTATGAGAAAAGGTAGGATTCTCCTTTCAGTTGAGGAAATTCACGCACCAATCCAAGTGAACCTAAGTGCTACTACTCAATGGTCGATAATCCAAAGCCAAAATACTCTCTCTCTCTCTCTCTCTCTCTCTCTCTCTCTCTGGCTAAAATAACATATACACAGATGGCACATGTATTATGCTATTCCTAAACTACTACACACCGGACACTTTTCTCGAAAAAAAAACACACCGGACACTTCGGGAAGTTGACCAACGCATTACAACATAGCAACATATTTTGCATCATTTCCATGTTAATTAATTAATCTCCAAGACGCGGAATCATTCACGGACCATGAACAGTGCGTGTGATAGGATACGAACGTGTACATTAGCTCTAAAGAAAGAAAAGGCGAGCAGAGACAGCGGCTCGTGTGACGTACTTTAGCTGTTGGGGAAGCAACGTCTCTGCTTCCCTCCTCGCAGCTGTTGGGCTGTAGGTGACGCTTGTGTCATGAACAAGACACCTCAAACAAATCCTAGGGAGAAAGAGAGGTGATTAGCTAGGAATTTTTGTACTAGTAGTAGTGGGGGGAGGAGTGAGGCAGTGGAAAGCTCCTCTGCAACTGAAGCGACAGGTCTCCTCTCTGCAGCCTGCATGCACCGTGCGCTTTGACTGCATGGCTTCCCTTTCTTCAGTCAATCTCTCGGATCTTTCCATTTGAGCAGAAGCTGCACGGGAAATGTGAGGCTTTTTGGCTGCTCTTTCTACCATTCAGTCTCTCGGATCTTTCCATTTGGGCAGAAGCTGCACGGGAAATTTGAGGCTTTCTTAGTGCTAAACTTGTGGTGGTGGTGGTAGTCTCCATCCACCTTTGTAGGATCGCAAATTCTGAACCAATTAAATTGTGTGAGGTAAAGCATGGATGCTTTTGTGTTTTGTCTTGACGCAAAAATTGCCTATGCTGGTAGTATCAGGAGTAGCTGCTGTTCAGCCTATGTGTCTCTGTGAGCTTGCTTTCTACTCCTCTTACTTATATTGTGTATTTGTCAGCTGTGCTAGTTCATATCTGTTGATATCTAAAATTTGTGGGAAGTTCTAGCACTAGGAGGCCTTATGCATGATAATCTGTGGGTTTTTATGAAGGGGATTTCAACTTTTTACCACTTTTAAGATTAGCCAATTAACTCTGTCACTTACATGTGGGCCCGCCTGAGTCACTGAAAGCGGGCCAGGGTGGCAAATCTGTTGCCACTCTACTCATAAGAGTGGCAAATAATTAAATTTTCCTTTTATGAATGCTCGATGAGGATAACTTGTCAAATTGGAATCATTGTACTATTAAGGAAGTATTCTGCTAGTTTAGATTTGCCAGGACTAGTTTTATATCTCGGTTCTGTGTATTTTACTACTGTTTAGTGCTGAATCTTGTTGATTTCAGTTCATTCTGCAGAAGCACTTAGATGTTACATTTCCCTGCTATTGCCATATCACTATTGTTCATATTCCAGTAGCAGTTTATGGTCCATACTTGTGCTTTGAAACTGAGAGTTGATTCTGTTACATTCAGAGGTAATTTTAGAATCAAATTAGCATGATACTGAGAGAATAGTCTCTTTGATTGGTGAACTATTGACAAGAGTTGAGAATGCTAAGTTTCCCATAATTTGTGCATTATGCAGATTTTATATGCTCATATGTGTGTTTTGTTAAGCATATTATAGCATGTTAATGATATGAATTGTTTATCTGCTTTGGGAGATAATATATATGGTCGTGTCATTTTTATACTATTATTGCCATGCTTTCTTGTGCCTAATCATAATTAAAATTAAAATTAGAATATTACTAAATCCGCTTAATTTCCAACACAATACAAATCCTATTGTCGGCCGGATGCTTCTCAAATGCCCCATCTTGGATTGTAAGCAAGATGCGCGGTATTGTATTAAACTCTATTGTTCTGTCTATTTATGAATTAACTCATCCAGAAGTCACATCTTATCAATTATCACTAGGGAAAGTACCACACTAGAGTATCACTTGGATTGTAAGCAAGACGGCGGCAGCTTGTGTGACTATCGGACAGCAACTCCGAGCTGACCAAATGCTTCTGTTCCTATGGATGACTCGAGCCGAAGGAGAGTAGCAACTAGCAAGTAGCCAAGTACTAGTGTAGCATGCTCTAAAGTTTTTAACCAGGATAGCAAACAGTACGACTAATGATTTCACGGAGATTTTTGATACGTTAGGTCTCGCAGAGGTGTAATGACATTTGCTGAAAGCCTGAAACTACAAGACATCTTGCAAAAACGTTAAAATACGGATCAGAGATATGATGATAGTGTTGAAGTATAAGCGATTTGTCTGTTTTTTCTTATCAACTTGTTTTTGAATGAAATAGTTGATGTGTACAATTCAATATGGTATTAGAATTAAGAGGTCTTCAGTTCAAAAACCGGTTGGTTCAATCAGCCTACTTCTATTCCACGTCTTAGGTCTGAGCGAATCTACACGTGAAAGGAAGTGTTGAAATATAAGTAAATTACCCGTCTTTTCTCATCAGTTAAAACTTTTAGGTGAACTGATTGATACATGCAACACAGTAGATAGACCTCGCTTTTTTTGTAGTAGTGAAGTTTATAATTTTCTTAAGAAATTGATAGTTAGATTTAATTTCTACTACCGCTCCTTACTGTCACTAGAATCAAGGGCGTAGTTGGGTCTTAGGCCCCCGGGGCAGCGGCCCGAGGCCTAGAGCAAAAAATGCATTATATAAATACTATAGCAATAGTAGAATATGTTGTAAAATTTTATTTTTAGTGGGTTGGGCCCGAGGCTTAGTCCATTGCTGGCTACGCTCCTGAGTAGAATATACCGTAAAAATTCTCTGACACCAAGTAAATTATGTATATCCTTCTCCCTGCTTCTGTAGGAGCCTTAAACTCGAGCTTGACCCTGGCTATCTTCTGAAGCGCAACCCTTTTGCTCGGCAGCAACTTATCATCTCGGACGCAGATGATAGAATATCCGGAGGCCCTTCAACTTAGTTTCTTGGGTCAGCGTCAAATTGAAACGTTCAACTATTGTGTAGCTAATGTAGTAGTACGAACTACGAAGCAATGAGGCCGAGGTTGCTGGTCTTAAGATACACTAGCCACGTAGGCGCGGCGCTACGCCGCGTCAGCCATCGTACGCAAAAAAATAAAAGAGTCGGTAACTCGTGAGGAGCTTTTCAAAAAAAACCGGGGCGAAAACATATTTTCGAGGAAGGTAAAGGGCCTTTCCGGGAAAAACCGGGGGCAAAAACGTATTTTCTAAAAAGGCGAAGGGGTTTTTCGGGAAAACCGAGGACCTGTATGTAAAAAACCGGGGACCCGCGCGTGATTTCTGAAAACACGGGGGGCTATCGAGCAAAACGGAGGGGGCAAAAAAATATGTAAGGACCTTTTCGCGAGAACCAGGGACCTGTACGTAATTTCGAGAAAGTACGGGAAACAGCCACACCCAACCGTACGAAAAATCGCGTCGACACGCGCCGCGCGCGCTGGCGGGGGCGCTCGCGGGGGCGACGTGGAGGGCACCCCGCGCGGCGTTTCCCCCGGTCTTCAGTGGTAGGGATATCCTCCTCAATATCGACGGACTTACTCGACTCAAGGGCATTCAATACAGTCTCAACCAACTCAGAGAGATGATCTGAAAGATGCCTGTGACTAACGCCCTGCAGATTGTAGTGGTTTGGGGTTCTTGGTCAGCCGCCTGTACATGGAAGTCCACGTGAGGTAATCCACGGCATCTTGCTTATTTTCTATAACTCCGCCAGCAACCTCGGCATTCGTGTGATCATGCAAGAAATGGTGAAGATGACTCTCAAGTCAACAGGGACGGCCTCAAAAAGAAATTTCTTGTAGTACGACGTGCATCGCACAGGATAACACATTTTCCAGAGTTCTGCTGACATTACGAGCATTCTCCCTGTTGAAGTATAAGTGGATTACTAATCTTTTCTCATTAGCTTAAGTTTTTAGGTGAACTAATTGGTGCATAAAACTCAATATGGTTCAGAGCCAGGAGGTCCCGAGTTCAAGACCTGACTGACGTAATTAAAAAAAATTAATTGCAGTCCACTTCTATTCCACGTATTAGGTCTAAGGGAGCCTACACGTGAGGGGGAGTGTTGAAGTATAAGTGAATTATCTATCTTTCCTCATCAGCTTAAGCTTTTGGGTGAACTGGTTAGTGCATGCAACTTAATATGGTATCAGAGCCAAGAGGTCCTAAGTTCAAGACCTGGTTGACGTAATTAAAAAAAATTAATTGCAGTCCACTTCTATTCCACGTATTAAGCCTAAGGGAGCCTACACGTGAGGGGGGTGTTGAAGTATAAGTGAATTGTCTATCTTTTCTTATCAGCTTAAGCTTTTGGGTGAACTGGTTGGTGCATGCAACTCAATATGGTATCAAAGCCAAGAGGTCCCGAGTTCAAGACCTGGCTGACGCAATTAAAAAAATTAATTGCAGTGCACTTCTATTCCACGTATTAAGCCTAAAGGAACCTACATGTGAGGGGGAGTGTTGAAGTATAAGTGAATTACTTATCTTTCATCATCAGGTTAAGCTTTTGGGTGAACTGGTTGGTGTATGAAACTCAATACCGACCATCATAATATTGGGTTCCTATGACAACCACCAGATGGGCAGACAATGATCTTGCCCAACACATTTGTACTGCCTAATTACCCTCCTCCTCCTTGACTTGGACCTCCTCGTAGCAGTACCCCTTGGTGTGGTACTGATCGAGGATGTACACTACCTCTCATCAGGGACAACGGGGAAGGCTTGCGAGTTCACCGTGCCAGCGAGAGGTCGATGTACTCCTGCTGCACCAGCACCATTTTCGTCTTCTTCCCTGCCTTGGCCTTGTCGCCAGCTCCTCCGGCCACCGTCTTCTTACCGTCGCTCATCATCACCGTAGCATTGGCCTTGTCGCCGCGGCTTGCCTCTGCCCCTGGGGGCTCCACCATGATATCATAGGATCAAACTCAGTGTTTCTCATTCTTAGAGGCACTGTTGAGTAAATAGTATCCTTTAGAGGGTATACATGTGTATTCAATAGGACTCAGAGGTTGTTTAGCCTCCGTATAGTTCCTTGCGTGTGTACGAAATGCGTACATGTGTGTATGCACGTGATATGAGTAGATGTGCATAGATTATATGTGTCTACCTTGTACCCCTAAAAAAAGAGAAACCTAACTAGCCGAGCTCGCTCTCAATCTCAATCTAGATAGGAGCCTTGGTAGAGAGAGCTCAGGACGGGACCATCCCATGGATCGGATCCCGTCTCTCTTGTGGACTCCGACCCCGCCGCGCCCAATCTTTCTTTATGGTGGATTCTTTTGAGTTGTGTCTTTTACTTTTGGCTTATAGTTTTAAAATTTTGACTGTTCGCGAGAGACAATACGTAGAGAGAAATAATAGCATATGATTTTAACTAATATAGCTAAAGTCAATATAGTGTCTACTACAATCTAACTGTAGACCCATCTTAAAGAAAAGTGTATTGATAAATATCATCTGGATGTCTTCTTTCTAACTATCATCTAGATTTGTCACTGGCCACGAATTCTCCCCGCTCGCTCTAAAAAAATCTCCCCCTTCAAAAAAAAGATCGTTAGATTTCTAATCTAACGGTTCGAAATTTAGATGATTGTTAAGAAGAAAGTATCCAGGTGATACCTATACACACCCGAAAAGAAAAATACAGCCTCTTACTCCTGTTCTGCCTACCACGCTGCCCTCGACACGTGTCCTTTCCTTCTCGGCTGCGGATCCATCGGTATCTAGAAGCGAGCGAGACCGTCTCGATGGATGATGGGCCACAATGGGCCCAATCCCAGAGGCAACGCAACAGGGGTCAATCTGGACATGTGGGCCAGGCTTAGCCATGGGCCTCTCCGCGTTGTGATGCCAGTGCGCAAGCCTGCGCGAGCTGCTGCTCTCCTCCTGCACCACCACCCGCCCGGCGGCCACCCTCTCCGCCTCATCCCTCCCATGGCCGCCTCCCGGTGCCGGCCCTTGATCGCCTCCCCCGTTCGGCACCGACCCCGAGGTAAATCGCCAACAACCCGTCGCCGCCGTTGGAACATAGTTTCTGCCCTAAATGCTTCTGCTTCTGCTTCTACGATAGGGTCCCCGAGAGGTGGTTGGGAGATGGAGGATACTAGAAATGTAGCAGTTTCCTTGTATTGCTTGTGTCGCCAACATAGTACGAAAATATTCCCTGTGTTACGCACCGGCAATTTTGAACTCGAGTTTTTTTCCCCAATACTTGGATGATTCAGCACAAGGGCTTGTTGGACTAAATCCTGATCCATTTGCATCAACATGTACCTCTTTTTTTGTGTTAACATATAAATCATGATGCTGTGAGGATGAATACAAAATGTAGGTCTGGTTTGGTGTGTTTGGATGTCATTAACCATACATGGAGCCCAATGTTTGGTAAATTTTATCTTTCTGTTTTCATTGTTTGTGTAGATGGCCCAGCTTGTTATCTCCGTTAGAGTGTCTGCATAAATAGAGTTCCACTCATTGTATGCAACAATTAAACAGTCCCTAACGCTCTAAGTTTGAATGCATGTAAGTTTCCTCTGAAGTTTGAATGCCATGTAAGTAAGTGTACTTTCATGTTCTCTAATGTTATTTCCATCCTCGATTGACCAATTGAATCTGCAGCAGGACTAAATTTTCCCCATGCATAGATTGTAGATTTCTGCTTTCAATGTGTGCTTTAAGATCCGTGCAATTCTTAACAGAAGCAAATTCCCAAATAATTAGATGACCAATATATGTAGGCATGTAGGAAGACACTTGTTTCGATGATGATGGTATAGATATTTCAAGTTCAGTGTCTAGCTAGTGCATGTTCTTAGGCCCTGCTTGACTGATGCTGAAATCTACATGCAAGACTTGATCAAATTTGAATTCTCTTTTCTTGTTTGGTGATTTGTGCTTTAGAATGTCACTGTTGCATGAATGGCAATCTAGTCTACATCATAAGCTGGTACTGGGCTGTTAAGTATAAGAAGTTAATTTGACAGAATACACACAAAAAGGTGAACTTGACAGTTTTATATGCAAATCATCATAGTTTCCAACTTCCCATGCAAATATAAGAATGGGAGCGGTATATCGAGGGGGGAAAATGCCGATGCATATATATGGATACAATACAATACGACAATATGTATCAGGTATCAATATCACTAGGAATAGGTCATTCATATCTTATGATATAGAGTTAGTTGCAGTTGTCTAGCCATTCTCTCACAAACAAGCTATTTGCGAAGTATCAAAACTTAGCCTATCACCTTGCACTCGCAGCATAACACCTCTAAGATTGTTGTATCATAGATACTTAGTAATAATTAACAAAAAGCAGGTAGGAAAATGCTATCTCTTTGGCATGTGAAAACATTTCTACATTACGCAAGAAAACAGTATGGCGTTACGGTATACCCAGCATGCCAGTTGAAGTTATTCAAATATCACAAAATTTGTTAGTTGCAATATAGGAAAACATGGTTATGCAAGTGACCATCCATTCGCAGTTAAGTCTATGCCTTTCCTTTTCGACTTACTGATCTCTTATCTTGTGTTTTTGTCTCAGCTGAAAGAGTTTGTCTTGAGCGAGCTGGAGGCCTACGAGTTAAGATTGATAATCATGTTTTTTGAAGACCTGGAGACCTACACCTGGACCAAGTTGTCAAGATGCTACAGAAAGGGAAGAGGGGTAAGTCTAAAGATGCACCATAGATTCGTTTGCTAATCTCTTTTGCGGATTCTGTAACACAAATCCCTTTGGCTGTTTTTTCGTAGATTCTCCTGTGCTCTTTAACAAATTTGCTTGAGTTGCAGCTAGCTCACTGTACAGTAATAAACTATTTCTGATAGAAATCTAGCTTGAACTATTCAAGTGTTGTACTACATTACAGGAAAAAAAGAGAGAGAGCTTCTGTTTATTGGAATATAGCTGAACAGCATTTGTGGTGGGATTCTCATGCTCTTCCCATCCACTTTGATCCTAGATTCTGTATTTGTTTGTATGTATCGTGTGTGGTCATGCGTGTTTTTTGTTCCTAACAAAGAACTGTTATTAAGCAATGTCTTCAGACAAATATAACGTTAATTATCAAGGCATCAAGCCCAGCAAAAGTCTTGCATCTATCAGCATGAGCAGAGAGTAGTATACTAGTGTTCCCATATTCTTTACTTCTTGTTTTGATATGCAGATGTGTCCAAATAACATATTCCCAGTGACGTGTATAGATGCACACAAAAAAGCAAGTGCCAAAGCGTACCAACCCAGATATCAGCTGTTTTTAGTTACTTTAACGAGCTGAACTCTTATTTCCTATTAAAATGACATACTGAAAAGAAAAAGGCATGAAAAGAGATTAAAGAAAACTGAATGGATGCAGCTCTCATACTGAATGAATAGAAAAAAAAAAGAGACAACTCTGGCGTGAGAAGCACAATTATTACCGTGAAATTCAAAGAAAAGTCTGTTGCTCAATTTCCAGTTTTCGCCTTTTCGGGTCTAAAACATACTGGTAGAACCTGAATGAAGGTTTGCAATGTCTGGAACACAAACTGCTGTATCAAAATCTAGTTGAAAAAGTATAATTAATTTTTCTTTTATCTGTATGATAACAATTTTTTGTCTAAAAAATATACCTAGTTCCACAATCTCTCTGAGTGTTGTTCCCATCTCTGTTCTTTTGTTCATTGTTCCATCAAATAGGCAAATTGGAATTATTAAAAATATTAGTAGGTCAGAACATTAACCAATAAAATAGTACGAAACAGTCGAACTTTCATCAACCATTTAGCCTTAGGATGTGTTGGAGGAGTTGCACCGCCAGCGATCTTCCATCCAAACTTGGTCTTAATGTTCACCACTTAAACTTGATTTTTATTTTTTGGTTTGTTTGATGAGTGCCATTGTGCTTCAGGCCTTCAGCTATAGATTGCATATATCCTGTGTTAATTCTACTTTGCTTTCGGATGTTATGCATCTGACATGTAGGTTTGTCTGTATTTTGCGTGATTGTGGAAAATGCATAATTGAGGCAAAGCTAGTAAAAGAAGTATATGACATGGAGCCATGGAGGTTTTTGAAAGATCATATGAGATGAAGGTAACGTGGCACTAGATAATAATCTGTACTAGAATGAAGTGCAATTGTTGGCCCTGATCAAGTTGCACAGGTAGGGTATATTGATTCTTGAATTTTGACTTATATACCGGTCTTGTGCACTAGACAATACAATACATTGTATCATTTTAATTTTTTCCGCTGATTTGTATTTATCAACATTTCACTCTGACAACCCTATATAGCTTACATGTATCAGTCACTCTAATATGGCAGTACAATCTTGCAGGGATGTTTAGGTGGTAATTAGGTTACAATATAAAATTAAGTGTTAAATCCATGAAAATGTATGAGCTCATTCTTTCTTATGTCATGGTAGAAGAATTGCTCTACTCATTTAAACATGAGGTTGTACCACATTTGGTCTTAAGTTCTTGATATTTTGAACTTCTCATGGTCTCTAATTTGCAACTTTGACCATGTGTTTGTCACATAATTATGAGAGTATTTTTGCATTTAACTCAATCTAGTACTTGGCACAAAAAATTAAGATGGGTGGGATGCATGGCCTTACAATGTCTCTACATAGGTAGCAAGTGACATAATGTTCGAAATATGTAAACCACTATGACCTTGAATTCCTACTTGGGCTGTTGGCAGCAACTCCACCTTGTAGTATCTCATAGGAAGCAGTTTGGTTCTCATCAAACCTTGTCGTGTTACATTTTAGCAACTCTAATACTTCTGTGCATGCAACTGGCCTTGCACGTGCCTGCTATCTAGTGATGGACTGATGGTATGTTTTGCACAAGCATGTGTGCATTGGGTTGTGACTTATACAACTTATAATGCAACAGGCGAAACCTGTTAGCTATAACTTGATACAACTTGAAAGGAATCAGACCAAACCAACCAATACTTGCATGCGCGTGTTCTTCAACTTTCCTTTCACGTGACATATTTTTGTTGGTTGACTAGAATGTTATCTTTGGAACTAAAACGCTGCAGGAGTGCAGCCCCTGTTCCACTATCCTTCTTCCTTGCTTCCAATCCCCAGATATGAAGTTCTCCCTCCCTATGCAACTCAGTTCTCTAATCTACCAAGCGGGCATGTAACAAATTCTTGCTATTTCCAGCATTAGAAGACATCATCAAGGAAAAAATAATTTGTCCATGGTGTAGGTGTGTAGCTGTTCAATGGCGAAGTCAACTTGGTTCCATGGTGTAGCTGTTCAATGGCCAAGTCAGCTTGGTTCAGGCCAGTTGGCTTGGTCCTGAAACAAGCTTGGCTGGTCGAGTCACATCGGAAATTAAGGCTTGGATTTGCAATCATGCAAGCCATCTTTATCACATATAAACAAAAAAAGTGCTTCACTACATCATAAATAAAACTAGAGAACACAGTTTCAGTATCACAGGCAGAAAATTAACGAAGGAACTGCTGAAAAGTGAAAACAAATTATCATCTACAGATTCTGGAATCTGTTGTCTGGAATACTAGATTTGAATACACCACGCCTGCACTAAATCTGAATATATCTGATTCAACAACTTCCATCATCATCCATGCGCATATCGTCGTCGTACGACACTGAATACCTTGGTCACCTTTATACATGTAAGGGAATATAGTATCAAGCATGCCCCTGTTAAACCCACATGTACCTTGGTGTTGTAGATCATTCACTCCTTGGTTATAGCATGCATAACAGTGATCTGTTAGAAAATAACCCAGCAAATTGTATGTGACAATTACAGATATTCATAAAAGATTCAATACTTTATTCCTTAGACAAGAATTAATACCATTTTTATGTGATTCCAGAGGACAACAATGACCTGATTTGACAATTATTAAGCACCCTCCTGAGGATTTTACAACTTGTTCATGATTAAGTGGCTTATCCTTTTCCTTTGCGCTATTGTCAAGGGAGCCCATGGCCTTTAATTTGATCAAGTAGATGCATGTGCTATGGCATTCAGCATATCTTCAGCACATGCTTTCAGTGTTATAGGACATTTAGTAAAAAAATTTCGTGAGGCCTAAAGCATGTCCAAATAAATTCAGGATGCCATGGACAACAATACATTCCCATTTGCTAAAATTTCTCTATTTTTATGTTTGGGTGTATTATTATCACTGTTTACTGAACTCAACACCAGGTTCATGGACGTTGGATGCTTATTTCTCCCCATTCTAGACGAATTTCCTTTCCTGTTTTGTTTTTGTTTGTTTGTTTGTTTGTTTTTATTTTTGTGATGAAGCATACAGGAATTTGATCAAAGTATGGCTTTCTGGAGTTTTCTTAATTAGTGACTAACATTTAGCTTGTTAGCTCTTTCATGATATGATTTTCCAGTAGTAGAGCTTCAGCAAAAGTTTGTCATAATATTGAGTGATTCACAACACAACCTGAACTTCGAATATACTTTCAGACTCTTAAAATATTTTGCGAACATCATGTTTTATCGATATGTGAAAACACGGTATATATCACAGAGGAAAAAATGTATATAGTAGCTGTCATCTACTAAGAATGTGGTATTTGTAACTGATCTCAAATTAATTTCGTAACTGTTCTAGTGCTCCAGTGCTGAACATCATGTTTAGTATTTTTTTTCGTCTGTTAATGGTGGATATCCTTGATGTGATAATCCACATCCGCCTTCCATGGGCTCTTCCGTACTGTATGGCATTTGAACATGTTTTTCAGTTTCTCACCATCTCATACGGTCATACCCGATTTCCAAATTTCATTGGCAGGATAATGGTAATAATTATAATTAGTAATTATGCATAAATGGATTTTTTATATTAGTCTAGGACTCTGGCCTTGTATAAATTTGTTTTGCACATAAAAATGTTTCCCATGGGTGGTCTTGAAGGACAATATGACTGAAGCAATCAATATTTTATTTGTATTTTAAATATTCATTTGCAAAACTATATGTAAGGATCACCTTCTTGAACTTTAGTTGCATCTATCTTTTTTTTAGCTTGTTTTAATCCAGCAAAGTGTCATTGAGTACCTGAATTCTGCTTTTTACTAGTGTACACTTTCAATCTATTGACTTAACACCCCCTCCCCGGGCGCGTCGCTATTTTGATTCAGGATTCGCTCTGGGTTCTGTGGAAGGACGAGTTGCTATGGAGTTCTTCGATCAATCTGAGTCTACTCTATGTAAGAAGTATGTATCCAAGCTGCTTCCCTGAATAGCCATTTTGCTTAAGCTAACAGTTTTGGCACTGCTGTGTGGTTGGCTTCCTAATCTGCGTATGTTCAGTTGTGTCCCATTTTTGCACGTAGTTACATACTTTTTCATTACCTGTTTGTTCAATTCAGGTATGCTTTCAAGTGCCATCGATTAACTGAGGATGGAAGGGAGATTGTCTATCCTGTCAATGCAATTTCATTCCACCCAGTGTAAATTTCCTGTTATATCTGAAGGACTATGTAGGAAGATTCAGGATAATATTGTAACGAACTATTGCAAATTTTATGGAATGGTTATTCGATTTTACAAAGATTGCATTTTGTTTGAATCATTTTATAAATTTTTCAAAGAAATTGATCATACTGTCGATATGTCAGATATCATACTACATAGCCGTAGTACCACGGTGATCATACCGTAGAGCGGTAGTACCGTGGTTTACTTGGTGGTAGCTAATTTTTAGAGAGGTCCAGTTGTAAGGTGCATGAGTGCGGTAGTACTGACCTATAGTGAGCGATAGTACCGACCGAAAGGAAAATTCTTGGATTTTAGGAAATTAGATCATGGATTGAGTTAGGTTAACCTAGGTCAGTGTATTAATGTTGTATAAAGTAGGTTTTAACTACGGGGTCAAGTTTGTGAAAAACTTGTGTCTGAAAATGTTACTTTATCTTTAGATATACAGGGTCACTTAGAGTCAACTATGGTCAACGGCAAGGCTCAGGACTACGCTCATAGAGCAGTCGAGCCCTAGATCGATCGAAAATGTTAGATGAGGTGTTGAGCTCAACCATAGCACGAGAAAGACGAAAAATGTTAAAGGAAAGTTCGAATGGCAGGTTGCACTATGTGACTTTGTCGGTCCAAATGAGGCGTTGTCCAGTGGAACCCGAAGGGAGAGACTTGCCAATGCATGGCAAGCTAGTGATGCACTTACACGCGTCAAGCATGGCGATTGCTTGCTATAGAAGTAGAAGATCGGGTCAAGAAAGGGTATTTTGGTAGTTTGACCAAAATACCGAAAATCACCTTAGACCAAAATCACGCTGCTTGAGAGGCACTTGGAAGAGCGGTTTAGGTCAAGAAGACACAATAGATCAAAGCTAAAGATTTAGCAGATTCAGACTTATATACTTTGAAATGCGTGCATAAATGTAGTGTGTGAGTTAAAACCCATGTGTGTGGGGTTATCGAGTTTCCCCTATTATGCTAAGTAGATAGTATCTACTAAAAGTTAGATGTAGTTTGCTAAGTAGATAGTATCTACTAAAAGTTAGATGTGGTTGGGTAGCTCATCTATTTAATAGGTTGGGATGAAGACTCGTAGGAAACTATCCAACCATCCTCTCATTTAAGACTAAGTGTTCATGAGTTCTAGGGTTAGGGTTTGATAAAAGAGTGTTGTGGTGTGCTCTCTGTCCTTCAAGGTGGAGCGGCTATAAAATTTTTCTTCTCAAGTAGCAATACATCAATCTTTATTCATCTCTATAAATCTTTCTTGTGTTGATTGATTTATTTTTGACTTAGTTTTTTCCTCACTTTTTTTTCCTTTTCTTGATCTTGTTGTACCAAAGACGTATAAGAGATGGAGATAACATTTGAAAATCAATATTCATCTATATAAACACTTTGATAGCAAGTTCATGAAGAAACCTGATTTTGATTGATTTTGCCCTTAACGAGTGATTTCATAATCCTACGGTTTTTGGCTTGATTTTTTTGGTGTTCTAGCTTACTATAACATATGAAAGTATATCTAGATGCATCTTGGCCATCATCTACTCACGAGCAAGTCGTATTCACCGTTTTTGGTTTTTTCCTGGTTTTAGTGTACTCTTCAAATGCAAAAAGATCAGAAGTTTAGCAACCATTCTCTTGATCATTAATTGGAATATGTTCCTGACATATTAAAGAAAGTGCATTCCAAGTTTCAAGTGATTTAGATTCACGGATCAAAATTTACACAGATTTTTGGTTTTAAAATAACGTTGGTTTTACTGTTCATCGAGGTGGCGGAATTAGTGGCATTGTAGCACGGTATTACTAGTACTATAGCGGTATTACCATAGTATTGTAGCAAAACTAACGCAATTACTGTTTATACTTGGTTTTTGGCTTCTTGTTTTGCTGGTTTTGTGTTGGCTCTCTATTCTTAATCTTCATAGTTTGTAGCTATTAGAGTGAAGGATTAGTAAATACTTGAAAAAAATTTAAAGACATCATTTATCTTCTCTATTGCCATACTGATCTATAATCTCTCTTGCAGTGTCTATTAAGCGAAGGAATTTTTCAGTTTCTTTAACGGCCTCATCTGACATACACAGGATATGGCACATTTGCTACCGGTGGATGTGATAGATTTGTGAACCTTTGGGTTGGCGCTAACAAAAGAAGATTATTTCAAGTAACTAGGGGTGAAAACGGATCGGATATTTCCCGACCGACCGATCGTCGAATCCGAGTCGGATCAAATTCGGATAGTTATGTCGGATAATTATCGGATTCGGAGTCGGATTCGGATAGTTATGTCGGATAATTATCGGATACGGATTCGGAAAATAACTATCCGACGGATACGGATACTATCCGGGATTTTATCGGATATTACCCGGATATATTTTTCGGATATCCAGATTCGGAGTCGGATTCTCAGATTCGGATAGTCGGATTCTCGGATTCGGATAGTCGGATCCATCACAATTACTCTTTGGTGGTATTGTCCAGTTGGAGAAGCCTTTTGTATATGCCTTTTGTATCAGTCTATATATGCTTTTTGTTACATTAGATTACATTACATTTTCTACCAGTCTATATATGTATAAACTTGCTGATCACCCCAAGGTGTTCCACAAAAAACTGCATGTTTGCATGTGGGGTTTGATAGTTTTTTCAACCAATTTATTACATTACATTTTCTACCCGTCTATATATGCCTTTTGTATTCCTACGTAATATCCGACGAGATATTCGTTATCGTATTCGCATTCGCTCTGTATTCGTTCTGTATCTGTGACCGATACTATCCGGATTCGTATTTGTATCCGGCACTATTCGTATTCGACTCCGAATTCGAGAAAAAATATAGGATAGGATATGGAATAAGTAATATCCGACCGAATTCGACCCGTTTTCACCCCTACAAGTAACTGCCCCCGCGATATATTTGTCTAGGAACCAATTCTACTCTGTGTCAGGAATTCAGAATTCAGGGTATCGGAACTGTGGGTGGGTTTTTTTAGTTATGACTTATGATTTAAATTTTTGAGTTCTAATTGTTTGCGAGATGCAGTATGCAGAGAAAAATAGTCATATGTGATTTTGGCCAGTACAGCTGAACTCAGTACACGTTTTAGTATAATTTTTCTGTTGACCTTATTTCAAAAAACGTATTATTTAAAAGCTAGTTACTGTAAGACGTATAAGCTAAAGTCTAAGCGAATCCAGCCACATGTGTCTTTTGATCGTACTACCCCAGGTACTTATCTAGTATGGCCGCTCTATCTTTCATGACGAATGGCAGTCTGCTTGCGGTCGCATCTAGTTATACTTACGAAGAGGGAGACATACCGTAATACGTATAAGCTAAAGTCTAAGCGAATCCAGCCACATGTGTCTTTTGATCGTACTACCCCAGGTACTCATCTAGCATGGCTGCTCTATCTTTCATGACGAATGACAGTTTATTTGCGGTCGCATCCGGTTATACTTACGAAGAGAGAGACATACCGCAAGATCGAAATTTCGATAACCCAAGAGCACCTTCCTTTCTGTGAAGGTAGGAAGTTAGAACCACCGAGTTGTTAACTTAACCATAGCTTTTGCACTTGGCAGGCAAGAGTCCGGTGCGATCTTTATCCGCAGTGTCAACGAGGTGAAAGTAAAGCCGACTAGCCGAGGCCCAAGACATTTCCTGCACCGCCACAGTAGTAGCGTCCGTCCCCACATCAGTTTGAGATGCAGCACTGTTTCTTCTTCACCAGGTTACTTTCTCCCGCTTCAGTTCTGACGCTCGCTTAAGTGTGATCACTTAGCTCAAAATTGCCCATTCTATTACTTGATAGAAACCTAGACACCTCAATATATAGCTCAAGGAATGCTAGCAATCTATCTGTACAGTCAATACGCGTTACAGAATATTTTAGTTTGGCATTGCTACTATAGCACCGTAATTACCAAAGGTACAAACTTGGAATCTCTCAGCGAATATATGAACCTGAATGGGTTCACCCTGGCATGTTTTGAGTCCAATTATCTCTAGCTTCATCCAAACAAGTGGCAAAGAAATCAGCTCATTTATGACAGATCCCACTGGATCGAGCAATGTGACCTACCGCTTGCTATATACAACTGATGCATTATTATTCCACCAGCGTAGGTAGAGAGCGACTCGTTGGGATTGCTCTCTTCGGAGACGGTTAGGGGAGCACCGTGTGGTTCTGCTCCCCCATCAAGCGCACTTAGGCGTTTCTAATTGAGTGTGTGGGAAGCTTAAGCTAATTAAGGCAGGCACAGCTAATGCTGCTTCCCATTGAAAATGCCAGTGCGTATCATGTATACTAGTTACGTATTCGTGCGTTGCAATGAAACTTATTAAATATATAGAGAATTATGCTATAGAAAAGAGTTGCTTTAATCGGTTAGAAAGTAGAGAATGATGAGAAGTTAAGGGAATAGAGCGGTTAGAGGAGAATGAACGTACAACCACCAACTCATTCTTTTATAATAGTAAATATATAATAGTATACGATCATGTATTCCTGTCTTTAGTAATTCGACATCCCCACGTCGAGAGTGAGTGGCATAGCTGCAGCTGCCTGCGTCGATCTGCTTGTGTGGTGTATATATATACTGGTGCGGCGTATATTAATGCGCGGAGTGATCAGCTAGCAATACTGCAGCGCAACTAAGCGAGCTAATATATAATTGGGCCTTGTCATTACTGTTGCTGCGTTCTGTTCTTTCTATTCTATAAACGAGCACGCCACTGCACGGCCAAGCTACGGACGAACCTTCTGTTCGTTCACACGTTGCTTCACGTTTCTTCTCAGGTTAATCAGGTCAGCTGTATCTGAAGGATAAAGAGTGATATGGAGGGGTAGTTAATGAAGGGATAGAGGAAAGCTGTATCTTGCATGAGATGAAACTTGGGCACGAAATCTAAATCAAATACATGGCTAAGAAATGCATTGTGGGATGAAGTTGTACCTTATCAAACGAGATCTTTAAATACAGTGGATTGGAGAGGTGGTTTATAGCTGTATCTTGATGATATGTATAGTGTTAGATATAAATTATCATGCATTGGGAGTGGGCTTAAAAGGCCGAATGTTTGCTGTGAACTTGGAGGCAAAAAGAGTAAGCTATGATCATATCATTTATTGTTCAGGTTGCCATGGTGTGTGCAACATACAAGTGTTGAGACAATACGGCTCGATTAGAGTCAGAGTCACACCCCGAGCAAGGTAAATTTTAGTTCAGGGTATGAAAAAATATCTAGTGTACAGTCGGAGTAAATTCAGTTCAGTCCAGATAGCATTTTTATAATCCAGTTTAGATAGTCTAATCATTCTATCATTGAGTCTGAAGTATAGATAAATCCTAACTTTACCACTGGATTCGATCGACATCGCATGCGTATATATAAAGCGGTTGGTGGGTTGTGGCCAACACTTTCGCGAGTTTCTTGATGATGATTGCAACAGATGCAAGTCGATATATCGCACTAGCGCATCATTTCAGAAGTTTACTTACGATGGGGTAGACGGCTGCGTACGTGTGCATCGCGTGGGCCCCGCGCCACTTACCGCTTACCGCCACCCACCCGGAAAGCGCTGCTGCTCACTTCGCTCGCCCCGCTACTATATATAGCGACCCAGCCCACGCCTCCCTCTCGATCGCTCTCCCACACACACACCCACCGCTCTCCTACTTGTCCACCACCACCTCCTCTGGTCAACTCCGCATCGAGATCGATCTGCCATGGCGCTCGACGTGTCCAGGAAGCCGCCGGTGTCCCCGCCGTCCCCGCCGCCGATGGACTTGTGGGCCAGCGGGGGGCGCCGTTCCAGGCGCCGCGGTGGAGGTGGCGGCGGCGGTTTTCGCGACGGTGCCGAGACCGAGGAGGAGTACCTGGCGCTCTGCCTCATGATGCTCGCGCGCGGTGTCCGGAGCGAGGCCGAGGACGGCGGCAAGGGCGTGACGGCGGCGAAGGCGAGCCAGCAGCAGGGGTTCGAGTGCTCGGTGTGCGGCAAGGTGTACGGGTCCTACCAGGCGCTCGGCGGGCACAAGACGAGCCACCGGAAGCCGCCGACGCCGTCTCCTGCGGCGGTGGCGGCCGGCGACGAGGCTTCCGGCGGCAGAGGGGGCGGGGAAGGGAAGGTGCACCGGTGCTCTCTCTGCCTCCGCACGTTCCCGTCGGGGCAGGCGCTGGGCGGGCACAAGCGCCTGCACTACGAGGGCGGCGCTGCGGCGGAGGGGACCAAGGACATGGAAGCCGAGAAGGCGAAGTCCGCCGCGGCGGCGGCCACAACGGTGCTGAGGGACTTCGACCTCAACCTGCCGGCGGCGGCTGCGGCGGCGGCGACGATGGTGGACGAGGCCGAGAGCGCGCCGCCGGAGGCGAAGAGGGCGCGGACGGTGCCACTGGTGGTCTGATTCGCTGCGGCGGCGGCGGCGGCGGCGGCTAGTAGGTTTAGGTTTCGATGGTTTTAGGAATGTTTCTTCTTCTCTAGGTTTCAACTGTTATTTGGTTGCTTGATTGCTCGATTTATTTCTGTTGCCTTCGGTTGTGTGATGCTGAGTGTTGATATGGCGTGGTTCGGTGGTATACTGCTTGTCCTAGGGAGCTAAATTTTCTTTTTACCCATTTATTCTGCGACTCCGGCCGTTGGATTAAGAACCGACGGCCACCTGGGATTGGACATACTTGTAGACCTTGGTCAAAACTATATAAAGAAACTTTTCTTTTCCTTTTCAACTTCGTATCGTATCGCGGTATTAATTTGGGTGTGCAAGTAAATCACTGAAACTGTCAAACATCAAACATCTACAGCTAAGCTAGCTTATGCTAGCTATAGGAGATTATGGTAATATTTCAACAAAGGGATTTAATGTGATTATGGTAGTATATCAAGAAGGGGATTTAATGTGATTATGTCATCTTTGCACTATTCCACGTGCGGCCGTACGTGCAGTGTCCAACATACAGCGGAAGCTGCAAGCTACATATTGCCCTGTTCTTTTTTTTCCTACCGTTTATAGCTTTTAAACTGTCTGTAAAAAAGAGTATGAAATAATAAAAATTTATAGGTGATTTTGATCGATATAATTGAAGTTACTATAATATGTACTACAATTAATTTGTAAACCCTAACTTAAAAAGACAATCCGTTTGAAAGTTAGTTATTGTAAAAAAGCCGAAAAATAGTTTTTTTAAACTGAAAAGAAAATGTCTGTCTGCTAAAGGGCTCGCTCCAAATGGCTGAAGCTTATAGCTTTTGATTGTAACTATTGACTTTTAAATAAAATTGCACTGTGATAATTGTTAACTTTTTCAAAATCCTTCGATTACAAGAAAATAAAAAAATATGTAAAAATATTATTATATCTTCACAGACAATAGAAAGAAAAAAGAGGAAAAAGCAAAAAGCCAAAAAAAGACCACAGAGCAACAAAAAAAACTGACGTGTTCCACTGGTCTTCTTGCTTAAAAAGGCTGAACGGCAGAAGCCAAAATCGTTTAAACGTGCTACTAACATGGAGAGAGAGAGGGACGCCGCTTTGAACTTAGGAAATAGGAATGTTCTCCAGCGTAATTAAACGTGCAGCGACACATCAATTATCTCGAATTCTCGATGACCAACCACCATCAAGACTCGATTACACATCAGTTTTCCGAACAAAAAAGAAAATTGGGGTTCAATAGACCTTCAACAGTGCTTGGAAAACCTGACGGCTTCGTGAAAGCTAGTACTAATTGGTCTCCATGAGGTTCAGATACTAACTAGGCAGAATCATACGCTACGCCGCGTCAGGCACATGACAGCCTATATGCAGTGGAATCGTGCATAAAATCAAGAGACTCCACTATTTTTACACAGGATACCACCATGCTATCTTGGATTATGGGCCTGTTCGGTATTACAAAAATCGGTCGGTTTTTAGCTTTTGCTACAGTACCTAACTTTCAAACGGAGTATTTTCTCAAAATATGATCTACAAGTTAAACGTAGTACACGTTAAAAGTCCAACATCTGTACCAGCTAAAATCGTAAGTGAGTATCGGTCTCTCCGTAATCTGTACCGTAAACAGCCAAAATTTAAAAATTTCAGCCACAAGCCATAAATCGTAGCCAAAAAGAACATGCCCTATATGGATGAGTCTGGGGCAATGAACACACATACTACATGTAGAAAGTTTAGACAACATTTACAGGAAGCTCAACAAAAGAAGCAAAGCATACATACTGGTGGTATCTGAACGATAATCTCTACTTATTATGTACAACTGCACACGGTAAGTATACAGAGATTGAGCCTACAAGGCATAAAAATTTCATGGCATCTTACAGCAGGAGATGAGAATATGGGATATATTTTGTAGCATCGTCTAGAATCTCCCCAGTGAGGAATCTGTATGTAACATCGAAGAGTGGTTTATCAGGCAAATGATAAACATATTTCAAGTATGAGAGGACTCAGGCGATGACATAGATAACATGCCTTGATTTAATCAGTGCTAGGTAAGATGTGGACATTTCCGACGCAATTAGTCCCTACACCCAACAAAATAATAAGGCAATAATATCTAATAGTCCAAATTTGCATGTTTTAGACATAAATCAGCAATAGTTTACAGCATATTTTTCTAGATCAAACCATCGAATGCAAAAACCACATTCGGTCTCAGCTTTTATATGGGATGCCTATTAAAATGCAATGCTTACGAAACACATGGGGCTTGTTCTTTTGGGCTGCGGCTTATGGCTTTTGGCTGAAATTTTTGAATTTTGACTGTTTACGGTACAGATTACGGAGAAACCGATACTCACTTACTATTTTAGCTGGTACAGATGTTAGGCTTTTAACGTGTACTACGTTTAACTTGTAGACCCCGTCTTGAAAAAATACTCCGTTTGAAAGTTAGATACTGTAGCAAAAGCCAAAAGCCGACCGGCTTGTAACTTGCCAAACATGCCCCATAATTGATTGCCTTATGGTACATTGTGTGATACAAAAAAATTCGTTGATTTCTTGGCGTGGGAATACGACCACTATAACATCAATGACATTAATTATGAAAAAGTGCATTGCCTTCAACAAATGATGTATTGATGCATTTTTAACCATATCACATCACTATGCTAAACTAAGATAAGAGTCAATAGAATAGACTAAATTGTCAAGAACTCAATATAGATGGGTTGCCACGGATCAAAATTTCCAAAATACAAAATGACATGTTTGCTTTCAACTGAAGGATCAATGGATCATTACCTGAATTAACAGGTAGCATTATCAGTTGTCTGTGAAGCAACACAGAAGAATCCTCTAGCATGTCGAAGTATAAGCATAGGGCAAGAGGTAATATTACATAGGATTAAAAGAATATCAGGATCATGACCTATGCCCTATTCATACCTGACCTATGATTGAAAATAGAAGCCATAACATCAAATGTGCTCTAGGCAACGACTTACTATTAACCTAGTAATCTACGTCTAGCATCAGCAATAGTCAGGGGAGCAGAAATATACCTACAACTGAAAAAGTGTGGAAGAAATTAGCTGGCAAACTACAACTATAGGATCTTTTCATGAACTTTCATATGACCTGTTTCAAAACCAGAAAGGGGTTGACTATAAAGTCTACTGTATATATCTTTAGCATGGCACAACATGTATCAACAATGATGTGTCCTGCTTTAGTTGCATATATGCTAAACAGAATTTGGTTCGCCTTTTTCTACCACTCCAAAAGGCGAGATTTGGTTTATGACATCTATTCTTATTGCACAGATAGAACAGATTTTCGTCTAAGGTTTTGCAACACAACCTAAATCATAGCATTATTCAATAAATCTGCTTTTTTTTGGTAAAGCAGAACCGGCTGATGGCTTGGAATAGCAACCAAACTTAGTGGTAAGCCTAAAGGTGAATTACTATTTCAGTAAGCTTCCTTCTCCAAGATATACATGGGCATACGATTCCAGTTGCAAGATCTGCAAAAAAAAATTCTTATACAATATTCTTTAAGATGCTTAAGCTTCCTATTGTTGAACATCTAACCATAGGAATTCCAAGTAAAATAGACCAAATAATGTTTATATGATGTTGCATTTTCCCTATTTACCATGTGACATTGCTATATAATATGACACATCAAGTAAGTGGACATCTCTTGGTGGAAACTCTAAATGAATTAATAAGATCTTTCAAGACATTCTATGAAATAGAAAATGTGCAAAATTATGCCTAACAGAATGAAAGTGAACATAGCAAATTCTTATGTACATTAGTAACATCATACTTGATGAATATGGCAGATGTAATACCTGCATTAATATCAACATATTCGATGAATATGCAGATGGAAGATCTCCGTGAAAACTTTTGTTTGCCTTTTGAACTAAAGAAGAAACAACTCTTTCATTTTCATCATACAAATCGACAGCAGTCACAAGCATCTGATGTTTGGCCCCTATCGAAGCAATTGAACACCTAGTAAAGTGAGAACAACAAAGTACAGCTTTAGCCATAAAGTAACCAATGTAATATGATGCTTGTTTTGAAATAAAGCTAAGACATGCATTACAGTCAAATTAGCAGCTACATGGTAGTTGTCAACAACAAATTTCATTGTTTATCATACTATTAGCAAATATACAGCACAAAACGGGGATGATACACAAAGGTGAGTATAATTTGTGGGGTGAGTAATAATCATATGAAAGAGTTAGAGCTTGAGTCTGAATTTACTATAACAAAACGTAAAATCAGAGGTGAAGTAGCGAAATCCTAGTCAAATGTAAACTGACCCTAAGACAATTCAAATACGGTAAAGACCGGATACAAATACGGGGTCGGATTCGGACGGATATTGCTCATACCATATCCTAACCCATATTTTTTCTCCAATTCGGAATCAGATACGGTAAGACCGGATACAAATACGGATTTGGAGTCTTCGAAGTTTTGAATACAGTTTCATCAGGATTCAGGACGGATATATAACGGTTTCGGATCGAAAACGGATAATATAGATGGATAGCACGAACATACAAAAGGGAACAAACATACACAACAATGTCGGAGACTAAGCACACAAGTACATAACATACAAAAAGGGAACAAACATACACAACAATGTCGGAGACTAAACACTTAACAATTAACATCATACATTACTTAATAACTGCTGTGTCACTGTTGTGCTCTCCTGTACAAGGCCTTCACATTGCAAGACTCAATTTCTAGCACTTGAAATGAGGAAATGATTTAGCTTGCAACAATATTCAACAAAAGCATAACCTCAAACTCATGTTCTGCATACCTTTGAATATAAGTTGATTGCTTGGCAAAAATCCTTCAGTTTAAGACAGCATGCTGCATGGTTTAACCAGCAGGAGACTCTCAAGAGTTTTAACTAATGCGTCAATTGCGTCTTCAAACTGTACATGCTCGTTAACATAATTAAGTGCCTGAGAGTAAAGAAATCAGTGATCCACCGTTTCTAAATCAGAGGTTCGAGATCAGAAAACCTTATAAACTATCTTACTGTACTTTTTTGCAGCACGTTGAAACCTGCCTATCTTGAACAAATCATTGCCTGCAACTTTCCATATTTCTGCAGCTTCCAATTTTTCATTTTAACTCATCTCCCATGATTATTTTTTCCTGTCACATTGGAACCAGGACTATACAGTAAGTAGAAGGAAACACCAGACAGATGGAGGAGATAAACAGATTACCTGTATACTAAGGTGTTAAACTGAACTATTATATCATCTTGATGACAGGTTTAGAATAGTGTTTACATTTTACAGTCAGTAGGAAGTTCTCAACAATTTATAATAACATGGCATTCACAATTATCATATGGTGAAAAAATAAATTTATATCCATGGAAAGGTACCAGCTTAATATTCCTAAGATGCAGAATGTTAAATGTTTTGCTTTTACATATTTCCATATTTACCTCTTGAACCTCCACCAAGCAATCCACACATATGATCCAAAGCTTCTTTCTCCCTGCGGCTCTTCTCTTCCTTGGGCACACCAACTATAGCTGGGGATGCATCAAAATGGTTGGAATAAGTACAAATGCTTAATCCTGTTTGTACCAACGCCATCACAGGCTGACGCCTGATTGCTCTCACATTCATAATCCCAGTTTGATGCAATCAGCGTCAAATCCAACAAAAACTAACAAAACAAAGACACATTGTGGAGTACCTTCGGCTATGTCGTGCACATTCGCCATCTTCACACACACACACCTGTAGAACAGAAACTTAAAACACATCAATCAAAGGATGATACTAGAAGAACGAAATCCCACCTCACAAGAGGGGGAGGAAACGGCCAGGTTTCACACACCTGTCGCGGTCGACGCCGGGGAGGTCTGCGGCGACGAGCGCCAGGACGCCCATGCGGTACATGTGGTCAGCCACCGACTCGGGCCCCTGCACTCTGCGCCTCACCCACCCCACCCTCTTGGTCGTCTACATCACGAACTCACGACATAAACTTCGCATCATGAACGGAAGCAGCAACCAGAGATTGGTGGGGCACAGGAGCAATCAACACTCACCTTGAGGCGGTAGCAGAGCGTAAGAAGTCGATGGCGGAGGACGCCGAGGGGGCCGGGGTCGCGGAGTCATCACCTGCGGCGGCGGGAGCTGGGGCTGACGGCGAGGACGACATGGCGGCGGTGGCGAGGCGAAGCGGGAGGGGGCTGTCGCGGCGGGAGAAGGGGGGGATTTGGTCGACGCGGCTGCGGTGGCGAGGGTGGTGGCGCAGAGGGAGGAGAGGGAATTGCCGAATGAATGGCCGTGGCCCGCCCGTGGGTGTGCTGCTCGGTGGTGCACTGGTGCTCGCCTTCGCCACGACGTCAGCTCTCGCTCAGCCGTGGTGGGTTAACTGCGCTGGGCGCTGCGCCGCGTGCGAGGTGCTGCTGGGCGGCTGGGCCAGTGGGCCGGCTCGCACGCACGCACATCACTCAGATATCCACTTGGATAACACCCGAATTACCGAATACAAAGCTATTCGTCGGATAATAGTTATCCTAAATTCACTATGGAATTCGTCTATAAATATCTGTATACCATATTGAGGATCTGTTTGGTAGCAATTGCGACTTATGAACTTTTAAAAAATTTTGAATTTTGATTTGTTTACAGTCAGATTACGAGAGAGATGAGATCTCACTTGTGATTTTAGATGGTATAGATGTTGGGCTTTCAACGTTTACATCGTTTAAGTTGTAGAGTTCGTCTTGAAAAAAATACTCCGTTTGAAAGTTAGATACTATAGTAAAAATCAAAAACTGTCAGCTTTGGAGGAAAAGAAAAATCCGACTGGATATCAAACCGACTTCTCAAATTCGGTATCAGATCGATGGAAAAATATCTAACCCGTTTATACCCTACAGAGAGGTCATGTCGAGTATCCTAGGTGTCCTGCCTCAAATGGTACGTGACTGGATGTCATCGTCGAGATGGACCCATCGGCCATGGATGCATACTAATACCTCGGCTCTAGAAGACAGGCCAACGCGGCACCGGACGCGTGGCCTTCAGTTGTCCAGTGCAAGTGTTGCATGCACGGTGAGCGCTAGCGAGGAGTAGTACGTGTTGATGGGCCGCTCCTAAGCTTCTTTAATTGATTGGCAAATCACTCCAGCCAGCGGAGTTTCTCTTCCCCAGCAGGATTCATGCATGTAATCCACTGTCGTCTCAGTCATTTAGGGTGTTTGAATGAACATTTCTTAGGAATTTTGGGGGTTTAGTTCGAGTTTGGGACGAATTGCTTTGTTCAAGTTTGGAACGAATAGTATCATAATTTACGTATGCTTTTTTTCTGACGACGATGAAGGATGTCTTCGTTCAGTTGGGCTAAAAAAACGTGTCTTATATTGAAATTGTCTCAGTAGTGGTGAAATTTCACCAGTAATTGAAGGTGACTTATTTGACGTAATTAAAATTAAAAACTTTAAAAATAGAAAAATATGCTAGCTTATCTCGAACAACGTAAACGAATACGGAAAAAAAAGAACCGACAAAAAAGCTAAAAAATCAAAAGTTCAAAAAAAACAAATTTTATAAATAATAAAAAATAAATCAGAAACCAAAAGCTGAAACCGAAACAGAGGAACCTCGAGCGAAGCAGGAAAGCGGAGAGGCAGATGAAAGGATGAGACTTACACGCTTGTTGTGTACTTATCACCACTGTGCTCGACAGAAGTCCTCCACAATTGTCACAACATGCACCACATGTCGTTGGGTTGAGCATCGACATTGCTTGTCATCGCATTTGGTCGTCCATCTTGGCACCACTTGCCTCATGCCAACCAACACCATGTCTCACATGTTGGACTGTGCTAATATTGTCATCAATCTCTTCATAGATATCCTTTCGTCACTACAATGATGATGTTACGAGCAGGTTATGAAGAATTAATTGATATTTGACTAGCCGCGTTCGCCATGACTGGCTTGTACTTTGTCTCGATGCATATTGCAGATCCAGTAATGTTGCATACTATTCAGGTCCCTTTAAAAATGTTGCGGTTTTTAGTTATAACTTTTAACTAATTACAAGATAGATTGAGAAAGTAAGAGGTACTCATGTCGATAAATCATTATATTCAAAACGGCTTCTCTTACAAATAACTTTAAAAAGTTTTCTTAGAAAACCATTCTATTTTAAATCCGATTTGTAAAAATCAAAAACTGAAAACTGTTTTGAACCGGGTCTAACGGTTTTTTTCCTAACCTCCTGTCAGTGCTGTGTGCGTTTCGCCTGACCCTCTCAGTAAAATTGGCTACTGGCCTAACAAAAAAGGAATTTTGCGGACTCACGTGTGAAATTCGGAACGCGAATGGGGTTAGCTCCGTCATTTCCGCAGGCGGCCGTTGGGTCAAACCCAGAGGGACCACGCCACCACAGGTCCACAGCCAGTCGTTGGGCTGCGCGGCGCAAATTCCTCGTGCTCTGCCAAGCGGGACGCCTCCGAGGCGCTTGGATGCGCCCACCGAAGCAACAGGCAACCAACCAGCCAAAACCCCTCTCGAAAACGCTAAAACCACACACGCCGTCCTCGCGGCCCTCACCACCACTCGCCTTCACGGTTTCCACCCCCCACCCCTAATCCTTCCGACTCGCCATTGCCCGGACCGAACCCGCTCGCGGTTTCATCCTAATCGCCTCTCGCCATGGAGGCCGTGCGCGCGTCGGCGGCGTGGGTGGCCAGCCGCTCCTCCCACGTCAAGGTCGACCTGTTAGGTATTTGTTTGCTTTTGCCTTGTCCTTTTGTTGCTTCTTACCTGTAGATGTTTCCGGGATGGTACTAGGATTTTAGGATTAGGCAGTGTCGTCCCTGTGTAGTTTGCTCTGCTATTCTTCATGTTGGCTGGTTGTATTTCTATACTGTAGCGCATAGCGTAGGAGTATCTGATTAGCCCTGCGAGAAACCATGGGGTGATTTTCTTTTTCTTAGACTGGATTTCTTTTTTTACGAAATCTTGGACTGGATTTCAAAGTTCAGTTTTTAAAATTCCTCTTTGGTTTTTTTTTGTATTTTTTATTTATTGCTTGCTTGTTGGTTTGGTCAGCCTTCAGCGATTTCTTCTTTCTCCTGAGGACATCATCTTTGTGCTTTGCTTATATGTGTTTATATGGATGTTCATCTTTCCTTTGTTTCGCAAGAAATTTGCAAGTGAAGTCCTCAGGTATTGTGGCGTTCCTTTAGCCTTGTTGGTTTGTTTTTTACAGAGATTGAGAAGGTGGTGGACAAAATCCAGGGAAATGTTCCAAAAGTTGAGTGGGATTTCGAAGGAATTCATTACTATGACAATGGACCGCTCACTGTCCAGTACCTCTTCGTCTTGGATGCACTAAACTTCTGCTTCTGGCCAGGTATGAGTTCAACCAAGAAAGCAGTTGGTGTTCTGAACATGTAGAAATTAGAGTACTGTACATCTAAAAAAATAAATTAGAGTTCTGTATGATTCCTATGAGTGGCGCTTTACTTAAGCACTCCTGTGCTTGTAAATCATATGGTCCATCCACCAGTTGTAATCCGATGGTCTAGAATCAAAGGTACTTAGAGAAAGGTATTTAAGTTGTGAGACAGGTACTAACTTAAAAGTAGGATAAGAGGCTAGACACGTAATTTGACACATCCATCTAAATAGGAAAATCGGGTTAAATAGGAAAGAGAGAAGATGATTCCTAAAAAACAGGAAACAGAAAGATAATTTGCCCAATACCTTATCTTCCTGTTGTTCCAAACATGCAGCAGCGAAAGTTGATCATTGACAGGAGGGCTTAGGGATCGATCAGAATTTTGCACCGACAATGAATGAGCATCGTCCATTGGGCTAAATTTTCAACTGTATTTACATGAATTGCACTAAACTAAGTAATTTAACATGAATCGGACTAAGTAATTTTTTATTAGACTAAGTAACCTAACATGGATTACATAGTTCTCTCACGACTTACTACCGATTATCAGGTCGAAATTGCCACATGAATCGGGTTGAGTAACTGACTATCAGACTAACTCAACATATGGTGCCTTCGGTAGGACTTTGAGCCAGCTTTGGCTTGTACATGTTACGGTAACGAGCTTTCAAACGGTGTGTTTTTTCAAGGTGGGATCAACAGAAATATTGTAGTAAAAAGTGTACTGAGTTAGGCTGTACCGGCCAAAATTGCATACGACTATTTTCCTCTACATACGGCCTCTTGCGAACCGCCAGAATTCATAAATTTAAGCCATAAGCCATAGTCTAGAGTGTCGTTCGGTTGGGCTGAAATAAGCTGGTTTATGGCTGAAATTACACTGTAGCTGATGGTGTCTTATTTAGCGTAACTAAAATTTAAAAATAGAAAAAAAACAGATTGGCCCATCACGGACAATGTAAATGAATACGGGAAAAAAACCAGCAAAAAAAGCTCAAAAAAACCAAGAAATCAGAAAAAATACGAAATTTAGGAATAGTAAAAAATAAGCCAGAAACCAGAAGCTCAAGCCGAAATAAGCGGTAAAAGAATAGGTTACATAGTTCTCCCAATGACTTACCGATTATCATAGAGGTAGATCAAAATTTCAAAGAGAGGTAAAACGAAATTACCATGACGGCTCTTCATAGATCTGATCTAAATGAGGTTAACTCAAAGAACAATAACTAAATTACCTATTTATACAAAAAATTCCTCTCCCTAAGTTACCCCTTGCAAATCAACAGTTGATCTTTTTCTGAGGTAAGGTACCTGAGGTACCTTCCAAGCACCGGAGAAAGTCTAAAAAAATAGCACCAACAAATATCAATTATTATATTGCCACTCTGTTTGCAATTCTTTTGCTCCTGTACAAATTACGGCTTTGCTACGGTTGCTGTTTAGGGGGAAATATTAGGACATTCAATAGCCCAGCACTTTGTACTGATAATTAAGTAGACTGCTAATATTTTCATAGTGCACAAATCAACTTTGTATTGTCTTGAAACGATTGACTGTAGTGTGTAGACCATAAGAAACATAAGGCTGTTTCTACCTGTAGTACTTTCTGTAGCTATACATGACTTTCTTCTGTTAAGAACCTTTTGAGTTGGTTGTGACGTTGCCAAGAATTGGCTAGTGGGTTTGTATGATTTCTGTCTCTTTAATGACAACTAGGGCTATTTCAGAAATTGCATTTGCAGCTTTCACGTTTGATGTAAAGCTATTTATTATGCATCTTGTTATGATTCAGATTATTTCCTTGCACCTGTGGCCTGAAATAGTGAAATGTAGTGTGTACTTTTTATTGTTTGTGTAATCACTTTCATTTACAGGTACCTCGGCTTCTAGTTTTCCCTGATATTACTGTCTCTGACTACTGGGCATAGTTTAATTTAGTTGCAGTAGACTTTTCAGGATCACTCTTCCGTCTTTTTATATATTTCTCTCCTTTAGTTTTATAATGGTTTTGATCATAATATTCCTCAATTGAACAGACAAGGACTTGAGCTATGACAATTTGGCTTCTGGACTCAAGTTAGCCTTAGAGAAGGATAAGACAGCACTTGATGCAGATCGTCTTCAGAATTACACTGGTATAGTTTCAGTTCTTCTATGGTCTCTTTTTTCTTGTTCAGTTGTTCTACAGACTTCTGTCTGTAAAAGAAGTTGTTATTTCTAGTAAATATCTGCTAACTTGCAAGGAAATGCAACTTTTTGCAAAATTTAGGGCCCCAACTTCGCCAACTGCTTAACTGGCCACGCCCATTGCCAATTGAGGAGGAAAGAGTTCGCCTTCTTCATGAGGTACTATTCTGTATTGTGTATATGTTATATTGAAGTACTAAACTTTAAAACTCATCCACTGTGTTCTTCTCATGTTCTTTGATTACTTTATCACTTATCAACTTCCACACTCCCACCCAACCTCTTCGATATAAATTAGGCAATAGCTATCCACTTTATTTTGAGACCATCTTTAGCTTGTTGATATGTGCTCTAGTTTTATGCCGCTATAACTGTCATGCTAATCGTGGTATTTATCATGTTCTAAATAATTACCTTGCCATCAATTTCTTATTTTTTTCTAAATCATTTTACTATTCTGGCGTTTGCATTAAGGTTGGTCTGGAACTTGAAAGAACCTTTGGAGGCGAGGCGGCTAATCTAGTGAAGTCTGCTGGAAACTCTGCTGCATCTCTAATTGAACTTATTACCCGTCATTTTCCTGGTAAATGTACCATTGCACTTATCTTCTACTTGATAGCGTCATTTTCATCTCTTTGATTTTAATTAAACCAAAGTCCCAATCTGTACTTCTCCAGCTATATTGCAGAGAAGCTCAACAGTGCACAATCTTTTCTTTGGCCCCTGTCTAGTCTATGATGTTGTTGGCTTGTAGCTGCCCCTGCAGATATCATTTCACTTATTTGGAGAGATCTGTTCGTAAGAGGGCTATAAAGTATTGCTCCTCGGAACTGTCTGGGTCATTTATCAAATGGGCCAATAAGTGTGCGTACCTACTAACAATGGGAATAAAACAAAAATGGCTTAGGACCATGCATAATGGTCTGGATAGTGAACTCGGGTTGCAGCATTCCAGGCATGTAAGCTTGGTTTGGGCTGGGCCATCCTCATTTACATAGGCTGTGAATGAAGAAGCATGTGATCTGATTATTATATCCATAAGATTGTTTTCCTTTTTCTCCCGCAAACACTTGCTCGAACAAATTTTTCTACATGGCTACACCTTAAGTTAACATGCAATCTATATGGTTTTACTTCATGTGGATATCTGTTGATTGAGAATATTGAACATAAAATTGTTCCTAGCCAGTGGCTGTAACTTATTTGATGAATATGCCCAAACATGAATTAACCTTCTGTTCAGCCACTCCTTGACTCTTGGCTCATTTCACTTGGTGCACAAGCATGAGTGGAACTGTAGATTCACCCATTCAACAGGGCAAGTGCACGTGATTGGGTTCTTTTGGTTTACTTGAAAATAAGTACTGCATTGAATTGTGCGGCTCCACTCCTCACCAAATAACCAAACACGATATGGTTCATCCATGTCTCTGCCGAATAGACAATTCTTCGCTAGAGATAGGCAGGCTTACCATGTACAGGTGTCCATCATTCAACAACCAGTTACCATCTGTAATCAGGGTGGTAGCTATTGGTTGTCTAAGCGCTGACTGCTGATTCAACTTTGGAATATTTTGACATTTTACATTCTTTTCTCGTATACATTTGAATGTAAACTGTACTACCTTACATAAAATTTCAGCCGGTCTTGACAAGTTGAGTACAGCCAGGTTGTAACATTAAACATTTTGCATTCTCTTCTAAGAACTCGTATGATTTAGGGATGAAACATTTGTCTCTGTGTCAAATGCGTTCATGCTAGTTAATTTAGCTTTGCTATTTTGTTGATCATACATCTCTCAGGTAACACGTTTCTTCACATGAACTGTCGTAATTCATTTTGGACAGGCTTTCGGGATCATTCACTTTACAAAGGACACCAGGTTTTCTTGTACAAGAGAGCTCAGATATTTGTTGCTGATTTATGGGGCGCTTTTAAGGGACAAAACTATGGCGAGTTCTATGACATCAACTCCATCACCATATTTGCCGACTATATTGTTCCTGCTGTTCTGAGGGAGCTTGGCATACTGAAATATGGTTCGAACCTATCTTGCTCAATTGATTCGAATAGTGAGATAGTGCCTGGAAGTGAAGAGGAAGTGGAGATACGTGCTTGTTCTGTTCATGCCGTGGAAAAAATGAGGGAGCTCATCAACAAAAAGTTTGGAAAGCAGGTGAGCACATCTGAATCATTTTTTAACGAGAACATTTGAATCAGTTTCACCTGAGACTTTCGTGCCATTTATTTTTGTTACTGCACCCTGGTAGGTAAAAAGGTCGTGCTACTACTGTACTACACAAATTAACAATTGCAAGTAGATGTTTATTTCTCTTATCACTGAGAGAACAAATCAAATTATTAGGTTTTGTTCCACGGCCAAAAGTTGTTAGAAAATGTAGGCACATAGGAATTTTCTCTTGGGCTTACCCATCCTTGAAGCATAAAGCAGTTAATTTGGTCACTCAACTTGGAATTTACGTTGCTCTTCTTGCTCCTGTATTCTTTCTTGGCAGCTTCTGAGCATTGACATTGATCTTTGGCTCTGGTCATGTGGCGTTCAGAACATGGCGCTGTCACATCACCGCACCCTCTCAATATACTACTGAGGCCAGCAGCAGCTGCTCCCCCTCTGACCAAAGATTGGCCGTGTCTCGCCCCTGTAGCTGCCGCTACAGGTACTGCAGTTTTGCCCCTCTGCGAAGTGCACCAAGGTGCATGCTATTGTAGGGCCATTAAGATTCATAGGCATGGTGTTGCAACATCTTGAGACTGGGAACTTTCAGACGAAATGTAGGGAGTGCGTGTTTCTTTACCAAACATTGACCCAATCGCGGGTGCATCTTAATGAGGAACCTTTTGTTATGTATTTCAATGACTGTTCCAACTCCCCCCCGTCAGAAATTCAGCAACTACAAAATCCAGCTGGAGGTTTGCTGAGAAGAGGTAATCCAGGTTATAGAAGAACTCTGTAAGCCTACGGATACTCATCGCAAATTAGGATGTGATCGACAAGAGAACTCTGTAGTGCTACCACTACGGCGTGAGATATGATCGACGAGAGAAGGAACATTGGAAAAGTCGTGTCGAGTGAACGGACGCTGCGTTTCATTTCGTCCCCCTGTTTCGATCCTGCGTCGCCGTTCCGTCCTATCAGGAGGATCCAGGCAGGAGGTTATGCGGTTTGAGAAGTGAACTCGTGCCTTCACCTATGTCCAGCGCGTCAGAGCTCTGAAACATGTTCATCTGTACCAGTGCATGCGCGCCGCCGGTGTTGGGTCCGTATTCGCGTAGCGCTGCGCCGTTGCGCGCTAGGGCTTCTTCGCTCGAGGTGTCAGGGGTGTCGCGGCCTCGGACGCAGCGCTCGCGCCGGGTCGGCGGGACTGGGCGGCAGACTCGCCAACGGCTGCAGCTTGCAGGGCGTGGCCTGCCATCTGCACGGAGGCGTCGCCGTCGTGAGCATAACTGTATGCGCCGTGCTAAACGTCAAGCCATCAGCCCCGTCCCGTGCCATGAGCACAATTCTGAGTCTTTGACTGCTGAACTCGCATATGTCACAGATCACAAACAAGCGAACAAGGGTTCTCCTTTTAAAAAAAAATCACAAAACTATTCGAAGACAGAACCGCACTTTAGCTCCAAACGGCGTGCTTTTTAGCTTTTCCATGTGTATTTTGGTTACAAATATATTGTAGTGGCTGATAGTTTTTATAAGTGAAAAAATAAAAAAATAGTAAAAAATAGAAAAATTGGAAAACACCGTAAAATCTTTTAGAACAATACAAAGAGTAAGAGAAAAAAGATCAAAAAACTAAATTTTAGAAGCCAAAAATCTGAAACCATTTAGAGCAAGACTCTAAGGAACCATTTTCAAGGAATCACACCTTTTTCCCTAACATTGCAAAAAAAATATACACCCGTCACATGTACTATCTGTTGAACCATGAGTTTTGGAGTTATGGTTCTGATGGTGTGTTCTTTTCAGCCATGGCTAATGTTTATGGTTGTGTTTGATGGTTTTTATCCTAGTATGAGCGTTTGTGCGAACGAACCAAATATAGATAAGCTATTTCAAAAAAATTTCTCGATAAACCGTTTTAAAAAGATGACGAAAAAACATCCCATTAAGCGATAGGCTTTAAAGAACAAGCCGGAGTCTACCATCGGACCACATAGTTCTACTATGTCAACACATATACTATCTGGTGGCGGATTGTTAGAAATAGATCCGTATGAATGAGGCTTATTTTCTATAATTCTAAAATATGTATATTTTAATACCATATTTCTAAGCCAATGTGGGGGGCCAATTCATAAGGTGGTATGCTTGCTATTCCTTAAAAGTTGGAGACACATGGCATGAGAGGGCTTTAGCTAAACATACAAGTGCGTGTATTCACATATTTTCACATAAAAATCGCATGATTTGTGACTTACGACGCGTGATCGTGCTATAACGTGGCGCGCCACTTTACATACCAAGTTCACCTTATTTTTGCTAAACCCATGCATCATCTCTCTTCTTTTAACTAGTCATGAGACTGTTTAATATATCATTATTTGGTTTTAATATTAACAACTATCAGCGAATAATTTAGCGATTACTAGTGGATTATTCTAGTTTAATGACGTCGATTACTAGAGAGTAATTCACACGTCTATAAAAGACCTGAAGGCATTCAGGCTTGGCAGACTGAACTCATCTATTTCTTTCTCATATTGTCTTCTTCCTCTCTGGTGAATTTGTACTGGGTGTTGAAAGATCGAACCTCGTCGGCCTTTTTTCTTAGCGTGCAACGGAAAAGAATGAAAGCGGCTATCTCCAAGCATTGTCGTAGAGACTACCTGCACGTGGCGACAATAAGGTTTCTGGACAGCGCAACACGCGCGAGCGCTCCTGCTTTGTTTTATCTATGTTCTGCACTGTATCGAGCATGTGCTGCTTCATGTTCTTCATCAAGCCCAGCAGTAAGTCACTCGCACAATCAATCAACTTTATTATAATAAATCTCAAAACGCCACAAATGACCGATACCCCAAGACGAGATTTTCAGAAGCTGCTAAACGCCAACGCTATCGGGCCTGTTCTTTTCCTCCGAAGTCGGCGGCTTTTGGCTTTTACTACAGTACCTAACTTTCAAATGGAGTATTTTCTCAAGACGGGGTCTACAGGTTAAACGATCTACATGTTAAAAACCCAACATCTGTACCTGCCAAAATCGCAAGTCAATATCTGTCTCTCCGTAATCTGTACTGTAAACAGGCAAAATTCAAAAATTTCAGCTAAAAGTCATAATTCGCAGCCGAAAAGAACAGCCCCATCGGCTGGAGAATCGGAAGATTTGCAATCGCGTCTCGCAGCCGGGTGGATGGCGACCTGCCGAGACAAGGGGAAACACCAGGGCTTCGGAGCATTTGCGCGGGGGCGACACGGCCAAGTGCGGCCGAAACAGAAAGCCAAGATGCCTTCGCAACTTGCACACTGCCGCGTGCATGCTCTCAAATAAAATACTACTATATTCTCCAAAATGCCAAAAGCGACAGGCCGCGGTGCTCGCAGAATTTTAATGGTCTCGCCGACGGGTTCCCTGCGCCGGATGAATATGGCGTAGGAAGCGAGACTACGTAGTACTGCTACAGTAGTGTTACTCCTACGTAATTTGTATGATTAATTACGATGAAGTGAAGGGGAAAAAAAGTGCAGAGCTGACAAGGTTGGGGATCCGTTTGAACGTAGGAGTTTCATAGTAATGTTGTAGGAATTTCACAAGAACAAGTTTATTTTTACAAGAACAAGAGATTTTTTTTCTACGTTTCAAGTGGAGGCTTAGATAGTCCAGGAGTTGCGATGACATCAGACGAGGTGGCAAACATTAAGTATGGTCAAAGTCAGCTCTCATTATAAACCACTTTAATGGTGTAAAGCACCATCTATAGGTTCAGTTTTCTCAAGTTTCATAATTTTCGAATCTACCTCAGCAGTCTTATTAACACAAAAATGCTTTGCACTAACACCACAAATATAGGGTATGTTCTTTTCCTCCGAAGCTGACGACTTTAGGCTTTTGCTATAGTACCTAACTTTCAAACGGAGTATTTTCTCAAGACGGTGTCTACAAGTTAAACGATCTACACGTTAAAAACCCAACATTTGTTCCAAATCAAAATCGCAAGTGAGTGTCTGTCTCTCCGTCATCTCATCAGTAAATGACTAAAATTCAAAATTTTCATTAAAAATCATGTTCGCAACAAGACCCAAACGACCGACCAAAAATGCTTTTGCACTAACACCAAAAATATATGTTGGGCCTACCAGAAATGCCTTGCGCTAGCACCAAAAATATATGTTGGACCTACCAGCATAATCGAGACCTCATGAAACGCGGAAATTTTTCTCATGTTCTTGCTGGAACTCCCGGAAAAATCGACGTGAAATTCCTGTGTCGCAGCTGGCCAAGCCCCAAACATAGTCCTCAACGGAAAGCGAATCTACAGGTTCCTCGAGCGCTCAGAAAGCAAGCTGCGTGGCAAGCACCACCACAGAAGTCCACGAGGTTCCAAGCGGAGGACGTCCGGGACGTACGTGGGCGTGCCCACCCTGCCTAACGTGCGGATCCACGCATCCCGCAAAGCGCCGAAAAAAGAGCGGCGAAGAACACTCCAAAGCGGAGCCAGGACGGGGCGAGCGCGAGGCGCGCCACCCCCACCGCCCGTCCAATCCCGATCCGACGGCCCGCGTGCGCCCCGACCGGCCGCGGAGACACGGAGCCGCCCCCCGCACCCCAGGTCCCTGGAGCTTCCTCCTCTGTACCACCGGGTGCCCCCGGTAACCTCACCGCCTTAACCCAACCACATGGACAGGTGCGGTCACCCGACCCCGGCCCTTGGTTGCTCCTTCCTCGGTTGGGTGCTGTGCTTATATACTCCACTCCTCCGTGGGCGAGCTCGAGCTCTTGATCGAGGGGTGGTGGTTGTATGAGAGGTGGGTGGGTTGCGGAGGTGGGGATGAGCTGCAACGGGTGCCGCGTGCTGCGGAAGGGGTGCAGCGAGGCGTGCGTGCTGCGGCCGTGCCTGCAGTGGATCGAGGGCGCCGGGGCGCAGGGCCACGCCACCGTGTTCGTCGCCAAGTTCTTCGGCCGCGCCGGCCTCATGTCCTTCGTCACCTCCGTCCCCGAGCAGCAGCGCCCAGGTAGGATGGTGTTGCTACTTGCTCTTATGATTGTATACGCGTTTAAGGTATAGCGCTCGACCGGTGCACGAGTTCGTGGCTGATGTTTGCGTGCGCGTGGTGGAGTTGTGGATGCAGCGGTGTTCCAGTCGCTGCTGTACGAGGCGGCGGGGAGGACGATCAACCCGGTGAGCGGCGCGGTGGGGCTGCTCTGGGCCGGGAGCTGGCACCTCTGCCAGGCGGCGGTCGAGACCGTGCTGCGCGGCGGCGGCATCGGTCCGCTGCCGGAGGTCGAGGGCGGCGTCACTGCGGACGGCTCCGGCGGTGGCCGGGACCTGTTTGCCTCCCCGGTGAGGCAGGCCGCGGCGAAGCGGGTGACCACGAGGAAGCCCGGGGTGCCGGAGGCCGCGTCCCAGGGCCAGGAGCCGTCGTGCGATCTCGGGCTCTGGTTCAGCCCCGGATCCCCGCCGGCGGCGGGGATCGGCAGGCGAGGCGTGCTGGCACGCCGTCGATGAACTCGGAGGAGTCCGTGACGACGAGCGGCAGCGAGAGGGAGCCCGAGCTGCTGAATCTTTTTGTCTAAGCTCATCTGTACGCGCTAATTAAACGTTCAATCCTCATGCGCGCGCTGGTCTCCTGGATCCCGGCGAACTGTTTGCTAGCCTCCCGCCGGCGAGGTGTCCTTAGTCTTTTCTGGGCGTGTGCAGAAAAACCGCCGGCCAGGACGCCGTCCCGTTTGGTGGGCGACCGAGATGAGGGCGCCGCGCCGGCGCCGCGCACTGCCGCCTCCCTTAACTATTTCTTTTGTTTCTTCTCTACTCTGTTAGTAAGTACAACAACGATCGTTAAATAAAGTAAACTAAAACTCTCGCTCTGATCTTATCTTCAGCTTATCCAAAGCGTGATTTGTGATGGCCAGCCACTGCACGCTTTAGCGCAAGAACTGTATTCCTTTGTTGTTAACTGGTCATATGACTGATTGGTTAATAATTTTTCATGCTACAAAAGTCCAAGTGGGCGTATTGAGCTAGGAAAGAGGCTAGGAAAAATGCAGATACGCGTTTCGGGGTGAGCGCGCGACGGCTTGACGCGACCGCCCGCCCCGCGGCGCGGCAGAAAAGGCCGCGCCGGTGTCGCGGTCTTGGGAGCCGAACCCGTCGGCAGGCAGGGCTGCCACGCTCCCGCCCGGTCGCGCGCAACGGCAGCAAACCTAGCAGTACGTACGTACGTACAGTACCTCCAATTTGTTGTGCCGTGACCGTGGCCCCGTGATGCACCGCCACGTAACGCTGCATACGTACACGCTTTGTCGTTGAAGCAGACGTCAGAAGCAAGTAAAAGTGTTGGTTTTTATGTGTAGGATATGAGATAGGTTCAGAGCATTTTCGTGAGCAATAATCTTTACTGTTATAAAAGTGTAAGTTGGTGGTTGATTTACTCTTCCTTCTTTTTTTTTAGTCATCCGATTTGATCTAGACTATTTATTTTTCTCCTCCTCTCTCTCACTCTCTCAGTATATAACCATCCTCTCCTCCATATTTTTTATCTCCCCGCGCATTTTGGTCACTATTCTCTCTCTGTCGCTTATTCTCCAATATCTGATATGTAAAGTTGACTAGGTAGTAAGTTTTATCTTATTATTTTTTATAACTACGTTATAAAGTACATATCTCTAACTAGTTTGCTCTTATTTATCAGTAACAGCTTTGTCGGAGGCTTCAGCCTGGGTTCATTCATGGGATCAACCTGGGCCTCTAGAGGGTACATTAACATGCGTGTTCAGTGATACAGTATGTATCTATGTTTTAAAGGTTGTGCTGATTAGATTCTAACGTGTATACTATGTAGGTTATATGTATCTACCTTATACCACTAAAAAACGGTTTAGGACTCCAGTAGTCACTGAACCGCCGTCACTGTAGTCTAAGGGCATGTTCGGATGTTACAACATTTATATATCCCAATATTAAAAAATTACAGTTTTTTATGCATCACCTACGAAATACTACAATTTTAACATACAGTATTTCATAGTTTTAACAAAAACTACATAGTGTTTGGGAATTTACGGTATTTAATACAGCATTTTGTTCCAAAAAGTAGCTATCAAGACAAGTGGTCATTATTAAGAAAAAATGTAGCACATAGCACTTTACATGTGAGCTCGCTAGTCTATGGTAATCTAGCCCAAACCAGCCTGCACAAGTGAACTAGCTTATGTACTTGTACGTGAAATTTTTTTATCTCAACAAAATGCATATATCATAGACTGTTTGTTATATAAATCATCTATGATAATGCATATATTAGAGACGGTTTGGTATATGAACCGTCTTTGATAATGCTTAAAAATGTGCATTCTACTCACGGCCGTTTATATTTCGATGCATACGACCTTTAAACTGTCCTCTCCCTCATCTTCTTCACCAGATTTGTCAATAATGGCATCTATTATTCTTTTGATCTCCTTCCTCTCATCTATCTATTATGAATTGTTTGACCACAATCTTACACATGCGGCCAACAACTTATATTTGAAGCCGCTCTTCCGCTCATACCCTTTCCTCTAGTTATTTCCATCCGTCAGCTCGGCCTCAAGATGCATCGGCTAATACCAATAGAGAAGCACTGTTAGCTAGAGATGCAGCACGCCAGCTGAGCTCGGTTTTAGAAAATGGAGTTGATTTTTTTAAAACTCCGAAAATACCATAGTATTTTGGGAATCCATGGTATTAAAACTGAAGCAAGGATTGTATGCAAACACCTCGTTGTATTTAATGCTACGGTTATTTTAGAAACCATTGTATTTCCTAAAGAAATGGCAGCTAGTATGGCCTTTTGTTCCGTTGTCGATCAAGTCTCGTTTTTTATTCCGAGTAAAAACACTATCGACTGATACCCATGGGCACATTGCATATCAATCGCATCGGAACCTCCAAATGATACGGTACCGATTCTTCGTGTACTCCGAACGGGTGGTAGGATCATCTACGATCTCGTTCGTTCTTGAACGAGGAAAAGAATTCGACTTTAAGATTTTACGAGATCGATTCATTTATGCTGTCCCGTCGAACATGCTAGTGGTCAAATTGGACACAGCCGATTCCCCATCGGGCACATGATACACATGCACTTATCGGTTTATACCTATCAAAATCACATTGAGTCTTTTTTTTATACTTTCTTTTATGAACAATTAAAAGTCATAAGTTATATTTAAAAATTATAAGTGACAGGTCTTAAATAAAGCAGATGGGTATGGCTTCCCCTGCAGGAGGCTGCAGTAGACAGTAGCTGGTGACCATCATCTTATCTTGTACCGCTGTCGACTGTGCGGTGAGTGTTAGAGTCGGCGGCCGGTTGGTGCGAACTGGTGCGCAGGTATGGTTCCCTCGTGTTGCATGAGTGAGGCGGACTGGGAAAATCGAATCCAGAATTACAGGGCGTGGTGAAAATTTACACCAGCGGAGCGGCATACTGTTGCAGTAAACCATTGGTTGGTTTCTGCATTTATAAAGAACAAAACTCTTATCTTTGGCTGTAAATAAAGAAGATAACTAAGCTCTACGAGTTGTAGAAAGTTACTACTACTAAGCTGTTCCTTGGAAGCTAGGCGACAAAATCGGGTATTGGTTAGACGACAAAAGCATTGGCGTTATGGGTCTGTTTTTTTTGGCTCTTAAAATTAGATTTTGGTTTCTGTTACAGTACCTAACTTTTAAACAGATTATTTTTCAAGATGAGATCTACAAGTTAAATAGTCTACACGTTAATATCATAAATAGTTAAAATTTAAAATTTTCAATCAAAAATTATAAGTCGCAGTCGAAAAGAACAGACGGTTAGCATGGAGGCGCTCGAAGGAGACTACCTCGGAGCGCAGGGAGCGGGGAGGGAGACTGCAAATTGACGGTCCAGATTCCCGATGGGACCAGGACAGGTGAAGGAATCGCACGGCCGAGCCGAGCGGGACCCAGCTGTAGGCCCTAGCGGACGAGAAATTATTCGGCTCGCCTGCCCGATTCCACCTGAGTACGACCGCATGGAAATCGTGTCTTCTGTTCCATGTAGCACTCAATCGCTAAGCAACTTGGAAAACAAACCCGAGTGTGTTTTTTTTTCTGAGCGAGCACATGTCTTGCTTGAAGATCTGCACACTTTTAAACGATTTGATAGTACATGCGTAAATTTGCTTTTTAAAAAATAGATCGCTGTAGAATTCTATTTAAGATATTTTAATATTATATATTATAAAAAGAACGATATTTGCTCTGATTTTAATACTTATCACTTGTGACTAAAATTTTCTTCCTTAAATACTTACACAACAAAATAGTAAACAAAGTATAACATAATATTTTTCATTTATATCAACATCATCTCTTCATTTTATCATTGTAATGCTTGTTTGTACTATAAAGTCATAATGCACATCACATAGTTTATACCAGTATAGTCGAGAGAACATCCATCGATATATCACCCTCTCAATCCTATAGATGTCCACCAAAGAAGAGGAAAGAATATTTTTTGTGAGAATTTCTAGCATACTATTTTTCTTAGCGACTATAAATCACATATCATCAATCCTGTAGCATGCATTTCTTCCATACATACGTACGTACGTACGCACATACTCATTATCTTATTTTTCTTGAATTAGCACATTTCTAGAATTTAAATTATCAATAAAACCAAAATTTTAATTTCCATTTAGTTTTGAATTAGAAAAACAATCGCTAATTTCCTTTGTTTTTAATTAATACGCATATTTTTGGATTGTACTTTCTATAGACTTTCTTTGCCAATTTTAGGTTGAAATTCGTACATAAATTAGTTCTGATGCAGAATTTATGAGACTGTACGTATGTACACTAATCTTCAAAAGGAAAACATGTTTGTGCACCGCAAAACTGCTGGTGGCTTCTCCTGTTCGTGTTAGAAATTGCCGGAATGCTAGTCGATTCCTTCCAAAAGAATGGCGCCATTGCTGGAGCTTCCAACACCTGCGAGCAGGTTCGATCCAGCACAGTAGCGAGTGTGGTCGGGCCAACAATACAATCCCAGCCCGGCGCTGCTCTGGACGGCTGCACGGCCACCCGAGGAGCAGACCAGACCACTCCTCCAATCGAGCCGCGGCGCGTGGAGACTGGAGACAGCGCCGAGTTGGGGCCAGGCCAGGGGCGCAGGCGCAGCTGCAGAAGCGGAAGCGGAAGCGGAAGCGGAGGCAAGGAAAAAAGGAGGCGTCCCATCAGGCCATCGCCGCTCACCGCGAGTAGGCGGCATGCGTGCCAGGCTCTTCGGCTCTCAGGCCGGAGCGTGGCGACGTGCGCGCCAGCGGTGGTGCCCGAATCAGCCAGCGCCCTGGCCCACCACCCCGCGGCTCGGCGAATGTCATCGTCCCTCGATTTCTGGGGCTGACGAGGACAGCCCGCCCAGCCGTCGGTACGGCCACGCCACAGAACACGCGCACACGCTTCGGCGCAAGCGCCTGACTACAGGGACCCATGTGTCAGCGGCAGTTAAGGTGGTGTTCGGTTCGGCTTATTTTTGGTGGTTTATGGGTGAAAATACTGTAGCTGGCTGAAAAAATACTGTAGCTAACAGAGGCTTATTTAACATAATTAAATTTAAAAAAATTGAAAAATATAAAAAATTTGTTAGCCCATCACAGACAACGCAAACGAATATGGGAAAAAAAGAACCGGTAAAAAAGCTCAAAAAAAAAACAAAAATTCAGAAAAAGACGAAATTATGAATAGTACAAAAATAAGCCAGAAGCTCAAGCCATATTGAGCGGTGCCTAATAGTGTGATGCGCGGAGCTGCCGAGAGTTTAATGGCGACTTTTGTGGTTGTCTGCCTTTCCGTTTATTTAAGAGAGAAATCACTTACAATGTGTTGTTTTTTAATTCTAATTTTTTTTGTTTTTTTATTTATTAATATTGTCCGTGACAATATAACGTGGTTTTCTCGATTTTTCTTTTCCCCTCCTATTTTTTTCTATTTTTTCTCAGAAAAATGTAACCGCCGCTATAAGTAATTTCAATCAAAAACCCAAAACACAACCAGAAGTTTAAACCAAAAGTTAGTTAGAGCAGGACCTTAGAGATTCGTCCTGCTCTCTAGGGCCCGATTACCTCCCATCCGACGCACTTTGGATCTCACTAGCTAGGCACTAGCGCACAGCTTGCTACTGACATGCTGTGTCACTGCTGTCACTTGGCTTTTCAGCGACTTAAGCCTAAGAGAAGCAGCCGATAAACTTTAGCCCTGTTCAAAACGACATTTGTTTTTGCTTTTTAAATATTCATTGATTCTTTGCTCTGATAGCAACATAGCTATGAAGATTTAGTCTAGAAAGTCAACACAAAACCCAGCAAATCAAGAAGTTAACATCCGAGAAATGAACAGTAAAAATTGGTAGTGTTGCTACAATAAATTGGTATTGCCGCTACAATAAAATCAACTCGAGAACAAAGAAACGTCACCGTTTTAAAACCAATAATCCATGTAACTTTTAATCCGCAGATCTAAATGATTAGAAACCTAGTATGCACCTTCTCTAAAATGTCAGGATCTTATTCTAATCAACGATCAAGAAAATCGTTGTCAAAGTTCAGTCATTTTTTCATTTAAAGGAATGTTGCACCAAATCAGGTAAAAACAAAAAATGGTGAATAGGACTTGTTCGTGAGTGAATGGTGGCCAAAATGTCTCTAGATATATTTTCACATATCACAACAAACTAGAATACCGAATATATCGAGATAAAAATAACTGGATCAACAAATCACTAGGAGAAACCAAATCCAAGCAAAACCAATCAAGTTTAACAATTTGCCAAACTTGCTACCTAGATAGATGAAGATTGATTTTCGTGGGATATCTCCATTACTTACACGTCTTTGATAGCAAGATCAAGAAGGGGAGAGAGAACACCAAAACTAACCAACTCTAGAGCAAATCAAGAGGGAGATATAAGATATGAACAAAATTGATATATTGCTACTTGAGAATAAATACTTTACAGGGGCTCCACCTAGAAGACAAGAGAACACACCACAATACTCTCTTTTCTTAAACCTTAACCTTAGAACACTTGGCTTCAATAAATAAAGTTATGATGGTTGGATGGTTAACTAGTATGTCTCTATCTTTACTTGTAAAATAGACAAGGCAACCAACCCCATCTAACCCTAATGGATGTTGCCCACTTAGCACAAATGAGGAAATCCGTTAACTCTATACAACATGGATTTTACTCACACATTACACTTATGCACTTTTTTCAAAGCACATAAGCCGAATCTACTAAGTTTTTAGACTTTGATCCAACTTGATCTTCTCACCTGCTACTTCACCTAAGCCACTCTCCAAGTACCATTTAAGTGACACAGTTTTGATTCAAGATAGTTTTCGGTATTTTTGTCAACTTACCAATATACCATTTATTGACCCGTCTTCACATTCACTTGTAAGTAATCGTCATGCTTACCATATGTAGGTGCACCACTGACTTGCCACGCGTTGAAAGTCTCTCCCGTTTCAATATCACCCTACCACGCCTCACTTGGACTGACCAAATCACATGCTGTAACCTGTCGCTCGAACTTTATTTCAATATTTCCTGCATTCCTCGTGCCATGCTTAAACTCACCTATCTCATATAGCATTCTTGATTGTTCTGGGCCTCGGCCCCTTCATGAGCGTAGCCTAGATCCTCATTACTGATTATGGTTGACTCCAAGCGTCCATGTACATCTAAAAACCAAGAAATTATTTTTGGACACAAGTTTTTTCATAACTTGACCCACGTTAATCAAAACATACTTCATGCAACATTAATACATTGACCTAGGTCAGCTCAAATCAATCCATAGCTCAATTTTCCAAAATGCAAGAATTTTCTCCTAGGCTGGTACTATCGCCCACTACAGGCCGATACTACTGCATTTGTAACTGAATTTCTCTGGGAGAAGCTATTGGCAAGTAAACCGTGGTACTACTTCTCTGCGGCTTGACCGATGCAGTACTACCACTCTATGGTATGACTGCTGCGGTTATATCGATTTGTCTGAAGAATTTTGAAATCGATCTTGACAAAATACAATATTTATAAAATAAAACACTTACTTCACAAAACTTATAATAGTTCATCATAACATTATTCTCAATCTTCTCACCTTCTCACGTGGTTCTTCGATCCAGACAGCAAAAGTCGTCGCCCTCCACCTCCGCCGTGTGCACGTCATCTTCTTCCGGCCACTTCTAATCTATTTCAGCCAGATGCCAAAAGTTCCAGCAGATAAAGGTCCCGCTCAGTTAGGCTGAAAATAGTGGCTTATGGCTAAAATTGCACTGTAGCTGACTGAAATTACACTATAGCTGAATGTGACTTATTTGTCGTAATTAAATTTAAAAAATATAAAAATAGAAAAAATATGTTAGATTAACAATGCAGACGAATAAAAAAAAGAACCAACAAAAAAACTCAAAAAAATTAAAAATTTAGAAAAACAATAGAATTTATAAATAATAAAAAATAAGACAGAATTCCAAGCGGAAACGAGCGGTGCGAAAACACGCCTTGTACGGGTTTTACGGGAGGAAGCTTCGCCGCGTTTCGTGAATGGGCCCCTCCACTAGCGGAGAGGCGGTATGGTGCGCCGAGACCTGATCGGCAAATTTGTGGTGAAGCCTATGCAATATGTGGGCCAAATCGAGATGTCCAGGGATGAGACTTGAGTCACGAGGATCAGGCCCCACCTTGAAATCACAAGTTTCCACGTCGCGAGGACAAAATTTCATTTCTCTGTACTCTGTTATGCTTTCATAGTAAAGCTGGGCCATGGCCCATGGAAGCTTAATTGATCGAATCTGCTGGGCTGTCAGGGTTGTAATCTGTCCCATGGTATTCCGGCCCAATCTTTGATAGTACAACTATTCACTGTTGCTGCTACTTACTGTAGGATAAAAACCGAGTGTGTTCTGACGGAATCAACAAATCGATCCATTTTGAATTAGGTTCTGTAGATTCTTTGGGTCATTAATTCCTTGTCTCAATGTAGTATTCTTTACACGCTTGTCCAGTCATAGTGCGATACTTTACTACTCGAGTCACTCTACATACATATCGCCAGTACATTTATACATTGCAGGGTTCATCACAATTCACAACAGGGCTTTTGCTCGGAGCTACTTACTTTCAAGAGGTATTACAACCCGGAATGGAACGAGGATAATGTATCGGCAACAATGCTATATTTGAGATTAATAATAATTCTTTACATACTCTACTACTTTTCTCTTTCTATCCATCATCCACACGGAGTCGCGCTACAATGAAGATAATCAATAATCCACAATAGTAAAAAAGTACAAATTGTTTCACGCTAGATGCAACATCTATAAATAATTTATAGAAATTACGAAATAACTTAATATGAAACTGTGTTGATGCAGTCTGATGTGTATAACATACATGCACCAGTGAACGGTGGCATGTAGTCATTGCCTAGTGCCTATTTCATCGTCAGCCTAGCCACCGCCGTACACTCCCTCCCCGGCTCTCAGGTGACAACCGTCGCCCATTTGCTCCTTGCGGACGTATGTCACCTGTCGTGGCCATACTCCTTGCCACCGAGGCCAGGCCAGAGCTGCTCCCAGTCCCTCACAAAGTCGCTCGGTAGCCAATCGCCCCTCAATCTCGTACGCCAATGCCACCAAATTTGGCGATTTTGGTCTGAATCAGCGGAGTCTAAGAGAGACGAAGGTTTGAGGGGTCTGCGGATGGGTCAATGGGCCAGTCTGATGAGGAGACATATGGGTTGTTAGGCCACGCTACTTTAGATGAATTGGAGATAGGAGGTGTGAGAGTGAATTGAAATCAATTGGTAGTATAAATATGAAATCTTTTGTCTAATTATTAGTATATGTATTATACCTACTAAATATTAGGTATTACATGAAAAATTCAATGTTCAGCTAAACACCCTTGAACAACGTTGGGTCTGCCCATGGCCTCCGGTGTCCGGTTCCAGAATAAAATGCGTTGTACTTGCATTATATTTGTCGACAGAGTATCACCAATACAGCAGTTTCAATCGGCAAGTGACAAAGAGTAAAAACCCATGCTCCGGCATCTGTTTAGCACATGCACGCATACAGTAGCCTAACTATTTCCGATCCCAATTTGCTGTTACAGAAACACAATAGGACTCCAAGGATAACAAAACAGATACTAGCAGTGTAGCGAATTCGGAATCTATATGCCCTCTCTCTCTCTCTCTCCCGAGCCCGACAGCTACCAAGCTCATGCACAAGACGCATGGATTCGAGTGACATATACCCTAAACAATGATTGGCCTTGCAGCCCAGTACAAGTACTTCAAACCACCACGCATGCGTCCAGACAGGAATAACAGATCAGTAGTGCTGGGAGTGAGAGCCACCAAATGGAATCAGCACACACACACACACTGGCGACTGAACGAACGCCTCTCTGCAACTCCTTTTGCGTAAGCTCAGAATCCCAAGCATTTGTCCTCACCCTTTTGGACTGCTCATGTCTAGGGCATATCCGCAGATAGGAAAAGTGTCTCTCCGTCCTTGAGCACATGCGAACTCTTCTTGCGTTGCTTTCACAGCACTCGCACATCTTGTTGCTTGTGGTGTCTGCATGGAAAAATCCATGGGGATTCAGTAGCTAGAGAGAATTTCCCTACAAAAGTTCAAATGCCTTAGCCTAGTTGCTTGTCCTCATGCTCTTTTATCCTCTAGTTGCACTAAAACAATGCACTGAATCCTTTGCCGCCAAATATAAAAGACAGCGCCTTCAGTCCTCTGTAGCAGAATGACAAAGGGAATTGCCCCTCGAGAAAAAAAGCTGAAATGGCTTAGCCTAGCTACTTGTCATCTTGCCCTTGTACCTTTAATAAAGAATCATGTTTAGTAAGTGCCTGATCATCGTTGGGACTAATGTAATGGCACTTGCTTAACCCTATCTTCTTCGCCCCATGTGCTTTCCATGAGATTCTTCTACCGACAAAGTTGGTGGCCTTTCCATGCATGCAAATTAGGATGTTGAATCACCTTCTCTGGGAGTAGTAGCCATGCAACCTGGAGACCCGGATTTAACAATCTGAATTTTATGTGTATTCCAAGCTAGCTCCTAAATCGGTAGCTAGCTCACACAATTCCATCTCTATCGTCAACAGGCTGCGCTACCTAGAGGACGCGCCGCGGCTCAATGACGCCACACTGCTCGACCGGTGAGAGCGATCGTCAGCACAAGCCATTTCAGCTACAAGTCCTCCAAATGATGACAGGCTCCCAAGAAGACCGTCCACGGCGTCGGCGGCCAAATGAGCACAGCTAGAGGAAGAAGGGCGGCGACGAACGATGGTGAGAAGCAATGCGTGCGGCACCGGTGCGCACGGGAGCAGAGGGCGAAAAGCAGCGCTCTGGTCAACCGTGAAGGACAGCGACGGGACGACGACCGTATTTTTAAAGCCCATTCGACTACCCCACGATCGGGAAACCCAACTGGCGGAAACTGATGCCACACGACGTGCCAGTCGAACCCCGCCGCGTGTCCCACGACAGTTCGAATGGCCACACGACCACGATCAAAATTCGCCTGACACCATACGACGCTCGAGTGAAATCCCGCTACGTGTCCCACGACGCTCTGAATGGCCGCACAACCGCAGTCAAATTTCGCCTAACACCGCATGGCGCGCCAGTAAAACTCCGCCGCGTGTCCCACTGCAGCCGAGGTGTGTTACGGCTTCCAGCGGAGGGGCGTTATGACTTCCAGCGGGTAGCGAGGTTACTTCGGCCCGCACATCGCATCACCGGAGGCATCACAAGCCGCATGGACGGAGGGGGCCAAAGGGCTCAGTGGTATGGTTTCGGTCCGTGAGAAGCCCTTTACCATGAGAGGCTCATGTAGTGGGGGTGGCCTCCACCTGAGCCCATCCAGCCTGTTAAGAGAATTGTAAGGCCCAGCAGGGTATATGTAATGACCTGTATACCCTCGGGGAGGCATGTGTCTGTAAGGGCAATGTTGTAATTATGCTTTTATGAGGAAATATATATGCACCTCCCGCAGGAAGAGGGGGGCATTGATCATCTATCTTAACCATTCACCTACTCTCCTACTTTACTGTTTGGTCAGTAGCCACAACAATCACATTCATACATACGAATAAATAAAAAGGTACTTCATATTACATAGCCAATCGTAAATAGGTCTTATGACCAATTTTACGTAATGGCCAACCGGTCAAATAGAATTGTTCAGAGTAAAGCAGTGAAATAGTATGTAACCAAAAGTACTCCATATCTTGCCATAGATAATCAACTGGGGCAAAACCTAGTCCTAGCCTTCATCTTCTATGTCAAAGACGGAGGCATGGGTGAACCCATACGCCGGATCATCACTCCTGTCATCTAAAACCACATAATAAACAACAATGAGTACAAAAGTTCTCAGCAATTCTGTATAGCAGAATACAACAATGATTAACAATATGCAAGGCTTATCCGGTGAAGGCCTTATGTCTCTTTTTGCATAAAGCCAATTTATTAAATATACTAATTTAGATAGATTCCAAATTTATGACTTAGACATTTTGATATTAAAATTAATATTTATTTTTGAGTTAAATTTTATCATGAGAGCGAAAATACTCTGCTTTCGTTTCCGTTAATGTTGTTGGTGTTTTAATACAGATCTTACATATGATTTATTTGGATTCAGACGTTCTCTTAGAAGACTAAGATATAGTGTTGCCAAGGTTCCAAAACCCGGTACCGGCCTAAATCCTGGCGGGGGGCCGGTACCGATTCCCAGCCGATCACCAGAAAACCAGGGAAAACCCGATCAAATTTCAAGTTTTAAATTTTGAATTTGAAACCGGTAACCAGAAAAATCGGTCGATTACCGCCCAAAAAAACAGGAGAAACCGCTAAAAAACCGGAACCCGCTAAAAAACCAGGAAACACAAGAAAAAAAATTAAATTTGGGATGTTTCAAATCATATTTAGCTCATACAATATGTAATCTAGTACAAAAAAGTTTAAACCAATCTAAGAGGTGGATTACGCAGTCACAAAAGACTCACAAATATAAATGCACTTCGAAAAAACTCGGCCAACTTACAACTATGCGGTTGTAGAAGAGCCTACGACCATGGAGTATATGTAGGACCTACGACTATTTGGTCGTAGAAAAAGTCTATGACCATAGAGTAGTCGTAGAAAGACTTCATGGTCAAAGAAAAGTCTACGACCATAGAGTAGTTGTAGAAAGACTTACGACTTCATGGTCGTTGAATAGCCTACAACCATAGAATAGTTATAGAAGGACTTATGACTTCACAATCGTAGAATATCCTACGACCATAGAGTAGTCGTAGAAGAACTTATGACTTCACAGTCATAGAATAGCCTACGACCATAGAGTAGTCGTAGAAGGAATTACGACTTCATATTCGTAGAAGAGCTTACGATCATGGAGTAATTGAAGGAGAGCTTACGATTACCTCGTGAATCTTCTCTCTTATCAATATGGGGTATATTTGACGGATATAGTGATATAATAATTTGAGGATTATTCTATTCTCGTCATTTAGCCTCCCAACTTCAAGTGAAAGTAACTTTCTTGAGAAAGAAAGAGTAGTCGTAGATGAAAAATGATCGCAGGTAAAACTTTTTCTTATCAACCAGAAAAAAAGCTTAGGCAATAAGGTAATTTTGCTTGAGTTGTAAAGACAGGTGGACTTCAAAACAAGAGAAAACCCAATCGTTTTTTCGCTGTTGTGTCAACCGAATCGGTTCTCGAGATAAACTTTCGGTTCCTGAATCGAGTAACTGACTCACACGGTTATAAAAACTTACCGTGAGGTAATTATTGGTCTCCTCCTTTCCCCATCTGCTCCAACTCACTCGAGCTCTCCGCCACCAGCGAAATCACACTGCTACAGAAGAGGCTATACTGGACGGGTACATCACGCAGGCGGTTTCGGCAACCGTCGTGATATTTTCATAGACGGTTATTAACATGAACCGTCGTGATAATTGAGACATCACAGACGGTTTTATTAATAACCGTCAGCGAACTTCCTGACGGTTCTTAATACGAACCGCCTATACCATCGAGATAACACAGACGGGTCCCGTTAGAACCGTCAGGAAAGTTCCTGACGGTTATTAACACGAACCGTCTGTGAAAATCCAGATAACACAGACGGTTCCTGTTAACAACCGTCTGTGATAATCCCATGTCACTTATAATTTGTGTGTAATAGTGACATGTCACCAATAATTGGCGTATACATGTGATTTCGATCTCACCCGTCTATTCTGTCCACATCGAATGGTGGCACCGTTCCTCCACGGCCAGCCCTTATTAATAACTCCCCATCAACCTTTCCACCGGTATTAGTCACGCGTGAGTTCATCCACTCCGACATCACATCTCGGCGGTGAGTCGGCATCGTGGAGGAACATGCAACACTGAGTCCACGGTTAGTAACACAAACCCGTAATAGATCGATCGATCAATGTGTTGTTGAGTTTTGTGCTTGCCTCAGATTTGCATGTTCCTCGACGATGCCGACTCTCGCCGAGATGTGATGTCCATCCGACAATCCTTCTTTTTCCCGCAAAATTCAAGGCAATTTTATTACAAAGTTCAAAAAAGACACATTTCAGAGTCTTGATGAGCGGACGACATACCGACAACCGGTGACCGACTATCCATCGCTTCTTCCCTTCTTTTCTTGTGGGAGAAGTGGGAAGAAGCGATGGATAGTCGGTCACCAAGAAGTCGGTATGTCGGCCTACCGCTCACCAAGAACTGAAATGTCTTTGGGGCTCGAACGCCGCCGGGGAGCCGAGATCGCTACCGATAGCCGGGTGGTTCACTCGGTGTTGCTTAATTACTCTATAAGGGTAATAATCCCTTTGAGATATCTCGATGGGCGGGTTGAACTATCACGCACGGTTGTTATTAGGAACCGTGCGTGATACTTAGTATCACGACGATATGTGTTAATAACCGCTGCGTGATAGTATGCATCACGACGGTTCGTGTTAATAACCGCTCGTGATAATGTAGACTATCACGACGGTTATTTATGTGAACCGTCTATGATAGGCAACAATCACCGACGGTTATTAAGTTGAACCGCTCGTGATATTGCTTGTATCACAAACGGTTCATATTAATAACCGTCACGACGGTTATTAATCGAACCGTCTCGTGATATGTCATTTTCACGCACCGTTTGTGGTTGGAACCGTCGTGATATTCGCTTAGTATTAATTGCTTGGCGTACTTGCTTGAAGGATGTCGACACCGGATCTGCATCTTCATTCGCCGCATCGGTGGAGCAAGGCGGTGGCTTTAGGGAGTTGAGGCGAAAAATATCACCGTCTTCTTAGTGATCCGATCGAGGTTAGTATACTTAATTACTTAACATTCTTAGTGATCCGATCGAGATTAGTACTCAATTGCTTAACATTCTTAGTGATCCGATCGAGGGTTAGTAGTAGGGTAATAATCATTTTGACACCCATTTGTCACTTGTGTAGCGTAGATGGACCAAGTCGGATGTATGTTGAGAACCGTGTGAGTGAAGAGTACATTCTTGGCGTGTACGCTTTTAGAAGGGCGGTAGAAATGGATATGTTGAAGAAGGGATGAAATATATGTATTGCCCATGTATTGATTGTGATAATCTCAAGATGTTTAGCAACTCAATAGATTGAAGCTCACTTGATTCAAGGGGTTTGAAAAGGGTACAAATGTTGGACCATCACGGTGAAGAGAAGAGTACACAAGAAGGTAGTTATGACATAGTCGAGGAGACAACGATATGCCGGTTGTGGGTTTCTTTTTCGATCATGAGGAAAGGTCGCAGGATGACAATCTGGATCATGAGGATAGGTCGCAGGATGACAATCTGGATCATGAGGATAGGTCGCAGGATGACAATCTGGATCAGATGTTACGTGATGCAGAAGGGAACTATAGTGAGAGAGAGTTTGGTAAATTCGAGGGCTTGATGGAGGACTCGGAGAAACCTTTGTTCCCGGGCTGCAAGCCGCAATACACGAGGTTGTCATCAGTTCTAGAACTGCTAAAATTGAAGGCAAGCAATGGTTGGTCCGACAAGAGTTTCACGGCATTATTAGGTCTCCTAGTGGACATGCTTCCAACGGAAATGTGTTGCCGAGAACCACCTACCAAGCCAAGAAGATTCTTTGTCCATTAGGAATGGAAGTAGAAAGAATACATGCATGTCGGAATGATTGTATCTGCACTGTAAAGAGTATGGTAGCTTACATGTTTGTCCGTGTGCAAAGCATCCCGATACAAGCGTAAAATGACTCTGATGATGGGAAGGGCATCGAGGTGAAGCAAGGACCTCCTGCTAAGGTCATGTGGTATCTTCCTGTAATCCCCCGTTTGAAGCGTTTATTTGCAAACCGCAAGGATGCACGATTGATGCGTTAACCGCGAGCGCGCAGAAGAAAGACGGAATGATAAGACATGTTGCTGATTACGCGGTGGAGGAACATCGATAGGATGTTTGTAGATTTCGTGTGGAACCGAGAAATATAAGGTTTGGGTTGAGTACGGATGGAATGAATCCTTTTGGTAACATGAGCGTGACATAGCACCCGCCCGTGACTCGTGCATGTACAACCTTCCTCCTTGGTCGTGTATGAAGCGGAAATATATTTTGATGTCACTACTTATCCAAGGGCGAAGCAACCCGGCAACGATATTGATGTGTTCCTAGCCCCATTGGTGGAAGATCTTGCAATCTTGTGGAATGAAGGGGTACATGTATGGGATGCGGACAAGCGAGAGAACTTCACTCTACACGCCATGTTGTTCGCACCATTAATGATTTTCCTGCCCTTGGTAACTTTGTCGGGGTTGAGTATAAAAGGAGCCAAAGCGTGTCCGCATCGCTTAGATTATACCGAGAGTGTGTGGTTGAACAACTCGCGAAAACGTGTACATGCGTCACCGTAGGTTCCTTCCAAAGTATCACCCATACCGCAAGAGGAAGAAACAATTTGACGGAAAAAAGAGGATGACTCGAGACCAAGACCTTTTAGCGGAAAGAGGTGTTTGATATGGTCAAGGATATAAATGTTGTGTTTGGCAAGGGGCGAAATTGAGGAAGAACATGTGGAAAAAGAGGTCAATATTTTGGGACTTGCCTTATTGGGAGCACTTAGAAGTTCGCAATTGCATCGATGTCATGCACGTGAGAAGAATGTATGTGACAGCTTGATTGGTCTCTTCTCGAACATTCCCGATAAAACAAAGGATGGTGTTAACGCAAGGCGTGACTTGGTCGCTATGAACATCGTGACCGAGTTAGCACCGATAGAGACCGATAAAGGCGGACGTACCTTCCCCGAAGATGTTACACTGTCTAAGTCCGAGAGAACTGAATTGTGCCAGTCCTTAAATGGTGTGAAAGTTCCATCCGGTCCTCCACAAGCATGAAGAAACTTGTTTCCATGGAACATTTGAAATTAATTGGCATGAAGTCTCACGATTGTCATGTGCTAATGACTCAAATGCTACCGTTGCAATTAGAAGTATTTTGCGAACAAGGTTCGAGTGACAATCATAAGGCTATGTTATTTCTTCAACGCAATTGCTCGAAGGTCATTGATCCGGATGGACTAGATGCTCGCAAACCGAGGTGGTGACAACTCTATGTCATCTAGAGATGTATTTCCTCCATCATTTTTGATATCATGGTCCATCTCATTGTCCACCTTGTGAAAGAGATAAAATATGTGGCCCGTATTTCTCGTCATATGTACCCTTCGAGAGGTACATGCGAATTCTAAAGTCCTATGTACGCAATCGATCTCGACCGGAGGTAGCATCATCGAAGGTTATACAACGAAGAGGTCATTGAATTACGCATCGGCTACATGGCTCGTGTAGAGCCGATAGGTGTACCTCTATCTCGTCACGAGGGAGGTTAGACGGTATAGGGACTATCGGGAGGAAAGCAATAACTCCGGATCAAAATACGTATGCTCAAGCCCATTTCATGGTTTTACAACACATGACTGAAGTGACCCCATATATTGAAGAGCACAAGGATATGCTACGTCAGGAGAATGGTTGAAGGCGCAATTGACTAGGAGGTCGTCAAATGAAACAATACAATGGTTGGCAAAAGGGCCAAAATTTACAATTGTGACATGGCAAGGATACGACATTAATGGCTACACATTTTATACAATGATCAAGATAGAAAGAGCACGGTCGTAACTCGGTGTCCGCATAGATGCCTATGATTCGCACGGCAAGATCACCGCCCAAGCTCGTACTACGGGCTTGTAGAGGAGATTTGGGAGCTTGACTACGTAATTTTCAAAATTCCTCTATTTCGGTGTCGTTGGGTCCAACTCCCACGGGGTGTAAAGGTTGACAAGTACGGCGTCACTACCGTGGACCTCGAATGTGTATGATACAGAGATGAACCATTCGTACTCGCGAGGCAAGTTGTTCAAGTATTTTATGTAACCGACCCGGCAAATAAGAAGCGCCATGTAGTTCTTCAGGGAAAAAGAAGGATTGTCGGGGTTGAGAATGTTGTGGATGAGGAAGAGTACAATCAATTTGATGATTTGCCTCCATTCGGAGACGGCATCAGGCTCGATGAAGAACAAGGCGATGAAGCAAGCTATATGCGTATCGATCATCGTGAAGGGCTTTATTTAAAATGATATAGCCAAAGTGTAATAAATGATATAGGTTATGCTTGTGTTTTTCATAAATGTATGTATGTTCCATTGTAATTGTAAAATGACTAAGGAACTATGAAATAGTTATATTTATGGTTATGCTTGCGTTTTCATAAATGTATCTATGTTCCATATTGTAATTGTGAAATGACATAGGAACCTAGCTAGTCATGGGTATTTATAGTGAACTATCACAAAGCGGTTTATAAAAGAAACCGCGTGATAACTTATCACGACGGTTCTATATATAACCGTCATGATATATATCACGAGCACGTTCTATATATAGAACCGCTCGTGATATATATATCGCGACGCTTATATATAGAACCGTCTGTGATATCATATCACGCGAGCGGTTATATTGATAGAACCGTCGTGATAGATCATCTATAAATACCGCAACTAGGTCTCGGAGTCCGCTCATCCGCCGCAGCTCTTGTCTCCACTCTGCGGCGCGCCTCGCTAGCTAGGTTTTGCTCCTCCCACCGCCGGTCCCTCCTCCGGACGCCGCCGCTCCCGACGCCGGTCCCTCCCACCGCCGGTCCCTCCCGACGCCGCCGATCCTCCCGACGCCGCTCCCGACGCCGGTCCCTCCCGACGCCGCCGGTCCCTCCCGACTCGCTACCTCCCGACGCCGCGGTCCCTCCCGACTCCGCTACCTCCCGACGCCGCCTCCTCCCGACTCCGGTCCCTCCACGTGCTTCACATGTTAGCTTTATGATATATATATGCTTCACATGTATTTTATGTTATATGCTTCACATGTATTTTATGTTATACGCTTCACATGTATTTTATGTTATATGCTTCACATGTATTTTATGTTATACGCTTCACATGTATTTTATGTTATATGCTTCACATGTATTTTATGTTATATGCTTCACATGTATTTTATGTTATATGCTTCACATGTATTTTATGTTATATGCTTCACATGTTAGCTTTATGATATATGCTTCACATGTATTTTATGTAGCATATAATATATCTTGCACTTGTTAGCTGCAAGGTCTATTTGGAAGGCCCATAGCTCACTGCAATTAGTTTTTTCTTAGAAGAGAGATGGCGTCCACACAGTCTTCGTCGTCGTCATCTGGGTCTCACGCTCCCAAGATCGCGAAATCTAAACGTGGCGAGGAGTATCGAATGGCCACAGTCCGAATGACCATCACGGTGGTCTCTCCGGATGGGGTCCCTCTCGAACCGTCGAAAGCAGCGTCATCATTTCGGACTACTGCGGTATAATTGGAAGGCAACGGTCCCCATCACCATAGCAAGTGGAAAGATTTGACAAAGGATCACAAAATCAGCTATGGGAGGAACTTACAAATTGCTCGAGTTCCCAAAGAAGCACGAGGACTCGTGCAACGGCAGGCGCTCCTCGCGATGGGAAAAGCATGGAAGAATTTTAAGAGCACTCTTGTGACAAAGTACGTGGCCGAGGATGTCACGCCCTTCACGAAGTATCCTTTCGTGTCGCCGAAACATGGGAGGCCTTTGTGCGAGATGAAGACGACGACCGAATTTGAACAACAAAGTGCGGCGCACAAGGACCTTCGATCAAAAACACGCACCCTCACGCACTCGGATCGCTGGTACGCGGGTAAAATCCCGCAATGGAGGATGCGGGATGAGGTCGCAATCCGATCGGAGGCCTCTCGCCATTTGCCGGATCGCAAACGAGCGCCGAATCGGTTAAGAGCGCGGTCATCAACCACATCTTCGGGTGTCTCTTTCAAAAACCCCGCAGATGAGGAAGTGTCCCAACGCCTGGTAAAATATGTTCAACAGCATAGTTGTTAACACCTCTTCAACTTCATGGGTTGAAAATAACATGATTAATTGCCTCTTGCGGCAATCATTGACTACCGAATCTTCTTGTGGCTCCTTTGAAGAATATAGGAGATAGATTTACTATCACAGCCTTGGGAAACAAGGAGCACCTGTGTCGCACACGAGGCATGGGGGTTTATGTACCTTGGAGCACCGATTTCCAGTTACTCCGAGACATATAGGAGTAGGAAGAGATCCAAGGCGTCAGCAATGAACAAATAAAGCAGAGCTTCATGCTCAACTTGAGGAACAACTATCCGCCTCACTTCAAGAGCGGGCGGCCTCACTTCGAGGAGAGATAGATTCGTTGCGGGAAGAGCGAGACAAGTCCGCAACCAATCGCAACCCACTCCTAGTACTTGCGGTACCAGTCCCACTCAACGTCGCGATGAGTCTGCGTCCCACACCAATTCTCGAACATAGCGACGACCGCCACGTATTGATGACATTCGGGTAATGTACCTCTTTAGAATGGTACATAGATCTCTCTGTAGACGCATTAACCGATCTCTTGTATCGTTATGTAGGAGCCCATGCCTTGCGACCTCAAAGTCGCTTGTTGGCTCTATTCCGTTGACGCCGGAGAGGCATGGTGTATCCATTCTTTGCCGTGGACGCGGTGCACGTGTACAAGTAGACACCGGTTTCATAAAGGTCCGTGGACACGATTAATGATATTTTAATTCCGTCCCTCTTGAGAAGCCCCCAAACGAAGAGATTAAGACATTAGGGATGCCGTCCACACATTCATTCGATGGCCCAAGAGGGACATCGTCCTCGACATGTCCGTGCCACAATCTTCACATCCAAGGGCCCAAGAGGGACGTCGCCTCGACTCGGCACATCGGCTCCGGTGGCTCCACCTCCACCTCAAATCCAAGAAAGTCATTGCATCGGCTCCGCCGAGACGCCACCGAGAACATATCACAAGCGAGGCTCCAAGGCCTCCAAGGCTCATCTTGAGAAAATTAAGTCGCGTCCGTGCCATGGACGTTTACTCTAGGAGTGTCGTTGGTGCCCGACTCACAATTACGCCACTTGGTATGATTTGCAATAGATTGCATGCACGGTACATGGAGAAGTCCAACATGAAGCCAAACCGCAGAGTGCATTCACTCGAAATATAACGAGACACATTTCCTCCACGACCGGGCTACATCGTCGTGACATTCAAGATTTATTCTTACTATTCAATCTCGACGAACTCAACGCCTCACTTCTACGATGCTGGACACTGTAAGTGTACTGTACAATGAAGTTCTACATTCACGTTATACAGATAAATGTCATTACTCTTTCTTTATGTATAGATACATGATCCAACAAGTCCGGCAATCGCGACGACCGGTGGGTTTCCTCGACCCTCGGTTGGTCTCCGAGCAATCTATCAACACGATGCATCCTTCGTGCAAGGTTACATAACGAGGGATTGATTGCTCACACCGACAAGGAGTACATCATGGTACCCTTCAACCAAGGGTAAGTGCTTCACTAGTTGCCACACATATGTTTCATTTGTACTTTACATGCAAGATGAACTTAGGATTAATCAACGTGGCGACACACATAACTAGGCATCACTGGATTTTGCTTGTGATTGTACCAAAGTGGAGTAAGGTAATATACCTTGATTCCCTCCTTAGGAGCAACCACGACTTCAATCGTGTCCAAGAAGTACTTAACAGGTAAACTCATTTCCTCCATACATAACTCTATTGTAATATTTCTTTTGTTTGCCACGGTAGAGGCTAAGTTTTTGAATCACGTGGGCGTTTGCCGATTATGTTGCCCAAGGAGGAACACACGACAAAAATCCAAAGACACACTACGACACAACACGCGATTTCCTGGTACCGCTACAACACAACAATCCTATATCATACTTTGTTATAATGCCTCTAGAATTGACAATACCGATGTATGTAATTCTATTTTTGCGAAAGGCCACCAAGACTACTGTGGCAACGTATGTGGATTCTACGTTTGCCGCCATATGAAGGAAATCATGGGTACTAAGATCAATGATCCAGAGGTTTGTCAGGTCCTTCCAATAATTATTATTTTCGATTATATATATGTATTTATGTTACACACATGCTAATTAATGACTTAACATTGCTCCTAGCGACAGCGGGTGAACTTCGACGAAAGTGCATACGATCTTGACAATCTCGTCGATATTCGTGGAACCATCTCCCAATTCTTGCTAGCGAGGTCATAAATGAGAATGGAGAGTTCCACGCGGCAATGGTGATAATTAGATGTTGAAACATTGGATTCAACTGCATAATCAAACAATTCTCCTTCAATTGAATTCATTTGTCGATGTTGTGTAACGATTTTCATTCTATATATATATGTATGTGATCTGTGGCCGTTTGTTACATTCATCCGTGTATCGAATTTTGTTGTAATTTACTATGAGTTGCAATTAACTTATATCCGCTCATTTATCTCAATCGCCGCTTGTCGCTTTCGAGGGCATGGCTAGCATATCCCGAGGCTAGCCAAAAAGCAGCAAATAAAATGGATGATGCATATGGTATCACAGACGGTTCGTTGTTACAAACCGTCTGTGGTGTGAATGATATCACGAGGCGGCCTTTACAATCGATCTTTGATATACACAATATCACAGACGGTTAGTAACACAAACCGTCTGTGATATTGTATATATCACTGACGGTCTTGATTATTAACCGCTGCGTGATAGACGAGTATCACGACGGTTGTTTAAACAAAACCGCTCGTGATAGTCTCAGACATGACGGTCTTGACTACTAACCGTCGTGATAGTGAGGTATCACGAGGCGGTTGTTTATAAAAACGTCGTGATACCGCACTATCACGAGCGGTTAGTAGTCAAGACCGTCGTATGTGTATGTTATCACGCACGGCCAGAACCGTGCGTGATAACCACCAACTATCATCGACACCTAAACACCGACGGTTCGAAAACTGCTCGTGATGACGGTTCCGAACCGTCTGTGATAGGGCTGTCTGTAGCAGTGTCATATCCCTCCCACGATCTCGCCTAAATTCCAGCCAACCAGCCCAAAGAAATGGCAAGGTCATCGCCTACTTAGGCAGTGTCAGAGATGGATGATGCAAAATTGAAGGCTTTGGAGGATGCTGAGAAGATTCCTTTGTGGCGATTCATCAAGTGGATTGAAGCCGTCGGACAAAACTGGCCGTCGGGAAAAATAAGAGAGATTCCAGTATTTCCGGCCTGCTGTGGGTGTGGCCTTCGCCTCCTTGGTCGGGGATGGGCCCATTGTCACATTGCAAGTCCTCATCATGGTCTGGTTGTCCCTTGCCACTTGGAGGAAGTGAGTCCTCCGTTGGGCGCACTGTTGTGGGGATTTGAATCCCTCATCAGCCTTTCTCACGGTTAGAGGCAAGCATGGTCTGCTCGTAGTCGTAGCAGGCCTCTATGTTGATATCTGTATAATCGGTCATGTCGAACCAGTTCTCCTCGTTCCATTCGTCCTCCATGAGGACGTCAGGAGGAAGAAGAGAAACTTGGTGATGAAAAATTATCGGAGTCTTGGAAGATGAATCCCCACGGACGACGCCAACTGTTGGTATTTTAATATCAATCTTACGTATGATTTGTTTGAATTTAGGAATTCTCTTAGAAGACTAAGATATAGTCTTGCGGAACAGGGACACGGGAATCTTTATCCAAGTTCGGGCATTCTTCTAGGAGAATAATAACCCTATATCTTGTGTGATTACCAATAAAAGGAAATGATTATAAGAGTGTAATTCAAAAAAGAGTTTGCACTATCTCTAATCTGGCCTGGCCTGCCCCTTTCCCTCTCTGGCACTAACCATTAAATACTTGATCAAACGGCGGTTTGTGGATGGTTTTATTAAAGTATTTGTGGATGCGGTTTTATTTGTAAATATTTTAAACACCAAAAGAACAATACTTCTTAAAAGAGTCAAGGTTTCAAACTTGATTATCAGGTTTCAACATTTTTAAATAATTTCCAAATCTACTTATTCTTCACGATGGCAATTCCCAATGCTACAGTTAACTTCGACAAAAAATGAGGACATGGATGGACTCTAGGACTAAGGGGAATCCATTTTTGGCCTTGGGCATGGTCAGGGTTGGCCGAAGCTTCTTTGGCGGTGAGGTTTCTTCGCAGCGGTTTTCCATGGCTCAATGGTTCTCCGAGACACTTAACCAATGGGAGCATGCGTGCTAGAGCATCCTTGGGGCGAGGGTGTTGATTATATAATTGGCTTGGGCTGAGGTGGCCTGTGGCGGTCCGTCCACGGCGGCGCGGTTTTGACTGGCGGAAGAAAAGGTGGCTGAGGAGGTATTTGGCTTGGCTAGCCATGGCGATGCTTTGATCGTGTTCCTAGATTTATGAGGGAGCTACGGGAGCAAGTAATTGAAATGAAATTGACTCTAGTAGAGGAATTGAATTTGAGGCTTACTTGGGGAATTCCGAAGATCGATAGTGACACGACGACCGACGAGGGGTGCGTGGGTGTCTGAGACTCACTTGGGTGACAATGCTACTCAATGGAGGGCTCGGGCATTTTATAGGTGAGTTAGGGCGGTTTGGTACAGGGGAGGTGTCCATTCGGGTTTTGGCGCATGGCTAGGGCGGGAGAGCTCTGTAGGCTCGTCATTGGCGGCGGGGAGGTCGATAGGTTGAGTTGGCGCCTCGAGCGAAGGTTTTTTGCAGTCAGAGGAGCTGGAGTCAAGTCGGTCGAGAGAAAAGTGAGGCGATGGTGGCGAATTTTGGTTTGGCTTGTCCGGTAGTGGTATGGGTGTTGTCAGTGGCTCTGCAAACGAGGTGTACGATGGCTGACGCAAGGGTGGCGACGCACACTGAGTGAGGTGGTGAGATGGCGGCGGTGAGTTTTGTCGTATGGTGAATTGTAGCTACAGCCAGGGTTGCACACAGATGGACGAAGGAGATGGTGAGGCGGAGAAATGGTGGCGCGAATGAGTGAGAGAGGTGCTAGATAGAGCCAAGAATCAAACTAAACAAAATTCAAACAAATTCAACCAGTTTTCAAATTTGGGTTGTTTCACCATGCCCCAGGTGCACCCCTCCCCCGAGACATGTTCACATTACCTCAGTATTGCCACTCATGGACAGGTAGGACGTCCCGTAGGTCTTTCATTGTATCTACTACCGCAGAGAGTTAACAGAATCACCAAAATCCCAGCAACTCAGTGACCGTATGGGGGCCCACCATCGCCAGCCATCGCGGTGACGCAACCCCGCCATCGCCAAAGGGCGCGGGGCTATCCGCTACATCACCAGGGGAGCTCGAGGTCGACCTCGAGCTCCATCTATGAAAAATTTCAACAAAATTCACTTTTATATCATAATATATATATATATATATATATATATATATATATATATATATATATTTTCTTTTATACATGAAAAATGTATATAATTAAAATAATGAGTTTCCATGAATTTTTTCAATCAAGCTGTATTGGTGTGTGCGCCTCCCCGTTCCTTCTTTTTCTTCACACGCCGCCTTCTGTCCAACCGAGCGTTTTCCCTTTAAATCGAGGTGGAAACAAAATTAAATGACTAAAGAAATGGAAAAAAGGGATTTTATAAGCCAGGGTCCAAGGAAGAACCTGAGACATCTCCACGTCACCTCTCAAGATTGCCTTTCATGGAGATCTTTCGCTGCATCATACGACCTCCTTCTGGCCGCTACGACCACCTCCTGTAGCGGTACGACCACATCGTAGTGGCTACGATCACCTCCTGTGTTGCTATGACTACTCTGCTGGTTTATCGACCACACCGACAGTCGTTACGACCACGTTGTGACCTCTCCAATCACTCCTCGCTGCTCCAACCACGTAGTCGTAAACATCAGCTGAAGTTACGACCACGTTCACTGTCTCTGAGATGTACTTCCTTCGACCACGGTCGATCACCGTCGTCGTAGCTCCTTACGACCGCGCAGTGATTCTGTCGACCGCTGTGGTCGTAACGACTTACGATCACGTCTCCCACTGTGGTCGTAACGACTTACGACCACGTCTTCTTGATGTGAAACCGTGGTCGTAACTTCTTTACGACCACGTCTCCAGCACCTACGGACACCTCCGCTCTCGTCAACATCCTCGGCTCTGTAACTGTAGTCGTAACTCCTTATGACCACACCTTCTGCTCTAGCGGACACCTCCGCTCGTCACACTGGTCTTAACTCCTTTACGACCAAGTCTGCTGCTCCTGCAGACGCCCTCCACCCGATCGTCGTGCTCGTAACTCCTTTACGACCACGTCTGCGAGGCTATGTTCGTCGTGGTTGTAAATCTTTTACGATCACGTCTGCGAACTCCTGCGATCTCACTGACCGCCTGTGACCACACCAATCGCCTCCACTGATCGCCTACGACCACGCAGGTCGCCCAGGCCGATCACCTACGACCACACTAGTCGCCTCCTTCGACCACACCGGTCACCTCCCTTCTCTACGATCACACTGATCGCCCACGACCACGCTAGTCGCTCCATGATCTGCAGTCACGTCGACCGCCTACGACCACGCCGGTCGCTCCATGCTCTGCACCTCCTCTGCGTCTGCATCGCCTCCACTCGGTGCTCCTGCGACCACACAAGTCATCCACTTCTCGGCACCTCCTCTGCGACTACATCGCCTCAATCTGGTTCTCTCGCTCTGGTGCTTGCTCTCTCGATATAGAGCTCTGCCCCTTTTATACCCTGCTCTTCGACCACGAAGCGGATTCAACTACGACTCGGATACAGAGTCATACTTGACTACGACTTCGACCACCAACTCGTACACGACAACGACCACTAAACTGAAAACACGATTACAAACTCTAACAAAATACGTCCCATGTTAAGTGGGAAAATAGGATAGATTTCTTATGAAAAGTTTTTTCTTTTTTCATTAGAATTTGCCTAGAAACTTACCATTTTAGTTTTCTCAACATACTCATGTGTTATAATAATGGTTACTCCCTCTATTATCTTTTACTTGTCTTCTTAGAATATGTGTAGTCAACTTTTTAAAACTTTGATCATAAATATGCATAAAACTATTAGATTTGTCATATGAAAATTATATATACTAGTAGATTTATCATCCAGCCGCTCCACCTACGCCACGTACGGTGGTTTGTCTGTGTTCGACGGTCGCATCTGCATGCTGTCCCCACTCAAACAACCTTTGTCGATGCCCTTGATGGTGAAGGAGACGACGTCCTTCTTCTCCTACTTGGTCTTGTCCATGGAGGTGGGGTTGGATCAGGAGAAAAACCTATGAGGCAGGGAGTGGTCACGGTCTTCGTTCCGACAAGGGAGGAGGAGACTGGGGAGGGAGGGGATTATCATCTCTTTTAAATTAAGAAGAAATATATATTTAAGCAATAACCTCTGACGGTTGCTATAGTTTTATTTAATTAGGACCTACTTGATTAAGAGCAAGATGTTTTGTATTTTTGTGAGAATTTCTAGCTTTTCTTTTTTCTTTCTTAATGACTCTAAAACCCATAATCAATAACACTACATGAACCACCAAGAGAACAAAAAACCATTTCCATTACCATTTACGTTTCCATCTAATTCTAAATGCCACATGCCAAATTCGTTTCCGTAGCATGGCATGAACAAAAAGGAGACTTGACCAACATTAATGTATGTCTGATCGATCAAACTCTGAGGAGATAGAGGGTCTGTTTTTTTTTTGTGCCTTTTGGCTTCAATGTTTAGTTTTTTTTATAGTAACTAGCTTTTAAACAGAGTATCTTTTTAAGATAGTGTTTACTAGTTAATTTTATTACATACTATACCAATTTTATTTATACCTCCTCTGCGACTACATCGCCTCAATCTGGTTCTCTCGCTCTGGTGCTTGCTCTCTCGATATAGAGCTCTGCCCCTTTTATACCCTGCTCTTCGACCACGAAGCGGATTCAACTACGACTCGGATACAGAGTCATACTTGACTACGACTTCGACCACCAACTCGTACACGACAACGACCACTAAACTGAAAACACGATTACAAACTCTAACAAAATATGTCCCATGTTAAGTGGGAAAATAGGATAGATTTCTTATGAAAAGTTTTTTCTTTTTTCATTAGAATTTGCCTAGAAACTTACTATTTTAGTTTTCTCAACATACTCATGTGTTATAATAATGGTTACTCCCTCTATTATCTTTTACTTGTCTTCTTAGAATATGTGTAGTCAACTTTTTAAAACTTTGATCATAAATATGCATAAAACTATTAGATTTGTCATATGAAAATTATATATACTAGTAGATTTATCATCCAGCCGCTCCACCTACGCCACGTACGGTGGTTTGTCTGTGTTCGACGGTCGCATCTGCATGCAGTCCCCACTCAAACAACCTTTGTCGATGCCCTTGATGGTGAAGGAGACGACGTCCTTCTTCTCCTACTTGGTCTTGTCCATGGAGGTGGGGTTGGATCAGGAGAAAAACCTATGAGGCAGGGAGTGGTCACGGTCTTCGTTCCGACAAGGGAGGAGGAGACTGGGGAGGGAGGGGATTATCATCTCTTTTAAATTAAGAAGAAATATATATTTAAGCAATAATATTTGACGGCTGCTATAGTTTTATTTAATTAGGACCTACTTGATTAAGAGCAAGATGTTTTGTATTTTTGTGAGAATTTCTAGCTTTTCTTTTTTTTCTTAATGACTCTAAAACCCATAATCAATAACACTACATGAACCACCAAGAGAACAAAAAACCATTTCCATTGCCATTTACGTTTCCATCTAATTCTAAATGCCACATGCCAAATTCGTTTCCATAGCATGGCATGAACAAAAAGGAGACTTGACCAACATTAATGTATGTCTGATCGATCAAACTCTGAGGAGATAGAGGGTCTGTTTTTTTTTTTTTGTGCCTTTTGGCTTCAATGTTTAGTTTTTTTTATAGTAACTAGTTTTTAAACAGAGTATCTTTTTAAGATAGTGTTTACTAGTTAATTTTATTACATACTATACCGATTTTATTTATATCGATAAAAGTCGTACGTAAATTTTAGTTACTCTATAATGTTTCGTACAAACAGCTAAAAACTATAAATCACAACTAAAAATCACAAATCACAACAGACCCAGACACTGAGCTCGTGGCCGCCATCGCTGCTGCTGTTGTCCGGGTTCATCATGTAGAACGCTTCCGAGTTGCGGCGGGAGCCCACCGCCCGACTCGAACCGTGCGCGCATGTACATGACGTTGCCCTCGCCGCCGCCGCCACTCGTGGCTGGGATTGGACCTCAAAACAAACAAAAAAGGTACATGACTGTAGAGCTGCTTTTATCTTCTTATCCCTGCAAATCTGAAGGACGCACATTGATTCACACGAGCTATGCCTATGATGCCCTTCTGATCCCAATACGCAGTGATAAAATCCAGCGCAGTTATTTTTCGGCATCATTAGTGCAGGAAAAAGCAGATGGTGGCTAGGAGATCGATCCAAATGTTTGAGCTCGCAACTGCCTCTCGATCCCACGAACCGATCGAGCTCGACACGCCAGTCGTCACCATTAGCACTCTTCCAAGCCGATCGTACGACGGAATGCGCCTCGCACCAATATTGCCGGAGACCGCAATTACGAGTGATCAGATCACGGCATATCATGTGGATGACATGATATCCCCTACTAATCCTCCCCTGATTCATCCGATCCTGCCGTGGAAAGGCGCCTAAAGGCTAAGACTCCGTTCATTTCGGTTTAAACTTCTATATTCTACCTTGTTGTTTACTATTTCTAAATTTCATTATTTTTTTTGCTTTCTAGCTTTTTGAGCTTTTTCACCGGTTGTTTTTTTCCGTATTCGTTTGCATTATTTATAATAGACTAACATGTTTTTTCTATTTTTATTTTTTTAAAAAAAGTTAGTTACGTCAAATAAGTCACAATCAGTTATAGTGTAATTTCAGTCAACTACAGTGCAATTTTAGCTATAAAACGACTTATTTCAGCCAAATCAAGCGGCATCTAAAGCTGATTAGAAGATCAACGGAAGCCACTCCGCGTGGCTCCAGCGCGCGCAGCACGCACCAGTCCACGGTGCCGCACTGCGTACTACGCTCGCCACACCGTCTCCTCGAGAAGTTTCTTGGGAGGACGCTAGGGAGAGAGAGAAGATTATCGTCTCTTTTAAATTAAAAAGAATTATATGTTTAAACAATAACATCTGGTGATTGCTATAGTTTTTCTTAATTAAGACCTACATGATTAAGGACCGGATATTTTACTTTTTTATGAAAATTTATAGCTATTTTCTTAACGACTCTAAAACACATGACATCGATTTTTAGTAATAAATAGATACGCCGTATTCTTGCAACAAACAAATGGAACAATTATCGAAGTGAAACTACTATTCAGACACAAGTGCCATCTATCAAGGCGGTTGAGTCTAGAGTAGCATACCTGCTCTGTTTCCTTCTGTCGAATAGTTTCCAATGCTTGGACGTGTAAGTTTAAATCCAAACAAAAGAGTCGTTTTCCGCTTGCAACAAAGATGATTTAAAATAGAATGGACCCGCTAATTACTAAACTAGCTCAAGCTTGTCCCATGTAGGACCCGACCCAAACTGACCAAATCATTTCACCATGATATGGTCCGTGATCTCTCTCTCTCTCTCTCTCTCTCTGCGCGCGCGCGCTCGCGTGTTTTGTGGTGTATAAAATTTCATACGCGAAATTCGTTTAAAAAAAGAGAGATTCAGAGCAGTGCTCTTTTCAATTTTTAAACTCAACGTTCCTCCAGTCAGAATTATTACAATCGTGATGACTCACCTTTCCCTTGACAACTACAGATCCAAGCGTTGAAATTTGGAGAAGATATATGGATCAAAATGAATAATTTTATGGTCTTGTTGTCAAACATGGGCGTTGTGGTACTGACCACAACAATGGTACTTGGTACCCTTTCTTTATTGAGGATGTAGATTTACTAGAGCTAGAAACCATCACATATGTGTGAGAAAGCTGATGAGTAGAAAAGATGAGTAAATTTAGTCTTTCATACCTCCTTGAGGGTCTATATACATAAATTGTGTAAGATAAGATTTTTTTATCATACCTCTCAATAATTACAAGCAGTATGAATATAGTGGTACATTTATTAGACATACGGTACTATGTTATTGGACTTACTCTAAGACCCATTAGGTAATCCTAACAGGATGAACAGTTGGACAGCCCATAACAACAGGAATCTACCAAAAATTTTGTAAGAAGCAGTGCAAACTCGACATCATCCAATCTGAATGGGGCACTAGGTGCTGTCGCATTTTTACCCTTTTTGAGTTGGTAATTGGCCATTTTACATTATATTAATTTGTCATTTTACATGATATTTACCAAGTGAAGTATACTGATTGTATAATTTAATTTGTTGTTCATATTGTGGCATGCTGTTGTCCTAATAGTTACTAGTACTTAATTACTAATTACTACAGACAAATGTGCAGCTGTCCATCCAGAACAATCCAACAAAAGCACTACAAAATCCCATCTATAATTAGCGACCTTGTGACTTGTAACCTTCTTCCCTCCCCTCCCCTTAGCTCCCCCCCTTCCTCTTCCTCTCTCGCTTTCCCAATTGCTCCTCTAGTTCGTCGACTTCCCTAAAGCTCTTCTTCTAGACAAGCACAAATTAATTCGATCGGTAGGTTTACTCTTGAATTCAAGCTAGCTAGCTGATTGGAAGCATGCATCTACATGTGCTAATCATCTCGATTCCTTCTAGTTACATGTGCTAATCGTCTTAATTCCTTCTAGTGCTCTCAGATCTCGATCCCCGTTGACGGTACATAGAAGAAGTCTTCAGTTCTTGCCCTTTCTTCACCTCCGGCCAAATCCTTTCCGGCTAAATACAAAGCAGCTACAGTTCCATCTGCTCCTTCACTGAAATATTCCTTGTACTTGATCGCCTTCTCCATTATTCTCCCTTGGTTTCCCCCTTTGAATCGATTCACGTTCCCGTAGTTCTAATGGAATCGCTAGGAAATCATCACGTGTAGGTGTTGCTCCAGGCAACAAGTGCACAGCCCTCTATATATGCTTTGTACAAGCACCAAATCCGCGCCTCAAGCCGCTCAACGTGTACGAGCTCTGACTCCTCGCTCTTTTCTAACCATCGCTGCGCCGCGGAATTTGTATCCTTGTACCTCCTGCCACCTGTGTCGCGCCCCTACATGATGCAGTTTACTCATGCTGCACCACCTCCACCGCCTTTCCACCCGAATTGCCATGGACTAGGGTTAGGGTTGTTACTTGACGTCGGCGCGCCGAGGGCAAGGGCGCCGTGGCCGGGGAGCTTCCAGACGGCGTCGTCCAAGATCTCGCTCGGCAACCTCAACAGCACGAGCTGCATGGAGCAGTTGCTGGTGCACTGCGCCAACGCCATCGAGGCTAACGACGCCACGCTGACGCAGCAGATCCTGTGGGTGCTCAACAACATCGCGCCGGCGGATGGGGATTCGAACCAGCGGCTCACGGCGGCGTTCCTCTGCGCGCTCGTCGCGCGCGCATCCAGGACCGGCGCGTGCAAGGCGGTGACCGCGGCCGTCGCGGCCGCGGTCGAGTCGGCAGCGCTCCATGTGCACCGCTTCACGGCCGTCGAGCTCGCCAGCTTCGTCGACCTCACGCCGTGGCACCGGTTCGGGTACACGGCTGCCAACGGCGCCATCCTTGACGCCGTGGAGGGCTTCCACGTCGTGCACATCGTCGACCTCAGCACGACGCACTGCATGCAGATCCCAACGCTCATCGACATGCTCGCCAGCCGCGCCGAGGGGCCCCCGATCCTCCGGCTCACCGTCGCCGACGTCGGGTCCTGCGCGCCGCCGCCAGCCCTCGACATGTCCTACGAGGAGCTCGGCGCGAAGCTGGTCAACTTCGCCCGATCCCGCAATATGTCCATGGACTTTCGGGTAGTGCCTACCTCGCCTGCCGACGCGTTCACTTCCCTCGTCGACCAGCTCCGGGTGCAGCAGCTGGTTTCGGACGGCAGCCAGGCGCTCGTTGTGAACTGCCACATGCTGCTGCACACCGTCCCGGACGAGACGGCCGGATCTGTGAGCCTGGCGCAGCCGGTCTCGCTGCGGACCATGCTCCTCAAGTCCCTCCGAACCCTCGACCCGAGCCTGGTCGTTGTGGTGGAAGAGGACGCCGACTTCACGGCGGGCGACGTGGTAGGGAGGCTGCGCGCGGCGTTCAACTTCCTGTGGATCCCGTACGACGCGGTGGACACGTTCCTGCCCAAGGGGAGTGAGCAGCGGCGGTGGTACGAGGCGGAGGTGGGATGGAAGGTGGAGAACGTGCTGGCGCAGGAGGGGGTGGACAGGGTGGAGCGGCAGGAGGACAGGGCGAGGTGGGGGCAAAGGATGCGCAGCGCGGGGTTCCGAGCGGTGGCGTTCGGTGAGGAGGCTGCCGGGGAGGTGAAGGCGATGCTGAACGAGCACGCGGCCGGCTGGGGGATGAAGCGGGAGGACGACGACCTCATGCTCACATGGAAGGGGCACAACGTCGTGTTCGCGTCGGCGTGGGCGCCGTCGTGAGTTGTGCGACGTACCGGTGACATTAAGGTGGATGGTGTGTGGGTGTGTGCCTGCTTGCATGGATGTGGGATTTAGGGTTTGTTTGTGTATGTTCACGATATGCAATATGAGCTTGTTAAATTGGGTTTAATTACTAGCTGATTAATTCACTACTGATTTTTTTGCGAATGATTCACTACTGAGTTGATTGATCAGTTTGATCATTGTAATGAGAATCTCTCTCACTTTCTGTCTCTCATGCCCTAGAAGAAGGGATAAAACATGCAATCATACTCTATAAAAATGGAGAAAAACATTCTAGAAAAATGAAGATGAAATGATTCAGATTGCAAGTTTACGTACTTGGAAGATAAGCTTTGGATAATCTACAACTCTGTTTTTTTTATTAAAAAACGATAACTCACAAAACCCCTAGTGCAATGCTCAAAATGTTTGCTAAGCTTTCGTTGTTGATGGATTTTAAATTTGGACGTAATCTTATTGCAAGAGGTGCTTCAATATATACTCTTACAAAAACGGGAAAAAACACACAACCGCAGTGGTACCCCCTGAAGCTTCTGCATGGATGGTTACTAAGTTTAGAATCGATCAGCCAGTGAACTGTTCTACAATTTATGCTCTCTTATTTTGAGAGATCACATAATGACTTCCCTGCAGGTCATATGTACTCAGAGTTAGACAAAGAACGGTTGAGAGCATTTGACTTTCATTTCCTCAAATTTTACTTTGACGGAACTGCATATGCATCAGATATACCTTTACTTTAATTTGACGGTTTTACTATTGCACAGTCGACTAAATTTTTTTTACTTAATTTGAACACCCTATGTTACAAAGAAGTTACCGACTATGTCATATGGATACGATTGTGACTCGAAAAAATGGCATGCATTGTGAGCGTACGCAATGTTCATTCTATTTCTCAATACAGATCATTTACCGATTCCAAGGGCATGAGCAATGTATATGAAAAAAGGGAGTGTCTATACAATATTCGACTATTTTTCAAGATAAAAATAGTCAGATTTTAGGACATTGGATGATGATCTAACACTCTAGATCTTTTTTTAAGGGTGCTTATATGAGATATTTTTTTGGAGGAGGTACTTATATGAGTGGATCCATTGGATAGAGATCCAACGCCCTCCAAATCATCTGACTATCGAATGTTCTCTAGCATTTCTCATGAAAAAAAGTCGGAGCTAAGAGCAATTTGGTGGTCTTGGACCCAGTTCTACACATTAGACGGGGAGGAACCAAGAAAAAGATACCTAGACTCGGATCAAGTTCATGGTTCGAGTCCAGCGCAATAAAAAAATTCCAAATGTCCCACCTGTCTGCTCCTATTCCTTTGCCGCTCAGCAGACATGGCCGACGTCGATGCCGTGGATGCCTTCACCTCCAACGCCTCCCTCTTTGCATCGTCGGGGACCGACATAAGCCGTTGTGAAGCGTCACAAGACGTCGCCATCGACGTGAATCCAGGCTTGCACTACTACAAAACATTACACTGAGCATTTACATCACAGACAGTTCGTAGAAACCATCTATGCTGCAAGTATCATAAACGGTTCATACGAATTGTAACGCCCCCGTTTCCGAGGGCGTGTACGGACACGGCAACCCGCAACTATTCACGCATGAACAGTTATGGGGTGCCGCGCAAGAGTATACCATTGCATGCTTACAACAAAAACCAGCATATATTTCACATATGGATTAACATCCAGAGTTTTGACAGCGGGGCGTGCAAGCCCAAAGTATAATTACATCACAAAAGCTCCAGAATCCGCTTGAGCGCGGCGAAGACCTACAGCCACGGGTCCTCGTCGAAGAAGAGGCCCTCTGGGACTTCCTCAACGGGGAGACCTTCACCTTCTTCTTGATCTTCTAAAGAATTGATTAGCAAGCCGTGAGCCAACAACCAGCTCAGCAAACCGCAAAGGAATCCTACTTTACTAAATGCACGGATCAACAAAGGAATATAGTATACTTGGTTTATTATCTTTGAGTGGGTGCAGTTTTATTTGCAAACCTTTTCGTAAAACTTGCTGATAAAACTACTCCTTAATCAACAGGGGTTTTCATGAAGAGTAAATTAACCATCTAACCAGATTAAAACATTCAGAAAACTACTTAAGCTTTGCTGATGGAATCACCCAAGTGGCACAGCTCCAATAACCGGGAGCACGGCGTATCCGAATACCATTTAATTGACTCTGCAGAGTTTGCTCAACTTTACCCACACGATCCCTTAACTCCCGCGACAGAGTTAAGAAAGCCAGGTCGTTTCACTGCTCAAATCTTTATATAGGCTCTACCCGTAGAATTCACTCTGTCCGGCACATGGAAACTCCCGTCCGCTCGAGTGAACCCTACCGTTATTAGGTATCCGCAACCACGGCATACCTAATCCACTTCCACACCTCCAGACTTCTCAATGCCTGTAGAGTTTCAATCGAGTTGAGCAGCTACTAAACCAGTGTTGACAAGTCAACTCCTGTGGTTGAGCGATTGCTATGACGCTTGCTCAAGATAAGGGTCTCGATCCTTATATTTTCACATGGCCCGCAACCTCTCCGGTCCGCGACCACAACCTAGGGTAAGCGGTGGGCGAAGACCGACCCGCGGTTTCCCACAACGCTCTTACCCTTCCTCGCACACCGACACTCTCCGCCCTAGGATACGGTGTCCCATACCACCCCACCCTAGGGTCGGGTTTTCAAATCTACTGGCCCGCAGCCACGACCTTATCAGTAAAAGACTTTGCATGATAGTAGTAACCTATAGTGATCTAGATTAACAAGTATTTATTTCTAGGGTTACAAGGCATGGCTACAAATTAAGCAGGACATCTTTCGGTGGTAGGACGTATCTATATCACATGTCATTCTAAACATTTTCATTTTACTTTAAACTAGCATTTCACAACTAGCATAATGCAAATAAGGTAATAACATAATATGTAAAGCATGGGATTCAACATGATCAAGGTTTTGCGACTTGTCAGGAACTGGAACGATCTCGTGAGCTCGAACGCCGACGCTCGATCCTGAGATTGCACTTGAGCTTCCGGGATCTCCGAAACTAGCGCAAGCACATAAAATAATTAAATCCAGCTTGATATTAATCAAGCAAGGAAAAATAATCTATAAAAGAATTAAAAGAAATAAAATTGCATGAAATATCAAAAGAAAGGGGTTCTTTGAATTTTCAGATTTTGCTGGAGGAGAGTTTTGGAAATTGGAGTTCACCACTGGGTTCAGGATAATGAGAGGAGCAATGTGGTGAAATTTGGGAATTTTTGGGATTTTCTGTGATTTTCTAGGATTTATTTAGACTTTCTGGATTTTTGGAAATTGATAAATCCTGGAAAATCGGAATGAATAGTCTTGGCCGGCCACCGCAACAAGGCGGCTGGCATCTTTGTCGCGGCCCGGCCGGCGCCAACGCAGGCCATGCGACCCATCTGTGTGCCCACGCGCCGCTGCCCCTCCCGGTCGGATGGCCGACGCGTGGCCAGGGCGTCCGGTGGAGATGGCGCGGGGGCGGGCGGCTCGGATCTGCTGGGTTTATGAAGATCGGACGGCTGAGAATAGAGGAGGGCGGGCGAAGGGGTATGGGGCGATCGGACGGGTGAGGAGGGTTGCGTTTAAGAAGATCGGACGGCCACGAGGCTGCGACCATCCGACGCACGGGTTTGAACGATAACGGTTGGAGAGGACGGCGACGATGCGGCCACGTCGTCGTCTTCAACCTCTCGCCGGCGCGCGCGGCAGAGGGACAGAGAAAAGGGGAGCTTTGGCTTCCCGGCGACGGCGAGGTCCCCGGCGGCCAGGGAGGGCACCACCGGGTAGATCTCGACGTGGGGAACCCATTTCGGGCCCTTGGAAGGCCGGAGAACCACTGGAGGAGGCAGGAGACCGAAGGGGAGAAATGGCTTCCCGGCGGTGAAGGAGGGTCTCCGGCGATCGAGCCAAATCGGTGGTGGATTTATGGTCGATGGGTCCAGGGCTCACGTTGGTGGCGGTGGTCGGCTCGGAGGTCCCCGGGTGAGTCGGCCACGGAGAGGTGCTTCACGGCGGTGAGCTTGGTCTTGGAGCTCCACAGGCGATCACCTGGTCAGGGGAGAGCAGCATTGTGATTAGGGAGTAGCAGAGGTGCTCTGGGAGCAAAGAATTGAAGAATGAGGGAGAGGGGAGGAAGATCACCACGGGGTCGCCGCGCAGGGAAGACGGACGGAGCCGGAGGCGATGGGAGCCCAATCGGTGCTCGGGGAGGTGCAGGGGAGTGGTAGGAGGTGAATGGAGGTGGTCGGGGAGCTCGGGAAACAGAGGAGAGGTGGGGAGGCGAAGGGGTATTTATGCCCGCGCGGGGAGAAGAAAAGGCGTGGAGGAGAAGGCTCGGGCGCACGCGGGGGAGTCAGCAGAGGACGGGGGAGTTGCTGGGGCGTCTCCTCCGCGGGAGTGGGCGTCGTCCGGCACTGAGCGGCAGTGAAGGCGAGGTACGGCGCGAGACCGGCCAGCTGGGGCGGCATGGGCGGAGGGCGTCCGCGCGCGGAGAAGGGGGGAAAGAGCCGCTGGCAGGTGGGGCCAAGGGGGAAGGGACGGCGACGCGTGGCGCGGGGCGAGGCTGGCCGGACCGCAGGCGCGCGGCGCGGCTGTCCGAACGGGGAAGCGAAGGCGGTGCGGGGCGGCGGGCGCGCGCGCAGGGAGAAGGGAGGGAAGGGCGGCGCGCGCATGAGAGGGAGACGCGGGCGCGCCAGGAAGGAGAAGGCGAAAGCGGAGGGAAACGGCGCCCGCAGGAGGGAGGCGGAGGAGGAGAAGGCGCCAACGAGAGGGAAGGCGGGCGGCCGAAAGGAAAGCGTTCCGGAAGTTTCAATTGGGAAAGTTTGCAAAATTCACCAAAATTCAGGAAAATCCAGAAAAATTTGGTTTGAAAATTTGGGGTCTTTCAACCTACCCCTTAAAAGAATCTCGACCCGAGATTAACTTGGTCCAGGAGTAAGTTGGGAAAATCCACCGAAATCGATTCTCGCTCCCAAGTGGCCTCGTCATGCGTGTGATTTCTCCACCGCACTGCAAAATCGACATTTCTTTACGAGCTGCCTTCGACGCTTCAAGTATCTGCAATGGTTCTTCCGTAAGTCCACCATCTTGTAATTCAACGTCGACAAAGGCACTTCATCCGTAGGTCAGCGTAAACATGTTTGGAGTTGGGATATGTGGAACACATTGTGAATTTCGATAAATTGGGCGGTAGTCGTACTTGATAAGCTACTTCTCCAATTCTCCGATAATTTGAAACGGTCCCACGTATCTCAGAGCCAATTTGCCTTTGACTTGAAACCTCTTGACGATCTTGAAAGGTGTGACTTTGATGTAGACGAAATCTCCCACTTCAAAGCTCAAATCCTTCCTGCGGTTATCTCGCATAGCTCTTCCGCTTGGTCTTGGGCAATCTTCATCTATCTCGATGATTTTGATATGTGCTTGCATCTTGAGCAATTTGGGGTCCGATGAGGGGTCGTTCCCCTGTCTCTGACCAATTCAGGGGTGTTCTACATTTTCTGCCATAAAGTGCTTCAAATGGGGCCATCTGAATGCTGGCTTGATAGCTATTGTTGTAGGAGAATTGAGCAAAAGGCAGGCAAGTATTCCATGCTGCTCCGTACACAATAGCGCAAGCTCTCAACATATCCTCTAAAATCTGATTTGTTCTTTCTGTCTGCCCATCTGTCTGCGGGTGATATGCTGAGCTAAAATTGAGGTCGGTGCCCATTGCTTCATGTAGCTTTTCCCAGAATTTGGATGTAAACTGTGCTCCTCTATCTGACACAATCTTCTTGGGTACTCCATGAAGTGTCACAATTCGTGTCAAATACAGTTCGGCAAGTTTATCCTTCCCATAGGTTTGCTTGATCGGGAGGAAGTGAGCCACCTTGGTCAGTCTATCGACTATGACCCAGATAGCATCATACCCTTCACGAGTTTTGGGAAGTCCAGTAATGAAGTCCATACCGATACTATCCCATTTCCATTCGGGGATCGGTAAGGGCTGTAACAATCCTGATGGTTTTTGATGATCTATCTTGATCTGCTGGCAGACATCGCATTTGGCTACATATTCTGCCACTTCTTTCTTTATCTGGTTCCACCAATACTTTTTCTTCAAGTCTTGATACATTTTTGTGCCTCCTGGATGGATCGAGAATTGAGAAGAATGAGCTTCGGATAGAATCAATTCTCTCAACTCCTTTTTGTCGGGTATGCAATAACGACCACGGAAAGTAAGGATTCCATGTTCGCTCATCGCATATTCGATGAATCTTCTTCTTGGGCTCTCTTTTTCAGTTTTTGAATCTCTTCATCTTCATCTTGGGCTGCCTTTATCTGATCTGTTAGCAACGGCTGAAGTTCTAGAGCTGCCATACTGCCTTGTTTAGTGATCACCAAATTTAGTCGCAGTATATCCCTTTGCAACTCTGGCGGATATTCTGCGATAGTTGGCCTGCCTTGTCGAACCTTTCGACTGAGGGCATCGGCAACCACATTGGCTTTGCCGGGGTGATATTGAAGATCAACATCATAATCTTTAATCAGCTCCAGCCATCTTCGTTGTCTCATGTTCAACTCTGGCTGTGTGAAGAGATACTTCAAGCTCTTGTGATCTGAGAATATCTCACATCGATTTCCTAGCAGGTAGTGCCTCCAGATTTTGAGTGCATGCACCACGGCTGCTAGTTCTAAATCGTGTGTGGGATAATTTTCTTCATGTGGCTTCAGCTGTCTTGAGGCATAAGCAACCACTTTTCTGTCTTGCATGAGTACACATCCCAAACCCTGTTTTGAGGCATCACAATAGACTTGAAACTCTTTCTCTGGGTTTGGCAAGATCAGCACGGGTGTCGTTGTTAGTTTGGTCTTTAGCAACTGAAAGTTCTCTTCGCAGGCATCTGTCCACAGGAAAGGTTTGTCTTTCTTCAGTAATTGAGTAAGTGGACGAGAGATCTTTGAGAAACCTTCTATGAATCGGCGATAATAGCCCGCCAATCCAAGGAAACTCCTTATTTCATCCTTCGTCTTGGGTCATTGCCATTCCATAATCAAGGCAATCTTTTCTCGGATCAACTTTGACACCATCTTCGGATATAATGTGACCCAAGAAAGCTACTTTTTAGCGAAACGCATTTGTCGAACTTGGCATACAACTGATGCTCTCTCAGTCTGGTCAATGCCATGTGCAAATGCTCTTTGTGCTCTTCTTCACTCTTTGAATATATCAGAATATCATCGATGAAGACTATCACGAATCGGTCCAATTGGTCCATATGCACCAGATTCATAAGGTTCATGAAATAAGCTGGTGCATTGGTTAAACCAAATGGCACGACCGTGAACTCGTATAGTCCATATCGAGTGATGAATGCTGTTTTCTCTCGATCTTGCTCTCGGATCTTGAGTTGATGATAACCCGAGCGCAAGTCGATCTTGGAGAATACTTTGGCACCCTTGAGTTGATCAAACAAATCATCAATCACAGGCGGTGGGTACTTGTTCTTGATGGTGACAAGATTCAAACCTCGTAATCTACACACATTCTTAATTCTCCATTCTTCTTCTTCACAAATAGAATCAACGACCAAGGTGAAACGCTTGGTCTTATGAATTCTTTCTCTTGCAATTCATCTAGTGTTTCTTGAGTTCTTTTAGCTCACCGGTGACATCCCATTGATGCTTGGCGATTGGTTTTGTGCCCGAACCAATTCTATAGCAAGCTCTACACCTGCTGTGGGTCTCGCTGGTAATTCTTCTGAAACACATCCGGATAGTCTTGTACTACCCAAGCACTTGCTCGTGTGTGACCGCCAACATGTTGATCATGCGTTTTCTTGCACTTTTCAGTACTTCTCGGTCTGTTTTTATCACCACCTTCTGATCTTCAGAATTGACCAAAGATATTGTTTTGTCCTCACAGTCTACCTTGCCTTTGTTTTTAGCTAGCCAGTTCATGCCCAAAATGGCATCTAAACCTGACATATCTAATTGCAGCAAGTCTGCCTTAAATTCTACCCCTTGGATGTTTATACTGAGTCCCGCACACCCACCGTGGGACTCCATTCTAACCCCAGGGGTTTCAACCACATAAGGCCTTGGCAAAGAAACTGAGGGTAACTGATTTTTCAAGACAAAACTCTTCGAGATAAATGAATGTGTTGCTCCAGGGTCAAATAAAATCAATGCAGGTATGGAGTTGATTGGGAACATACCGGCAATGATATCGCCGCTCCAATGACATCTTCTACCGACACGTGATTCACCCTTGCATAAAATGTAGGCCTAGCACGGCCTCTGCCTCTGCCTGCAGAAGTAAAATTTGCCGTTCCCGCAGGTGATTGCGGTCCGGCTGCCTTGATCTGCAAGTATCCTCCTTTGGGGGTGCTGGGGCCTGCTTGTGATTTTGACTCCTGCTGTTGTTGATTCTGTACTTGGAGTTTTGCAGCATCGGAGGGCAAGTTCTTTCTGGGACACTGATCTCTGTAGTGCCCTATTTCGCCACAGTGGAAGCAAGCATTGGATCTGCGGGGACAACTGCTGGCGAGGTGGTTTCCTCCACAAGTGGGGCATCTGATTGCCAAAGGTGAAGGGGAGTTGTATTGCTGTGATTGTCCCGACTGATTCTTCGGTAGCATCACATATTGCCGAGAGGATTGGGGTCGAAAAGACGACGACCCCACAGTCTTGCTTCGCTGGGCTTGGTGGGAGGAGGACTGTGATTTGTGTGTTGCTTTACGTTTTCTGTAATCCTCCATCTCACTACGGGCTTCTTCTGAGGTGATGAGACTGTCCACCATGTCATTCAAATCCTTGAACTTGATAGCTGAAATGTGGAATTTCAGGGACTGTTGCAGTCCAGCCCTGAATCTGCTCATTTTCTTCTCTTCTTTATCAACATCTTCCGGGGCGAACCGGGAAAGATGGTTGAACTGGTGTAGGTATTCCATAATTGTGCGACCTCCTTGCTTGAGCGCCAAAAATTCTCGGCGCTTTGCCTCCATAATGCCATCAGGAATATGGGCTTTGCGGAAAGCCTTGGAGAATTCTTCCCAGTCAATCTCTCGGTCTCTCTGGGTACGCTGGTAGTTGATCCACCATGTTGCAGCAGCACCCTGCAACTGGTGGGATGCATAAAGCACCTTCTCTTTGTCATCGCACTGTACGGTCTGAAGCTTCCTTTCCACGTCTACCAGCCAGTCCTCGGCTACTAAGGGGTCAGGCGAGGTGGTAAAGGTCGGCGGACGGGTTTTCAGGAAGTCTGCCCATCGGGAGGAAACTGGTGCACCATCCCGAGGGACATTGCCTCCACCATGAAAGCCTGGAGACCTAGCTGCTATCTGCTCAAGCATACGGGCTTGCTGATCAAGCACTCGCAGGATGTTCTGTTCTCCTTGCTGGCGGTTTTGCTCTAACATTGTTATTATGCTGGCTAGCGTCGCTTGATCTGTGGCAGGTGCACCACCCCACCGGTCTCGCCCGTCTCGCCGTGTCGGATTCATCATCGCCAATTGGGAATCGGGAATTAGCTTTGCAGCGATCTTGGCAACCAAGAGTAGATAAGTAAGATTTCGAATTTTTCAAGGTAAGTATAGGACGAAAAAGGTAAGAACAAGAGCGAAGGGGACAGGAGAAAGTTTTGAACACAGACAGAAGTACTGATAATTAAGCAAACAACATAAAGATTAATGAACATAATTTTACAATATGCAGGTGGTACACAGACCACTTAGGGTTCATGGTTACACTTGCACTACAATACAAAAGTACTGCTACTAAAACAAAAGGTCGGGCTACACTAGCGGTCGCCACACTCCTCCATAACCTCAAGCTACTGGAGGGCCAAGCGGGTCATGGGCGGAACCGAGCACGCAGATCTGCGCCGCAGTCATCCGGCGCTTGGGCCTAGACTGCACTGAAGCACAGGAGGAATGGACGCTGGGCGACTCTGCACTATCTGAGCCCTCTGCTGCCTCCTGGGCCTCAAAGCGAAGAAGGGACTCCCGGAGGCGCTGAACCTCCTCACGGGCGTCCCAAAGCTGCCTCCGTAGAGCTCTGGCCTCACCAACTGCTCCGTCGTGGCGGACGACCTGCAGCGTCATAAGGGTGGCGATGCCCGCCAGGCGGGGATCGTCATCCTCACCGAACCTTGGGACTAAAAAGTCCCCAAAGTGCGGACGCGGCACCAGGTCAAAGGGTGTCTCTGCTAGCTCCTGGTGGTAGTAGTCCCTGAGATAGAGTGCGGCCTTCTGAGCCACATCCTGAACAGCATCCTCAGCGCTCACTCGACGGGCAGTGAACCTCCGCTTCCTGTCTGGGCGGACAGGCAACGGATCCAGAACCACCCAAGCCTCGTACTCGTAGAATCGGTCTGGCGAACTGTCCCACAAAGATGGAACACTGGGCTGTGGTTGCCTCTCGCTCCAAGATGCTTCCGCATCTCCCACACCTTACGGGCCCAACCGTCCATACGGTCGGGGCGGGAAAAGATGTGGTGCACCATCTGCCGGAAACGAAAATTTTGAAGTTAGATAAGTGAAGCAGTAAACATTTGCATAAATCAAAAACTTAAGCAAAAGTAAACTAAGACAGATAAGGTAGCAACAAGAGAGGTAAAGACAGCAGTAGTACTTATATTTTTCATAAACCCTTTTTATGTCTTTAAAGTAGGTTTTGCGATAAAATCGCTTCCTAGGCTGCCTTAGGTCTTAACCTACGGTCAAAGGGCCTGCTCTGATACCACTTCTTGTAACGCCTGCTTCCGAGGGCGTGTCGGACACTGACAACCCGCAACTATTCACGCATGAACAGTTATGGGGTGCCGCGCAAGAGTATACCATTGCATGCTTACAACAAAAACCAGCATATATTTCACATATGGATTAACATCCGAGTTTTGACAATGGGCGTGCAAGCCCAAAGTATAATTACATCACAAAGTTCCGAATCCGCTTGAGCGGCGAAGACCTACGACCACGGGTCCTCGTCAAGAAGAGGCCCTCGGGACTTCCTCAACGGGGAGACCTTCACCTTCTTCTTGATCTTCTAAAGAATTGATTAGCAAGCCGTGAGCCAACAACCACCAAAGAAACCGCAAAGGAATCCTACTTTACTAAATGCACGGATCAACAAAGGAATATAGTATACTTGGTTTATTATCTTTGAGTGGGTGCAGTTTTATTTGCAAACCTTTTCGTAAAACTTGCTGATAAAACTACTCCTTAATCAACAGGGGTTTTCATGAAGAGTAAATTAACCATCTAACCAGATTAAAACATTCAGAAAACTACTTAAGCTTTGCCGATGGAATCACCCAAGTGGCACAGCCCAATAACCGGAGCACGGCGATCCGAATACCATTTAATTGACTCAGAGTTTGCTCAACTTTACCCACACGATCCCTTAACTCCCGCGACGAGTTAAGAAAGCCGGTCGTTTCACCGCTCAAATCTTTATATAGGCTCTACCCGTAGAATTCACTCTGTCCGGCACATGGAAACTCCCGTCCGCCGAGTGAACCCTACCGTTATTAGGTATCCGCAGCACGGCATACCTAATCCACTTCCACACCTCCAGACTTCTCAATGCCTGTAGAGTTTCAATCGAGTTGAGCAGCTACTAAACCAGTGTTGACAAGTCAACTCCTGTGGTTGAGCGATTGCTATGACGCTTGCTCAAAGATAAGGGTCTCGGTCCTTATATTTTCACATGGCCCGCAACCTCTCCAGGTCCGCGACCACAACCTAGGGTAAGCGGTGGGCGAAGACCGACCCGCGGTTTCCCACAACGCTCTTACCCTTCCTCGCACACCGACACTCTCCGCCCTAGGATACGGTGTCCCATACCACCCCACCCTAGGGTCGGGTTTTCAAATCTCTCGCCCGACCACGACCTTATCAGTAAAAGACTTTGCATGATAGTAGTAACCTATAGTGATCTAGATTAACAAGTATTTATTTCTAGGGTTACAAGGCATGGCTACAAATTAAGCAGGGCATCTTTCGGTGGTAGGACGTATCTATATCACATGTCATTCTAAACATTTTCATTTTACTTTAAACTAGCATTTCACAACTAGCATAATGCACATAAGGTAATAACATAATATGTAAAGCATGGGATTCAACATGATCAAGGTTTTGCGACTTGCCGTGAACTGGAACGATCTCGGCGAGCTCGAACGTCGACGCTCGATCCCGAGATTGCACTTGAGCTTCCGGATCTCCAAACTAGCGCAAGCACATAAAATACTTAAATCCACTTGATATTAATCAAGCAAGGAAAAATAATCTATAAAAGAATTAAAAGAAATAAAATTGCATGAAATATCAAAAGAAAGGGTTCTTTGAATTTTCAGATTTTGCTGGAGGAGAGTTTTGGAAATTGGAGTTCACCACTGGGTTCAGGATAATGAGAGGAGCAATGTGCTGAAATTTGGGAATTTTTGGGATTTTCTGTGATTTTCTAGGATTTATTTAGACTTTCTGGATTTTTGGAAATTGATAAATCCTGAAAAATCGGAATGAACAGTGCTGGGCCGGCCCACCGCAACAGTCGGTTCGGCATCGTGCGCCCACATGCGGCCAAGGCCGCCAGCGCGCCCATCTGTGGCCATGCCCCACGCACGCGCTGCCCCTCCCGGCCGGATGGCCGACGCGCGGCTGTGGCGTCCGGTGGAGATGGCGCGGGCGGGCTCGGATCTGCTGGGTTTATGAAGATCGGACGGCTGAGAATAGAGGAGGGCGGGCGAAGGGGTATGGGGCGATCGGACGGGTGAGGAGGTTGCGTTTAAGAAGATCGGACGGCCACGAGGTGCGACCATCCGACGCACGGGTTTGAACGATAACGGTTGGAGAGGACGGCGACGATGCGGCCACGTCGTCGTCTTCAACCTCTCGCCCGGCAGCGAGGGACGAGAAAGGGAGCTTTGGCTTCCGGCGACGGCGAGGTCCCCGGCGGCAGGAGGGCACCACCGGTAGATCTCGACGTGGGAACCCATTTCGGCCCTTGGAAGGCCGGAGAACCACTGAGGAGGCAGGAGACCGAGGGGAGAAATGGCTTCCCGGCGGTGAAGGAGGGTCTCCGCCGGCGATCAGGCCAAATCGGTGGTGGATTTATGGTCAGTGGGTCCTGGGGCTCACGTTGGTGGCGGTGGTCGAAGCTCGGAGGTCCCCGGGTGAGCTGGCCACGGAGAGGGTGCTTCACGGCGGTGAGCTTGGTCTTGGAGCTCCACAGCGATCACCGGTCGGGAGAGCAAGATTGTGATTAGGGAGTAGCAGAGGTGCTCGGGAGCAAAGAATTGAAGAATGAGGGAGAGGGAGGAAGATCACTCACGGGGTCGCCGGCCAGCAGGGAAGACAGCGACGGAGCCGGAGGCGATGGGAGCCCAATCACGCTGCTGGGAGGTGCAGGGAGTGGTAGGAGGCGAATGGAGGTGGTCGGGAGCTCGGGAAGCAGAGGAGAGGTGGGAGGCGAACAGGGTATTTATGCCCGCGCGGGGAGAAGAAAAAGGCGTGGAGGAGAAGGCTCGGGCGCACGCGGGGGAGTCAGCAGAGGACGGGGGAGTTGCTGGGGCGTCTCCTCCGCGGGAGTGGCGTCGTCCGAAGACCGAGCGGCAAGGAAGGCGAGGTACGGCGTGAGACCGGCCACCGGGGCGGCATGGGCGGGCGGCGTCGCGCGAGAAGGGGAAAGAGTCACCGGCAGTGGGGCCAAGGGGAAGGGACGGCGACGCGTGGCGCGGGCGGGCGGCCGGACCGCAGGCGCGCGGGCGCACCGTCCGAACGGGGAAGCGGCGGGCGACGCGGGCGCAGGCACGCACGCTGGGGCGGGAGAAGGCGGGGGCGGCGGCGCTGCGGAGGAGAGGGAGAGGCGGGCGCGCGAGGAAGGGAGAAGGCGGAAGCGGAGGGAACGGCGCCGCAGGAGGGAGGCGGGAGGAGGAGAAGGCGCCAACGGAGAGGAAGGCGGGCGGCCGAAAAGGAAAGCGCTTCGGGAAGTTTCAATTGGGAAAGTTTGCAAAAATTCACCAAAAATTCAGGAAAAATCCAGGAAAAATTTGGTTTGAAAATTTGGGGTCTTTCACGAATAACCGTCTGTGATATTTTCACAGACGGATTTTAATACAAATCGTCTATAAAGTATCACAGACGATTCTACAAAAGAATTATCTGTGATAATTGCAGACATCATAGACGGTTTGTATTAAAACCCGTCTGTGATATGTTTCCCGCCTTGCAATCCCTAAAATTTCATAATTTCCCGCCTGAGTCCGAGTAGAATTCAGTTTGGAGATATTTTCAGTAAAATGGGCATAACTTTTGCATACGGTGTCCGTTTTCGACGTTCTTGTACTCGTTGGAAAGCTAACGACGAGCCCGATCCAAAACAATGACCCGCTTGCATCAATTACCCTCTAAGATCCTAAAAATCGGCCGTCTTTAGCCCCAAATTTGTGTTACAAGTTTTTGGTTTATGTTTCTGTCAAAATTTTCAATCTCCCCTTTGGAATTTGGGTTTTGCCTCAACTGCAAAGTTCTAGATCTCGTTGAAACCTTTCAAACGAGTATATATAAACCATATAAAACTTTGCTATTTTATCTTTTCAAACTAGCTATTTATATTGTACCGATATATTGTCGTTGTGATATTATAGACGGTTTTTGTTACGAACCGTCTGTTATGTCTCTATCATAAATGGTTTGTAATCCGAAACATCTGTGATGTCCCGCCACATCATCGATCCGCGGCATATCTCCCAGGATCCCAATCTCACCTGTCCATTCTCTCCGCATCGAATGGCAGGCACCATTCTCCTCCCCACCTCTCGCCTCTTATTAACACCCTCCCCTACTCGAAGAACCAATACCACCAGTACTACTCGAACTCATTTGTGCGCGGCAAGGGTGGGAAGGAGTTCGGCAAGAGCGACTGAAATTTCACTTGAAGCAAGATGGAAAGGAAAAATGCAATGGTAAGATGAAAAGGAAGTAGGCTGGCATAGAAACTATTGATTTTGTCATAGAAACTAAAAAGGTGTTCGTTACCTTTTTGTTTCAGCTACTTGAAATTTTTTCCTCACCACTTGTTTTAGATTATAGTTTAATGTAGTGTAAGTATTTTTCTGAATTTGTCGCCGTGAAGTTTATCTTTGTAAAATTGTAAGTGTCCTCTTATATATGCAATGCTACGGGTAATCTACTCGATATCTTATGATGTTGTAATGGTGGATTCTAATCTTAATGAAAATAAAATGTGTTGCCCTCCGTCGCCGCCGCCCCGTTGCCATTCATACCCTTGGCTCGTGGGTTGGGGTAAGAGGAGAGAGTGAAAGATGAGAAGTCGTTTTGAGTTGCGAACAGTGGTGGAACCAGGCCTCGGGCTATCTGGGCTGTAGCCCGAGGCCTGGCAACCAAAGCCCATGTAAAATTTATAAAAAAATTTAAAAAAAAAGTCGGCCCAAAAGCAGCTGGTCCAGTCCAGAATTTGGTTGGTTCCGCCCCTGGTTGCGGATGTTAGATTTTTCAAAAATTATTATACGGTGATCCCACTTTTGAGTGGAGAGAAGCTAAACACTGGGGCAAATATATGAAAATTCAGCCCATGTTTATGTGGCGGTGAGTTGAAAATTTTAGCCTCACCTACATTGTTCGTGCCCTACCTTGTCGGTAATAGTGCATTGGTGCTCCTCTTGTTCAGCTAGCGCTGACCGGCTTGTACGCATGTAAACGATAATCGGCAAGATGGAGATTGGCTGCTAATATTACTTTTTATGACGTATGTTTCAATGTAACTCGTACGTAATACATAGTGTTGAACAAATAATGTCCTGTGGTCGACAGTTGGCACTAGGGAAATTAACTGCTGGTTCTGGTGGTGCAAGTACTATCATACCGGTTAGAGCGATGTATATGAACTTGTATTAGGATTTGTATTTTGTATTTGCAATGTGTTAATGCAAATATGCAATGTAAGCACGGGCTGATTTAGGGGGAAGCGGATACCACGTACGCGCGCATTGTGTGCGGCACACCGGCCGCACGTACGCGCGCCGCAGCCGCGCACCAATTCGCAGCTTCGCTTGCGAGCTGTGGCCCGTGGGCTGCTCGGGGTGGAGGTGGACCTAGCCCAGGCCGGCCGCTCGGTGAGTCTGCGGCCCGCGCGTACCTGACGCTCGAGCGTTGGCTGACCTGGGTTGGCGTCTGGATGGCCGAGAGCCCGATGCTCGGGGATAGGCGGGCCGCGCGGCAGTAGGAGGCCGAGCCACACGCGCGGGAGGCGGGATCCGTGTCAGCCGCGTGTCAAGCCGCAGGTGCCGATGCCACCAGCGCCATGGTGCCGGCGCGTGTGGGCTGTGTTCCTTCGGCAGATTAACGTCCTGCTCATTCGGTATGAGCTTTTGACTTGTAATTTTTTTTCTAGTTTTTAACTTTTTTTGTTTTTTGTCGTTTTTTTCCGTATTCGTTTACATTGTTCGTGGTGGACAAATATATTTTTTCTATTTTTATTTTTTTTAAATTTAATTACGTCAATTAAGCTATCATCAGATACAGGACATGTTTGCCAATGGCTATGGCTTATGTCTTTTGGCTAAAATTTTTGAATTTAGGTTGTTTACGGTACAGATTACGGAGAGAGATACTCACTTGCGATTTTGGATTGTACAGATGTTGGGCTTTTAACGTGTATATCGTTTAACTTATAGATTCCGTCTTGAGAAAAAACTCCGTTTGAAAGTTGGGTACTGTAGCAAAAACAAAAAACCGTTAGTTTCGAAGAAAAAGAACAGACCCACGATACAATTCCAACTGGTTACTATAAAATTTCAACCATAAACTACTTTTTTTTCGATCTAAATACGCGGCACCTAACTTTCTCCTGTGTTTTTCTTAAGGGATGCAGCAATGTTGCCCGACGTTTGGGCCGAAGGCACCCGAGCCGTACCCCGTGCTTTCTTGTTGGTAGATTTGGCATAATACCGTGCTTACAGTGTAGGGAGTTTGATTTGATCCCCTGCCGGGCTGCCACGAAAATGTTCTGAACTCCAAGACGACTCGCCCGCGGATTCACAATCTGGTCTCCCTTTCTCATTGATCCGGCCCCCCAACAATGTGATGGTTTTTCAGTACACGTGTTTGTAGCCTCGGTCCTGAAGTACAGACAGTCCAGGAGTAGTACTTTTTAGCTGCCACTCTCGCATGTCACAGAACCGGCTGAACTGGCTCTCAAGTCTCAATACTGCTAGCCAAAAGACGGACACGTTGTACTGCGCGTCTACAGCGGATTGGTGAACCCGCAAAACTTCCGTTCGCCTCCTGTCAGTGCGCTGCTGCAAATCCTGTGGCAGGAAATGAGGGAATGCTGTCAGTGCGCTTCACACAGTCGCACTAGCTACTCCAAAGGACCAGGACGAACTGATCAGTGCTCGTTGGCTGTTGCAGCTTGAGAGAATCTAGATTTATAATCATTGAATTAAAGATCCGGTTGGCTCCGGGGATGACGGGATACAAACATTTCGTGAGGGTACACTTGAATGACAATGGACATTGAGCCCGGGAACTTGCGTGGCATGCCGGTCCTACTGTTGCGTATGTAGTAGTGCTGTAGAGAATAATGGATTAGGCCGGATTGGATTAGGTTTATATAAACACTTTCAGCCGCCTCGGAAATTGGAACCTGCGGCTGCAAACAGCACGGTGCAGCCTTTCTCGCGTAGGCGCCATGATTAAGCTCTTCGTTTATGCTCCAGTGTGCTGTGCACCGCATCATAGGCTCCCAGGGACACGCACGCCAGTGTTTGTAACTTTGTCGTCCTGCCTTTTACGAGCTAGTATCGCCCTTTCACCCGTATATTAGGTTCCGCTCGATTAGACTGAAAAATTGTGACTTATAGTTAAAATTACATTGTAGCAGTTGAAATTTTATTGTAGTTGAATGTGGTTTATTTGACGTAATTAAATTTAAAAAAATTAAAATAGAAAAATATACTAACTCATCATGAACAACGCAAACGAATACGTGAAAAAAGAACTGACAAAAAAACTTAAAAAATCAAAAGTTTAGAAAAAACAAAATTTATAAATAGTAAAAAATAAACTAAAAATTAGAAATTAAAGCCGAAATAAGCAGAGACACATGTATATTCTGGCCTCGCTCACGCTCCCGTGAGCTCTGTTCGTTTCACTCGATTACCCTACGCCTTTTTTGTATAGACGGCAAACCAAAGGCACTAGGTGAGAAACGACGTGCGCATTTGAGCGGCTTTCTTTTTGCTGAAGTCTGAATCTAGCAAAGCAGGACTACCCTACGTCAGTTTCAGCCACTGAAAAGCACCGACCACCTCTTTCGTGCGTTGCGAGGTATTAAAAAAGCAAAGCAAAGCAAGACTAGGTGAGGTTGGACGATCTAATTAAAAAAGCAGCCTCCGAACCGTTCCAAGAATCAGTCAGGGCTCCTCACCCAATCTCCTCACAGAAAGAAACAAACAACAAGGATTTAGTCCATCTGAAAGAAACAAACCACAAGGATTTAGACCATCTGAAGAAGCAATTTGAGCTTCTCTTTTGGCTTATAGTTTTTTAAATTTTTTGGCTTTTTGACCTTTTTTAGGGTTTTTAGTTTTTTTCTCTTATTCCTTTACATTATTTGTGATGATATAATTTTTTTATTTTTAAAAATTAATTAGACTAAAAAACTAACCGTATGTACAATATAATTTTAGTTATTATAATAAAAAAGCTATAAGACCGAGTTTTAATCCCAAATGAGTATCAGCAAAGAATAACCGGCAAACATGCCTTGCACATGAGCTAAAAGCGCCGGCTGGGCGATTCGAGTGCCAGCCTCGCCTGCTCCGACCACGCACCGCGCGCGACATTTTTCTCGTTCGAGTGCCCGGCGAGACAGGGATGGACGTCGCCGTCAGGAACGGATTACGAGACCCGCACTGCACCGGCCGGGCGCGGTCGCCACAGCGCGCACGCAGTTTCGGGCGATCGATGGGAATCGATTACGCGCTGCTGCTACTTGGTAGCAACATCACCACGTACGAGCTACGACTCCTCTCCACGTCGCTGTCTCCGTATCCACTCGGGATACGAGCGGACAAGCGGCCGACGTCGATCGACCAGGCGGGGCCGTTTCGAGGCGTCTCGCAGCGTATCGACAAGCGGCAAGAATGGTTCAGACAGCGAGTGATTAGGCGGCGGCGGCGGCGGCGGTGGTGCGAGCTCCACCACGGCAATTGGATTGGAGCACTCGCGACTGCAAACCGCTCGTTCTGTGCTCGCCGGGCGCCTGCTACCTCACGCCTGTCGCGTTGGAAAGGGATCCTGGCATCTTCGCCTGTTCGCCACCAGCACCGCACCTAGCTTTCCCCAAACTCCATGTTGCCCGTGTACATCATGGCGCCGCAAGGGGGGTTTAATCGGATATGATAAACCATGGTTGTCCCAGGCAACCGGAAGCAACTCGTTAGTAATGAATTGAGCATTTGTGTATGTACGAATAAGTCGTTTTACTAACATTGGCTGACAGCCTGACAGCTGAGTTTGGGTGTAAGTCAATGATAAGTGAGTTCCAAGTAGTTTGTTTATTGGTGAGTGTATTGTAAGATTCTAGCAGCAAGTACTAATGACAAAAATGAAAACAATTACTGAAGGTCACATATGGTGTCCCCTAAAAACGAAAAAATTGTACTGTGTAATGAAATACTAGTATCATGCAAGTAGAATTTGCGAGAATTGCAAACTTGAGGAACAGAGAAGATAAGTTATGATGAACTTGATAATCTGTACAAGCTAAGGGTTTTTTTTTTTTGCATTAAGCATTGCCCGTCAATCAAACAAGAAAAATCTAGTGATCAAAGTTAGATGTTTCCTTGATCATACACAACTCAGAGAGAGACACGATCTTCGCACAAGATTACTTCTTCTCTTTGGTGATGGAAAGCTCTTCGAGCCAGTCCAGTATCCTACTACGGCGAACTCTCTGGCCTCTTTTCACGCCTCCCTTAGCCCTGCTCCTCTTCGCTGCCTCCGGCAAGCTGACGGGCTCGACGACGTCGGGCGAGCACTTGCATCCGAGGCCGTCGCCGAACAGCCCCACAGCATGCTTCCTGTCCATGGCGCTACCCGCCTGCTCGAATCTTGCACTCCTGCCGCTCCCGCCTCTCGCTGCGGCGGCGTTCTTGGCCTCGGCGGGGCGCGGAGGGTAGACTTCCGGAGCACCGACGACGCCGAGACGTATGATGCCCCACGCGGCGGCCGGCGGCGCCGACCCGTTGCTCCGGCTCCGCCGGGAGCGAAGCTGCGGCGACGGGCTCGGATGCGCGTAGAACAGGCTGCTCGACAGCGACCGCCGCGGTGGCGCGGTACCGTGGTCGGATGAGGCGCTCTTCAACGAATGGCTGCGGCTGACGCAGCCGCTGCTGCTGCCGCTGGAGCTCGCACTACGGCTGTCGGACCGGAAGCCGAAGCCCGCGGTCGACGCGACCGACTCCGACCGCGGCAGCAGGACAAGGCTGGAGGCATCGGCGGCGGTGGCAGAGGAAGGGCGGAGCGGGAGGAGCTTGCCGTTGGAGAAGAGCTCGTCGGCCACGCACATGTCGGCCACCGCGCCCAACCCCGCCGGGACGAGGCCGCCGGACGACAGGATGTGGAACTCGAAGTCGTCGGCCGTGTCCGAGGTGGGGTCGACGGCGCCGGTGCGGGGCTCGGGCCCGGTGTCTGCCATGGCTCGATTCTTTCCTTGGTCCAAGGAGAAGGGGAAAGAAATGGCCTGGTCTCGTGTTGTGGTTTTCTTTTTGGCTTGTTCGGATTTAACCTGGAAGAAAGCAAGGGCATGGGGAACAGGTGCTGAGGTGGGCTATGAGGTGGTCTACGGTGGTTACGTTGTTAGGACCCTGAGATGTCTAGTATATCTCAGTGCTCACTAGTCAATAGTCAATTGGTCAATGCTCAAACTTTGTTTGCTTAGGGAAAGTATAACGATGCAGACAACTGTTATCTATAACTAGCATGGTGGCTTACGTACCATAAAAGGTTACATATCATATGAAAAAAATCAAACATTAGAATTTTAGAATGTTATCGATTCAAATTAATTTACATATTTGTATAATTAGATTTATTTGTGATATTAATGTATAGTAGTATATGTTAAAATAAAGAATATAAATTATTTCTTTGGGAGGAAATACATGTTCTTTATAATTTTTAATCGACATCTCCAATAATAGAGACAATAGTTATATCCATATTAATACAATTAAAAGTATACAAATTATAATTGATATTGTAGGTAAGTTCGTGTCTGTCTGGATCGCTTGAGTTCAATTCTATCTCGAGCATATCATGTCTTATTCTCATATAAGAGATCCCCAACTATATATGCATGCATATCATAGTGCAAATCAACTTCATGCGCACTTGTATAGATCAAGAAAAATTGTTCGTTATGATTTGTTAATCAAAAGAAGTGTCCACCTAATTGAGATCTAGATGCTTTTCTTTTTTGACAATTCCTAGCAATTATTCTCATTTATCATATAGCATCTATCAGTTATAGATTGCTAAACATAATTAGAGTCCACCAAATTAAAGAGGCAGATGTTTCTTTTTATTTTTGGAAGAATTTATATAATATTTCCCTTTTTTCTCAGTTGATGTAATTAATCATCATAAGCTTTTATTGTATGATATATAATACCCAATGGTTGATATATTTCAACTTTAATTATAATCCACCATATCGATGGCAATTCTAGAATTTTTTTAAAGCTTGAAAAACATACATTGCTGGGGAGTGTGCAAGTAGAATATATCTTTTTTTCATTTATCCTTTTGTTTCGAGTGCCACTTTTTCTTTTTCTCGCATGCATGGCTTTTATTCATTTATTTTGCAACTCTATATCCTTCTTTTTCTCTCGTACATAGATTTTAGTGCGGGCTATCTAGGATTGTTTTTATTTATTGAGTTCATCTAGAATTTATAATGGGAACCCTTGTCTTATAAGATTTCTTATTTTATCTAAGATATCCATTGGTGATTGTTTATTGACCATAATAAGGGTCCACTAAATCGAGGGATGTATGTTTTTCTTTTTCCGAGAATTTCTAGTTAATTTTCCTTTTTTCGTCATAGTAAAACTCATGTGATTGACTTTTAGTATATAATAGATATATTTTGCTTTTTGGGATTTACTTTATAATTCGTATGGAAAATCAAATTGCTAATTTTTATTTTCTTCCTCAAATTTTAGTTTTTTATTGTACTTGACATGGACTTTTTTTCTTAATTTTTGTTGAATTATTATTCCAAAATTTAGTTAACTATGTGTGTTACTTTAGATATTAATTGGAAATTAAACTACTAATTTTCTTTAATTTTTATTCTATATTTTAGTTAATTTGAATTATACTTGACATGCGATTCTTACTTTTAATCTGAGCTATTCTAACTTGGGTCCGCAAGATATATAGCTAAATCTTTCTGGTTAATTCGAAAACTTCCTTGGAGTGTCTAATTTCTATAAGTTTATGAGTTTTATTTTTTTTTTGAATTTAGATTTCAAATTTGTTTACAAATCAAATATCTAACAATCCTTTAATTTATTCCCAGTTTGCATGTTTTTGGATCGTACTTGCCATGTATTTCTTTTTAGTTTTAGACTGGAATTCATACAAAATCTAATTTCTATTTTTTTAAAGTATTGTTCCAAATTTATTTTTAGGGATTTACTTTGAAATTCATTTGAAAATCAAATTGGCAATTTTGTTTTGTTTTTGTTCCGAATTTTGGTTAATTTGGATTTTACTTGATGGGAACTCTTCCTCTTAATTTGCTAATTTTCATTTAATTATTATTGTGATTTCTTTGTTATTTATGGACGTTATTTTGGAAGTCACGTGTTAATTTTATTTATTTTTATTTCTGAATTTCTCTTAATTTATATTGTATTTGACACCGACTCTTTCTTTTAATCTGAGCTGTTGTATCTAACATCCACCAAATTAAGGGATAGATGTTTTACCTTGTTGTGAGAATTTTCAGTATATCTCTTTTTTCTTAGCAGCTCTAAAAGACATGTCGTCGACTTTTAGTATATACTTACCGTGTTCTAACTAATACAGAGAAGCAAAGGGGAGATTGGTTGGAGGAGCGAGCTACTGTGTCAAACAACCGAGCTGTAGAAAAGGACTGGAAGTTTATTCAGCGTTTTGGTCACGTGCTGGGCCATCTGGTGGGAGAGGGGGAAAGGCACTCCGCGAGGGAGAATTCCACAGCCCTCTCTCTACTCACTGTTTTATTCAGCGTTTCATGGCTGGTTTGGAGTTGGCTGGAAAGAAGCAGGTGAGCCTTGCACCTTCCGTAGGACTTACGAGTCTTGCTTTGCTTTACGCATATCGGTCTGCTTTTAATCGTATTTATTTGTACTCTGTTTGAACCGTAACGATTCTCCAGCTTCTTATCCCTTTCGGCGGGATGTTTGCATGCATGCCGAACCATATCTGGCGCCATGCCCAAAGCATGGACGTATTCATGTCGGGCACCAACTACACGGGATACCATCCTGAGCGTACGCCATATTTACAGCATCTAATCTCTGCCTTAGATTATATCAATCTCATAATCTTAACGGCTTAGTTTTTTTTCTTTTTTTTCAATTAATGTGGTTTATATGTACTTGATGTTGACTATTTCTTTTAATATGAGCCGTTATAACTTGAACCTACTAAATTAAAGGATAGATGTTTTGTTTTTCTGTGAGAATTTCTAGTATATTTCTCTTTTTTTTCTTAGTAACTCTAAAAGACATGTCATTGATTTTTAGTAATAAATAGATGTTGTCTATATTATCTATAGATGGTATTAAAGACAACTTTTACAATAGATTATCTTTTTACACATATCTATAAACAGCTCACTCATGACACAACGTATCTTGTTTCTTGTATTACAGTCAATTATTGCGTAAGAGACAGTCCAATTCTCTATGCTCTCTATCTCCTCCACATCATCTCATATTCTATGTATAAATAGCTGACGTCATACTATTACACATATTCTTAGGTTTTTTTGAACGTGATAATTATGTTGCAATTTTAGAGGACATCCTTGAAGAGCAATACAATGCTTTCGTCGGTATACTTCACACTATTTGCATTACGCTCTAGTGAAAACGCACATGACAAAACTATTAGATGGCTCTATTACAACAGCGCTGCTCCTTCTGCCGTCCAACAGATTCGATTTAAATTCACCAATTTGTCGTATTAAACAGATTAGCTAATTAAAGACCATATCAATTTGTCCTGCATCCTTTTGATCATTCCAACTGGCCACAACACGGGATTCCTGAATTCCATCTTTGTTTCCTCCGAATTCAGATACGCTATGATGCATCTCTTGCTCTGTTTTTTTGGGGTTTTTTTTTTATATTTTAGCTTTGGCTTTATTGGAAGCAGAAACAAATGGCACATTTTCTTTAAACTGCTTCTTCAAAACGGCTTTTTAAATCTAAAATTATATGTGCTATTTATATCGGTATCTCTTTTGTCCGCTGCCGTTTAAAAAAATACATACAAAAGTTACTCACAACTAAAGGCATTAGCCACAGAAAAAAAAAGTCAGTTCTCGGCGCAGCGTACGTCCAAGCCCAGGCGCCCATGACTTGGTCAACGTACCGCGACCAGCCACCGCTTCCTCTCGCGTGATTTACTGGGCGACGAGCGATGATTAGTCGTGACATAAATAAGATTAGATAAGCCGAATCTCACACATCAATATCGTGTAATTCATTTATGCAGTTTATAGCCACGAAAGGTAAGGCTCCCCTGTTTACCGTCGTTTGAACGGCACTTTAATGGCTGATCGCAATTGGCGGGGGAAAGGAGGGGCTAATCAAGATCACTTACAACTTCCACATCATCAATTATGCCACGAAGAGACCTCACGGAAAGGGGATTAGTAATTACATTCTACATAGCTAGCCGATGGCGAAGGGGACGATGAAGTGACACTCCCTGATCGGCGTGGATTAATTGTTGATAGCAAACTAAGCATCGGGAGTGTATAGACCCAGTGTCATGCTGCCATGCACTATCAGGAAAAAGAAAAGCTCGTACACATGCATCTCAAGCTCGCACACAGACACGACTGTAGCGGTAGCAGCAGTAGTTAGACGGTTTTTTTCGAATGAACTAAATACTGATAAGCTAATAAATAACTTTAAAAAAATTATCACGATGAGTTTCTTCAAAACAACGACGATGAAGTTTCGTTTATTTATTTAAGAGGAGCTATAAACCGAAAAAAACTAACCATTATCACTTGGTACAGGAAAACTCCGTTGGTGGCAAGATCGAGGCGGCCGGGCCGGGAGGACGTCTTTGCTTTATCTTCTGGTATAGTGGCATACTGGCATGGTTTGGAGGAAGCTTGGTCCCATGGCTGAGCTGAACTTCTTCAGGTCTTCCTTGGCGGCTGTACTTTGAGACTAGTTTGTGTAGTTGCTGCGAGAGTCGAGAGAGCATCAGAGCAGTAACATGGAGTGGCTAGCTGTACAGGTGTGTACTTCCTTGCAGGTGCCTGTACTAGCGAAGGGCTGGCTCAATTTGTTTTGTTGCTGGGCTGGCCCGGTAGTACTAACAGGCCGGACAGACACTCCGCCTGGTGGTGGGGCACATCCCCGCGCATCCTGGAGGCCCTACAAACCGCAGGCCCAGCAAGGATGTACATGTACAATCCTCACCACACATTTTGCTTTGAGATTAGTGCATATGGGAGGGGTCAAGTTAAAAATTGGTGATGGGTCAAATAGTATCTTGGATAATGAATAAAAATTGAGAAAAATAAAAAACAACTTTATATCTCTTGGATAATGCAAAAAAGGAAAAAAGACACTACTACAAAAGGCTAATACTAGAAGGCTATCACAGACGGTTTATCGAAACCGTCAGTATTAAATACAATCACAGACGGTTTAGGTTTAGAGACCGTCTGTGTTGCTGCCAGTAATAAAAATCGTCTGTGAATAGGTAGTATCACAGACGGTTCATGGTATGGTAGGCACTGGTCTTTTCCACCTCTCGCACCTTATTAATCCCTCGAGATGCAGGCCTTGCCATTCTCCTCTTCTCCCTTTCCCACCTCACACGATGTCGAGGGCCTCGAGATGCAGGCCAACAACAGGAGCTAGCTCACTGTGCCCCCTGAGTCAGACGTCCTCACTGTCAAGACCGACGATCTACTCACGGTACGTACAAGCCACATCCATCCTTTCTTCTCTTCCCTCTGAAGGTTATCAAGAAGACGAGACGATGACTATAGGCTGTGAATGTGATTATAGACCGTGACGAATGGGAGGGCGTGCCATCCTGCATGCACCATGGCAAGACGCTGAGCAAGCACAAGCGTTACTCAATTCTATTCAGGTCCGTGCCCAAGGGAGGCGGCGTGCTCCGCACTTTTGATGACCCTCTGTTGTACGGTCCCTGCAGCCTCGACGAGTACATGAAGTTCCAGTTCGCGGTGTTTCTACTGTGGTCGATCTACAGTGGTCATTCTACTGTGCTCGATCTTCTATGGCCTTTCAACCGTGGTCGATTTGCTGTGGTCATTCTGCGGTGATCATTCTACCGTGGTCGTTCTGCGGTGATCATTCCACCATGGTCATTTAGCGGTGATGGTTCTTCCTTGGTTGTTCTACTGTGGTCGATCTATTGTAGTCGATCGGTCGCAATGAAGTTCTGGTTCACGGAGCTAGGCACAAATGTGATGATCCATTAAAGGTATTCTATGGAGTAGAGAAAAAGACGAGAAAATAGAACGATAAAAAATCATCAGTACAAATATCACAGGATGGTTTTTAATCCGAACCATCTGTGATGACCGACATATCATAGACAATTTCTATTACAAACCGTCTGTGATAGTCAACTATCACAGACAGTTATGAGTTAATAACCGTCTGTGATAGTAAGTATCACATATGGTTCGAAACTATTGGTGATGACCTCATGTCATTACTGACATATAAACTTAGATGGCTCGCTAAACCGTCTGTAATAATGTTTTTGAACCGTCTGTGATGACCTTTTTATAGTAGTGAGAGAAAAAAAGAGATAAAAGGACACGTTAAGAAGTTAATATGTTCTAAACGGTTTTTGGCTTGTGAATCCAGAAAATATTTAGAACGAGGGCTTAAGTGACATCAATCCATTTTTGTTCAAGCATGCAAATTATTATTTTTTGTGAGGGATGCAATTGGTTATTATAACCATCCTTTAAACTCAACAACCATGAGATCATATGAGCATACCCCCGAAAAATCCATAAATAAACTCACCTAACACGAGTGATTTGAACGGTGACCAGTAACCACGAGATAAGTACCACACCAGTTGGACCGCCCATCGTTTGGTTGAACAATCAGTACGCAAATTGCCGTTAGAAAGCATGCAAGTTGAGATCGAGTTGGGACCAATAAGACGACCGCATGCCCCATATATATGCACGCACGAGCGTGTGGTCTGTACGTGCATATGCCATGCATAAGATCAACTCCAAGTTTGTAACTTTCTTTTCACGTGTTCCTCCCTCGTGCTACTTTGACGCGCGCAATTCATCACGTCACGTTTACATGTATAAATAACCTGCATACAGACACAATCACATCACATGCAACGTGATGGCCGGTCAAGACGACGACTACCTCTCCCTGTGCCTCATGGCGATTGCCGCCGCAAGCCAAGTCGGCGCCGCCTCAACGCACGGGCAACACAACGTGCCGTCGCCGTCGGCACCGGCCGAGCTCCACTTCCGGTGCCCCCTCTGCGGCAAGGCGTTCGCGTCGTACCAAGCGCTCGGCGGCCACAAGGCAAGCCACCGCAAGCCAGCGACGGCCGCGCCGGCGCACGGAGACGCGGAGCCGTTCCGTCAAAAGGAAGACGCGGGAACCGCGGGGTCATCGGCGCCGTCCGGCGGCTCTGGGCGACACATCTGCTCGGTGTGCCTCCGGGGCTTCGCCACGGGGCAGGCGCTCGGCGGGCACAAGCGGCTCCACTACTTGCACGGACCGTCGGTGTCCGCGTCGGTGTCTCGTGCGGGGTCAAGCGTGGGTGGTTTTGACCTGAACTTGGCGCCGATGGCGCCGGAGATACGACTGGGCGAGGAGGAAGAGGTGCAGCGCCCGTTACCGGCCAAGAAGCCACGCCCGTCAGATTCTACGTGAACTCTGAAGAGCGGTCAGCCCAGACGCCGAGACGCGCGCTATGTGTGCATCATAAACCAAGGGTGGATCAGGGTGTAATGTGGTCGCTAGCTCTTGAGTAGGGTGTGAACTTTGGACATGTTTGGTTTGATGGCAAATTTGTCCATCATGCCTCACCAAAATTTGGCATGCCAAAATTTTGGTCATTAAATTGGCAAACAGTGGCAAGGAAAAATGAACTACAGATGAAGAAGGGGGGAGGGAGTCTGACCAAATCTGACCCAACGCTACCAAAATTTGGATTGGTATCAAGCCAAGAAAACCATCGACAAAGTATGGCATCAAGCCAAGAACGTGTGCCATATGTTCCTTTCGGTCTTTCGGTACAAGGAGAACTAAAACAGCATTACCAATCGTGTAGGTCTTGCAGGTTGCGTTGATCGTAGTTACCGTACGTATCAGCGTAGCTAGCTAGGATTGTTGAATGCGTTCTGTGTTCAACACTTAGGCCACGGAATAGTACACCGTATGTTATTCCGTACACCGTATGTGACTAACCGACTATGTGAGACTGTTGAAGAATCAGTGTGCTTGGACTTCTTTGTTTTAGATTAAGACTTTCTGGCTTATAGCTTAAAGCTAACTTTTTAGCTTAATCAGTTTATAAGCACCTAGCTTTTGAGCAAGCCGGCAGCGTCGGGGCGCGGGGAAGAGGGAGGCCGGCGGCGTCGGGGCATGGAGAAGAGGGAGGCTGGCAGAGGTGGATGTGGGGACAAGGAAGGCCAGCGGCGTCGGGCGTGGGAAAGAGGGAGGCCGGCGGAGGTGGGGCACAGGGACGAGGGAGGCCAACGGAGGTGGGTGTGGGGACGAGAGAGGCCGGTGGCGGTGAGCGTGGGGAAGAGGGAGGGCGGTGGCGATGAGCGTGGGAAGAGGGAGGTGGTGGAGGTGGGCGTGGGAAGAGGGAGGCCGGTGGAGGTGGGGTGTAGAGACGAGGGAGGCCGGCGGAGGTGGGCACGGGGACGAGGGAGGTCGGCGGCGTTGGGCGCATGGAAGAGGGAGGCCGGCGGCGGTGAGCGCGGGGAAGAGGGAGGCAGTCGTCGAGTGTCGTGGGGGGAGATGATGAGGGAAAAGAAAACGGAGTGGGAAGGAGGAAAAAGAAGAAAAAAATGAAAGGATTTGGAGTTATATATGAATGACATTTGGTGGGTAGTTTTGGCGAACTTGAGTGGCAAAGAGATATTCCATTCCACAAAGGCCAAAAAAGCACCTCCCCAGTAGCTTTTGGCTTTTAAGCTTAAAATGGTTTAAACTTTTCATAAGCTAGATGAAAAAGGCACCTCTTTATTTAGATTTTGACTTTTTAATTTATAAATTAGATAAAAAACCAAAACAAACAGGACCCTAACATTAGTACCCTAACGTTAGTACGTTACTTTGGGAGGGTAAAAATAGGTAACTCAAGCACATGTATCTGTTGGATTACCGATTGTTGAGTTTGGTAATAGACCTGAGCGGGATCTTACTTTCGGCCCAAAATACTACTTGAGCCCAATCTACGCAGAGCAACCAGTTCCATTCAAAACGATCCCAATCTACGCAGAGCAACGCAGAGCAACTACTAGAACACCTCCATTTCGGCCCGGGCCCTGACCGGCGGAGGGCCGACTGCCCGACTGCACCTCCACCCGCCGTCCGCACCATCAGCCTCCCTCCCCAACTCTCCCATATCCATTCCTCTTCTCCACGAGCGGCCGCGCCGGCGCCGGCGCCACCACACTGGCCATAACCCCTAAACCCCGCCATGGCCGAAACGCTCGCCTTCCCGCTCCCCCTCCGCGCGCCCGCGCTGCCGCCTCCCACCTCCAAGCCCATCCACCGCCAACCCCCACGCACCCCTCCCGCCTCTTGTCCCCACCTCCTCCTCTCCTTCTCCCACCCCACCCCACCTCCTCCTCCCGCAAGCCGCGCCTCGGCCGCCCCTCGACCCAACCCGGCGCGGCGGCGGTGGGAAACCCTGGCACCTGCCGCCCTCCTCTCCTCCCGCGCGACGCGCGCTCCTGGCCCTCCTCTCCGACACCGACCGCGCCTCCCCGCGCGACCTCCTATCCGCGCTCCCCGCCTCCGACATCGCCGCCGTGCTGAACGCTCTCGCCTCCCGTGGCCGTCCCGGCGCCGCGCTCGCCGCCCTCCACGCCGCGCGGGACCTCCACGGCGAGCGCACCCTCCACCACCCCCGCATGCTCCCCACGGCCGTCCGCATCCTCGCGCGCGCCGGCCGCCTCGCCGACGCCTCCGCTCTCCTCGATGCCGCGCCGGACCCCGACGCCAGCGCCTACACGGCCCTCGTCTCCGCGTTCTCCCGCGCCGGCCGGTTCCGGGACGCTGGCGCAGTGTTCCGCCGCATGGTGGGTAACGGCGTTCAGCCCGCCCTCGTCACCTACAATGTCGTGCTCCATGTGTACTCCAAGATGGCTGTCCCGTGGAAGGAGGTGATGGAGCTCGTGGACTCCATGAAGAAGGACGGCATTGCGCTGGACAGGTATACATATAACACGCTCATTAGTTGCTGCCGTCGTAGGGCTCTCCATAAGGAGGCAGCACAGGTGTTTGATGAGATGAAGGCTGCTGGGTTCGAACCTGACAAGGTCACATTCAATTCGCTGCTCCATGTGTATGGTAAGGCACGGAAGCATGGTGAGGCAATTGAGGTGCTCAAGGAGATGGAGCATGGGGGCTGTCCACCCAGCGTGGTGACTTACAACTCGCTCATTTCGTCGTATGTGAAGGATGGGTTGTTGGAAGAGGCGGTAGAGCTCAAAGAGGAGATGGAGGTGAAGGGGATTGAGCCGGATGTGGTTACATACACAACATTGATCTCCGGCCTTGATAGGGCTGGCAAAATTGATGCAGCAATAGAGACATATGATGAAATGGTGAGGAACGGATGTAAGCCGAACTTGTGCACGTACAATGCATTGATCAAGCTGCATGGGGTGAGGGGGAAGTTCCCAGAGATGATGGTTGTATTTGATGAGCTCAGGCCTGCTGGGTTTGTGCCGGATGTTGTGACCTGGAACACGCTTTTGGCTGTGTTTGGGCAGAATGGTTTGGACTCTGAGGTGTCTGGGGTGTTCAAGGAGATGAAGAAAGCTGGTTATGTTCCTGAGAGGGACACATATGTTTCACTTATTAGTTCGTATAGTCGATGTGGCTTGTTTGACCAAGCAATGGAGATATACAAGAGGATGATGGAAGCTGGTATATGTCCTGACATTTCGACCTATAATGCTGTTCTATCTGCACTGGCTCGCGGTGGGCATTGGGAACAGGCAGAAAAATTGTTTGCTGAGATGGAGAATCTGGATTGTAGACCAGATGAGCTTAGTTATTCATCATTGCTTCATGCATATGCGAATGCAAAGAAGTTGGACAAAATGAAAGCTTTGTCAGAAGATATATATGCAGAGGGGATAGAGCCACACAACTGGCTAGTGAAAACGTTGGTCTTGGTCAACAGCAAAGTTAATAATTTATCTGAGACAGAAAAGGCATTCCTGGAACTGAGGAGGAGACGGTGCTCCCTTGACATTAACGTTCTAAACGCCATGGTTTCCATATATGGGAAAAATAGGATGGTCAAGAAGGTGGAGGAGGTTCTTTCACTCATGAAGGAAAGTGCTATCAACCTCAGCGCCGCAACCTACAATAGCTTGATGCATATGTATTCTCGTTTAGGTGATTGTGAGAAGTGTGAAAATATCCTTACTGAGATCAAGTCAAATGGTTTGCGTCCTGATCGATACTCTTATAACACTGTGATCTATGCATATGGAAGAAAAGGGTGGATAAAAGAAGCCTCAAGATTGTTCTCTGAGATGAAATGTTCAGGCCTGAAACCAGATATTGTAACATACAATATTTTCGTCAAGAGTTATGTGGCCAACTCAATGTTTGAAGAAGCTATTGATTTAGTACGCTATATGGTTACTCAAGGTTGCAAGCCCAATGAGAGAACTTACAATTCAATACTTCAGGGCTATTGTAGGCATGGTAGGATAGTAGATGCCAAATCATTCCTTAACAATCTTCCAGAGCTTCATCCTGGAATATCTAAACAAGAACAACAAAAACTATTAGAACTGTTGGCCAAGCACAGTTCATAAGATAGTTGTTGAATAACAAACTTTGTTTGTATTCTTGAGCATGGCAAGTCGATAGAATTATTTTCGCTGTTGTCCTTAGCAGCCTGTACTTTGTAGTGGATATGTACAGATTACATGTTTTCTGAAGAGGAATCGAAAGAAGCTACTAAAATGCATTTAGTTTCTCTGCTTAGTTTGATGAGAAACTCATGTTTGTAGAACCTCCAACACAGATGAGCCACTGTGTTCTAGTTATGGTGCGTTGGAAGTTTTTCCTGTAAGCTATGTGTTACATGTATATATTTGTTGTGTCTTACTCCCTCCGCCCAAGTTTATAAGACATATTTTTTGAATGGTCTTGTTCATATATATAGGATGAATTTCATGTTCCTATGTAAAATTAGTGTGATATTCCCTTTATATCCATAATAAATATATAGCTTTACTTCTATTCTCTCCATGCATATATTGAATGTAGTGATTATAAATAATAATTATGGATAATTTAGTCATTTTTGTTGTCTCCTTGATCGACGTGCCAAGAGAAAATACGTCTTATAAACTTGCACGAAGAGAGTATATTTGTACATGATACTTGACAAAATGAAAGGTGCAATTCAAGTTTAGGTCAGTTGGGTCTGTTTTTCTAGAAAATATTTTCCCTTAATTGTTCGTGATTTTGTCTCTTCACCTGTCTTTGCTGCATGTGTCAAATTGTCTGTGTGTATTCACAAAAAAGTGAAAAATCGATATATGTCTAGTTTTCTAATTCAATGAAGTTGCTTTAAATTTTGAATGTGTGTATTCAAGGTACAGAGGTGCAGAACTGTACCACTCGCTATGCTTGAATTGACCAACAGAGCATGTTCTTTGTTACATTTTGATAATGAAAGAAATATTTGGCATTTTCATTTGTGTGGTTGTATGCACTATTATCAGTAGATCTGCTTGTGGCTTCTCTTCATATTTCAATGCAGGTGGCTACATATAACCTGACCTGACAATGCCGCTTTCAAAGACAAGTAGCATGTGTCAAATACACTAAGCATCTTTCTTTGTCAGTCCCAAGATGTCATGAACCTGTCCTAAGTAAGGTAAGAGCCTCAGCATTTTTTTTGTTAGTTGGATTTACTAAATTAGTCTCTTGTGAAGTTCCATTACTTCATTTTCTTGTAATATATCCTTATAAAAGTTATGCTTGAATTCAGAAAAGTTCTCTTGAAGATTATGCCGATTGCTGAATAGCCTTTTGTCATGATAGTTCCTACCTTTAATGCCAGGAGATGAACCTGCAGTACACTGAGTCAGACCACAACATTAGTAATAATATGATTTTATGTTGCATTACCTGGCATTTGGCAGCAAGTTCTTTTTCCCTCATGAACGTTACATTCATACACGCGCGCGCGCATATATATACACACACATACACACACACACATGTACATACGCACACACATACACATACATATACATATACATATACATATACATATACATATACATATACATATACATATACATATACATATACATATACATATACATACACATAACACATACATATACATATACATACATATACATATATGTATATATATACATATACATATATATAGGAAAATGGTTAAGTACTTCTAGGAGTACATACTCCTGCTTACGTGTCGATCAGCCAGTGCATTAGGATGGGCTATCGGGTATCCTTGTGAAGATCCGTTTTCAATCTGCGTTGCTAGTATTCAACAGAATCAATATACAGTCTCCGAATTTGGTGGATAGATAAGGTCAGGGCTCCCTCCATTGCGCACCCATCTCCTCCCAAGCAGCCACCACTAACCAGCGCCTCCTCTTACTGCCGTCGCCGGAGACCGGCCACAGATCATCTTCAACACTACCTTTTGTTCATTTCCTAGGTTTAATCTTTCTAGACTCTGCCTTATTTCTGCAGCTAGTTTCTTGTGCTAGTGCTGTGAGTAATTTCTGAATGTCTGAAACTTTATTGTGGAACTTGTGATCTGGTTGGATGATTGCATGGATTTTGTAGTGGTAATGCTATGGTCTGAAATGTCTGATTAGATCCTGTTGTTAGAATATTATTTTTGTAGTTTGTAGATCGATTTTTTTTTTGTAGCATTGAGTTGTTCTTTGTTCATGTTCTTATGATCAGTTTGTTGGATTTCGTCGAATTGAAGGCAGCGATGGCGCCGTGCTCAGCACTCGCGCTCCGCTCCCTGCTCCTCCCTGACCCCTCCACCACCTGAACCTCTACGCTGCCGCGTCGGCCCCAGCGGTTGCGCGGTCTCCTCCTCGCCTCCGCCTCCGCTGCTGCTCCTGCTCCATCTCTAGCGGAGGAGCCAGCGGGGACCCTGTCCAGCTGCCGCAGGAGGCCGTGCTAGAGGACATCTCAAGTGAGGAGCTCACCCAAGCCTTCTCCCATTTCATTCATTACTATCTTGTGCTTTATTAAGGGCCTGTTTGTTTCAGCTTCTGGCAACTGCAGCTACTCCTAGAATCTGCAGCTCAAACAAACAGTCCAGATTTTCATCCAGATTCTAAGTAGCCAGAAGCTACAGAATCCAGAAAATGAACTAGTAGCCGAAGTCGGGTTATCCAGCTTCTCCGGTCTCGACTAGTGGATACTCACCAGCTGCTTCTCAGAATCTACAGCTGAAACAAACAGGCCCTAATGGTTTCTTGGCTTCTGGTTCTTTTCTCAGTGCTTGCGGGCTACAGCTCCGTGGAGGTGGAGAGCCGGGATATGAGTTGGTTGATTTGCTATGGTTGGATTTTTAGGGCTTATGGAAATAGACGACGATTGGGTGCCGTTCTTGATGGAATTAGAGGAAAACAGTATTCGCGTTAGTGACTTTGTTTGATATGCTATACAGTACTTGCTCACGAGCATACAAAGAATTCGACATGTCTCCTAGAACGTCTTTATACTTATAAAATTAATTCTTGGCTTACACCGTGGTCATATAAATGTGGTGTATATACAGAAGAATCATGTTGCAACACCGTGTGTTTCTCTTGTCTATTCTTGTTCATTGTTCCTCTTACATATTCTTGTGAATGTTTTCATTCTGGACACATTGGATTCTAATCCTAGGCAACAGGAATTCATTATTTTGTCGGCCATGTCATACCTCATGTTTTTGAAGAGAACAACTCCATGACTATACTTCATTGCTGCGATATGCTACTTTCCACCTAAAAATATACTTCACATAAAATTTACAAATACTATTCCTATTTTTTTACATACTCCATACTTTGTCGTAATTCTCCGATACATTAAAACGACTTCATCATTGCATACAACAAACTACATTGCAGGGACATACTCCTTTCCAATCACCAATATATTCCCTAGTTCATAGTTTTTTGGAAGAAACAACCCACCAACAAGTTCTACGTACTCATTTTCTACGTACTGGATACTAGTTATCGTATCTTTCACTCCACATAACTTTAGTGACAAACTTCTATACTTAAATTCTGTGATATGCTCCTTTCCAGCAGTAAATATACTCCCTACAATTTTAAAGTCGTATTCTAATCTTTAACATACTCCATTCTCATTTATTACATTTCATTGACATACTTCTTTTCCATTAAACATTATACTACATAGTAATTTTTACGTTCTAAGCTGACTTATCACATACTTCAATCTTGTTTTCGAACCATCATTATACTTCATATTAGCCAGCACGAATACGTACGTACGAACGGCAGGAATGCGTATATGCAAACAGCAGGAATATGAAGCGATCATACTTCGTGACCATGCTCCCTATTTTACGAGCCGGCCAGTACGCTCTGCATGTAGACTTTCCAACTAACACATTCAAACGCCTGTTTTGTATACATGAAGGGAGTATACGCCTGTACGCATGCAGGTACACTTTTCACGGAGTTAAAGCCATTTTTGGTACGTTTTCATATCATATTTATAAAAATAGGTGTATATACAGTGTATTGATAAAAATGATATTTATGCTGTCCGGTGGGCGAACGGCAGCACAGAGCAAATGACACGTAGTACTTGTCGCCCTGTGAGCAAACGGCAGGCGCCTGCCACCCTCCCACCTACCTAATTCATAATTTATATTTTTTTCAATTTGTAAATATAGCAAATAAGCTTAAAAAATTATGATATTGTTGTGGAGCATCCAGAGGCATCGTGATATGTTGCGTATTTTTTTTGCAATTTTTTGAGAATATTTGCTACCTCTAGATTTTTTTGAAATGACACATATTTAACCAGACGATTAAATAGTTATGCGTCGCTCTAAGAATTTTTAGAGATAGAAAATGGTCGTGAAAAATTATGAAATTTTTGTGGAGCTTTCATATATAGTGTGCTACATTGTGTAATTTTTACATAATTGTTTGCACCAATTTACTAACTCTAAAAACTATTTAAGTAGTGGGTAATTAAATCGAATGATTAAGCACTTAATAGAGGTGGGTCTAATTATCTGCCGTCTGGCTACCGCAGGCCTGGTGCCGCCCAGTGCCAGACACAGACTCAATAGCTGGCTCATGGCTTCAGCCCCTGATGTGGAGTTCAAAAGGTTGACCCGTTGCTTGTGTGTTGACCTGGGCCTGCTGCTAGTAGGTTGTCAACACTCAAGAGGGCAACTTGGCAGATGCAGTTAACGGGAGATGCGATGAGGCGTGCTGTGATGTGCTCAAATTTCATGATGGTGTTGGGCATCTTACTCTAAAAATGATGAGGTCTATGTTGCCAGCAAGCAACTTTCACACACGCTTGTAGAAGAAGACCAAACCAAAGAAAGGAGAGATGGATTTACTCTCAAATTCTTACTCAAACTTCCTTTTCGGAGTAAAATTGTGGCTAAGTTGTTGAAGCTGTTGGCTTCATACTACGGGTAGCGTTGCATATAAAGGGGTTTCAGCAAATATTTCAAGTTAACTCCAAATATAATCATAAACAGAAAGATATAATACTAGCTGCGTATATATGACAATAAAAGAAATGTTTAATAAAACATTAATTCTCCTCAAGTCATATAATATGAATATTACATTAAACATGGTAGTAAGAAGGAAGTAATCAATCTGCATAATAATCATATGTATTAACAAGATTTCTGCTCTCAAATGTCGAGTTGCTCTTGTTTTTAACACAACACCTACGCCACTAGTGGTCTAATTTAATTCAATAATTAGAGTGCCAATTACTTATCAGTCTAATTTAATTCAATAATTAGAGTGCCAATTACTTATAAGTTCTGTTATATTATGAGCTCTTCACCTTACCATAACAATAAATTCAATAATTAAATTATCCGAAGTGCAGTGACAGAAGGGGTGCAAACGAAGCGGATAATTTACATCCGACCGACTAACCGAAGGCTCGTGGAATGAATACGTAAGGGGTAAATGGGTATCTGACACTATCCATATCTGATTTCGACTCTGAAGAAAAAAATGGAATACGATACAGGATAAGTAATATCTATCCGTGTATCAAGTGATATTAGTATGTCTGTTGTGACTTCACTTAGGAGTAAGATAATAGATATACAGATCGCCGCATCTAAATAGTCAGGGAATACCGATTGTTCTTTCTTTGACATCTTGATGATTAGTCTTTCCGTGTTTGTTCTGATTGTATCTTTACTGTTCAATATCCTGTGTAGGGGTAAAAAAGAAACGATTAATTTTCGTCTGACTGGCCGTCCGAAGGCTTGTGGAGCGAATACGGAATAGAGAAATAGGTATCCAGTATTATCCGTGTCCGCCTCCAAGAAAAAAATGTGGAATAAGATACATGATTAGTGATATCCGTCCATATCCGCTCCGATTGCACCCCTAAGTAACATATATGTTGATGCTAAACAATACTTCGGCTAAAAATAGGACAATAGGTAAGCAATGGCAAATATGAGGTTAGCAAGTATGTGAAGACTCAATAGCTCACAATTCTAGCAAAAAAGCTTCATATTGTCACAACTAATATTATCTAGATCAATAATCCTCGTTGAGCAATTGTTTACCCACAATTTATTATGCCAAATCACCCTTAGCTAGTGTGTATCATAATGCAATAAAACAATAAGATAAAAGCACTAGCTCGGCACACTTAGCACAACATTATCGATTAAGAACGGAGAATACTCACTACTGCGATGGCACTCAAAGCTACAGAGAAGCAAACCGCTAGGCACATTGCAATTGACGTTGACCTAGAAAATCTATTGCTGTCGACTAGGTCACAATTTCACGACGTGGTCTTTAGAGATACAAAGCCATCTTCTTGTACTAAGGTCATAGAACAAGAAGTCGAGGTATTCAAGAATGCCGCACAACACACAAGCCGAAAACCAAGCACCAACTAAGTGCTCAAAGGAGCAAAGTCCCCACAAACTCTCAGTCAAACCGAGGCCAACTCCACCAGCACAACACCATCACCACGGTGCCCTCACCCACGTAGGAAACCTCAAGATCTAGCACACACCGACATCGCCCAAGAATCGGTACCGCTCCGCCCTCCATAAAGTCGATCAACATCATGGATCAAGCTCAAGATCTTCTTTTTTTTTCCTTTGAAGCTTCGCTGCTACAAATCTTATTCTCCCGCGGGCAAGAGTACTCCTGGTTCGACTATTTGTTAATGTGGTACCGACACGGGACATGCTTATCTACCATTTACGTATTCCTCCCGTGAAAAAAAGGCCCATGAGTGACGGAGGAATCGCCCGACGGGAAACGGCGACACCGCTTACCAAAACGTACCGGTACACGCGCGAGTTGGAGAAGCCAGCCTGGAACAATCAATTTCGCATCCTTCTGGGCTGGACTGGACTGGACTGCAACTGTGCGCCGGTGGCCGGTGCAGCAATCGCGAGTACGTTCGTGCTACGGTCACGGGCTTTTTGGTTGGGAGTAACTCCGATTAACTCCATCATCATCGGTATCACCCTCTCTCGGATCTATCCGGACCTGTTCTTCCGGGCTTTTTACTAGTGATGGGTTTTTGATATGTAATTATGGTTTATGATTTAAAATTTTGAATTATAATAGTTCGTGAGAGGTTGTGTATAGCGAAAAATAGTCGTATACGATTTTAACCGGTACACCTGAACTTGGTATATTTTTTACTATAATCTTGTTGTTAATCCTATCTTAAAAAAACTCATCATTTAAAAGTTAGTTACTGTAACATAACTCGTAAGTCACAAGCTATAAGTGAAAAAGAAAAACTCTAGTTTGGGCTTTGGCTTATCCAAAAATCAAAATAAGTGGAATAGTTTCTTCATGAGGTTTCTCAAAATCACTTCTCCAAATAGTTTTTTGAGTTCATCGACTCTTGTGTCGTCCGTATCAGTGTCTTTATTGTTCGTTAACGTCTTAAAAAATATAATAAAAAACCATTAGACACAATTAAAAAACATAATAAGAACATAACCATATATAAAGATGACCGAAACGGAACCATATCAAAATGCACCACACAGCCACATAGAATACGCGTGCCAGTTGACGTCGCTAACCACGACGGCGCAAATGCGGTACACCCGCGCGCGCACCCCTCTCGATAGCCGTAGAACCGGTTGCTTTCGGTTGGATGCGCTCAGTAGGTGAAATGGAAAACTCGTTGCTGTACACAACTGATAATGTCGGCGTGTTCTTTTTAATTTATTTTAGTTTATAATTTATAGTTTATAGTTCCTATCAAATAAACAAATAAAATAATTTCTTCGTCGTTATTTTAAAACGAATCATCAAAATAAATTTTATAAATAAAGTTATAAAACCAAAAGTTGTAAATCATAATCATAAACCCAATGAACATACCCGTAAACACGCGCGGTCGCTGCGCACCGACAAAGCCGATCGATCTATCCACGCGTTCGTTCGTAGCTGTATGATTGGTAGTACTCGCGAAGACTTGGAATCTACGGCTGTTGCCGCCTTTTGCACCAGCTTTTCGAGATTTTTTATGCCATCCCATTCCCAACCATTATCATATATGTAGTTAACTGAAGCATGTCCTCACCGACTCGCTCGTAGTAGACAGAAATGATAAAATATCAGAAGGAATCGAAAGTGTTCATACATCCTACTAGTAAGCAATAAGCGTTCACTAATCACTACTACCCAGATCACTGATGGCACTCGTTTCAATGATGAAATTTTAGCATGAGGGAAATGTTAACAAGATAAGAGGTCCATCAAGACGCGCTCTAGATTTCAGTCAGTTGGATTCACGGGTAAACAAATGAGCACGGCAGGCATGAACAGTAGTGAAATGTCAAATCCAGGTTAGCATCTGCACATGAAGAAACAGTAACATGACCTAGGATGGTAAAACTACAAGTTCTACAACGAACCATATGAGATGATTCAGATTAATATTGTGATGAACCGTTACAATGTTTATGAAGTGGTCAATTGTTTTATAAATATCACACTTTGTCTAGACTAGTTTTTGGTAGAATTTGAGGACTTTGGAATTTAAGTCATGGATTAAGGTTGCATGATGATATAGGTAAAGTTATGAATAACTTATGACTAGAAACGATTTCTTTATCTTTGGATGTGCAGGCTCGCTTGAAGTCAACTTTGGTCAACGACGATGATCGGGGCTAGATTCATGTAGGAGCTAAGCCCCAGAACGATCGAGAATGCCAGGTGAGACGATAAGCTCAAGCATGGCACGACAAAAACAGGAATGTTGAAGGCGAGTTCGAATGACGGGATGACACTAGGTGGTTTGCACGGGCCAAGTGAACCGTGGTTCGGTGAAACCGGGACGGGAGAGACTTGGTGACATGTAGCAAGCTAGTGGTGCACCTACACGTGGCAAGCATGACGATTGCTTGTAGTGGTTGGTGATGACTGGGTTAAGAAATGATATTTTGGTAGTTTGACCAAAATACCAGAAACCATCTTGTATCAAAACCGCGGCGCATGGGCAATGCGTTGGAGAGCGGTTTAGGTCAAGGTGGAGTTGGAGTTGGTTTGATCAAAACGGATCAAGGCTAAGAATTTAGCGGATGCACACTTATGTGCTTTGAAAAACGTGCATAACTGAACTTGAGTGAGTAAAACCTGTGTGGGGGTTAACGGATTTTTCCTACTGTAATAGTAGGTAGAATCCATTAAGATGTGTAAGTGGTTGGCTGGCCACCTATAAAAAAAGTTGGGATGGAGACAATTAAGGTAAACCATCCAACCCCTCTCTCATGTCCCTTCTTGTTTAGGGTTAGGGTTTGAGAGTGGAGCACTTGGTGTACTCTTTGTCCTCTAAAGTGAAGTACCTGTAAAAACTATCTATCTCAAGCAAGCAATATATCAATCTTTGTATATCTTCATGGATCCATTCCGTTTTGTTTGATTTGCTCTTGATTTAGTTTGCTTGTTCTTTTCTCTTTTCTTTTCTTGATCTTGTTATACCAAGAACGTATAAGATATGAAGACTACCTCTGAGAATTTATCTCCACCCATCTAGTCACCTTGATGGCAAGTTTATCAAGAAAACTTGGTTTTGCTTGATTGGGATAAAAGTGTGATTTCTTAATCCAAGGGTACTTGAGTTGATTTCTTTGGTGTTCTAACTTGCTATGACATGTGGGAATATATTTAGACTCATCTTGGTCATCATTCACCTACGAGTAAGTTGTATTCACCGATTTTGATTTTTGACTCAGTTTTGGTGGAATCTTCCAACAAACTGAAAAATGTCTCAATTTTGGCCATGATTTTCATAATATTTTGTTGAAATAGGTTCACAATACCCTACAGAAGATCTCTGCGAAATTTCATATCATTTGGATCTATGAATCTGAAGTTCCATCCATTCTCATTTTGAAATCGTACTGACAGACAGTTTGTTCTTCTCTGCTCGTTGAGTTTTCGACCACGTCGATCCCAGACCATTCATTAGCTTTCAACCACGTTGGGTGTTTGATCTCTCACTGGTCGTATTTCAACCTGATTCGACTATGTTGGTTTTAGACCACTTGTTGATTTTTGATCATGTTGGTTTCAACCACGTTCATTTTTGATTACGTTGGTTTCGATCATGTTGATTTTCTACCACTCTCTAGTCGTTGACCACTCGAGTCGAATTTCGACCACGTTGGTTTTTGACTACAATGGTTTTCGACCGCTCTTTGGTCGTCGAACGCTAAAGTTGATTTTCGATCACGTTGGTATCCGACTGGTAATCGACTTTCGACCATGTTGATTTTCGTCTGATAATCGAACTCTGACCATGTTGGCTTTTGACATGTGGTCGTCGCCCGACCACATTGATTTCTGACTGATGGTCATAATCCGACCATGTAGTAATCTAAACAGGTCGTGCACAGCTTTGTGGGTCTCTGATTTTCAAGTAGACTGATATCATAATCTTAATAGTTTTGTAACTATAGAAGTAGTAAAGGATAAATGAATACTTGGAGAAAAATTTTAGGCCACTATTAACCCTCGTTATTGTCTATCCCGTGCTTACATTCTACTCCGACGACATTGTTTTGTCTTCTACAAGATGCAAATCATGGTTCACTGAATGTGAATATCACGACAAATTTCGTCCAGAAAAGCAAACGCCAAACGCATATCCTACCAAACAGATCTGGCAAGCAGGACACACTCAACAGAAGACAAGCGCATGAAAAAAGACAGATTTGATTAAACATGGATGGAATAATGCAAATGATAAAAATATAAATAAATCTCCATGGTACGGTACAAAAGGGCAGAAGAGGAGAAGAGAAGGAGGAGAGAATCCGACGTGATCATCAATCATCAAACGTGAGTGGTGGAGCTACACAGGAGGCCAGCCTGGCCGCCGGGGACGGAGAGGCCCGGCCTGTAAAAAATAGACAAGAATACAGCACAAAAAGGGGTGGCACGCACGCAACCCAACGCACGGCCAGCGAACCAGCTCGTCCGAAAGCTACGGTTCAGCGGCTGCATAGTTGTGTCGTGGCACGCCTCGACGGCAGGGCTGGCGCCTATGCGAGCAGGGCGACGAGGCCCAGCGCCACCGCGCACGCCGACATGATGCTCCTTGCCATTGTCTGCACGGTCCTTCCTGCCGAGCTCTGCAGGTCACCACAAATGAGGCATTTGCTTAATCAGTCAGCACCGTAGCGAAGTAATAAATAAATAAATAAATAAATTACTCCTGCAGGCCGCAGTGCTACTACAAAGTCAGATGATTTGTTCTAGCATGGTCCTCAACAATTTGTACATATTTCCTGAGCACATGGGTCCTACAATCAAGTGTCCGTTGGTGATTGTTGTTTGCTACAGTGATTAGTAGCGGTGCGATGGAGGCTTCGAGAGCGCGCAGTTGTTTATGGGCGCAGTGCAGGTTATAATACTCCTACTTGATGAACTGCTTTAAGTGTTGGTTGCTGGTACAGATGGAGAGAGATAATCACTTGCAATTTTGCTTGGTACAGATATTTAATTTTTAACGTGTAGTACAATTAATCTATAGATTCTATCTTAAAAAATAATTGTCTAAAAGTTGAATGTTATAGTAAAAAACCAAAATCAGCTTTTAAAAACAGTTAAAAATTAGGCCCAATATTAGTAGTACCATGGACTGAGCTTTCTAATGTTGCATTAACTACTGTACGTCCGTGTAACGGCAGGAGGCACATGCATGCCTGGCCAACATGTCGGGGGCAAATGGATCTACTCTACTCTATTCGCACTCAGTCACACCTTCACAGGTTGGGTGGTGCTCTGAGAAAAATATGGTCCAATTAATGAGCACGCCAATTAGATTAACTGCACTGTCAACCCTAGTTTCTAAGACTAAGAGCATTGTTAATTGTTTTACTCTCGGTGCAGTGGTGGTAACAACAACGGTAATGTTTGCTTAACGTGAAGGCTTAAGAGTTTACCACCGCGTCCAACTAGCAGTTGTGCTGTCGGTTTGTGAGGCAGTAGAGCGGTTGTGAAATTTAGACGGCCATTGTTGATTCAGATGACGTGTAGTACAGAGAGGAAAGTACCGCGGTGTCGGCGGCGGCGGAGTCGCCGGCGGGTCCGGGGGCGTCGGCGTCGGCGTCGGCGGATGCGGCGGGGGCCTTGGCCTTGGCCTTGGAAGACTTGGGGGTCTCGGCGACGGGCGCGGGGCCGGGGCCTTGGAGCCCTTCTTCTTTCTTGGAGGACGTGGCGGGCTTCTTCTTCTTCTTGGCCGGCGCGGGCGCCGGGGCCTCGGTGGGTTTGGTGGGGCGGCTGCGGGTGTCTCCGGGACGGGAGCAGGGGCGCGGCTACGGGTGCCTCGGCCGGGGAGGGAGGCGGGAGGCGGGTGGCCTTGGCCTTGGCCTTGGCCTTGGGCGCCGGCGCGGGGCCTTGGTGGACTTGGGCGGCGCGGCGGCGGGAGCCTTGGCCGGTGGCGGGTGGCGGCGGGAGCCTTGGCCGGTGGCGGGTGGCGGTGGGCGCGGCGGCGGGGCCGGGGTGGCGGGTGTGGTGGATGGCGCCGCGGCGGGAGGGGTGGTGTCAGAGGGCGGGGCCGGGGTGGCGGTCGGTGTGGCGGCGGGGCGGGCGTCTTCTTGGAGGAGGCTGGCGGCGTGGTGGCCGGCGCGGCAGCCGGAGCCGATGACTTCTGCGCGACGGCGGAGTGCGCCACGAGGAGGCAGAGCAGCGCGAGGCAGAGAGCGCCGGCGCGCGCCATTGCGGTTGTCTGGTGTGGTGTGGTGTGCGCGCGAGGCCGAATGCTCTGCTCTGTGGTTATGGTGGGAGTGGCAGGGGAGGGCGTGGAGAGGGATAAATAGCGCAGGGAGGGGGACGGGACGCCGCGCCCGCGCCAATTGGTGGGATGGGAGGGACGCGTTCACGTGGCTCGCTGGGCCGCAGTACTGTGTTGTGCAGGGCAGGACGGTGGGGAGCCGTTGGGGCATTAGCCAGTAGGTGCAGATGTACGCACGCGTCAGGACGCGACGGCCCAGAGAAAGAGAGAGAGGCGAAGGGATTGGGCGAAAAATGGGCTGTCTCCAGATCGTTTCCAGGCCATGCGTCCACGGCTGGCCGTCCTTAAAGTCTCCCGCGTTTTGGAAGGCCCTATTTTGACGCTGTTCGGCCCTAACTCCAACGATATAGTTGAAACCAAGTTGTTAAATTTAACAAACATAGGAAGAAAAACTATGCCATATGGCCGAACTAAACCGTGCCAAGGAAAAAGGGTGAAAAACAACCCGACGATACAACAAAAATTGTCTACTTGTTTAGAACGCAGAAATTTTATAGAAATCAGTTTATTTTTTGTAGGAACAAAAAAAATTTCTTGCGTTCCAAATAGGGCCGTAGAGGCGATACGAACACTTGCAGTTGCAGGGATGACAGCATCACAGGGCATGCTAAAGCGAAATGCAATACCCAAAGACTGAAGGGTATTGTACATTTTTTTCAGCCTTGGGCTTATGAACCTATGCGGCTATGCCGAAAAATGTACCGTGGGTTCTATGAGATTGACATCAAAAGCTGACAGACGGTGCTATTAGAGTAGTAGTTCTTCGCAAAAGTGGAACAAATTTGAACATGTCCTGAAATTTTAGCATTGGCACCCATGCATGGCTGTTCTCATTAGCATTCATTAGCAGACATCCTACCTGAAGATGCTTTATCAGAAAGGCTAAAGCCAAGCACTAAAACCTGTGTGCCTTGTACTAAAGCAGCTTTAGATCAAGATATGCCCGTCCTGAAATCCGGCTTTGTTCTAATCAAATCAAAGATGTAACAACCTAAAAGAACAGAAAAGACGACTGGGTTGTTTCTGATCAAGTGAAGCTTCTGCTGCTTTTTATGTTTCAAAGATGGCATGCCTCCAGCAGAGCAGACATTGGCCAGCTTGCGAAGCAAAGTCTTCAGATCCACGAGGTTAAAGGTGGAGATGCAGCATAGCTGGTCATTTGCCTGTGATTATACATGGGATAATACTGCACACGAGGATAAATTCGCACTACACCAGTACCAAACTTTCTGTTTCATGAATACATGTATCACTTGTGCAAAACTATGAATCCAACAGAGGAAGAAGATCAAAAGATGCACACAGGAGCAGCATAAGCTCGGTCTAGTACTCTACTTGCTGTTAATAAAACTGGTAGCCGCAGAAACAAGGGAACAGCTAATATGTCCAGAAGCAGTAGGGCCAAATGATTCTGGACCATAGCGCCTTTGAGGCTTACAGAAAGCTGACACAAAACATTTAGATTCCAACCATCAGGTTGCCGTGGTGCAAGTGAAGCAAATTGATGCAAACATTTGCTTTCACAGGCAGAAATGTGTGATCTCTTGCTCCTTGGCATGTTATGTCGGATAACCTAATGCATCTAATCCACAGTGTTTGGAGGCAACTCAGCCTTTTAAGTTTGGACCCACCCGGCCACTACTCTAAGGACATCTGTAATGTACGAAAATAGAAGGTCATAAATCATCTTAAAATCGATATTATATATTACAGAGCTGATTTTAAGTAGACCATAAGCAAAAAAGCTTAAGGTCGGTTCTTAAGCTAAAGATCTAGCCACAAGTATTAAAATACAATTTTTTTAATCCTGTTGTTCTCTCTCCTCTATCAGCCAACTATCAATAACCACAAGTATTAAAATACAATTTTTTTTACTGCTGAGTGGGACTTTTGTTACAGTCGAGCGGTGGCTTCAAATATAACAAGTCAACTTTAAAAATTAGGTGAAACTCATCTTAAAACTCGATCTTATACACTCTAACGTCCTAACTCGCTATTTTTCTCCGTGATGTGTAGCCCTCCAAGGCAGGCCCCGCAACAAAACTAATTTATTCTCTCAGCCTCGACCGATCCCAATTCCTCGTCCATCTTCTCGCGATCCCGAACTTTCAACGGCGACCGATCCCTAAATTCCCCAGTCCCTACCCCAATCTTCTCCTCGCCTGAGCTGCTCACCTCGCGTCGCACCCATCGAGTCCGCCGCCACATCAGCAACAGCAGACACAACCATGAAGTAGCAGAGGTCGTTCCTCATCGCGCTCCGCTGCTCCGCCCATCTCTATGCCCTTGCCGCCGTGGAAAGCAGCAGAGAAGCAACATTAGGAAGCCGCGGCATGTGCAAGCTCGGCGACGACGTCAACCAATGGAATAGATATGTACTCCTCCTTTGTCCATTTAGGAGCTCGGTTGAATGGTTTCAATCGATTTGGGCTGCGTGGATTGATCCTTCTTTCTTCTTTATTTCTTTTATTTTTCTATCTGCTTCGGATAAATTTAGTGTTTTCTCTTATGTCATTTCTAACAGTGCTGTATATCTTTTAACTGTATTAAATAAGTAAAATGGGCTGTTTTTTATATAAGAGATGAGTTTGTAAATTAACATAAATAGTAAAAAATATGGTAAAAAGTTACAGTAAAAATAATATAAGATAGTTAAAAAATATTTTACTATTAGATAACTATTTTTAGATAGGATGAAAGACTTAAAAACCATTTTAAAAAGGTGTGTCTAGATATGTTTTCTTTCTAACAATTGTTTAAATTTAAGATCATTGGATTAGAGATCAAACGGTCATATTAAAAAAAGACTATGGTATATATTATTAGATTGCAACGGCAACACCTTAAAAAATTAATATTGTAAGACTTAGGCTAGAGGTGCTTCTTGTTGAAAAGGCTCGACCCAAGCATCATGCATGGCATCAAATGCATAGTAGCGGGGCCGCATGCATCAGAGTTTAATAGACATCTGGTGATGGCACTGCCAGCAACATTGCAAGATGGCCAAACTTATCCTGTGAATTCTGCAGGTATGCTCTAGCATTCCCAGATGCTGCTCAATATCTGACGATGAACACTGCACAAACTGAAGCATGGTCGCAATAAACAACGCCAGCAGATAGGGGGGAATTCGTTGCGAAAAGCAGGGGTTTTTTTGGAGCTACTACAAACAATCGAAGCTCAAATGGGATTATGGGTACTTAAAACTAGCCACCGTGATCAAAATGGAGACGATAAGGCAAGACGACTCGTATGATTGCATTAAACACTAGAGAGGGTATTAGCTTCTCTTCGCAGATTTGTCAAATATTTAGTTATTTGGATGTGAAAGAACACAACTGCAACTAACTTGGACTTCCATGACTATGAAGAACCAATCACACATGCTTTGCTTTACTTCAGTAAATTCCATATTTTTTGTGACTTCAGTTAAAAAATACTAAATACAATATAGCACATGGAAGACATGACTTGGTGTATTAACACAACTGCTAAAACTGCATTCGTAATTCCAGATCAAATTCATCTAAGTGCCACAGGGAAATTTTAATTTAAAAAATTGTGGTCCGACCGATGACCCACCAGTCCGACCACCAGGTCAATGACTCGAGACCTCTGCCGGGTCGATAGCTGGTCCGAGTCTGATAACATTGCATAAAACAAGTAGTACTATGGTTTTTAGGATCACTCCCATTCCCATAATTCATAGAGTATACGGTACTTAGCAACTCTTAGAAGCACCCCACGTTACTGATATGCCCTACAGACGATCATGGAAATGATTGTATCATTTTTATGTTTATGATCTTTTGAGTAATATATTATTTTATCTATTGAATAAATATCTTTCATATTGATCAACAAGTACGTGATTTAGTCGTGGAAGTCTTTATTCATATTTTAATGTTATTGTAAATTATTCTCAATCTTATATCATAAGGTGGGATTATGGTTTATAGATCAACATATACATTAATTGATGATTATGTTTCATGGATCATGGATATGGGGATATCAATGCCTTGTTCTTTTGAGCTGTGTTTGATGGCTTTTGGTTGCGGCTGATGACTTTTGGTTGTGCTTTTCGAGATCATGGCAGAGGCGTTGACGCGAACGGTGCACGTGGTAGCGGGCTCGGGAAACCATTTGAAGAAGCCGTTTGGAAAAGCCGTCCCGTTTGTTTTGGCTTCTGGAGAAGTCGAAGTCAAAAGTCACACAAAAGTCTAAAAGAACAATACCCAAATTAACAATATGGCACATGTTAGAGAATATGGTGTTGGATTAACGTACCATGAGACACTGCGGGAATTGTTATATTCTTAAGTGTCATCAATTGGTCTCATATATAGTATCCTTAGACATGTGTTCGTCATAATTTTCTACATGTGTATTAGTTTACTTAAAGATTACCAAACATCATAACTAGGTGGTCCTAAAAGCAGCTTTCGGGTTTACTATAAAATATATGGAGTAATGTGAACGATTAAGATGGAATTTGCCCCGCCTAGCCCCTCGATGTGGTTGAGTTTAGGAAGTGCATAACCATGCTAAATATGGTTGAGAAGTTAATTACAACTGAATGATTCACTACAGATTTGAGTGAATGATCGAGCTATCATAGGATGACACATTTCTCATCTTGAGTTTGATCTGGTATCGTGAGTCAAAGGGATCGGTACATAAGTGCTATATAGATTTATCAGATATGATTTTTATATACATTTAAGAGTTGATATATCCTGCTAAGGACCACTGCTGACTTGTGGACCGGAAATGAGTTTTGGACCACGATCGAGTGTACACTATTCTATAGAGTCACATACTTAATGGGCTAGAACACATTAGTTTAGATTAGATCCGTTACTAATGGGTCAAGTTAGCTTCGCACCTTATTGGGCCCCTAATGTAGGATTCCTCCGAGGGGCTATATTAAGAGAGGTGTGGAGTTGAAGGATGCATATGTTCACACCCATTGAAACCTTAGCCACCATCTTTCACAGGCCTTGTCGTGCGCGCTGGTGTAGCACACCGGTGCACGACGTTTTTATCCCTGGACATGTGGATTTCGATAGAGATGTTGTTGCGACTGCGACGCTGATCGGAATGATTACAAGTAGGAGACGGTTGGCTAGAGAACAATCAACTACTTTCACTACACCGACGCACTCTATGTTAAATCGTCTGCTTTAACTCTATTTTCTCTACACTATGTGTCTAGTAGTAACAATCTATTATTTTTTTACTCCCATAGTTTTTTAGTTTACGTGGTAGAAAATTTTAATTTACAATAGCCTATCCAAAACACCCCAAGAGGCCTAGAGTAAACGGCAACAACTTAATAAACGCGTGAAGTTCCGTAGTCAAACCTTTCTCGCATATTAGCAAGTCCACTTTAGCACCAAAAGGAGCGAGTTTGACAAAGGTTTCCACTTGACCCGCTAGATACACATTTGCTTCAGCACAACATGTGAGGACCTCAACAACCAGTCTACAATCTTAAAAAAAAAACTAGTCACTTTCAAAAAAAAGAAGAAGAAGAAACTAGTAACCAATCTAGATACCGAGTGCAATTTGTAGAAGTATATAGTTTTTTTTTACTACGCATGCTTGAAAAGATACTGAAATATAGGAAAGCACTAAAGCGGCCAATATGACATTATTCATGTGCTGCGCTCCAGTCAGCTGTCGTGAACATTGACGTCGTGCAAAGTTGTCGCGCAAATTAGGAGAAAACAACTCGCACTTTAGCTTTGTGGTCTCACGCTTCCGACAACCCATATTCACAAATACGTCAAAGAAAACTGATGGCGTACCTCGCTTCACAAAGAATTTTTTTTTAAAAAATGTGGGATTGCGGTGAAATTCAACATAAATTCTGCAAGGAAACACTTCGCAGAACATAGAGCAATTCCTTTAAAATTGCTGCAAAATATCCCTGCTCTGGGGTCGGATTCCTGCATGAACATAAACAGTGTTTCTAGTTCTGATTCGTTAGTACCACTGCTATTTAGGTGGTGATCGGTTCACTGAAATTTGAAAGCTTATACTTGAAAACACTTGAATTTTGAAAAAAAACATCAGAATGAGAGAGGCTTATTTAACATAATTAAATTTAAAAATTAAAAATATAAAAATATGTTAGCCCATCACAGACAACGCAAACGAATACGAGAAAAAAAAGAACCGACAAAAAAACTCAAAAAAATATTAAAAATTCAGAAAAAAAACGAAATTATAAATAGTGTAAAAATAAATTTAAGCTTTAAGCCATAAGCTATATTGAGCAGGGCATTAATTTGTTTACGTGACTAATGTGGCACGCCAAAAGCGAGCAGGAAATTGGCGAGAAATTCACCGATCCAGGCAAAGCTCGCGAGACAAGGCAGCATCATCATACTAGTCACCAATCGGACCGCGTGCTCGACTCCCGAGGCCACAACAATTTGCCTGCACAAACGAGCAGCAGCAGCACCCCAGCAGCTGACTTCCTGTAGGCTGTCCGGTTTCTTCCTCCTCGCCTTCCTCGGTTTCGCTTTGGTCGAACAAACTATCACAATTATATAGGGCCCGATTTTTTTTTTTTTTTGCTGTGGTTTATAGTTTTTGGTTAAATTTTTTAAATTTTAGCTGTTTACGATACAGATTACAGAGAGACAAATACTTACTTACGATTTTGGTTGGTACAGATGTTAAGCTTTTAACGTGTAGATCGTTTAACTTGTAGACTCCATTTTAAAAAAATACTATATTTAAAAGTTATGTAATGTAACAGAAGCCAAAAACTGATTTCAAAAATCCAAAAAAACAGACCCTATAAGTTATCTGTCCCAGCAAAAAAAAGAAAACTCACCATTGTTTCCAACACCAAATACTACTACTGCATTTTTCTCTGTCACACAGTCCCAGGAGGAGGGGAAATAAAAAATGGAAGCTTAGCTACGAGCGAGCTGCAGGTCTGCAATGATGGATACAAAACCCACATGCCCCGAGACGCTGCAGGCTGCATTGCATTGCCTTGCCTGTCAGGTCCTTGGTCAATAAAGGTTAAAAAAATACTACTAAAGCCTTGCACAGTAGATGCCACCAGCAGGTAGGCCCTGTGTTACCGGTCCATGAGGTCTTCATGGACCAACAGAAATGGAGGAAGAGCCCAGGTGCCCTGCTGGTGAACGGTGGTGATGCGCTACTGATCTCAGCATCCGACGCTAGGTGCACCGCTAGACCACAACCAGAAGTGCCAAGATACTTGGTTAACTTCTAAGCAAGATATGTACTGTAGCAACTTGTCCTTGTAGCTTTTTCTGATGGAATTTGATCATGTGACATGTGCTAATACACACTGATCTGACAACAATACAGCATGAAGACAAAACAAAGCAGTGGAGCTCTCAGCTGTTCTCCTCCCCTTCTTTTGCAAGCAGTAGCAGCCAGAAGCAACAAAACACAAATCGAGCATTAGTACTAGGTATGAAGTATCACCTGGCAAGTGCCACTACCAAGAAATGGCAGTGGTAACATGAAAGGTCAAGAGACCCCAACTAGTACAGCTCTGAAGGCCTATGAAGTGTAGGGGATGCAGGAAAAAGTAACACTAAAACTTCTGCATTCAGAGGATAAAGATTCATCCAGGCCAGAAAACATGGGTGGCCTGAGAACATTTATGCTCCTATTTACAGAGAAGATGAGGGAAAACAGCAGTCGAGGCAACAGGTTAGTGTTGATCAGTTGGGCGGAGGAAAATTAAACTGAAGAAATTGGACTGGTTTAATTCTCTCTAGCGCTGCAGCTAATTCGCTCCCCTCCTCACACTTCCACTCTCCACATGATCTTCTCGCCGCGACCGTTGACGCCAGCATTGTGGGCGTGGGCGCGCTCCACGGCGGCGACGCGCGCCGGGTGCACGGGGCCGGCCTTGGGGCGCTCCCCGTGCGGCGGCAGCTCGCAGGCCTCGCCCACGGAGCCGGACCGGATGTCGGCGGGCGGGATGAAGCAGTCCACGGACAGCCCCGGGACGTTGAAGGCCACCTCCTCGATGCTCCAGGCCTCCTCCATCCGCGTCTTGGTGTGGCTCATGGCCGCCTCACCGAACCGGAACAGGGTCACGGCCGAGCGACCGGCGTGCGCGATCATGATGCCCTCCACGGGGCGGTAATCCTCCAGGGAGGAGCTGATGGTGGTCTCCCAGTAGACGGCGTCCCCGCCGGAGTGCGGCTGGATGCGGGTGAGGTGCGAGTCCTCGATGTGCACGATCAGGCCGGTGCGCTGGCTGAAGTAGCCGAACAGCACGTGCCGGATGATCTCCGCCGGCCCCTCGCTGCGCAGCTTCAGCGTCTGCGGGTCGGCCGACAGCTTCAGGATGAAGCAGTCCTCGCCGTTCACCTTCTTCTCGCCCACGCACCGCGCCTCGGCGAACAACCCGGCCGTGGTGAGCGGATCAAGACCCTGCATCGGAAGATGGCGAGAGGATGGTGAGGTGGTCGGTTCGGGTAAAAAGAGGTGGTGGAGGCGGCAAAGAGCTTAGTGCTGCTAATGTCGGACCTGGAGGACGCGGCGGAGTGGGCGGACAGGGCCCTTGGCGGCGTGGGCGCCGAGCCAGGGGGTGTGGCGCCAGACGAGGCGGCCGTTCGAGCCGGCGTGGACCTTGCTGCCGCCGACGGCGAGCTCGACGTACCACATGTCGGGGGCCATTTGCCACAGCACGAAGCCGCCCTGCTCGACGGCGGCGACGCCCCGGCCGCTGGGTCCGCGGTTCTTGACGACGCGCGTCGCCGTCTCGAACTCGGACGCCACCATCCGCACCTTGCCCATGGCGTACGCGTTCCGCACCGACTGCAGCAGCTTGTAGCCGCCCGACGCCGCCATGTACTGCTGCAGGATGTACTGCGCAGACGACGACTCCTGCAATTTTCAGAGCAGTAGTAAGTACCAGATGCACGGCCATAAATCGCATCTCTACGAAGCAAAGCAACGGGAGATCGGTGATCAAGAAGTGGACGTACAATGGGGGTCCCCTTGATGGAGAGGAGAGGCAGCGGCTCGGCTGGCTTGGAACAGATGGGAGCGAGCGGCGCGCCCATGACGCCCAGGAGGAGGCGGAGGTCGGAGCGCCGGAACGAGTCGCTTGAACCACCAGAGCCGGCAGCAGAGGAGGCCATAGACGGTGTGCGCGTCAGGTGGCTGCGGACCCAGTGCCCGAACCCCTCCCGCCTGCTGGAATCCTCGCCGCCGAGGTCACCGGCGGCGAGGCGGTCGGGGTCGGGCCCCTCAATGAGCGGCGCGAGGGTCTCGCCGCCGGGGCGCAGGCTGCCGGAGCGCGCGATTATCTGTTCCGGGAGGTACTGCTGCAGCAGCTTCTCCGGCGGCGGTGGCGCCTTGCGGCGGCGCGGGATCAGCATTCTGGAGGGCGACGCGCTCCGCGCCGGGGACTTCCCCCGGGACCTCGCCGGCGACAGCCCCCGCACCACCTCCTCCATCAGGGCGGGGAAGAACCCCTGCTTCCTCTCCTTCTGCATCGCGCAATGCCGCCGCGAGCAAGAAGCAGCCTCCGGCCAACGATTAGTAATATAGGCACAAAGATTGGCTTGCTTCAGGAGGAGGGCATGGAGAGTGCGGCGAGGAGTGGAGTAGAAGGAGGGGAGCGGGAAGTGAGGTGCCTGCTCTTTGTGTTGGAGTGGAAGGGAGTGTGCGAGAGGAAGAAGGCGATGGGCGGAAATGGAAAAGAAGGCAGAAAAGAACAAAAGATAAAGAGGTGAGGGGGGAAACCGTTTGACGTGAGAGCGCAGGTGGGGAGGGAAAGAGGCGAGGTGGGATGTCGGGAAGAGAGAGAAAATACATATGCCTGTGCTTTCTCTTGCTTTCTTGATATCTTTCAACAAGTTCGTAGAATGAGGACCATATGTGATATGTAGAACGGAGATATTACGCCGTTTGTGAGAAAATAGGTCAAGGATGTGCTCCGTCCTATCTTCTACCTATCTATTATATTGTTAAAATAAAAATAGAAAGTCACCACGTTTCCCTTTAATGGTTAAAAATTTTCATGCTAATCACTCTAAAGGTTAAAAATTCTCACGTTAATTAAAGGAAAAAGAAAAGATGCAAACATCTATCTAACGGACTCAAGTTATAATGAATTAGATTAAAAGAAAGGAAACATATCGAATACAATAAATAAAATAAGTGAAATACAGAATAAAAATTAAATAAAAATTAGTAGTGGGATTTGTATGCGAATTCCAATCAAAAATCGCAATTTAGAGTAAAAATAAAATAAAATAAGTAATTTTAGTTAGTTAAAACAAATAGTCCATGTCAAGTATAATAAAAATAACTAACATTTAAAATAAAATAAAATAAAATCAGCAATTTGATTTCCATTAGAATTTCAAAGTAAACTTGGAATTTGGAATAAAATTAAATGAGAATTAGTGATTGGATTCGTGTACAAATTCCAATCTAAATTAAAATTCTGAAAAAAAATAACAAAATTAAAAGTTTGATTTAGATTGAAAGAAAGAGCCCATGTCATGTTAAATAAAACATAACTGAAATTCAGAATGAAAAATAAAAGAAAATTAGCAGTTTGATTTCCATACGAACTTGAAGTAAAACTGAAATTCAGAATAAAATAAAATAAAAATTAGTGGTTAGATCTGTATACAAATTCATAGCTAAAATGAAATTTAGAAGAAAAATAAAAATAAAATAAGCAATTTAACTTATATTAAATGAAAGAGTCCATGTCAAGTAAAATAAAAACATGGAAGAAAGTAATAAGTCTACTCTGCAAATAGGAGCAACCCCTCCTAAAAAAAGAGAACCCACCTACATCTCCTCGCGACCACGGCCAAAAAAAAAACACGGCAACATGGAAGAAAAAAGATAAAAAAAAACTCCGTCTCTCGGAGTAAGAAAAAGGAGAGAGAGGCTGGCCATCGAAGTTGCACCGGCTTGCATCTATGATGCGTGATCTCAAGCATTTTTTTTTAAAAAAAAAGTTCCATGCATGGTTGGCATTATTTGATACGTATCCAATCTGGATGAATCCTCGCGTTGTTTACGGAGCTAGATGCGTCCGAAACAGAGCTAAACTTGCATGTGCATACGAAAGGCTCTCTCATGTCAGTGAATACAGACATCCAACTATCCAAGTAGAGTTATTACAGCACACAAGCTAAATTGTTGATGCAAAAACACGACACATGGTGCAAAGCAGTTGTTGTGATCTGCCTTCTGCTGCTAGTTTCTTGCAAAGTTGTTTCTCATTTGTGATCTGCTTTTCGCCATCGATTTCTCTCTCCATACAATCTGTTCGTCAAACAATTGTTGTTTGCTGAAAGGCATTCTTTGGTGAGCTTTTTATACATCTCTTCCTCACGTACTTATATTACATATCATGCGTTTAAATCTATTTCTAGATAAAAAAGAACAGTAAACCGTAAAAACGCGTCGACACCCGAGTTTAGCATTTTGAGGATGAGAAGTGGGACCTTGGTACAAGGGGCAATAGTGAACTAGACCGGTTAAAATTGACATACGTGACATGCGATAGAAATTGCTGAGTTGGAGATCTTAAACGTATGCGGCAATGAGAAGACGACGAGAGAGTAGTCAGCATCAAGGTGATGCGCACACGGCCGCCTGCGGTAAGTTCTGCCAAACCTGTCGTGAGGATCATGTAGAAGGGCTAAAGGTGGATATCGAGTTTTTTCTAAAATTAATATAATTTAATTTAATATTATTTTACGTACAGTTTGAAAGTATTTTAGAAACGAGTTAACGAGCCGAACCGAGTTAAAGTAAAATTCAAATTTATTTAAAATCAACTCATTTTAATATTTAACCAGAGTGCTCATGTATGTTAGCTAGATGGGGTGCTGTGCCATGCCCAGGACAATGGACTGGAGCGAACTTTAATAATTTCTTTTTCATAGTGCCTTTGAGATAAATAGACTATTAGTTGAACAAACGCTAATAATTAATTAAAAATAATAGCTAGCCGTATAATTGTGCAGACCAATGAGCTAGTTATTCTTGCTGAATGGAGGGGAAACGTTTGAAAAAAAAGCACGTTGGATTTCCAGCTTCAATTGTTGATGCCCCACCCCCCTGCGATCACGATGAATATACTGCCAAGATTACGTACTTGGGGTTTCGTGTAGTACATGCATATACTGACAAGATGCGAGGGAGTTGGTAAATGGTTCGGATTTCCTTTTGTTTTCAGTTCCTGATGGTAGTAGCACTAGGTTAGTCTCGACTTAGCCTCCACTTATTTTAACTTAAGTTTTTAGCTTTTAATTTATTTTTCACTATTTATAAATTTTATTTCTTTTGATTTTTTAGCTTTTTTAAGTTTTTTTGTCAGTTCTTTTTTTTCCGTATTCATTTGCATTGTTCGTAATGGACTAACTTGTTTTTTATTTTAGTTTTTTTAAATTTAGTTATATCAAATAAGCCACTATCAGTTACAGTATAATTTCAACCAGCTATAGTACAATTTCAGCCATAAGCCAACTTATTTCAGTTCAACCGAGCGACACCTTAGTCAGCAATCTCTTCTATGCCTAGAGCTAAACTAAGATGTTTTTGTAGCGTCGAAAATTTTGACATCATTGGCTTTTTAGTGTTTGTAAGAGCTATTCTTCTACCACATCTACACGCTTCCGCTTGTCCAAGTAAATATAAACAATTGGTTTCTTGAAGTGATTTTTTTACTCTTATCACTTTCGTTTCTCTCTAAAGATAAGACAGAGGGTCGCAGGTGCATCACGCACCCCATTCCTCTTGCTCCCATCTCACGTGCGTGCCTCTGCTTTACTTTCCCCACCGCTTGTCCACTCCTTTTAAAAGACATTTCTTCCTGTCACAACTATTTATTTTTAGTTAAAAGACATCAGCCACAACCAAAAGTCATCAAACACACCCAATATAAGCATGCCCTTTATTTGCTTCCATGGACGACCATGATGCACTGGTACCTTGCTCAACACATTATAACACTAGCAATCATCTGATGTTCTTGATATAGGTAGGTTTTTTTCGGCTTTGACTGATGAATTTTGATCCTAACGAGAGTGCTTATGAGAAAGAATCGAATGCTGATAAATCGTTTTGAAAAGACTGTTCAAATAAGTTGATTCAAAAAGATGGAGAAAAATATCTTATTTATTTATTTAAAAGAAGTCATAATCCATAAACTAAAAAATAAATATGGTGTTTGGAGAGCACTCGAGCGTTTTAGGATTGAAAGCACTCATATTAGATTCAACGTCCTAAATTTGAAGCATTCATATTTTTTAGAGGAGTTGGTATGGGAATCCGTGGATGGAGATACAACGTCTCACAATCTGAGTGTTTCTAATCGAAAAAATCACTAAGTGCTCTTTACCACTTCCCAAAAAGTAAAAGAGCTATATCATCCTATAAACGGCTTTTCCATCGCTTTTCTTCTTAAATCATGGTTGATCGCCAGCCAGCCTGCCCCAGCAGAAACGGAGCCGCGGCCCCTCCCCCGCCTGCTCCAACGTGCAACTATCGCTTTCTGGTCCCATGGCCACCCTCTCGCCCCAACATGGCGCCGAATCCCGTAACGGGCGCCAGCCTCGCGGCACACGGCCGCGCGGCCACGTGCTGCGGCCGGGGGAGGCGGCAGCGAGCGACGGCCGTTCTCGGAGAGCGCGCGCGCGGGCGGCGCCAGCGCTTTGGCTGTCGCCGCCCGGCACGTGTGGCAGCGTCGCCGCAGCGAGCGATGGCCGGCTCGGCGCGGAAGGGGTGTGTCGAGTGTGACTTTGGCCTGCCGTTAGGCTGTCGCGCGACGTTTGCTGACCTGCTTCGCCCTTGTTGACCACCGTGCCGACGTAAGCGCCGCGCGGGGCACGGCACGTGAGCGCCATCTCTCTTGCCCGTCGATCACGGAGGTGATGGCTGTTTATTAATTGCTAACGGGTTAGAGTCCCGTAAAACCAAGTTTTAACTCGTTCGCGATTAACTTTGGCATGGGAAGTGTGTTTGTGAGTTGTGACGACGAGAAGCAGCTCAACTCGTTCGCTTTTTTTTTTTTGACCCAAGTGTGTTTCTGTTTTCTTGTGTTTCACATGGGATGTGTGAGTGTGATTGTGTGAGCCACGGATGTTACGTTCGCTCTAGTTTTTTTTATCAGTGTAGGAGACGTAGGTCGCATAGACACATCGAGATCTTCTCTTTCAGAGAGAGAAGTACATATAAATATCAGTGTCCGCGATCTAGCAACCAGTTATGCAGTATACACTCACTGTAAGGCTACATTTGGGCCACGAATTTTTTCCCTCCAGATTTCTAGGGAAGCTGAGAAACAAGCCGAGAGCGTGGCATTTCTGCCTGGCTAGCAGGCCTAGCCTGGACTTGGCCACGGCCCTATGAGCAGCCCATTTGTCCTGATACGGAGATAACTGCGACCCATTTGTACTAATGAGCAGCCCATTATTTTTAAAACAGTTTATTGAGATAGTTTTTTTAAAATAATTTATAGATAATTTTTTAAAACGGTTTATCAATATTCAACTCGGTCTCATAAACACTCGTACTAAACCAAAAATCACCTGTAGCCATAAGCCATTAGTCGCCAAAAAGAAGCACCTCGGTTTAGGCAGCAATTACTAGCAGTAGAGCTAGCCGATTGGCCGCCGCTTCGGTCTAGAGCCCTAGATCACATCAAAACTTGAAGCTCGGTGTGTCACTGGTCGATAATTGTGCGTTGACGTTGGTTGGGCTGCCACAGCCGTGATTACGCACCAACACATTCCGCTGGTCCACTGGGCTCGACACGGCGCCTTCGTTCATCGCAGGCGACACGCGCCAGGCGTTGCTGCACTGCGCGCGCCGGGCGTTGGTCGTCGGAGGACGGCTGAGCACGAGGGCCGGGCTCGCGGCAGCACGGCCAATGATTATTATTTATTAACAATGGAAGGTCCCTGGCATCATATGATTGTTGACTATCGATCGGTTTAAAGTCTGATCCAAAACTTGAATATTGGTAAGCTTCTTGATTTTGGGACACTAGTCATCACTGTATTAGAGATGGAGGAGTTTCCGGCCTTTGTTCTATGACACGTTAGTGTTTTATAAAAGGCCTTTAGAATTTGTAAAATAGTGTAAGGGCCTTTGGTTTTTACAAAAAGATCCCTGTCACATCATCAGTTTTCATGACAAGGCTCTCTATTTTCTAGAAATTACATACGAACCCTTAGATTTTTAGGTGAGCCTTTCTTTTGCTTGATAGTGCCTAGCAATTTTCCTAAAATTACGTACGGGTCATTGGTTTTTAGCAGAAAAGTCCTTGGATATTCTGGAATTATGTACAAGTCTTTGCTTTTTTTTTTGTAGAAAATGCTCTCCACGAATTGTCGGCTCTTTTACTTTGGTTCACACAGTAGCTAGCATGGCGTGATGCCATGATACTGTTGCTATTTGTATTGATGCCTCACGATAGACTACCACATGATTCAATAGCCACGTGGATGATAATCTTGGATCGGCTTAAAGCCAAAACCAATTAAGGGCATATTCTTAACGGCTTCTAAAAGTAGCTTTTGACTTTTGTTACAGTACCTAACTTTCAAACGGAGTATTTTCTCAAGACATGGTCTACAAGTTAATTGTAATACACGTTAAAAACCTAACATCTATACCAACCAAAATCTCAAGCGAGTATCTCTCTCTACTTAATCTCTATCACAAACAACTAAAATTCATAAATTTCAGTCAAAACTCATAAACCACAACCATAAAGAACAGGCTCTAAAGCTTGTACACTAGTGGCTTGATTGATGCTGATCATATGCAATAGGAGCCGACGTATGATGGTAATTAAATACTCCATCCGTTCTACTGTATAAATCCTTATTCTAAAAAAGTATCATCTTATAATAGAAGTCCATTACAGAAATCAAATGTGTAATTACTATAATTTTTTTTATTGTGTATATGTACTTTAATGTTAAAAAATGAGTGATTAGTTGCAGTATACCATTAATAAGAGTATGTAAGGTCCAATGGTATTAACTTTTTTTTAAATTTAATGTTTCTTTAGTCTATATGTATGATGAGTTCTCGGCTTATATTGCTGGACAAATGAAGTATATAACTAGCTCCTTGATCCCCGTAGCACAAGTGCTGAGAACTAATCGGCTTAAAGCCATGATCAGTGAGTGCCCGTACACAAATTACTTGCTTCCTGTCGAAACCTTGATAGCATTGAAGCATCACACATATTACTACATGCTTGTGCCGATTGAATCAAGTTAGGGATGGACGTCGAGTTAAGTTCTTATTATATCGAGCTTTTTTTTTCTCTAAAATTAACATAGCTTGATATAATATTATTTTATTGATAGGTTGGAAGTATTTTTAGAATCAAGCTAATGAGTCGAGTCAAAGTAAAATTTAATTTTATCTGAATTCAACTTATTTAATATTTAACCAATTAATATTTGGCACATTAATTTGCGACTGCGGCGGATGAATCGTAGGCACCGGCAAGCATGCCGGTTCCGCCGGTACATCAATTTGGGCAATCGGTGGGTATGTCGATCGTACACTGATTTGTGTGCATGACGTATCAATAGGCTCATATATAGCGGCGCGTATTCTCTGACGTTACGAAGCAAAGTCATCATCCGATGGATTATCAACGGCCAGATTTTTTTGATTTTTTGATTTCTAGATTTTAGTTTTTTTATTTTTATTTTTCTAGTTTTTTTATATTTCTTTATATTATCTGTGTTAAAATAATCTATTTTTTAAATAAAAAATAGGCGTGATTTTGCTTCGTAACGTCAGAGAATCTCGTTCGCATATATAGATGGATATTTTTTTCTCTAAGAACAGATTTAAGACAAGCTTCTAAATCATGATTTGGATTGGCCATGGACTCGCTACCTCGCACTCGAATATCATGATACAAATATGTAGATGAGTACTCAAGTCGATATGAAGTTGCCTTTGAAGCGCCTTATCCATAGTCGTAGTTGTTGTAGACGATCGTCATGAGTCGAAAACCATATCCCATCAAACGTGCCAACGGTGCGTTGCCGTCTAGAGTTTTTTTGAACAACAGCATGGTGTCCCTACAAAGATGTACAAGTCAGACACATAGTAGATCAGGACGTGCCAACAAATTTAACCGAGATCGGCGAGCAGATACGAAGCCCAGCGAGGCCGAAAAGAAGGGAACCTTGATTTCCCTTCCCTTGTGCATGGGCCCACACGCTGATTGGTCACGGAACCAGCTCATGCAGCAAGCACGTGCATTCCTTGCCTATTTTTTTTCCTCTTGCATGTAATAGCCGATTGCCCAGCAGCGGCTTCCTCGTATCGTCCGTAGTTTCTATTCATGCATGCATGATTAGAAGTTGATTCCAGCTTCAATAATTGTGCTGGTCCGTCCCCATATTTCCAGCCTCGGACCTTCTCTCCATCAGAAGTCCGAACTCAGAGTTGCCTTGAATACGGCGGCATCGAACACTAATTCGCCTTTCATTTATCACACTTCAGCTGGCCTTGTATGAGGATCTCACTCGTCACCCTAAAATTGCTAAATTTAGGTGACAACAGTAATAGTACCACGTAAACTTGTCTCGAAGCATATAAGATCCAAAAGCAAGTAGCCGCCATGATACAATACTACTGCTACTGAACAACAGTAATAGCTAGCTGCTTTGCACATGAACCTGGTCGTAGGGGATGTACGATCGAGGTTGAGCAAAGGAAGGATAGGGTGGCGGTGTATAGGGATGGCCCAACGTGGAGTAGGGGAACGGCCCGTTCCCATGCACGAAATTTTCCTAATCCCTTGGGCCCGACTCCTGCCTCAGGTGGAGGTTTAACGGCCCGCTCATTTTGGGCTAAAATTTGGTGGCTTATGACTAAAATTATATTGTAATTAGCTGAAACTGTACTGTAACTGATGATAGTTTATTTGGTATAATTAAATTTTAAAAAATTAAAAATAGAAAAAATAGGTTAGCCCATTACATATAATACAAACGAATACATAAAAAAGAACCGACAAAAAGCTAAAAAAGACGAAAAGCTAGAAAAAACGAAATTTATAAATAGTGAAAATAAGCTAAAAGCCAGAAACTCAAACCGAAATGAACAGGACCTTAAGCTGTTCTCCCTCCCCGTCGGGGTATTAGAACCCACGGCACTTCACCTGATAAGAAAGTGATAGCACGACGTGAGCAGCAACAGGAAAGCAGGGCCATTTAGATTTAGTTTATGAATAGTATCAGCTTGTAGTGAGAAACATTTAATATTTACGTACAATTTTAGTTGATACAAAAAGATACTCCGTTTGAAAGATAGATACTGTAGAAAAGATATTTAATATAGAAAAATAGTTTTTACAAGTCAATTCAAATGAAGCCTTATTATCATCACGAAAATAGGAAATTCGTGAAAAAAGGACGATGCATAACTTGTTTGATGTGTTGGTAGTTCGATGCCGGAGGAGGAGGAGGTGGGCGGCGGCACTCGATGCTTGACAAGGAGGCGGGGCATTGGCGGTGCTTGAATCTTGACGAGGAGGTGGATGGGGGCAAGGAGGTGCGCCGTTGGCGGTGCTTGACGAGCAGGCCACCGGGGAGGCGGTGCTTGACGATACATACAGAGCACGGGCACTGCACCGCATAGGACCCGAGTCGAAGAGTTCGACGGCTGCGGGGTAGTAGGATCAACCGCACAGGATGGGAGACGGGCTCTCATGGGCCGCTTGTAGACAGTGGCGGACCCAGGATTTTACCAAAGGGTATACCGCACCAAAATTTTTATATGCAATTCGGTAAATAATTGTAAAATTTGCACCGTAATTTGGTATACAGGCAATTAATTTAACTTATCTTATGTGGCACACCCAAATAGGTAGTAAAAACAGGAATTCAGATCAAAGCACACGTGTATGTGAAACATACAGTCACTCATAATACAATAAACAAGATAAGAATGAATGATTGCATAAATGTGCAATAAAAGAAAGATAAATTTTCCTTGTTAAAGAGCACAAGGTTCCTCGAAATTGTGCCTAAGATATTCACTACACAAGTGCACAACAAAGCATATATGCAATCAAATAATAAAGGAAAAACACATATATCTGCTATGTTTACATAAGGATTTTTTTGTCTTAACCCATTTAATTCAACTGATCACAAGGTTCAATTAATTAATAAAGAGCAGAAGGAAGCAGTGCATTCCAAGACTACCAAATGGGTTCAAGCCAACTACATGATCAACTTATGAAATCAAGCAGTCTTGAATACGTGGTAACTAATATATTCTCAGGGAGAAGTTGTGTCTGCACTATACAATTTGAAGGTCTGTAATTGAGGGGGGGACTACTACCGTTATGTTATTGTTGTCCCCAAGCCCAACTCACTTATTTGCTAGGCATATCATAATACCGACCATACAATCTGTGGGTACCATCATTATTGATGCATTATATGCTATCCACGGCTAGGAATAGCTGGCAATGAACGAAAATTAAGCCTAGCATGTAAATAAAAATATTGATGGGTCTGAAGCATCGATTCTGCGAATATATTCATCAAAAGTCCAAACTTTCTATCAGTGGTCCAAATTTATTCCTCCAATGGAGGGCTTGTTATCTATACAAAGGATTGAGCTCAGCAAATAGCAACAACTAAAAAGTAAAATTGTCCTTTTTTTCTCTAAAAGAAGGGCCAATTATTTTGATAGATAAAGGGATTAGAGCAGTTATTCCAGTTAATGCACAGCTCTGAGCCTCTGAGCATCATGAAGCAATAGTTATTAGGATTGAGACTAATGTTCATCCAATTCCTAAAGAAACTCGGAAATTTTATTTTTCAACTATGTATAAAAGAGCTGAGCCAAACTGCTATATGAACAAGTTCATACTTTCTTATCAGGTTTCCTGACAAGGCTGGTCTTGTCAATTTTAACACCTACACAAGCAAACTAACTACATCAATCAAAGGAAAATAACATCACAACGAACAGATACGAATTGAGACATCATATGCGATGATAAGCCCGATCTGTTCGATTATAGAGTACAAGAAACCAAGCTAACCAATCGCGCAAAATCGAACCTAAGAGAAGGACAACACCGGATCTACGGCCGTACCTACCGATCGCTTGAGCATGTCGAGCATGTTGGTGCGGAAGGCGTGGTCGACGGCCTCGGCGCGACCGGTCCCGCTACGTGGCATGGCGAAGACGTCGACCACCACCGACCGTGTAGTCGTTGACAAACTCGCCGAGCATCGGGCCCATGACCTCCATCGACACGCCGGTCCTCCCCGCACGCAACCGCGCAGTTAACCCTAGGTTTGTGGAGAAGGAGACTAGTGGGGAGAGGAGATTGGGGTTTGCGAGGAGGGACCCGTGCTTGGGCATCTTGAGGAGCGCGAGGAGGAGATGTAGACCCGCCGGAGGAGTCGGCGGCGAGTTCGTCGGCTTGCCCCATCCGAGGCGCCGAAGATCCGCCGCAGCCGCTCCATGGCTTCTCCGCTTCGCCTCGCTCTCTCGTCTCTTCGTGCTTTGGGCGGGTTGGGCCGGGTTCGCGAAAGTGTTTGGGGAAAGACCGACGGCGGCCGACGCCGCTTTGATGTTCGTCTGTCGCTGGGCCCCAGGGTATGCCGGGTGGGCCACCCGGCATACCCTGTGGGTCCGCCCCTGCTTGTAGATCTAGACCGTGCGTTTGGGCACGGGGTCAGCACGACGTGTTTCTGTGGGGGCTAAGGGTGCAATCTGAGCGGATACGGATGTATATCGTTTATCCTGTATCATATTTCATTTTTTTCCTCGGAGTCGGAATCGGACATGGATAATGTCGGATATCTATTTCTCAATTCCGTATCCGTTCCATAATCTTTCGGATGGTCGGTCGACGGAAATTATCCGCTTCTTTGCACAGAACATTGGACATTATGATACAATCAGAGCGAACATAGAGAGATTATTTACTGAGATGTTGAAGGAAGAACACTCAGCACTCCCGTTTGTTTAGATGTGACAATCTACCTGTATGTTATTTTGTTCCTAGGTGAAGTCACAACAGAATTCTTCATATTATTTGACATACGGATATCATTTATCCCGTATCCTATTCTATTTTTTTCTCAAAGACGGAGTCAGACACGGATAGTACCGGATACCTATCAATTCCTTTCGTATCCGTTCCACATGGCTTCGATCAGTCAGACGAATGAAAATTATTCGTTTCATTTGCACCCGTAGTGGTGACTCGTGGGTTTGACTTAGGTGGGCTAGTGGTACGGACGTATGGCCTGAGCGATGGAACTGGGCTTCGTTCAAGGGTGCTATGTCCTTTGCAATTTGCTCTAGAACTAGAATTTTGGATGGGTTGGCTCCGAATTCCACAGGAAAAACTTAAAAGTACTAAACGCGTTTATGTTTCTGTAAGGAAACCTTACACGCAAGCGCTACTTTGACGATCGTGCAGAATTAGGCAGTCCAACCATTCAGCAGATCACCTCCACATATGTGATCCTGCGTCACGATTTATGAAACAAAATCAGCAGCAGTGAACAGGGAGCTCACAGTAGAGTCTGCTCAGTTGCTCTCTTGTTTCTCCTGCAGTCCTACTGGTGTCGTGGAGCAGAGGCTCTTGTTTCTCCTGCAGTCCTACTGGTGTCGTGGAGCAGAGGTCTCTTCTTTCTCCTACAGTCCTGCTGGTGTCGTGGAGCAGACGCTGCTGCTCCTGCTCGTAACCCTCTCCTGTTTCTTTCTCGCTAATGCAAGTTGGTACGTACGTAGTAATTTAACCTCGGTCCCGTGTCAAAATGAAACTTGAACAGAGTGATCGTTGTGGACACGCTGCCAATCGTTGTGAACAGAGTGAAATGTTGGAACACAAACAGTCCATGAGTTGGACTAAGTGGAGCAGGTGCGTGGCACCGTCGCCGCCCGTAGCATTATCTGATCCAGCAGAATAATGCACATGCGTCGCCGCACGCTAAAGCTGACAGTGATGTGGGCAGCTTCAACAAGTCGGCAATTTTATTCTGGAAAGCTCGTCAAGCAGATATTGCGGTTTATTAGGGGCTGACACTGTCAACGATGCAAACGTGCCAATATCCTGCCTTCATCTCCTTACTGAGTCACAAGACACACAACTCAGCTTTGCTCAAGAAGAAGCTCGCAAACCACAACACCATCTGTTAAAGAATGCTTAGAGCAATGCATCTCGTTTTCAGGTTTCTCTTTTGGTCTTTTCTATCGTGTTCAGTTTTCAGAGCAATTAGTTGTTGCTGTAAACACGTCTGGTTTCTGCTTGTGATCTGCGTGCTTCTACTTTAGTTTTGTGCATGCGTTGTTGCGAATGCAGGAGGGAGAGGAGTAGAGCAGCAGGAACCTTATGTGGCTTGGCCAGTCACTTCTCGACGGCGTCAAACTGCCAGAGGTTAACCGGCAAGGTCGCTGTCATCACCGGCGCGGCCAGCGGCATCGGCAAGGCGACGGCCGTTGAGTTCATCCGGAACGGCGCAAAGGTCATCCTCGCTGACGTACAAGACGATCTCGGCCGCTCCGTCGCGGCCGAGCTCGGCCCGGACGCGGCCTACACCCGCTGCGACGTCTCGGACGAGGCGCAGATCGCCGCGGCTGTAGACCTCGCCGTCGAGCGCCACGGCCGCCTGGACATTTTGTACAGCAACGCTGGCATCTCCGGGGCCTCGGCGCCTGCGCCCCTCTCCTCGCTCGACCTCGCCGACTTCGACCGCGTCATGGCGACCAACGCTCGCTCCACGGTCGCGGGCGTCAAGCACGCCGCGCGCGTCATGGTGCCCCGGCACAGCGGGTGCATCCTCTGCACGGGGAGCACCACGGGCATGCTCGGCGGGCTGGCAGCCCTCCCGTACAGCCTCTCGAAGGCGACGGTCGTCGGCGTGGTGCGGCTGGTGGCGGGAGAGCTGGCGCGCGCCGGTGTGCGCGTGAACGCCATCTCGCCGCACGCCATCGCGACGCCGCTGCTGGTTCGCTCGCTGGCGAGGATGCACCCCGGCGTCAGCGACGAGGAGCTGAAGCGGATGGTGGAGAGGGGCATGAGCGAGATCAAAGGGGCGGTGCTGGAGCCCGAGGACGTGGCGAGGGCGGCCGTCTACCTGGCGTCCGACGAGGCCAAGTACGTCACCGGGCATAACCTCGTGGTGGACGGCGGGTTCACGGTCTGGAAGCGGGTCAACATGCCGGCGGTGAGCTGACGAGCTACAGACGTGGCTTCGCATGGTCTCCCGGAAATAACTGACTGATGGAACGTGCCTCTTAGCAAAATGCACATGTACCTCTCAAATCTCAATGGTGGCAAAATTTCTCTATGCATGGAATGTAAGATCAAACACGATGCAACTCACAGCATGTACACCCGACAAAACGTACAGCAAGCCGCCACCGAACAAATAGTGCAATCGTGAATTCTGTCTCAGGTGAAAAGCAGGCCATGGTCTCCCTCGTCCAATCAGCCCTACCCTCCAAATATGAAAAGCTACCAGCAGCAATTAGACGGTAATCTAATGCGGCATGCCATACACAAGTAATGTCAGAAAGAAAACAAAGGAACATGGGAACGTCTATCCTACACGCCCGTTACTTCTACTGGCAGAGAGCGATCCTGGTTTCTAAAATTGTAGGCAGCAGCGAAAGAATAAGTTGTCCCTAAACCCTAGAAAGATGACCAAGAATATCCCCAACCGGAGCACCACCACGCCTTACAAGCGAACCCTGAGCATTGAAACAAAACATGCGACAGCAACACACCAAGTTAACTGAAGAACAGGTGAATATTCCGTCCACGGTGTGTGTCTTGTGTCTGCTCTATTCTATTTAATCTACATCACATGAACAAAACCTTCTTCTACTGTAAGCCAGACGAGGAAGCTCTTGATCTGAATCGCTACATAGTTTATGAACAAAGGCTCTAAGTTTTGAATCGGGAAGTTATGTAATCTTGCGCTTCTTCTGTAAGCTTGTGTTACATACAAAGAAAAAGGGCTACTTCAATAGCAGATGCGCACCACTGCAATTCGGTAGCCCGCACAGGGGTATCTCTACCAAAGAATCACCTATATGTTGCTCGGTCGAACAGCCCCAAATTACAGCGGTTGGAGTTCTTGCTCAGGAACCACTGAATTCACAGGTCTATATGCACCATGACCCCTAAATTTCTTTCTCCAGACATATAATATTAAAAAGGCCGATAAAGTCAGCAAAATAACTAGTAAAATTCCAAGTAGTATAGAGACTACATGTTCTTGAAACCATGACCTGTACCAAAAGTAAATGGAAGTCAAATGTAAGTTCTCTAGCACTATCAAAACACCCAGATGGATAGATTGCTAATGCAGAAGAAAGTAAAATTCAGGATGGATTGCAAATGCAGAAGAAAACCACAGTTCAAGAACACAAAGAAAAGTCATAACTGGATACATTACTAACTGGAAACCTTCAACTATTAAATCCTTGGCACATACTAAATTTATGCCGTCTTGGTTAGTCCTTAAATATATAGGTGATAATGATTTCTGTTAGATGCACAATTCCTGCTAAACAACTTCATCAGGTATTCAGGTTTTCCATGTTAGCATGCTCATAACAGAACTATGCACTAGAGTTACTGTCCAAGAAGAGAGAAACAATAGGAAAAAGACAATGAAGGTACTGATCAGTGTGAGAATAGATACAATGTAGTATTAAAATATGATGCTGATGTATACATTATCATGAAGTTAGTAGCCAACTTTCCATTATGCGCTTGAAGCACATAAATATAACAAAAGCAGTGAAACAAAAGAGAATATTTTGTGTTTCCTTCTGAGTTTTTAAACCTTTGCAAGTAGATGTTGAAAGGGATCTTACCCTGACAATTTTAGATCAGGGTGAAACTAGTTTTTTTCTTTTAAAATAACTAAAATCCTTCTGGAGGAGGAGATGCCCAGATGAGAAAATGAGAATGAATTAATACATGATATGAACAGTACAAGTTTTAACTTATAATAAGCACTTCCTCACCTTCTGGATAAAGGTTGCACATTCCACTCGAGTAACTGATAACTGCCAAGATTTTCAGGCAACTGAACGTGATGTTGAGTTAACCGATAAATGATACCCTATAATATGTCAATGTAATAAATTAATCATTGCAAAAAAAAAAACAGATATTGAAATAGTCCTCATCGGTGCAAGAGTGGATGCTACCATTGCTGTTGCATTAGACATAGAGTTAGCAGATCCAGCTGGGAAAATACCCCATCTGATTAGGGTAGAGTTTCCTTGGCTTGTAATGTTCATAACTTGAACCTGTAAAACTCAGAGCAACTTCAGCCAAATCATCATAAAATATGCTCTTAAAGAGCTATTAAGAGCAGTGCAAAATGAATTAAATTATAGCAAGAACAGCTGTTCTCACTCCCGACTGAAAAAGCATCAATCTTCAAACATCTAGATCAATCATAACAGTCACATGGTATGCCCCATCCTTACCCGATGGGAGTCAATCTCCAGCTGTTTAGCTATCAGCTCAGCCAGCTCATGCAGGTGAGGTTTCAGGTTTGGATAGGTAACATTTATGGACATATCAACAGTGATGAGACCGACATCAAATTCTGCAAGCAGAAGACCAGTTATGACAAATCATGTCTATCAGCACATTAAATCAACATAGAAATAGTACGAACTATGAACTAACTAAAAATGAACAGAGACATATTAAGTAGGCACAACCTGGCAAACCACTAGGAGCAGGAGCTGGTGACATGTCTCCTTCTGAACCTGGATTACTTGAAGGTGATGGTGAAGGAGCTCCACTAATATGGAGCCTCTCCCACAACTCTGAACAGTTAGTTTTCCAAAAGCCAATCTTTTCATTGTGACGGTCGTAGGTTACAAGAGTATTACGAACAATGATTCCTGCCAGTAAGATCACTCTACTTTAGCCATTCACGAGGGAAAGATTTCCAAATAGGCAAATATAAAGAACCATGAAAACTATGCTAGCATGCTCATATTGACCATCAAGCTAAAAAAATCATGATACAAAAAAATAAAAATATCTATGAATATTGCTTTACTTTGACTTTTGAGGGAACCAAGGATCCTTATCACTTCTGACAAAGTTCTCAGTCCAATACTTGTGTTAGTTTACAACCAGCAACTACCATTACAGAGAAAGCTTCATCTGTAAGCTCATCTTTTGCCTGATTATTACTCCATAAACACATGGCTCTAAATTGGCCGAAATGGAACGAGACTCTTCTGGCTGCCTGTTTTTGGTTTCTTTATGAACAACTAATAACTTAAGACAAATAATGACCTGTTTGATTTCTTTGTCAAAACTGGGATTTATGTGTTCTTATTCATAAAAGGAGGGTAAGGTTGTGCATCAATGGTCATCAGATTTTATGCTACAAATTTCGAGCTTGCACAAGTCGACTATTGAATTGACCAAGTGAGGTAGATGAAAAAATAAGCTATACTCACAGTGAAAGTCAGCTCAGAGCTCAGACTGCAATTAATCAACCATCTCAAAAGTTTGAAATTAGAACACATGTAACTGAAAAAATAAGGACACAATACACTAAACATTTCTTCCAAGTCATTCAGTTTTCTAATCGAATTTCCAGCAAATGCAAGTGCATAAGATGGTCAGAATATAGGTGCATACCCTTTCTATCATGCAGCATATACTAGTAATATTTTATACTCCCTTCGTTTTTTAATAACTGACACTGTTGATTTTACTGTTAAAACTTTGACCAATAATATCTTTTCAAATATTTAGTTAGGGAAAATAAAAAATATTTTAATAATATTGTATATTTGTAAATATTTACATATTCATCATTAAGAAAATAACGGTTAAAGTTTAAATAGTTAAGTCAACATGTCAGTCATTAAAACATTAAAAAACAGAGAGAGTATGCAAAGAAAGTAAAAATTTAGTAATGCTACCGCACAAATCTAGTAAGCTTGTGCAATTTATAAGCCAATACACCTAAGAGAAGTTCAGCATATACCATCCAACACGACATGGAATGTAGTAGAGACTAGAAACAAAATGATGCATAGACTACATAGGATATTTTGTCAGCGGACATACAACAGCACAGCAAATTGTAAGCCATGTAGTGCAAATGATATAAATAAGAAATGTTGAGGGAGTGTAATGCAAATAGTCTTGAAGTTCCTCCTGAAGTTGCGTGTCTTACCCCCTAACAGTGTTGTTGGATCTTTCACATTTTGGAACACACCCAGGCAATACGCCCCTTCAACTTTGGAGTGCTTTATTTCAAAAATTGGAGGGCAGACATAACATCAGCAGACAGCAGCAACAAGCAAAGTAAACAAATGTTATCTCAGTTCATTCAAAAAGGTCTAATTTCGTAATTTTTCGTACCCGGAATAAATAATTTTCAGGTGAAAGTGAGAGCTTCTGTCCATTTCCAAATACCATGTCAACATCTGGAAATACTTCTGATAGTTGGGAGACATTCCTGGAAATAAAGTGATAAATATTAAAGTTCCATATGAATGTTACAGAGAACATTAGAAGAATGCTGAGAATGAAAAAGGAATTTGTTATTATCACATGAAAATCACCTTCCAGCACCAGCAAAGCAGATATCCTTGTAATTTGGGTCAGGGCCACGGATTTTCTTGAGAGAGTGTACTTTGCTTGTCACCTATTGATTGAGAACATAATCATTACAGCAAACTCTTCCAGCAGCAGAACCACCAGTAGTTCATTTCCAAAAAAGTAGAAGTACGAGCAACATAAAAACATTTAGCTTCCATGACATACAGGAACCAAATGAAAAGACGGTGCACAAGTGTTCCTTGTAAGCCAGAAATAAATTTGCAAAGCAACAACCAAGAGAATGGATGGAGAAAAGTTGACAAACAGATTGGCTAGTAGGCATACAAAAGCAGATGGTGCCAAAGTAAGAGTAACACCCTTTATCCAAAACAATAGACACTCACTTAGTAGTCATCAAGATGGTTAACTTCCTTTATGTAATGCTTAAAAATTAAAAAATGGAAGGTGTGGCATTTAATTCCTCATTAGCATCTGAAGCTAGACAGAGCCCATCTTTTTGACATGGTAAAGCATGAATCCAAGCAAATATACTATATATAAAGGGAACATTACTATAACAGAACAAAGATCCTACCAAATGGAAAAGGCAATCCAAAAATTTAACGGAGGTGGGGGTTAAATCATTTCATAACTTACAGCATCTTTAAAAGACACAAAAGCTTCTTCTGGCAGGTACGCATATGTGGTTCCACTATCCAAGACAGTCCCATGTTTGCTGTCAAAGATCCTAGGGTCCAACCGCAATGCCTTTCCAGCAACATGTATCTCCTTCAACTCAATGTTGTAATATGGGCTGTTGCCATTCCAAAGTTAATCAATAAGGAGGAGCATCAATAGTACAATAGAAGACCCCCCCCACCCCAACCCATTCTGAACAAAAATCCCCTGTTGGTGTGCATAACTACAATACCTGCGAACAGGGTCTGAACGTGAGAAAACCATGTCAGGAGGAGCAGGCATCCCACCAAGTACCATAGTACCACCACCAATATCCATTCCACCATAGCACAGAGAGAATGAATCACTTATGACATGCTTATCAACAAGCTGATCCATTATGCTAAGTTGACCATGGCCCAGCCCCATTATGCCATCAGCGTGCTGGCTGAACAAATCTCCAGTTTCAGAATTTTCACAGCCAAAAACAGCACGTTGTGGCTTAAGTTCACTATCTGTGCCAAATGACACAATGTCCTCACCAAGCACCCCACTGCTGGAGCTCATTTCAGCATACTGCCTCTCGTAAGTGCATTGATTCTTGTCGTTATCACAAGTACAATCAACATTGCATTTTACTGGTGAATATGTACTGGAGAGATCAGGTTGAAATCTTGGATCCTACACCAAGCCATATTTCATGTTCAGCACATATTACAGGAAGTTAATTTCTCGGCAACCAAAAAAATTACAAGTAGGATTGACAGCTTAGACCAATACAACGCTATTTCTTCCTCCATGACATGATGTCTATGGTAGCATGCACATCTTTTTCTATTTTCAATTATAAAATACATCACAATAGAGAAATCACCTAGCTGTAAGGTTGTTCCACTTTCTGTACATACATTAAAAGAAATAAAATAATCTTAACACTAGTGATTCACCCAGCCACACAAGATTAAATAAGTCAAGGTGATGATACAACAATGATGACATTTGGATAAATCACAAGCCATCATTAGATTCATCAGTGATATCCTAGGCAGCCGCCTTGGCCCCCTAGGCATTAGGCGCACGCCAGCCATCCCGACTCGAGCAAAATCACCCCCTGGGCGCTCGGCCTGCCTAAGCGGTCAACGCCGGTCCCAGGCAGAGCTAGGCGGGCAAAGCACGGCGGCGCTGGGCAGTCTGGAGCGGCTCTGGGCGGCCTGCATGGTCGCGGAAGCGGGCTAGGCACATCGAGTTGAGACCGAGAGACCACGGGGAAGAGGGGAGGGGTAGGGGGACGAGCAGCGGCACCACCATGGATTACCTGGAGGTGAGGAGGACGGTGGAGGATGAGGAAAACGAGTCCTTTTAGATGGGGCTTGGTCTGGCTTGGTGAATGGCAAGTGGCAACTAAACCCACCTTCAGTCCTTCAAGTAGTTACCTCCCCAAGCCCTAGAGTTACCGATTCAGTTTACACTCCGATCTTCGTGTGGGCGGCGGCCGAGCGAGACAGTAGCGAGTTCGTGCGGCGCCCTGGCCGGATCCACTTTGCCGCCACCTTCCCCTCCATCACATCGTCTCTGTATGCTTGCTACTTCTTGCTCTATAATCTTTCAAGGGCTGCTGCTTCTTGCTCCAGACTCTAGTATGCATGTTGTTCCTGCTGCTTCTAGGAGTGGTATGCTTGCGGTGATTGCAGCTTCTTGCACAAGCCATTTTCTTCCTCTAGTATGCTTGTTGTGACTGCTACTTCTCGCTAACTAACTGCATTCAGTTCAATTGAAACTATACTATTTACCAACAATACTCACAAAGGCCAAGTCAGTTTGTCTTTAGTGTTTCTTCACATAAGATGCTGGCTGACATCCATACAACTAGCGACAAGACTTCAAAGGCCAAACATCTGTCGTAGTGTCGTACTCAGTGTTTATTCACATTTCACTTACGCCACTACGCGTTGGCTGACATCACATTACCAATGGAAGATTTCCAACCTACTCGGGCTATACAAGGCAACAGTCTTATGGCCAGCCATGCAAACAGTGGAACAAAAGGAATATGAGCATGTACTAGAGATGTGAAAAGGATGGAATCATTTTTTTCTTTGCGTAGAGATGTATTTTATATGTGAATTTTAAGCTTCTACATTCAGATAATCATAGCATGTATTAAACTCAAAATGGCAGAGCAATACTATATGTGGAACTGAGGATGGGTTTGGTTAGTGTCCAAACAGGTACCAAGCCAACCTGCCAATTGTTGGCAAGAGACATGGGACTCACTTTACATAGGGAGAAAAATTAGGAGAGTTGGCTAACAATTGTTGATGACCAAAACCAAGGCCAATGGTTTGGAATCTAATGGAGCAAATTTTGGCTAAAACAATGCCTGCCAAACAAATGCCAAATTTTGTTGGTTGTGACCAAGGTAGGCATGGTATTCATTCAACAGTGTTGACCAATGACCATGGACTATTAAATTTGGGTCTTTCGCTATTTAGAAAAATCATGTAAACTATGGCACCTCCGTTTTAATATTCCCTGCTGATTAAATGCCCTCAGACCACCTTACACTTTATCTGCATCACATGACTAAACTGGAACTCCCTAATCAATCTGAAAATGGAAATGTGGATTTTATGATAATTAGACTCCCTACATAAGTACATATGGATTCACGCCAAGTAGCACGAAAAACCCGTTTCAGCCGCATAACCACAGAGTCAATTAGCTAAATTGAATGGTCCGGCTACAGATTCACCTGTGGGCATCACATATATGCGTGCGACCATCCTAATTAATCTAATTATCACACAGGGTTTCAAACGGTAGTGAGCAGAGAAGCACAGAATCAAGCCCCACCGGTGGTTGCCGCCTGGTCGCGGTGGCGCAGGCACGTGGTGACGGTGCTCCCGAGTCCACGATCGTGCGAACTCCTGCGGCGGCGTCCGATGTCTGACCTCGTCGTGTAGTACCTAACCAACACGACAAGAAGCACAAACCTCCCGCCTCGGATCCAATTTGGGGCAAAACAACGAGAGCACGGGGGGTCCACCATGCCGACCCGTTGGTGAGGAGATCGTCGTGGGGCGCATGCGGGCGTTAGAGAGGCGGCGTCACGAGCCCGCCCGCCGAGGCGAGCCGGTGACGTTGGGGTAGGAGGCGTGGCGGGAGCACCAGCGGCGGCAGCGGGGTCGTCGGTGGTCAGTGGCCGCTCCGGCGAGGAGGAAGACGTCGGCGGTAGGCAGGCCTTGAGCCGACGACTCGCCATGGTCGCGCCGCGCGGGGAATGGGAGGGTGGAGCCGTGGAGGCCGTCGTGCCGAGGCGACGACTTGCTGAGGAAGGGCGACGACCGAGGGGTAGTATCGTAATCTCCCGTAGGTCTTGGTTACCCGGTGGGGATAGCCTCGTAGATCCCGCATGTCAGTGGGTGGGAGTTCTTCGTGGATTTAGCTGACAGGTGGGGTACGGAAACCTGGGGCCTAGCCGTCGGTGGCTTAGGCGTGCGATTGGATTGGGTGCGTAACTGCATTTTTCTAGCGAAAGATTGGAGTGTGGAAGGGGGAGGAGGCGTTGACGAGCTGACACGGAGAGCAGCTGAACCAGGGAAATGAAGGGGCGCACGGGTGGGCGGGCCCACATGGAGGCCACCAAACTCTGATGTGCTTGTAGCCCAGTCCACCACGGTGTTCACCACACCCCACGTTCACGCAAATGACACTGTATCTTCTTAAAAATTTTGGTATTCATACGTTCTTAAAAATCAAGCTCTCCCTCCAAACTTATCTACCACGTTATAGGAACTCGGTAGCACTTGCCGAACCACAATTGCTTTGTAGCGCTGCTATGACCCCAAAAGCGGCAAGTGATTAGCGCTGATTAGAGTTACCACTAATTAAATATGATTATCACTAAATAAATATAATAAGCACTAATTAATATTTGTAGTGGCTCGCCGGCTTTCTGCCAATCTCCCCTAGCTCGGGGCTATATTTACAGAAATAGATATCTGAGAATTAAACTTTTTAAAAAATGGCTAAAGTATCATTTTGTGTGATCAGTTTGAAGAAACTGGTGAGTTCCACCCTCCTCTAGGCTCTAGCCCGTCATCTTGCATTAGATTACGCTGAAATGCGTAAGGCAATGCCTGCTCCAAATTGAGGGTTCTTTTTTCATGGAAGATTATGAACTCCGCAAAGTGTTTTGAAAACTTTGCACTGAAGGCACCTATCGCCGCAAAAGTTCTGCAGTTTGCACACCAAGCGAGATAAGAAGGGGGCATATCTAGCAAAAATGCAACAAAAGATGAAAATTTCGTGAAAATCCGGTATGAAAGTTTCCTCGTTGAAGAAAGGTAAACGCATGCAACTCGAAAACGCAACCGGTGACAATTGAGTTGTTAGTTAGGGTTTGCTCTTTTCGGTTTCTAAAAGCTATTTTTGATATTTTTTATAATAATTATCTTTTAAACAGAGTATCTTTTTAAGATATGGTCTACTAGTTAATTGTAGTATATACTGTATTGACTTTATTTATATCGGCAAAAACCGCATGTGAGTTTCTGTTACTTTGTAATATCTTGCACGAACAATCCAAAATCCACAAGCTGCAACCAAAAGCCATAAGTTCCAGCCAAAAAGAACAGACCCACAGACTTACAGCAATGACGGATTCAGAAATTTCAGGATGGATACTTAAAGTTACAAAAATATTATTTAATAGAAAATATAAAGATTCACAATAGCGAAAATTAAAGTATAATTGTTCATACTAGAGACAATATTTAAAATAATATAAAAAATTAAAACAATTAATGCAACATAAGATTTTAAGCAACATGTATTGAATTATAGCCAATTTCACATAGGAAACTAAACCTTTAGAACTACTATATGAAAAAGACCTGTACTATCATGAAGACAAGCATACAAAAGGAAGCAACTTCAGTAATGAGTAAAGAACAGAATTCAAAGGCTAATAGTTTTAACCATGATGGCTGGAATTAGAGATGAACTACTAACGTGAGTCAAAGGTCAAATCTGAATAATTCTACAATAGAGTTATACAATCACAACGAGATATATGTTGCTTAAAATGAGGAATCTTTTTAGAGAAAGATGGTCCGGGTAGTATACCCGTGGTTAGGTTAGTGTCAGATCGGTGCCTACGCTAATAATATTAATTTTTAATTACTATTTTTACTTACTATTTATTGTATTTCTTTAAATGATGTTTTCGCTTAAATAACTATATATGCCTTCACTTGTTAGCATTGCATTATTATTGTATTTTCATGTGACTTTTGGAGTACAACTTTGTACTCACCCTGAATAAGTAAAGGTGACGATACAGCAACAATGACATCTGGATAAATCACAAGCCATCATTAGATTGATAGAGATGCATCAAGAGGACTTCAGCAAGCCAAAAAGAATAATCTAGGTTTCTTTTATGAATCTAATTAGGGCTTTCAGTTCAGTTGAAACTATACTATTTACCAACAGTAGTCACAAAAGCCAAGTATGTTTGTCTTCAGTGCTTCTTTACATAAGATGCTGGCTGACACCCATACAGCTAGCAACAAGACTTCAAAGGCAAAGTATCTGTTGTCTTCAGTGTTTATTCTAATTTCACTTATGCCACCATATGTTGGCTGACATCACATTACCAATGGAAAATTTCCAAACTACTTCGGTTATACAAGACAACAGTCTTCTGACTAGCCATGAAAACAGTGGCACAAAAGAAATCTGAGCATGTACTAGAAAGACGTTAAAGGATGGAAATCATTTTTTCATTGTGTAGAGATGTATTGTTATGTGAATTGTAAGCTTCTACATTCAGATAATGATAGCATGTATTAAACTCAAAATGGCAGAGGAATATATATGGGTGTGTTCTTTTGGGTTGATGGCTTATGACTGATGGCTTAAATTTTTAAATTATGACTGTTCGTGAGAGGTAGTACGCAAATGGAAATAGTCGCATGTGATTTTGGACAGTGCAACTGAACTCAGTACACTTTTTACTACAATTTTCCTGTTGACCCGTCTTAAAAAACGTATTGTTTGAAAGATAGTTATTGTAACATAAGCCACAAGCCATAAGCCAAACACCTGCCAATTGCTGGCAAGAGACATGGGACCCACTTGACATAGAAAGAAAATTAAGGAGAGTTAGCTAATGCTTGATGATGATCAAAACCAAAGCCAATGGTTTGGAATCTAATGGAGCAAAATTTGGCCAAAATGATGCCTACCAAACAAATGGAAAATTTTGTTGGTTGTGACCAAGATTGGCATGGCATTCATTAAGCAGTGTTGACCAATGATACAATCACAACGAGATATATGTTGCTTAAAATGAGGAATCTTTTTAGAGAAAGATGGTCCGGGTAGTATACCCGTGGTTAGGTTAGTGTCAGATCGGTGCCTACGCTAATAATATTAATTTTTAATTACTATTTTTACTTACTATTTATTGTATTTCTTTAAATGATGTTTTCGCTTAAATAACTATATATGCCTTCACTTGTTAGCATTGCATTATTATTGTATTTTTCATGTGACTTTTGGAGTACAACTTTGTACTCACCCTTACTATCTCTACTCAGAGGAGGACTACTTCGACTATGGTGAGAACCAGGACGAGTAGACCGTATATTACTGTCGTCTGTCTGTGGGTATGCTCTTTGGGCTTTGCTATTTTATTTATTTGTTTCTGCTGTTTTTTCTTTATCATTTTGCTAATGAGCATCGATGATGTAAAACTTGGCTATAAGGCCATACTCTTTGTTTAATAAAAGTTTGTCACTATGCCCGATATGTATCCTTGTTACCACTGTGTGCACTAGCTGATCCTGAAATAGTACGATTTACACAGAGGATCCTGGGGTCCAACACTTTTCATGTCAATATATTGTAATTCTATATTAGTATAAATAAATAATATAATTTTATAAAAATACTTTTAACAAAAAAGTGATATAGTTATCATATGCCAATATAGATCATTGTAAACATACTAATTGTCAAATTTAGAAAGTTAGATTACATAGATTCTTAAATATCACTTAAAAAGAGCAAAAGGAGTATCAAATTATGATTCAAAAGATATTATAATATTTTATTTCAAACATCCATTGATAAAATTCTTTATCCGTGACTAGTCTAGAGCTAGTAGCACACTGTACAAAAATAGCTGCACCAAGAATACCAAGTGGTATACCTACAAACAATTAGTTGAGAAAACACACAGAAGGAAGGAGGGGATGCAAATTACAGAGAAATGTTAAGGTAGTAGGGTAGAGCGCCCAGCTCATGTGCCCTCTTGGCGACCATATCGAAACGGAGGAATCTACAAAGAGAGGGATACAGCAGCAACGATGGAAGACAAGTGTGCGCTACTACTTGGTGCACTTAAGGCACTCGACGGGTCTAGTTTCAGAAGGATAGTTTGATTGTGTTCACCAGCTTATGGATTATGAGCGAGTCTGTTAATGGTAGTCCATGGTGCTCAACTAATTTTATGCTATCCGATTATATGATTCTCCTAGCTTCTCTTCACAAATATTGGTTGCTAGTAAAAAATGGTTGAGTAAGGCAGACCAGCTTGGACCAGCTTGGCCAACTGCAAAACATTAGTGCCATTCCTTTTTTTAGAACTATATCATTCTTTAGTTACAAACACACAAAAAATACTACAAACTGATTACAGACCAACATCAACTCGTCTAAAGTAACACCATAACATCATTTCAACATCAACTCATCAAGAACATTTGAGCTAAAAATCTGATGATAATGAGTAACAGTACATGCCCAAATATTACAAACTGACTACAGATGTACAGACCAACAATGATCAAATGAAATTGAAGCAAATAACACTAGCCCACACAAGAAGATTACTTAACACAACCACCTAATCGCTAGTTCCAGATGTTCTTGATTCACTAACAGAACCTTCCGTCCATGCAACTTCTTGTTGTGAACAAAGCAGACGAATTGTTGACGAAATTCCTGCAAGTGTCATACCATGAAACACCATTAGGATCCAAAAAAAAAAAAAAAACTCAAAAGAGTTGTGCATGGCAGAAAATAGGTGAAAATTAGGTTATACCACTTGGCCGCGTTTGTTTCATAAAATTGAATATTAATGAAAATCTTAACATTACTAGTAATCTTATCCTTAGGAAATAGATTACCGATAATATAGGATTACCTTGTTTGGTAGAATTTGTTCCTTTGCTAGAGGATTACAAGGAATATTAGATTGCTGCATTTGGGTGGACCATGCATGAACGTACCACTGGTGCAATCAACGAGAAACGGATCGTGAGGAAATTGCACCAGCCAAAGAGTATCGCGTGCACAGAAAAGTTGCTTCCATTGGATTCCTTAGCTAGATGATTACGACGAATATTAGATTGCTGCGTTTGGGTGGAACATGCATGGAATGTAACACTAGTTCAATCCGCGTGCGCAGAAAAGTTGCTTCCATTGGGTTCGTTTTGTCCAGTAATGCAAGATAGCTACTTATTTCTAAGTTAATCATAATACCATAAACTACCGGAATCTAATTACATCCGTAGCAGAACTGAAGTGGTTGTGCCAAACAGGGTAATTGTATTGTATTACCCCATGATTACCGGGAATCTTAGTAAGATTATTGCTACCAAACGCACCCAGCCTAATCTTGTATGGTCGTACTATTTGATAATAAAAAGTTGTTGAAGAAGGCATACGAGCCTATCCTTAATTTTTTAAAACTGTGCCTTTCGTTTCCTTTGTTAGGATCATCGAAAAAGTACTAATAGTAGATACTTGGATACTGAACATTCAAACAAGTTAGGTTTCACAACCAAGAAGTAATGTAGATACTTCAACACATGTAGCCCGACAATAATCCCTTCATAATTTGACTGTTGTCACACACACAGCGTTGAAACTATACCAGTTAAGAGATACAAAATCCACTAGAGGATGAGCAGAAAATATCTAAAGTTACAACTGGGTTTAAGGTGAAAGACTGGTAGCCAGATTATGCATTAGTGTAACCGGCGTAGAAGTTCAAGTTACATCTATGGTTGTTGGGAAGGGTGATGATAACCAGATCCTGCATAACTCGCATAGTTGCTCGAAGCAGGCTGCCCTGTTGCTCCGGTGTAAGCTGCATAGCCGCCTGCAGTTGGCTGGGCACCAGGACCGCCATACGCGACTTTATATTCAGTTGAATTGTATGATGCAGAAACTATTGATCCTGGGTTGTACTGGTATGGTTTTGGGGCACTGTATTGTTCACTGTAAGAAGCATACAGAGCTGCATCATATGTTGTGGCAGGTGCGGTGTAATGGAATCGGTCGGTGGCAACTCCATATCTATCAGGATAGGAGGGCATTGGTGGAGGAGCACGCTGCCAGGTACCAACCGAAACTGCAGGTCTGCGAGGAGCTGAACCAACAAAACTGGTAGGCCTGCGAGGAGATGAACCAACAGAACTGGTAGGTCTGCGAGGAGCTGAAAAGCCAGCGGCTCGAGGCTTCTTTGCATTAGCACGCCCAGCATCAACTGATGGCCTTTTCTCACCCTTAGATTTTAGCTCAGCGACACGCTTTTGGAGAGGTCCAAGTGGACAGTCCTTCTGAAGTTTATACTCTTCTATGCACTTTATTACAGCCCTCAATGCAAGTAACTCCCGAGTCTTCAGGTCATCCTGAAAATGGATTGAAGGAGTTATAACAAAATTAGCATGTTAACTTACAAACATAAATGTAAAACCAGCAAAGATTATTGAAAAACCAAACATGAACTATTCAAGTATGGAAAGCAATATACAACAATCCACCATGTTCAGTACTCTGGAATGCCATGAGGCAGCTGAGTGCTACAGCCTAACAATTCATGTTATGTATCGTTCACAGACAGCAGCACCAAGCAGCAGATTTTGAAAGTAATTTTCCATCTGCCTTGAAAGACTACAGGCTCTCAATGTGACAAACCTCTCAATAATGGCTTCTCAATTTAAATGCGTGCAACATTACTCATATATAGCTAATGCATAATAAGTATAACATTGCAACATGATACATCAACGTGAACAATCCTTAAAGCAAGCAAGAAAGAAGAGTATCTTTACAGTGAATCAATAAACTCCCAAAGTAACAAGTGTACGTTGATGAATTGTGACCTACTAATAAGCATTAGACAATCATCATCATCTCAAAAGATGGTAGAAAGAGCAGACCTTTAAAGAAGTTGCATTGGCATCCCCGTTATTGTCAAGTGAGTCTTTTAGATCATCTACATATGCCTTCAACAGAGGTGCAGGAGGAAAGCTCTCGGAAAGCCCAAAAGCTTGTATGAATTGGACTGCATCAATTTGCCTGTGTCTCTTAACCAACTCCTTGATAATACCTGCAGAAGCAAAACATCAACACTGGGATCATAAAATATCACTTTATACAGAACTCCAATGTTTTTCACAAATCAGTAAATAAGGTTTTCATTTCCTAGAATGTTGTGAGGCTAGGCAACAAAACATGAACGGCGCCAGCCTGGCATATTAAGGGATGAGAACGCCTTGTGGCATTCAGAGTGGATACCAACCTGGTATTCTCTCATTCAGACCAAGAGAGCAACAAAGCTCAGCAGTCTGCTTGCGACGAGAGACAGCAACTACGATCTTGCATAGTTCATCTTTGTCAAGCACTGAATCAATATTAAAAGTTGTAAGAAGCTGCAGGAATGCCTGTGCTTCCAATGAGTAGCCATTGGAAGCATCTAGGTCAACCTCAACTAGCTTACTCTTCCATTCTTCGGCAATTGCCTTGGCTTGCTCCTTAATTTCAGAGCTCCAAGGGTGGTTGCCACCCGGCTCCTTAATTCCTAGTGAGTGTGCTATAGCTTCCATCAAAACAATACAGCTTCTACGCTGGCCCTGAAGGGCGTTATGTTTATTCCCAGGTGAATTAGTTTGATCTGATGGGAAAAAACCCTCCAAGGAATCAAGCACGAAGCGGGCAGGGTCAGTTGCACATCTTAGTGCAACAGAAAGTTCATCGCGAAGGCTAGCAAGCTTTTTCCAATTTTCTGAAAGAAATTTCAGAAGGCCTTTTGTGTCCATCTGCTCACATAGTTGCTTCAATACAGGACGCGGCTTAACCTCAACAGGTGAAGCTTCAGATGGCTCGCCCAACTCATTAGCAGGGGTATTCTCCTCTGAAGAATTAGATGCATTGGTGTCATTGATTGAGGTTCTTACCTTTTTGTCTTTGCTTCCATAGGCAAGTATCTCAGCAAGCTCCACCTTATATTTTTGGCGCACCTCTGCTAGGGCAGAAACAGCAGTATCCCTTAGCTCCTGAAGCTGGTTCACAGAAGCACACTCTTTTGCGCAAACACTAGACTCTTTCTCTGCAATCAGCCTACGATCTTCATCTTTCTTTTCTTCTAATGCCTTCTGATTCTCTTCCAGTTTATCAAACTTGCTTCTGTACAACTTTTCAAGGTTCAGGAAATGTGCTTTGATATCTTCCCACTGCATGCCACTTTGCAATTGTAGGGATGCTTCTGTGTGGGCTTTTAGCTTGCCAAATACTTCAGCAAGCTGTTCTAGCAACGGCATTGTTGTTGACTCAGAACCACCAGAAATGTGAGAAGTAGCTTTAGCCGCCATTTTGCAACCAAAACAATGGCAACCTGTAAGAGATACAGGGTTAGATCCAAACATCTAAAATGCACTAAGTTTTATGAGTTATGACAAAGGTATTAATCATGCATAAGTAATATGATGTACGCAGAATGTATTGTAAGTTCGAAATAGAAAGCGGTAACAAATAAAGAAGTCACAAATACCACACTAAAAAGTACAAACAAAAGGTCAAGTGAAGACAAAAAAAGGGAAAAGTTCAGAACAAATATGCTACCCAAAAGAAAACACTTAGGCCCTGTTTGGGTTCTCCGAGATGTACACCTACTGAGTATCCATTGGAAAAATCACTTGACAAATCCTAAGTGATGGTAATCACAATAATAAAAGGTGACAATCACAACAACTCCCCTTATTCGAACTGATATATTTCCACTCTTCATAATTTCTAGTTTGGCAGTGGAGGAAAATAACATATCCCCCTTTTACTGAATTGTGGTGGCATTTTATTAATTCGGCATCTGCCGCTAAGAACAAAGAGGAAGAGGTTGATGCTCCAAAAAGTTTGCAAAATTACGTATTTTTTATCCAGGCACAGTACGAGTGGAGGGAACAAATTAGGTATCCAAAATTTCTTCCGTCGCGGGCAAGCCGATTGTTCTAAACGCCAGCAAGATCCCCCCTCATCCAGACACAATCGGTTAAATCGTACAAACGGCACCTCTGTGGATCCCAAAATTAATCCTATACTGATATACCCACGAAGGTAAATCTCATTCGATTCAAACAACCATACCATACGCTGCCTGCGAATCTGTGATGCCATCCTTCTATCTTTATACACAAAACCTCAAATTCTCAACCACTCAAGGGCACGAAATCGCGCTAGATAAAAACGGCTCCAACTTTATTCAAACTAACCCTCTAAAACTACGAGGACGCACTCTCAACATACCACGAGTTAATCCAGAACGTAATAGAAGGAACAGCAGCGAATCCGGATAGAATGCTAATTGCTAAAGGCGGTTGAGTGGGTAGCGCACAAGAGGTTACCGTGTAGAGGGTAGGGCGGAGAGAAATTCTCGCCGGCGGGAGGCGGCGACCGGGGCGCGTCGAGGCAAGGCGGTGGGAGCGGAGAGATCAGAGAGGTGGGGGGTTAGGGCAGGGACAGGCTCCGGATGGACTCTAATCCTCGTGGCAGCCGCGTCCTTTTCATGTTACAACTTATATTTCCTCGAATAAATAAATTTCATAATTTTTTCACTATTTTTTTAAAGAAACAATTTATTAATTTTAATTTGCTAATATAAGCATTTGTATTTTTTACTACTTAAAAATTAGAGTTGGTGGCGGTCCGTCCGTCCCTCCATCTCTCCCAAACCGCCTGCCTCCCGCAAATCGTGCTCGCTCGATTCCTCCGCACGCTCTCTTTCTCCCACCTGCCCGCCTCCGCTCGTTCCTCCGCCTCGCTTCCTCCATGACCTCGCTTCCCCATGCCTGCCGCCTCCCGCCTCCACCGACGCCTCCCTCCCCACCTGCTACTGCTGCCTCCCGCCCGCCTCCGCCCACGCCTCCTCCGCCTCCTCCGATCCACCTCCGCCTCCGCCTCTCCTCCTCCTCCCCCCTCCTCCTCCGATCCACCTCGCCTCCTCCTCCCGGCCGCCGCCTCCCTCCTCCCCTCCTCCACTCCGCCCGCCTCCTCCCCCCCTCCGCCTAGCCTCCTTCTCCCCGCCTCCTCCGCCACTGACCTCCTCCTCCTCCACCACCCGCCCGCCCACTCCGCCCTCTCTCCTCCTCCCCGCCCTCCGATCCGCCTCGCCTCCTCCTCCCCGCCGCCGCCTCCTCCTCCTCTCGGTTTTAGGTCGTTCATTAAATCCTTTTGTGGTTCCTTATCCATGGTTTTATCCATATCGGTATTAATTTGAAAAGAAGAAAGTGTTCAAGTGATCAACACGCAAGTTTTGTGGTTTGAAATGATGAACACATCTTTTCACGCCCCTTTGCTTGGTTCTTTTGGTGTGGTGTCGGGGATGTTACGGTGGGATGTTCCCAGTGTCAATGTCGATTGTTACAAACAAGCCGAGAATCGGATGACAGAGAGCAATACAAAACTGAAACTATCATGTTTGGATTGCGGCAACCATGTGGGTTATGTCGCTAATCGCAATGATATGTTTTTAGTGCACAAGCCGGGTTATCCTGTGGGGTTTATATTCGGGATTACATTTGTTTTTCTTGCTGTTGTGAATGATATGTCCAGTGACCATTACTTTGTGTTAACATTTTCGCTTTCTATTTGTCACCACTTTGGATCATTCGCATATTCATAAGCTTCTGGTTTGTTTCGTGCTTTGACAAGGTTATAGAAAAGTCGTATTTTGTATCCACCATCGAGGGAAGAATTGCGAAAGTGGTTTCTCTCCATGCGACTTCACTTTTTCTGTATTGCTTTCGGCTTGAGAGTCATGAATCGCGGTGACTTCTGTCTATTTATCATATAATTGACAAGGTAAATAATTATGTTTTAACCATTGCTTGTTACATGCTACCTTTTTCGAGGATGCTTATGAGTGAGTTTCACTTCCATACAAAGCATTGTCACACTCGTGATTTGAGGTATGGACTATGGACACTAACAATCTGTGAGCACTTGGATCTTGATGCTTTACGGTGATGAAATGTTCTTTTTTCTTGTTTTAGGTCAGAAAGACAAGTTAAGCCAAGTTGCACATTCCATTTGTCAATCTGCAAATGGTATGGAACACTTTTGCCGGTCTATTTTGGTTAGTACTTAGACAATTTAAAATAAGTGACATGCATGCGAAATATTCACTCGATATCCCAATTCTTTGTCACCGCTTCCATTAATTTGTTGCGATTGCTATTCCAAAGAAGATGTGAGAATGAGTTCTGAATAGGTTGCTTTAGATGTTGCTGTTCATAGTCCATATTGTTGTGAATCATGCCTAGGTGGTTAATAGACCAAACAAAGGATCGGACTAATGGAACCGAACCACGGAATCTATCAAAACTCAAAAGAAAATGTATTTGCACATTATAATGTGAAACTATTAATATTTCAATCTTTGTTACTATTAGTGATGTACTTTTATTGCCCTACCGTTATCTACACACACACACACATATATGTATATGTATATGTATATGTATATGTATGTATAATTGGAGTATGTATATGTATGTATGTGTATATATATGTATGTATAATTGGAGTATGTATATGTATGTATGTATGTGTATATATATATGTGTGTGTATATATATATATATATATATATATATATATATATATATATATATATATATATATATATATATATATATATATATATGTATGTATGTATGTATGTATGTGTGTGTATATATGCTCACCAAAACAAATAGCAGAAAATCAAGTTTTTTATTTATTTCGCTAAATTTCAAGCGTCCGGTGTGGACAATCTTACATGCGACCACATCTGCTCTTCGTTTACAACTTTTTCCGAACAATGTATAGTTCTCATACAATGCACCAATAAGGACACACAACTCATTGAATTTCCTTCTTGGACATGCTTGCTTGTTTCGTAATTTAGCCTTCTCATTCAGTGATAATGTTTTTACCTTATTCTGTACAGAGGATAGGTTGTCCGCTCTCAAACCCAAGGACAAGGAACAGGAAGGCGCAAAGGCCGAACCAACCACCGAGGTTCTCTTCCTGCGCCACGATGGTGTGGGAAAACCTTTGTTGATGCAGGGCTCTTAGGAAGCATGCTAATATCCATGGGAGAGGCAGTACATCTGTCACTACGACGGTGTGGCAAGGTATTGTGTATTTTGCTTATTTTTCTCGCCTACATCGCAGAGTCATTTTCCGATCGCGGTGACATTTTGCCTCCGAGTTGCTTAGCTAATGTTTCTTGCTGAATCTGAATTTGCAGAAATTTTAGATAGCTCTAAGTTGAAGAGGCATTTTCTTATTCATACTGGAGAAAAGAACTTTGTCTGCCCTCATGAAGGTTGTGGCAAGGTGGTTAGCATGTTCTGTCCATTGTATTTGTCATGCTTTTCTTGACTGCAATTTCTTTTTAATCATGTATGACTAATTTGTATGTTTTCTCATAAATAGCAAGTTACCAAAATATTTAATCATTGGAAAAGTCATTTTTGCTGAATATAGGAAAGCTTGGTGCTTGGTTTGTACTTGAATGATACCGCTTCTTGGCTTAGAGCTTTGATCATTTAATTATGTTTATGTTGGCTGCATTTAGCTTACGATGCTCTTTTTGTGTGTTTTTTATTCAATAAATGCATTATTCCGCATGCCATATAAACTTCACATGCACACTAATGAGAAAATTGCTAAAGGGACGTGGTAACTTACAGATATTTTGTGTAATCTATAGTTCCTCACTTTATCCGTAGATAACTACCCTGGAGGGGATAGTCGGAGCATCCCTTGTGCAACCCAACATAAAAAAGCTTAAATTTTTTCAAGAAATCGCAATCCAACATGAAAATGCTTAATTTTTTTCAAGAAATACTAGAGGTAGGGAGGAAGAAAATTTTGAACCTGTCTAATAATTTTTTTCAAGAGCACCAAGAAGAGACTTACTCCCTGTCTAATAATTTTTGAGGAAGTTTTTTAGGATGCACTGGATATGCCCAACCTTTCTAACTGGTGGAATGAATGCAGCCCCTTACTCATTTCTTGGCAATTTGTGTTGTTAATGTGCTGGATCCTGTATATTGCAGGCTTCTATGTTACCCAGATACCTCGATACGGATACGCGATACGGCGATACCGCGATTCGCCATTTTCCTAAAAATGCCGATACGGCGATACGTATATATATATATATATATATATATATATATATATATATATATATAAAAAGATAAAATAAGAAATTAATGAATTCTTATAAGGAATTGAGAAACCGAGAATACCCTAATTATTGATATAGGCATGTAGCAACTTGCTTGGTACTTCGCCTCCTCCTCATCGTTAGACAAATATAATGAACCATCTGCGAAGAATAATGTAATAGATAAGTACATATATACAAATAATGAACAAGATACATGTCACCGGGTTTCTAATCCACTGGGCATAACAACTTCTCTTGTTAGTTTGGCATAATAAATGATCACAATTTGTCGTGCGGTTTGGCATATCGAAAACCCACCATAATTGTTACCAAAATTTAAGAAATGTGTCGTTATCGTTTTCTCAAAAGCAAGAACTTACGCAATGTCTTCTGCTGTTGAAGGGGCACCGTACTCATCAAACAATCGCATAAGGTCACCAAATTGACCATGTAAATCACCAAATATCTTAACGGGAGCTTTAAGTTGCAGAACACATTGTTCACTTGAAAATATTCTCTCAAGACTATCACACGATCTGCAATCTCATTGCGGTCCAAGAAGAACCGCCAGCACGGGGCTTCCAACCGCGGGTTTCAACAGAGATGCAATGACCGGATAAGTATTACAGTGAGATGAACAAAGTGATTAAGTAGTTGAGAAGAAGCATAGTAGCTCTTATCTCGGTCAATGCCTACATCGTGCATTGAAACTTACATCACAAAGGAGCAGCAGTAGCAGTAGTAGCAGATGAGTAGAAGACATACTATACTGGAGTGGAGGTAGCAACAAAATACCACGGCAGCAGAGGCGGAGGCGACGGCCAGTGGCAGCAGAGGCGGAGGCGACGGCCACCAGGGAGCAAAGGCGGTGGCGACGGCCACGGTAGCAGAGGCGGACGGCGACGGCCGAGCAGCAGAGGCGAGCGGCCTGAGGTGCCAGTGAGGCGGCGGCGAGGCGACGGTCGGAGACTTCGGGCGGCGGCCGTGCGTGTTGAGGCGACGTGCGGCGATGGGAGAGGCGACGCTCGAGGCGGCGGCCGGTTGAGCAGCGAGACGACGGCGGTCGGGCGGCGGCGGTCGAGTGGCAGAGGCGGCGGCGGCGGCGCGGCGGCGGCGGGCGGCGCAAGCGCGGCCATGAGTCTTCCGGGAGCAAAGGCGTGGGTGGGTGGGTGGAATAGATCCGAGATTTTGGGGTGGGGTTGGGAATATTAGGGTTAGAGTATCGGGAAGTATCGAGCCAGATCGAGAAGTATCGAAATTATTTTCTTTTTAATACGCATTAAATTAGGATACGTGCAGGATACGTATCGGGCGAGATCCGTATCCCAGACAAGATCCGATACCCAGACGTGACTTTTGTGAAGTATCCGCAACGTGGCGTGCTTTCTCTTTGGATTTTAATTTAAAGGCACACATGAAAACACATTCTGCGGATAACTATCATTTGTGCAAGTACCGAATGTGGTCAAAGATTTACACAGAATCTAAACTAAGGGCTCATATCAAGGCACAACATGAAAAGGCACCATATTTTGTATGGAAATTTCAGCTCATATGTTGAAAGCAGGTGACTTGTTACTCAAGAGCTCTCTCAAATCCTCTATGTTGCGAGGGATCTCAAATAGATATTCATGATATCGCATGTGTCTAAACTTAAAAAACAAAATAATGTGAATTTATAACTTGTGGTATAGTTTAGGATCCACTGCAACACACATGCACATGACTATACGCAAGATGGGTTGGGTGAACATAAAATGAAGGGTTATGTTAGATTTTGTGTGACTAAATGATTCCTTTCAGATACACTTCATATCCTTTGTTTTCTTTTAGTTTTAGTGCATTTGTAATGTCACTTCATTCCTAGGGTTCCATTAGTTAAAATTTTGTGTGAAAAAAATGGATTGTTCACCTATCATTATGTGCGAAAAAATAGATGCACAAAAGTACTTGTATTTACTAACATTTTGGAAAGGGAATGTCGATTCGAGATGTATCTGTGAACCAAGTCACCATCACACTTCATAGGTATACATTCTTGTGCCTTCCTGATGTGGAAGCATTCCTCTCCTCAAGAAGAATTCTTATCAGTTCATTTTAGTTAAGATGCTAACTTGATTATTTCATTTAGTCATTACTTTGTTGTACGGTATTTGTTTTTCCTATCGGTTCATTTTAGTTAAAATGTCGACTTGGTTCTTTCATGTGTTATCTATATGGTATTTAGATAACACAATTACCTTCCTTATATGGATCTTGAGATAAGTCATAATCGTGGCCCCTGAGGGACTAACAAAATATACAAATGTATTTGTTGATGATTTTTGCCTTGAGTACCAATGTAATTGTGATTTTGGTGCCATCCTCAGTCAGCGTGGATATAGTTAGGTGTATAAGTTTGTTATGAAAAAAAAATATCAAATGATTGTCTTCGAAATGATAAATGCATAAGTAACACTATTTTCTTCTTAAATCTATTGCACATCTCACCATGGTTTTTTGTAGTGTCACATTATTACTGAGTTTGCCGATGATTAAATTAGCAATATTAGAGATATGCTATCTGATTTATCATCAATGTTGGCCTCGAAATTTTTATCAACAATGTTGGCCTGAAATTTTTCTACAATAAAATCTCATGTAAATGAAAGAAAATGTGTATAGTATTTGATTTTCCGTTGCAACGCACGGGCACACAACTAGTAGTTTTAAAAAGCCGACCAGAAATTGAACTGCCTAGGCCACCGGTCCACCAATCCGCTAGTCTAACTGTTGGTTCATCACTGAACCACCGATTTTCCTAAAATATTAATATTTTATTAGTTGTGCATCGTTTTTCAGCCTTTGAACCTCTAAATCCTTGAAGAAATTATGTAGATGTAGAAAGAAGAGTGATTAAATGCTTTTCCTTTCCGTTGTAGCTTGTATCAATCTTGATGTATTTAAAGGGTAAGTGGCTAGAATCAATCTTTGAATGTGCATCAATATTAGTACAATTCACTGTACACTTAGTGAATTGAAGCATCACCCATGTAGAAATAATACGCTCTACCTTAGATGTAGAAATCATGCGCTCTACCTTACTCAAACCGACCAAGAAATAAGGAAATAATCAAGAAAATGGTCACCAAAAGGACATTAAAAAGAAAGGAGAAGAAATCCATTAGCAATAACACAAATACCTAATCCTTGATGTAAGACATGTTTTAAAGAGCGATGGTTTCTGACTTCTAAAAACTAAAAGTCGTTTGAAATGTATTAGCTTTTTTAACTTATTTTTTCGGTTTTCATTTGCATTATATGTAAGACGTAATGGTTTTTTATTTTTCCTTTATTTTTTCAAATTGAATATTTTGAAAAAAAACTAATAATCACTACAGTACCATTTTCAGCCAAAAGTCATAGCACTTTAGATGCCCTAGCTGTTGCCGAGTCACAAGCATGCACAGTGGGATTGCCATTTCATCTCATGCCGCTTCGAACTTAGTAGTAAGGTCAAGTAGACACTCTTCTAGTCGATTCGTAGCTAGCGGTTGCCGCCAGGAAGTCGGAAGCTCGGAACTCAGAAAATTTAGCTGCTTGTCACTCGGTTTTGGATGCGTCAAAGTTGAGTTGTCGGCGGTGGCCTACTGACTGGCCTGGATCTGATGAGAAGACCTGGGAAGTTGAGACAGGCAAGGAAAATGGAAGAAGGTAGCGGCGGCGATGGCACTCTGCGGATATTAGCCTAGGGTTCCCTCTTCATGCGAACCAATTGGGCTAACTGGGCCTGTGAATCCAGCCCAATCTCCTCCCCCCACGCACTGTATTTTCCACAGCCGCTCGGTTCTATAAAACCGCTTTGGTTTGAGAGTTTTCACAAAAACCACCTCGTTTAGCTGTTTCCAATTGCATTAAGACGGTCTTTGAAATGAACCGAGCCGCCAAGGTCCCGATTCTGGTTTTTCCCAGTTTTCCGCGGGCGGTCGGCTTTTTAAGCTATGCCTACCAATACCATGGCTCTCTTCATAGATAACTCCAGCGTTGGCTTGCCACGGTCGTCTTCGAGCCATCTTCTTCGCTAGATCCACTGAGATAGCTGAGGCACATCATGGTTGAGCCCAGGTCCATCATTGCCGGCAACGTCCTCCTCGCATCGCCGGTGGTTGACGGGATCTGGTCATTGTCTCAGTCTTCAAAGATAGGAACTGAAGCCATCATCTCAGTCTTCTTCACTCTGCTCATTGTCTGCCCGAATCCTCAGAACGCCTTGTGCATGGGCTTCACGTGCCAGCTGCAGCGTTGTCATCAGCAATTGTTCTGCTCCAGCTTCCAGCACCGCCTTGAAATCACCTTTGCTCAAACCTGCGCAAGAACGAAGATCTGTGCATACACCAAAGATTATCTCCAAGGCGGATTTGATTACCTTCTTATCAAAGCAAGTCTTATTCCTGGCTTTCCGTATCGCCCAACAAAATGCAGCAAGGACAATCACATAAACTTCTTGTGAGGGAGTAAAGAACGCATCCAGCAAAAGAATTGCCAGACGGTAGATGGTCGAGATTGAGCACCCGCACATTTCCCTGCCACTCCCCACACCACTTTTGCAATCTCACAGTTAAAGAAAAAAAATGTGAGGAGCATTCTGGTTGCTGACAAAAATAGCAGCAGAGGTCTCCCTGCCATTCTCTCTTGATCATATTGTCCTTTGTCAGAATAGCATTTTGAAAGAGTAACCAGAGAAAATCTTAATTTTAAGAGTAATCTTTGCATTCCAGATCTGGAAAAGATTAAGGCCAAACTCACCATTACACATAATCTCTATCTCTTAAAAGAAGAAATTGGTGGCAGTCCGTCCATCCTCTCTCGTCTCTTTTGAAAAAAACTACACGGACACGTCAATCCAACTCACAACAACCACCGAGTAACTTCTCCCCCCCACCGCCGAGAGTTACAAAAATTGGAGACAGTTCTCCCCCATCTCCCCAGTCCCCACGTTCTCTGCGTGAGCACCCTCGCCTCCTCCCCACCCGCGACGCCGCGTCCTCGCCTCCTCCTCCCACCCGGCGACGCCGCGCCCTCGCCCCTTCCCCACCCCGCGCCGCCTCGCCCTCGCCCCTTCCCCACCCCACGCCGCCTCCTCCTCCTCTCCCTACTCCTCTGCTGTGCCGCCACCACCTCCTCCCCACCCTCCGCTTCGCCGCCTCCTCCCCCACCCCGTGCCGCCGCCTCCTCCCTCCTCCCACCCCGCGGCGCTGCCTCCTCCTACCCCACCCTCCACCCGTCACCGCCTCCTGCTCCTCCCCACCCCACGTCGCCGCCGCCTCCTCCTCCCCCTACTCCTCCGCTCCGCCGCCGCCTGCTCCTCCACTCCGCCGACGCCTCCCTTTCCCTACCCCGCGCCACCGCCGCCTCCCGCTCCTCCGCTCCGCCGACGCCGCCTCCTCCCCACTCTGTGAAACCTCTCTGCCTCACCTCCTCCGTGAAACCGCTCCGCCTCGCCTCCTTCGCAGAAACCGCTCCGCTCCACCGTTCCTCCACCCGCCGCCGCCTCCTCCTCCCCCGCTCCTCTGCTCCGCCGTCGCCTCCTACCCCCCGCTCCTCCAATCCGCCCTCGCCTCCTCCTTCCCACCCCGCGCTACCACCTCCTCCTCCCCCGCTCCGCCGTCGCCTCCCGCTCCGCCGCTGCCTCCTCCTCCCCACCCCGCGCTGCTGCCGCACCACTGGCATCCACAAGGATGAGGTGGTTACCCGTGAGTACACCGTCAACCTCCAAAAGCGCCTCCACGGATGGTACCATCCCCTCCCCTCTCTCTACCATCCCCAATCTTTGCACTTGCAATAGATCCGCGAGAATGACGCCCTCCTCTCCACTGCCTCTCCCTCCCACATTCCCCCACAAGGGAAAATGGCGCCCTCCACCTCGTCGGCTTCCACCCTCCTCCACCTCCCTAGCCCGCCTCCCCGCAGGCCCCAGCGAGGCGGGTGGCGGAACCACCCACGACGCCTGCGCCACAGGACCGTGAGGTGCTCGTTCACGCCGGTAGAGATGGCGAGGACAAAGGTCGTCGGCATGGAGCGGTTGACCCAGTGTCGGATCGACCACCACGTCAAGAACTCGGATAAGCGCGTGCTCACTCGCAAGGCTCTGCTGTAGTGCGTTCGCTCCCAGGAGCTCAGCAAGAAGCTGTGCGAGATCCTCATCAAGAAGATCAGGTTGGAGCCACCTCCCCTTCCACTATTTCCACATGCTATTACTCAATTCCTGTACCCTTGTGGTTGCGAGCTCTCGCAGATTGCTTTGTTTGATTGGAATTTTTAGCGGGTTTTGAGGAGGAACCAAGGAAGCGTTTGTTGGTGTTCTCCAATGCTCGACAAAATGTCTGGTGCGGTTTTAGTTATAAGTCATGAGTGAAATTAGGTGATTGTTGCAAATGAGTGATTACAGGATCGTATGAACCTCTGCGGAAGATGGAATGTGCTCCCCTTTGGCTCGTCGTGGGCAACAAACAGGTGCTTAGTACTGTAGAAGCTATAAGCCGTTGAACATGCATCATATTTTACTAAATATAGTAGGGTGACTGCACCTGGGCAGCCCTAAGATTATAAATTTGCAGAAGTCGAATTGGCAATCCAATCACGGCTGTTCATCAAATTTAATGCATATTAGGAGTGGAGAAAATGGCAAGCCCATGAGCTGTTAACTTATGATTCAGTAATAGAATAAGTATTTCCGTTACTCTACTCAAGAAAAGATTGTTTTAACTTCTTTTGACTATTGGGTTAATTCATAAGTTCTATATTACTTTATTGAAAAGTAAATCCATAGATGTGTTAGTTAACATAGCTATTGCATGGGAAGTTCCTTTTTGTGTTTATTTTGCATCAGCTATGACATAAACCTATGATATTTCATTGGAAGTTAGATTAACTCTACATAATGCATTTGGTCATGAGGTGAAATGTACATGTTACATATACTAATGAACCATATCAACGGTCAAGTACACTTATATGAAGTACACTTGCTTTGGAAAAATTGTGCACAACTACTTTACCTTCATTATTCCACTTGTATGAGCAGTGTGCGTAGAAATTTCAGATAGGTAACATAGGTTGGTGGGTTGGGGTGTGTTCACAATCCTCATAGAGCCTAGAAGGTCTTGAAGTGCCTTTTATTTTTGAGCTAAAATCTTATAAGACCACACAGACTACACAGGCTAACTCTTCTGTCTTTGTACATCATGATCTATTAGAAAAAATATGCTTTGGTTCTTTGTAGTGTTTGTCAGTATATTGCGAATTGATCATCTTTTAATGTATCTTCATGGAATCAACACTGTGATTTTCATTTTAGAATGTTATTCATGTTAATACAGATTTCATTATTAGAGGAATCTCTACATTTGAATACCATTTCCATGTTTAGATAGATCAACCTTAGTGCTCACAATAAAGCATGTTCTTTTATATGTTCAATGCCAACACATCTATACTATGCTTATTTCTGATCAGTTAGTTATTTTACAGTTTGGCACATTTTATTGCTGGTATAGATGTGCAGATAGCTAAAACAAATACAAAAGGTGTTCTTTTCCTCTGTATTTTGTCTGCTTAGAAGCTCTTTGATTTCATGCTTAAGTTCATCTACCTTCCTTTCTTATTAGTTTCATGTAATCATTAACTGAAACTTCTTGACTTTCAGATGCCTGTGTTTGGTTCATACCATTCTTCCTGTCTCTCTTTCTTTGCATCAAATTGGTAGTTTTTTAGGGGAATCAAATTGGTAATTGCTTGTCTCTCATACCATGTTTTCCTTTGGTGTCTGTCATTTGCTTTGCTCCATGGTTGAAATCGTTTACTATACATCTATTAGAGCTACCATGCTATCCATCTATTATTTGCTTCATGGCTTCAAATTGTCCTTCCATTTCTCACATTGTTGATTTGGACGTGTATGGCATGCTAGGTTCTCGGCCCGATTATATAGTAAGCAATGTACATCCGCGACAACAAGTAATCTCAAACATAATAACGTCCGCTGAGTATGAGAGGGTCAGACAATCTTTCTAAATTCTAATTATGCTCCTTGATGCTTATATGAGACTTTCCTTTTATTTTAGTCATGCTAAATGCTATACGGTTTGTTCTAAGTGTTGTGTTTCAGAACCTGCAGTCAAGATAGGGGTGCTCTTTCACAGGTATGTCTCCTCTTCCTTGAGTGATCTACAAGCCATTCTTCATTTCGTAATTGTCAATATTTGTATTGAGAATTGGAATGATTATTGATATCTATTATCCATGCCGAATTGAGGAACATAAGTTCTAAAAATGGCTTTAATATATGCCAGAACCGGATCTTTCAAATATTAGTTATGAGTTTGGATATTCAATGCTAGAATGCAATGCATGCTGGTTAGCTGGGTAATATCAAGGTGACAAGCGACTACAAAGTGATACCAGAGGCATTTCAATGACCTGACTGCTATGATGGCTTTATGTTGCTTTTGGGATTTTATAACATGTAATAATTTTTTTAGATATTTTACACATGTAGTAATTTTTTATGAGATTTTATGTTGTATTTGGGAGTTTAGTTTGCATAGGTATGTTTTGCTTGACATGCATGTGAAAGAAAAATTATATTTACTGTACAATCTACACCCATGTCTCATCATCTTTTAGGATTCCGTTGCAACGTACGGGCACTCTACTAGTTTTGTACAAAGTTATAGTAGAGTATCTACCAGCTTTTTCAAGATGCCATTACACTTTGCCATCATCTTGAGATAATTGAACTGTCCTCAATTCAACTATGAGTGAACGTGTTGTGGTACGGGTCCGAGTCCAACTTTGTAAAAACAAAATGATGCGATAACCAAGTTACAATTAAAGTTATGTAGGGAGTCATATAAACCTTCAAACCAAAAATTGAATGAACTTTGTCCTTGATGCCAGTAAGATCTTCAACTAAATCTTCAAACAGGCTTGACATCAAAATCATTGAACATCCTTGTATGTATTAAAACATGATTTCCATATATGTAAATTCTCCTTTCAGACCGATCATATACATGATATTTCATGTGTTTGATTTTAATGGGGCCAACCTGAAAAGACAATTTTGTATTAGGAAATAAAAAACTGAGGGCCAAAACGAAGGTTCCAAATCCTGCTACCTGGGTAAATCCGATCAGCGCACCACGGCAATGAAAAAATCGGTGATGGCGGAAAAAACCGGTCGAATTTCACGCGTCAAATTTTGAATTTGAAATCGGTAACCGTCCAAAAATTAGACAAAACAGCTAAAACCCGGTTTTATTAATTTGAAATTCCTAACACATTCATGACAAAAAGTATGAAGTCAAGCACGGGAGATGCATGGATCTTGCTAATACATTCTATTAGTGTTAAATAATGTATATATCATTAGAGAAACTAATTTTTACTTTTAAAAATTTAACTTTGAATTAAATAAAATCAGCGGTTTTTTTCTCCTAGTCTACACCGGTAAAATCGGTTACCGTCGGTATGTGAAACCTTGGCCAAAACACAAAAATCAACACATACTCTTTACTTGCAGAGATTCTTCGCTGACACCACAGCTGACACACCCCTGCAAGACACAGTCTAATCCCCCAATGTCCATGGTAAAAACACCCACTGCAACAAGGTTTTATGTAAGTTATAGAACATACCCGACCCTTCCATAGCTATATGAACAACAGTAAAGTCTAAGATATAAAAAAATTACTTGGTATTTGCTGTCTCTTTACGAAAGGTCCAATCATATCAAAATCTTGTTAATTGAGCAGAATACAGCAATATTCATTGTTGGACAACCATCTCATTGAGACAAAGCGAAGGGCCCCCTTTGTAAGATCTGAGAAACCAAACCAGAGTCTCACAGATAAAATTCTAAAAAAAACTATTACGCAATAGAGAAGTACCATTGATATGATGATGCTCCCACCCAAGAAACCACTCAGACTCATCCTCCGACCCATCAGTGTTTCCAGAATCCTCTAACCCAATCGACTACTCAGCACCAATGTTTTGAAAATCATTGTTAGCATCACTGTTATCCAGATCTGAGAAAGGAATAGAGCTATAGGCCTCGCAGACATAAACATGCAAGTCATCATTACTATATAATGATGACTTGCATGTTCATATCTGCGAGACTTGCATGTTCATATCTACGAGGCTTATAGCTCTATTCCTTTCTTAGATCTGGATAACAGTGATGCTAACAATGATTTTCAAAACATTGGTGCTGAGTGGTCGATTGGGTCAAAGGATTCTGAAAACACTGATGGGTCGGAGGATGAGTCTGAGTGGTTTCTTGAGTGGGAGCATCATCATATCAAAGGTACTTCTCTATTGCGTGATAGTATTTTTTTCAGAATTTTATCTGTGGGACTCTGGTTTGATTTCTCAGATCTTACAAAGGGGGGCCCTCCGCTTTGTCTCAATGAGGAGATGGTTCCAACAACGAATATTGCTATATTTGCTGAATTAACAAAATTTTGATATGATTGAACCTTACGTAAAGGAACAGCAAATACCAAGAAAATTTTTTTACATCCTAGACTTTACCGTTGTTCATATAGCTATGGAAGAGTCGGATATGTTCTATAGCTTACATAAAACCTTGTTGCAGTGGATATCCTCATCATGGACATTGGAGGATTAGACTATGTCTTGTAGGGGTATGTCAGCTGTGGTGCCAGCGAAAAATCTCTGCAAGTAAAGAGTATGTGTTGGTTTTTGTGTTTTGGCCAAGGTTCCAAATACCGGCGGTAACCGATTTTACTGTGCCGACCTGGAGAAAAAACCGCCGATTTTATTTAATTCAAATTTAAACTTTTGAAAGTAAAAATTAGTCTCTAGTGATATATATACATTGTTTAACACTAATAGAATATATTAGCAAGATCCATGCATATCTCGTGCTTGACTTCATACTTTTTGTTAGGAATTTCAAATTAAAAAAACCGGGTTTTAGCGGTTTTTGTCCAATTTTTTGGACGGTTACTGATTTCAAATTCAAATTTTGACGCGTGAAATTCGACCGGTTTTTTTCCGGTTACCGACCGATTTTTCCAGTTACCGGCCGATAACCGGTACTTGCCCCCCGGTGGGATTTACCCCGGTAGCGAGATTTAGAACCTTCATTTTGGCTCTCAGTTTTTTATTTCCTAATACAAAATTATTTTTTCAGGTTGGCCCCATTAAAATCAAACACATGAAATATCATGTATATAATGGGTCTGAAAGGAGAATTTACATATATAGAAGTAATATTTTAATACATACAAGAATTTACATGTTTGAAAATTTAGTTGAAGACCTTATTGGCATCAAGGACAAAGTTCATTCAATTTTTGGTTTGAAGGTTTGTATGACTCCGTACATAACTTTAATTGTAAATTAGTTATGACATATCTTGTTTTTACAAAGTTAGTTATCTTGCATCTCTGTAATTTTGTTAACAGTGCATATATTTTTTTTACCTTTGCGGTTATGTACCAATCATTACAAACATGTGTTTTAGATTTTGTCTGTACTAGAAAGTATCATGTCCTGATTGTAGAATATTTAATCTTCAATGTGTTTTTGCGCACGCCTTGAATTGTTTTCGTGGATACAACATAGCCATGTAAAGTACCTAACATTGAGGTTACAGTAAGAGAGGGAATAGCGGCTGAAAGAGCAGAGGTGAAAATGTGGGATAAACTGTAGAGGATGCTTGGCTTGGGGGAGAGGAAAAGGATTGAAGGGTACTTTTAAGGACCAACTTGAGAGGAAAATGTAGGGAACACGAAATACCAATTGGAATAGAGGAGGGGAAGCCTACATTGAACCGGTAGCCTGCTGCTGATGATAGCACTTAACCCATTGCTGATCTTCAAAATTTTCATATCTCTGGTACTTTGAACTGAACGAGAGGTGCTGCTCTCTTTCAAGAAAACTAGTTAGCCTTTTGGTTCGGGTCCTTTAACATTTGTCAGAACTTAAAAGAGGTTGGTAGAAAAAGCCAAATTTGGCATCAACTTTGCTAGTACATTGAATATGATCGTGGCTAGAGTTATCATCCCTCATCACTCCGATGTTTTGTTAGTAGCAATTCGATGATGACAAGATGGTCACCATTGGCTGGTATGCAAATTAAATTTATATGTGACTACTTATGAAATAGGACCACTATTTTGGCAGTCATTTCACGGTGCATGCATTCTTGCATATATCTAGCTAACCATCTGACTTATTATGCGAGCTACAACGAGACTCTTCTGGCTGCCTATTTTTGGTTTCTTTATGAACAACTAATAACTTAAGACAAATAATGACCTGTTTGTTTTCTTTGTCAAAACTGGGATTTATGTGTTCTTATTCATTAAAGGAGGGTAAGGTTGTGCATCAATGGTCATCAGGTTATATGCTACAAATTTCGAGCTTGCACAAGTCGACTATTGAATTGACCAAGTGAGGTAGATGAAAAAATAAGCTATACTCACAGTGAAAGTCAGCTCAGAGCTCAGACTGCAATTAATCAACCATCTCAAAAGTTTGAAATTAGAACACATGTAACTGAAAAAATAAGGACACAATACACTAAACATTTCTTCCAAGTCATTCAGTTTTCTAATCGAATTTCCAGCAAATGCAAGTGCATAAGATGGTCAGAATATAGGTGCATACCCTTTCTATCATGCAGCATATAGTAGTAATATTTTATACTCCCTTTGTTTTTTAATAACTGACACTGTTGATTTTACTGTTAAAACTTTGACCAATAATATCTTTTCAAATATTTAGTTAGGGAAAACAAAAAATATTTTAATAACATTGTATATTTGTAAATATTTACATATTCATCATTAAGAAAATAACGGTTAAAGTTTAAATAGTTAAGTCAACATGTCAGTCATTAAAACATTAAAAAACAGAGAGAGTATGTAAAAAAGTAAAAATTTAGTAATGCTACCGCACAAATCTAGTAAGCTTGTGCAATTTATAAGCCAATACACCTAAGAGAAGTTCAGCATATACCATCCAACACGACATGGAATGTAGTAGAGACTAGAAACAAAATGATGCATAGACTACATACGATATTTTGTCAGCGGACATACAACAGCACAGCAAATTGTAAGCCATGTAGTGCAAATGATATAAATAAGAAATGTTGAGGGAGTGTAATGCAAATAGTCTTGAAGTTCCTCCTGAAGTTGAGTGTCTTACCCCCTAATCCTATTGTTGGATCTTTCACATTTTGGAACACACCCAGGCAATACGCCCCTTCAACTTTGGAGTGCTTTATTTCAAAAATTGGAGGGCAGACATAACATCAGCAGACAGCAGCAACAAGTAAAGTAAACAAATGTTATCTCAGTTCATTCAAAATGGTCTAATTTCGTAATTTTTCGTACCCGGAATAAATAATTTTCAGGTGAAAGTGAGAGCTTCTGTCCATTTCCAAAGACCATGTCAACATCTGGAAATACCTCTGATAGTTGGGGGACATTCCTGGAAATAAAGTGATAAATATTAAAGTTCCATATGAATGTTACAGAGAACATTAGAAGAATGTTGAGAATGAAAAAGGAATTTGTTATTATCACATGAAAATCACCTTCCAGCAGCAGCAAAGCAGATATCCTTGCAATTCGTGCCAGGGCCACGGATTTTCTTGAGTGTACTTTGCTTGTCACCTATTGATTGAGAACATAATCATTACAGCAAACTCTTCCAGCAGCAGAACTACCAGTAGTTCATTTCCAAAAAAGTAGATGTAAGAGCAACATAAAAACATTTAGCTTCCATGACATACAGGAGCCAAATGAAAAGATGGTGCACAAGTGTTCCTTGTAAGCCAGAAATAAATTTGCAAAGCAACAACCAAGAGAATGGATGGAGAAAAGTTGACAAACAGATTGGCTAGTAGGCATACAAAAGCAGATGGTGCCAAAGTAAGAGTAGCACTCTTTATCCAAAACAATAGACACTCACTTAGTAGTCATCAAGATGGTTAACTTCCTTTATGCAATGCTTAAAAATAAAAAAAAATGGCAGGTGTGGCATTTAATTCCTCATTAGTCATTAGCATCTGAAGCTAGAGAGGGCCCATCTTTTTGACATGGTAAAGCATGAATCCAAGCAAATATACTATATATAAAGGGAACATAACTATAACAGAACAAAGATCCTACCAAATGGAGAAGGCAATCCAAAAATTTAACGGAGGTGGGGGTTAAATCATTTCATAACTTACAGCATCTTTAAAAGACACAAAAGCTTCTTCTGGCAGGTACGCATATGTGGTTCCACTATCCAAGACAGTCCCATGTTTCTTGTCAAAGATCCTAGGGTCCAACCGCAATGCCTTTTCAGCAACATGTATCTCCTTCAACTCAATGTTGTAATATAGGCTGTTGCCATTCCAAAGTTAATCAATAAGGAGGAGCATGCATAACTACTAACAATACCTGCAAACAGGGTCTGAACGTGGGAAACCATGTCAGGAGGAGCAGGCATCCCACCAAGTACCATAGTACCACCACCAATATCCATTCCACCATAGCACAGAGAGAATGAATCACTTATGACATGCTTATCAACAAGCTGATCCATTATGCTAAGTTGACCATGGCCCAGCCCCATTATGCCATCAGCGTGCTGGCTGAACAAATCTCCAGTTTCAGAATTTTCACAGCCAAAAACAGCACGTTGTGGCTTAAGTTCACTATCTGTGCCAAATGACACAATGTCCTCACCAAGCACCCCACTGCTGGAGCTCATTTCAGCATACTGCCTCTCGTAAGTGCATTGATTCTTGTCGTTATCACAAGTACAATCAACATTGCATTTTACTGGTGAATATGTACTGGAGAGATCAGGTTGAAATCTTGGATCCTACACCAAGCCATATTTCATGTTCAGCACATATTACAGGAAGTTAATTTCTCGGCAACCAAAAAAATTACAAGTAGGAATGACAGCTTAGACCAATACAACGCTATTTCTTCCTCCATGACATGATGTCTATGGTAGCATGCACATCTTTTTCTATTTTCAATTATAAAATACATCACAATAGAGAAATCACCTAGCTGTAAGGTTGTTCCACTTTCTGTACATACATTAAAAGAAATAAAATAATCTTAACACTAGTGATTTACATGTGTCCTCAAGGATGCTAGGTGATTCACCCAGCCACACAAGATTAAATAAGTCAAGGTGATGATACAACAATGATGACATTTGGATAAATCACAAGCCATCATTAGATTCATCAGTGATATCCTAGGCAGCCGCCTTGGCCCCCTAGGCATTAGGCGCACGCCAGCCATCCCGACTCGAGCAAAATCACCCCCTGGGCGCTCGGCCTGCCTAAGCGGTCAACGCCGGTCCCAGGCAGAGCTAGGCGGGCAAAGCACGGCGGCGCTGGGCGGTCTGGAGTGGCTCTGGGTAGCCTGCATGGTCGCGGAAGCGGGCTAGGCGCATCGAGTAGAGGCTGAGAGACCACGGGGAAGAGGGGAGGGGTAGGGGGACGAGCAGCGGCACCACCATGGATTACCTGGAGGTGAGGAGGACGGTGGAGGATGAGGAAGACCAGTCCTTTTAGATGGGGCTTGGGCTGGCTTGGTGAATGGCAAGTGGCAACTAAATGCGCACACAGGTTTGCTTTGGCCCTCTAAACCCACCTTCAGTCCTTCAAGTAGTTACCTCCCCAAGCCCTAGAGTTGCCGATTCAGTTTACACTCCAATCATCGTGTGGGCGGCGGCCGAGCGAGACAGTGGCGAGTTCGTGTGGTGCCCTGGCCGGATCCACCTCACCGCCGCCTTCCCCTCCGTCACATCGCCTCTGTATGCTTGCTACTTCTTGCTGTATAATCTTTCAAGGGCTGCTGCTTCTTGCTCCAGACTCTAGTATGCTTGTTGTTCCTGCTGCTTCTAGGAGTGGTATGCTTGCGGTGATTGCAGCTTCTTGCACAAGCCATTTTCTTCCTCTAGTATGCTTGTTGTGACTGCTACTTCTCGCTGCCTAACTGCATTCAGTTCAATTGAAACTATACTATTTACCAACAGTATTCACAAAGGCCAAGTCTGTTTGTCTTTAGTGTTTCTTCACATAAGATGCTGGCTGACATCCATACAACTAGCGACAAGACTTCAAAGGCCAAGCATCTGTCGTACAACAGTCTTATGGCCAGCTATGCAAACAGTGGAACAAAAGGAATATGAGCATGCACTAGAGACAGTCTTTGCGTAGAGGTGTATTTTATATGTGAATTTTAAGCTTCTACATTCAGATAATCATAGCATGTATTAAACTCAAAATGGCAGAGCAATACTATATGTGGAACTGAGGATGGGTTTGGTTAGTGTCCAAACAAGGTACCAAGCCAAGCTGCCAATTGTTGGCAAGAGACATGGGACTCACTTTACATAGGGAGAAAAATTGGGAGAGTTGGCTAACAATTGTTGATGACTAAAACCAAGGCCAATGGTTTGGAATCTAATGGAGCAAATTTTGGCTAAAACGATGTCTGCCAAACAAATGCCAAATTTTGTTGGTTGTGACCAAGGTAGGCATGGTATTCATTCAACAGTGTTCACCAATGACCATGGACTATTAAATTTGGGTCTTTCGCTATTTAGAAAAATCATGTAAACTATGGCACCTCCATTTTAATATTCCCCGCTGATTGAAAAAATGCCCTCCGACCACCTTACACTATCTGCATCACATGACTAAACTGGAACTCCCTAATCAATCTGAAAACGGAAATGTGGATTTTATGATAATTAGACTCCCTACATAAGTACATATTGATTCACGCCAAGTAGCACCAAAAACCTGTTTCAGCCGCATAACCACAGAGTCAATTAGCTAAATTGAATGGTCCGGCTACAGATTCACCTGTGGGCATCACATATCTATACGTGCGACCATCCTAATTAATCTAACCATCACAGGGTTTCAAACCGGTAGTGAACAGAGAAGCACAGAATCAAGCCCCACCGGTGGTTGCCGACTTGGTTGCGGTGGCGCAGGCACGAGGTGACGGTGCTCCCGAGTCCACGATCGTGTGAAGTCTGCGGCGGTGTCCCGATGTACAACCTCGTCGTGTAATACCTAACCAACACGACAACAAGCACAAACCTCCCCGCCTCAGATCCAATAGAGCATCCAAAAATTTTGGGGCAAAACAACGAGACTCGGGGCGCGGGGCGTCCACTTTACCGACCCGTTGGTTGGAGGCGCATGCGGGCGTTAGGCGCGTGCGGCTACGACGGCGAGGAGGAAGACGACGGCGGTGAGGGCCGGAGCGCGCGAGTCGACGACTCAGCGGCGACTCGCCATGGTCGCGCCGCGGGAATGGGAGGGTGGAGTGTGGAGGCCGTCGTGCCGAGGCGACGACTTGCTAGAGTAAGGGCGACGCCAAGGGATAGTATCGTAATTTACGGGTCCTCGCGTCATGGACCGTGTCTTGTTACCCGGTGGGGATAGCCTCGTAGATCCCGCATGTCGGTGGGTGGGAGTTGCTTCGTGGATCTAGGCGACGGTGGGTACGAAACCTGGGCCTGCCGTCGGTGGCTTAGGCCTGTTCTTTTCAACTTCTAAAAGGCGCTTTTCGCTTTTCTACAAGAATTAGCTTTTAAACGAGTATCTTTTAAGATAGAGTCTACTAGTTAATTGTAGTACATACTTCACTGACTTCATTTATATCGTCAAAAACTGCACGTGGGTTTCAGTTACTCTGTAATCTCTTGTACAAACAGACCAAAAGTCAAAAGCCACGACTAAAAGCCACAAGCGCATGACCAAAAGAACAGCCCTTAGGTGTGCGATTGGATTGGGTGCGTAACTGCATTTTTCTAGCGAAAGATTTGGAGTGTGGAAGGGGGAGGAGGCTTCGTTCGGTTTTTTCGTTTATATGGTTCGGTAATACGGTTTGATTGGTAAATACGGTTTTAGCAATTTGAGAAATACGATATTTTATAGAATACGGTATGGTATCGGTAAATACCATTTTATTTCGGTACGGTATCGGTAAATATCAATTTTACCAAAATTTACACGAATTGCTAAACATTAATCACTTAATCTCCAATTCTCCATTCCAGTCAGGCACTCATCTAGAATTCCAGACTGCAGTCTGGCTGCTGGCACTTCTTGCTACTAGAGCATAAATAACACTTAGATCAAAGACAGTCATCCACAATCTTCTTTTCTGACATTCTTGTCAATGTCCTTAATCCTCAGTTCCTTACCACTCCATTGTCTAAATACGAACGTGAGGTTCATGTTCTGCTAGAGCAGAAATAGCGTGGCATAAGCTTCGCAGTAAATATCCTCCGGAAAATATATTGTAACTGCAATCACTCAGCCAGCAATTCGGCCATGAACAAATCAATTGAGCATCAATATAGTAGTAAGCACAATTTATCGTCAGGTAGGCATCATTTTTGTCACGATTATAGACAAAACAGTATACAGAACAATCGGTCCTCTTCTAGTTTTTGAACAAAAACCACATGCTTTTATTATTCCAAACCTTCATAACTTGCGAAATTTTCTCATATCAACTGTATAATCCCAAAATAATCATTTTTTCTCCCTATTCCTAAATATTTAGTTATTTACCACAATCTCTATTTTGGATAATTTTATGTACGCAACCGATTCTGTTCGCACGAGCAAGAGGGAAAGCGCCGAGGGCGAACCAGTTAAGGATGAAGCAAGCTCTTGCCCCGCGCGCTGTGGTCGATATGGAGACGACCCGACGGGGCCCTTGACGAGCTGCAAGACCGCCACCGCCGGGTCCATCCGAACCTGCCCGCTCGTCGCAGAGACACCAGCCGCAGCCGCCGCCCCTCCCCGCGGCGGGCGAGCGAGAGGAGGTGGACGACGGGTCCACGGCGAGCCGGGGCCCATCGCCGATGGCGACGCCTCGCCATCGTCGCCGCCACGGCCACGGCTCCGATCCCGCTCCTTGGACGTGGAGCCCCGGAGTCCCAGCATCTGCATCATCGTGGCCTCGCGGGGTGGGGGGATCTTCTCTAGGGTTTGGGGGATTTTGGAGAGGTCGGGGTCGGGTCGGGGTTGGGGAGGCGAGTCTTGAGTGCCGAGGCAAGGCGAGGCGAGTGTTGAGTGGCGGCATCGCGCGTCCCGCCGAGACGCCGAGTTCAATTGAGTTGGGCTAATCGGTTTATTCGGTAATTTTGGTTTTCAGTCGATTTATACCAAAAATATCGAATAAACCGATGCCACGTTCCGATCTCGAATCAAATACCGCTTAAACCAAGTTGATCGGTTCGGTTCCGCTTTTTGGTTCGATTTTTCGGTTCGGTGTAAAATTGCACAGTCCTACTTGTAGCCCAGTCCACCACGGTGTTCACCACCGCCCACGTTCACGCAAATGACACCGTATCTTCTTAAAAATTTTGGTATTAATACATTTTAAAAATCTAACTCTCTAAACTTGCCACCGTGACAAATAACACATATTACCTATCATGTTATAGAAACTAGGTAGCACTTGATTATTCTTTACTTACTGAAGGCAAAATTAGATTTCAAAAGTTTATCATTTTAAGTGAAAAAGGTATCCCACCTATGATTATTCTAAGCATGGCTAAGCTTTGCTACAAAAATTGTCCAATTAATACTAATGTATCAACTAGGTTTCTCTCTATGGTAAGAAGGCATTATAAGTTCAATGTTAAATTTAGCCATAAACAAAGGATTTGGGTATAACTGGAATTTAAATCGAATTTAAACTAGGTTTGAATAAAAGCACACATGCATAATATTTAAAATCAACATAAATAATTTAATTATTGAGAGCAACATGATCAAAGGTGTATCTTGCCTTGCTCAAAATCTTGGTGCTGCGTGTCGTCGCAATCGAACTTTCCGAATTCGTCGTAATCTATACACGAAGAATCAAAGCAAACAAATTAAAACAAAATTCAAATAAGATTCAAAAAGAGTCCATAAATGGGTAGTTTAGGATTTTATAATAATTTAGAAATTTTAATAGGTCCAATCGGAGTTAAGATGAAGGAGAACGGGTCTCTGAAAGATTAAAACTAAAGAAAAAAAGAAAAGGCTGATTTTCTGAATATTTTGCACTAAAAAGAAGTTCTGATGTCTAATTGGCCAAAGGATGTTCGGATCGTCGGGTGAAGTGGGGAGTGAATGGGACCTTTAATGGTGGCAATTGTCTCGTGATTGTCCATGGTGGCTTGGCGCAGGGAAGAAGGAGGGGAGGAAGAAGGATAAACTGCCAGGCGGGACCGGGTTGTCAGTGGGTGGGAGAGGGAAGAGAGAGGAGGCGGGAGGCTGTCCGGTGGGCCTGGTGGAGGAAGAGAGGAAGGAGGGGTGGTGCAGGTGGAAAGGATGGGCGACATGAGGCGGCGGGGTGAAGATCCAGCATCCACGTGTTAGCTGAAGAGGGGAGGAAGGCGGGGAAGGTTGGGGCAGCGGGATGGGGCCGTGTGGACGCATCGAGGCCATCCATGTGCCACCCGAAATTGAATTTCTTATTAGGATTTTCAGAAAAGGCTAAAAACCAAATAAAGGCTTTAGAAAACACCAAATAAAAGTCCAAAAATTCCACAAAAATTCATAGAAGTTTATGGGAGCAATATGGACTTAGGAAAAGTATTTCCAACTTATTCCGAGATTTAGTTTTGATACTAAAATACTTTTTAGTCTTAAAATTGATTTTAAAATTTCAGAAAAACACAAAAGATCCAGATAAAGGCCATATCAGTCTAGATATTTAATTTGAAATAAGTGTTTTACATAAATTCAAAATATCTTTTATTTAATTATATTTTATGTTTTCAATTAAATTAAGTTTTAAAACAAAGGCCAATTTTAAAAGAAAACCGTGCAAATAAACTTTCTAAATTTCAGGCAACCAAAAGCAATTGTTTTATTTTATTTTAAATTAAATTGATTGTTTTCACTAATAAATTGAAAAAAAAAATTGGGCTATTACAGTGATGTGACACCTAGTGCTCGTCGGCAGTCGGGTCCATCCGCTTGACCTGAGTACAAGCTAAAAGTTAGCAAGACTGTAGTGTGGAAAGCAGAGCGTAGCGGTTCCCAGCGGGCCTACATTGTCGTATCTGCGTACGACTCCTAGCGCACGTCGTCGGCTGTGAGGCGGTCGAACTGCTCCACAAAGGGCAGGTACGCCCGCGTGACCTGCACGTGCGTGAACTGTACCTGCAATAAAGACAAGTTGTTAACTATGACCATCGTTAATACGAAGAAAATAGTTGAATGTGATAATACTTACCCATCGATGACACCAAATAGAACTCATCGTCGGCCGGTCGATGTCTCCCCCCGGATACATCTCGGACCTGTACGGACCCATGTCGTCTAGCATAGGTCGTCCGAGGCTGAAGCGCTCGAATGGCCACAACTACAGCAGTAGGAGACAGCCCGCGAGGACTGAGTTCGCCTTGGTCCTCGAACACGCATCGCACAGAAGCGGTACGTCGCGACAAATGCGGCCGATCCCGGTGACCTGGCTCGCTGCTTTGCGATCGCCCTCGCATGAGCGATCAGGCGTGCATCCACGCTGTTGCCATGGCTGGTGGTGAAGAGCACACAACCAAACAGCCACAACACGTACGCCTCCAAGTGGCGTGAGACCCGTGTCGTCGCCTCTCTGACCATGCACTCCACCTGAATGCAAACAAGATGTTATTAGTATGTAATAGCGTAAATAAGAGCTTCGCAAACATAATCGATTGTAAATACCACGTACCCGGTACTGTGCAAGCCACCTAAGCGACGGCCCGTGGGTCTGACTCGCCAGGAAGATGTGGTGGTCATCGGCGGCACCCGGTGAAAGGACCCCCTCGAATCTGCCGAGCAGGTCAGCGCGCCACTCGGCCGGGGCCTCCGGTAGGAAGGCAGTGCCTCCCGCGATCGGAAGGCCAAGAAGCAGGGACACATCCTGCAGGGTCGGCGTCATCTCCCCGAATGGGAGGTGGAAAGTGTACATCTCAGGCCGCCAACGATCCACCAAAGCCGTCAACAGGAACAGTATGCTTGCGGTGATTGCAGCTTCTTGCACAAGCCATTTTCTTCCTCTAGTATGCTTGTTGTGACTGCTACTTCTCGCTGCCTAACTACATTCAGTTCAATTGAAACTATACTATTTACCAACAATACTCACAAAGGCCAAGTCAGTTTGTCTTTAGTGTTTCTTCACATAAGATGCTGGCTGACATCCATACAACTAGCGACAAGACTTCAAAGGCCAAGCATCTGTCGTACAACAGTCTTATGGCCAGCTATGCAAACAGTGGAACAAAAGGAATATGAGCATGCACTAGAGACAGTCTTTGCGTAGAGGTGTATTTTATATGTGAATTTTAAGCTTCTACATTCAGATAATCATAGCATGTATTAAACTCAAAATGGCAGAGCAATACTATATGTGGAACTAAGGATGGGTTTGGTTAGTGTCCAAACAAGGTACCAAGCCAAGCTGCCAATTGTTGGCAAGAGACATGGGACTCACTTTACATAGGGAGAAAAATTGGGAGAGTTGGCTAACAATTGTTGATGACTAAAACCAAGGCCAATGGTTTGGAATCTAATGGAGCAAATTTTGGCTAAAACGATGTCTGCCAAACAAATGCCAAATTTTGTTGGTTGTGACCAAGGTAGGCATGGTATTCATTCAACAGTGTTCACCAATGACCATGGACTATTAAATTTGGGTCTTTCGCTATTTAGAAAAATCATGTAAACTATGGCACCTCCATTTTAATATTCCCCGCTGATTGAAAAAATGCCCTCCGACCACCTTACACTATCTGCATCACATGACTAAACTGGAACTCCTAATCAATCTGAAAACGGAAATGTGGATTTTATGATAATTAGACTCCCTACATAAGTACATATTGATTCACGCCAAGTAGCACCAAAAACCTGTTTCAGCCGCATAACCACAGAGTCAATTAGCTAAATTGAATGGTCCGGCTACAGATTCACCTGTGGGCATCACATATCTATACGTGCGACCATCCTAATTAATCTAACCATCACACAGGGTTTCAAACTGGTAGCTGAACAGAGAAGCACAGGAATCAAGCCCCACCTGGTGGTTGCCGCACTGGTTGCAGGTGGCGCAGGGCACGTAGGTGACGGTGCTCCCAGAGTCCACGATCAGCGCGAAGTCCTGCGGCGGTGTCCCGATGTACAACCTCGTCGTGTAATACCTAACCAACACGACAACAAGCACAAACCTCCCGCCTCGATCCAATAGAGCATCCAAAAATTTTGGGGCAAAACAACGAGACTCGGGGCGGGGGGCGTCCACCTTTACCGACCCGTTGGTTGGGCGCATGCGGGCGTTAGGCGCGTGCGGGCTACGACGGCGAGGAGGAAGACGACGGCGGTGAGGGCCGGGAGCGCGCCGAGTCGACGACTCCAGCGGCGACTCGCCATGGTCGCGCCGCGCGGGGAATGGGAGGGTGGAGCTGTGGAGGCCGTCGTGCCGAGGCGACGACTTGCTAGAGTAAGGGCGACGGCCAAGGGATAGTATCGTAATTTACGGGGTCCTCGCGTTCGCGGGACCGTGTCTTGGTTACCCCGGTGGGGATAGCCTCGTAGATCCCGCATGTCAGTGGGTGGGAGTTGCTTCGTGGATCTAGCTGACAGGTGGGGTACGGAAACCTGGGGCCCTGCCGTCGGTGGCTTAGGCCCTGTTCTTTTCAGCTTCTAAAAGCTGCTTTTCGGCTTTTCTACAGTAACTAGCTTTTAAACGGAGTATCTTTTTAAGATAGAGTCTACTAGTTAATTGTAGTACATACTTCACTGACTTCATTTATATCGTCAAAAACTGCACGTGGGTTTCTGTTACTCTGTAATCTCTTGTACAAACAGACCAAAAGTCAAAAGCCACAGCCAAAAGCCACAAGCCGCAGCCAAAAAGAACAGGCCCTTAGGTGTGCGATTGGATTGGGTGCGTAACTGCATTTTTCTAGCGAAAGATTTGGAGTGTGGAAGGGGGAGGAGGCTTCGTTCGGTTTTTTCGTTTATATGGTTCGGTAATACGGTTTGATTGGTAAATACGGTTTTAGCAATTTGAGAAATACGATATTTTATAGAATACGGTATGGTATCGGTAAATACCATTTTATTTCGGTACGGTATCGGTAAATATCAATTTTACCAAAATTTACACGAATTGCTAAACATTAATCACTTAATCTCCAATTCTCCATTCCAGTCAGGCACTCATCTAGAATTCCAGACTGCAGTCTGGCTGCTGGCACTTCTTGCTACTAGAGCATAAATAACACTTAGATCAAAGACAGTCATCCACAATCTTCTTTTCTGACATTCTTGTCAATGTCCTTAATCCTCAGTTCCTTACCACTCCATTGTCTAAATACGAACGTGAGGTTCATGTTCTGCTAGAGCAGAAATAGCGTGGCATAAGCTTCGCAGTAAATATCCTCCGGAAAATATATTGTAACTGCAATCACTCAGCCAGCAATTCGGCCATGAACAAATCAATTGAGCATCAATATAGTAGTAAGCACAATTTATCGTCAGGTAGGCATCATTTTTGTCACGATTATAGACAAAACAGTATACAGAACAATCGGTCCTCTTCTAGTTTTTGAACAAAACCACATGCTTTTATTATTCCAAACCTTCATAACTTGCGAAATTTTCTCATATCAACTGTATAATCCCAAAATAATCATTTTTTCTCCCTATTCCTAAATATTTAGTTATTTACCACAATCTCTATTTTGGATAATTTTATGTACGCAACCGATTCTGTTCAGACCAGAGCAAGAGGGAAAAGCGGCCAGGAGGGCGAACCTGGTTAAGGATGAAGCAAGCTCTTGCCCTGGCGCGTGTGGCCGCATATGGAGACGACCCCGACGGGGCCCTTGACGAGCTGCAGCACTGCCACCGCCTTCGGGTCCATCCGGAACCTGCCCCGCTCGTCGCAGACACCACCGCGCAGCCGCCCCTCCCTCCCCGCGAAGGGCGGCGCGAGAGGAGGTGGACGACGGGTCCACGGCGAGCCGGGCCCATCGCCGATGGCGACGCCGCCATCGCCGCCGCCACGGCCACGGCTCCGATCCCGCTCCTTGGCGTGGAGCCCGAGTCCCAAAGATCGCATCATCGTGGCCTCGCGGGGTGGGGATCTTCTCTAGGGTTTGGGGGATTTTGGAGAGGTCGGGGTCAGGGTCGGGGTTGGGGAGGCGAGTGCTGAGTGCCGAGGCAAGGCGAGGCGAGTGTTGAGTGGCGACTGCGCGTCTGGCCGAGACGCTGAGTTCAATTGAGTTGGGCTAATCGGTTTATTCGGTAATTTTGGTTTTCAGTCGATTTATACCAAAAATATCGAATAAACCAGATGCCACGTTTCCAGATCTCGAATCAAATACCAGTTAAACCAAGTTGATCGGTTCGGTTCCGTTTTTTTGGTTCGATTTTTTCGGTTCGGTGTAAAATTGCACAGTCCTACTTGTAGCCCAGTCCACCACGGTGTTCACCACCGCCCACGTTCACGCAAATGACACCGTATCTTCTTAAAAATTTTGGTATTAATACATTTTTAAAAATCTAACTCTCTCTAAACTTGCCAGCTGTGACAAATAACACATATTACCTATCATGTTATAGAAACTAGGTAGCACTTGATTATTCTTTACTTACTGAAGGCAAAATTAGATTTCAAAAGTTTATCATTTTAAGTGAAAAAGGTATCCCACCTATGATTATTCTAAGCATGGCTAAGCTTTGCTACAAAAATTGTCCAATTAATACTAATGTATCAACTAGGTTTCTCTCTATGGTAAGAAGGCATTATAAGTTCAATGTTAAATTTAGCCATAAACAAAGGATTTGGGTATAACTGGAATTTAAATCGAATTTAAACTAGGTTTGAATAAAAGCACACATGCATAATATTTAAAATCAACATAAATAATTTAATTATTGAGAGCAACATGATCAAAGGTGTATCTTGCCTTGCTCAAAATCTTGGTGCTGCGTGTCGTCGCAATCGAACTTTCCGAATTCGTCGTAATCTATACACGAAGAATCAAAGCAAACAAATTAAAACAAAATTCAAATAAGATTCAAAAAGAGTCCATAAATGGGTAGTTTAGGATTTTATAATAATTTAGAAATTTTAATAGGTCCAATCGGAGTTAAGATGAAGGAGAACGGGTCTCTGAAAGATTAAAACTAAAGAAAAAAAGAAAAGGCTGATTTTCTGAATATTTTGCACTAAAAAAGAAGTTCGGACTGTCTAATTGGCCAAAGGATGTTCGGATCGTCGGGTGAAGTGGGGAGTGAATGGGACCTTTAATGGTGGCAATTGTCTCGTGATTGTCCATGGTGGCTTGGCGTAGGGAAGAAGGAGGGGAGGAAGAAGGATAAACTGCCAGGCGGGACCGGGTTGTCAGTGGGTGGGAGAGGGAAGAGAGAGGAGGCGGGAGGCTGTCCGGTGGGCCTGGTGGAGGAAGAGAGGAAGGAGGGGTGGTGCGGTGGAAAGGATGGGCGACATGAGGCGGGGTGAAGATCCAAGATCCACGTGTTAGCTGAAGAGGGGAGGAAGGCGGGGAAGGTTGGGGCAGCGGGATGGGGCCGTGTGGACGCATCGAGGCCATCCATGTGCCACCCGAAATTGAATTTCTTATTAGGATTTTCAGAAAAGGCTAAAAACCAAATAAAGGCTTTAGAAAACACCAAATAAAAGTCCAAAAATTCCACAAAAATTCATAGAAGTTTATGGGAGCAATATGGACTTAGGAAAAGTATTTCCAACTTATTCCGGTATTTAGTTTTGATACTAAAAATACTTTTTAGTCTTAAAATTGATTTTAAAATTTCAGAAAAACACAAAAGATCCAGATAAAGGCCATATCAGTCTAGATATTTAATTTGAAATAAGTGTTTTACATAAATTCAAAATATCTTTTATTTAATTATATTTTATGTTTTCAATTAAATTAAGTTTTAAAACAAAGGCCAATTTTAAAACAGAAAACCAGGCAAATAAACTTTCTAAATTTCAGGCAACCAAAAGCAATTGTTTTATTTTATTTTAAATTAAATTGATTGTTTTCACTAATAAATTGAAAAAAAAAATTGGGCTATTACGGTGATGTGACACCTAGTGCTCGTCGTGCGATCGGGTCCATCCGCTTGACCTGAGTACAAGCTAAAAGTTAGCAAGACTGTAGTGTGGAAAGCAGAGCGTAGCGGTTCCCAATGAGCCTACATTGTCGTGTCTGCGACGACTCCTAGCGCACGCCGCCGGTGTGAGGCGGTCGAATCGCTCCACAAAGGCGTGTGCGCCGCGCGACCACACGCGCGTGAACTGCACTGCAATAAAGACAAGTTGTTAACTATGACCATCGTTAATACGAAGAAAATAGTTGAATGTGATAATACTTACCCATCGATGACACCAAATAGAACTCATCGTCGGCCGGTCGATGTCTCCCCCCGGATACATCTCGGACCAGACGGACCCATGTCGTCTAGCATAGGTCGTCCGAGGTCAAGCGCCGAATGGCCACAACTACGCATGAGAGACACCGCGAGGACCGAGTTCGCCTTGGTCCTCGAACACGCATCGCACAGGCAGCGGTACGTCGCGACAAATGCGGCCGATCCCCAGCTGACCTGTGGGGCCTCGCTGTTTGCGATCGCCCTCGCATGAGCGATCAGGCGTGCATCCACGCTGTTGCCATGGCTGGTGGTGAAGAGCACACAACCAAACAGCCACAACACGTACGCCTCCAAGTGGCGTGAGACCCGGTAATCGTCCGCCTCTACAGCCATGCACTCCACCTGAATGCAAACAAGATGTTATTAGTATGTAATAGCGTAAATAAGAGCTTCGCAAACATAATCGATTGTAAATACCACGTACCCGGTACTGTGCAAGCCACCTAAGCGACGGCCCGTGGGTCTGACTCGCCAGGAAGATGTGGTGGTCATCGGCGGCACCCGGTGAAAGGACCCCCTCGAATCTGCCGAGCAGGTCAGCGCGCCACTCGGCCGGGGCCTCCGGTAGGAAGGCAGTGCCTCCCGCGATCGGAAGGCCAAGAAGCGAGGACACATCCTGCAGGTCGGCGTCATCTCCCCGAATGGGAGGTGGAAAGTGTACATCTCAGGCCGCCAACGATCCACCAAAGCCGTCAACAGGAACAGTCGAATAGGAAGAGTCGTGATCGCTCCACGGCCTCGTCCCCGCTCGCGGCCAAGGTGGGTCCATCCTCCTCCGTGGCCTGCACCATCCGGGCAAGAGGGAGTAGCCCGGCATCCCGCAGCCTACAAACAAAGTGAAAGTCAAGACGAACGTTCTACGGCAAAGATCAAACATCAAGTGAGTGCAAACCTGACTGTCCAACGGGGGTCGAGTCCCCAAGCCACGCGAGGTGTGCATGTCCGGACCACTCCCAGCTCAGCCGGCTCGTCCGTGCTCCCCGGTGGCGGCACACGACGGGAAGCGCGGAGCACCTAGTCCACGTGCTCGTCCAAAAGCAGGTACCGTCAGTTAGAATCACGACCATTACGAGCCATACCTGCAAAAAGAGTTCAAGTTAGCACTTATAAGGAACCAAAATAAACATGTCATAACCCACTACAAAAAACGCGCACGATTAATTTTTATCCTCAATATTTACTGATTTTTCTAATATGTATAAATATCACCGCATAATTAATTTGTACATTACGATCACAAAATGTCTATACTAAATTTTTGTACACTAAAATGTCTATACTAAATTTTTGTACACTAAAATGTCTATACTAAATTTTTGTACACTAAAATGTCTATACTAATTTTTTTACACTAAAATATCTATACTAAATTTTTCTATACTAAAATGGCTATACTAAATTTTTATACAATAAAATGTCTATACTAAATTTTTCTACACTAAAATGGCTATACTAAATTTTTCTATACTAAAATGTCTATACTAAATTTTCTACCCTAAAATGTCTATACTAAATTTTTGTACACTAAAATGTTTATACTAAATTTTTCTATACTAAAATGTCTATACTAATTTTTTTTCTACACTAAAATGGCTATACTAAATTTTTCTATACTAAAATATCTATACTAATTTTTTCTACACTAAAATGGCTATACTAAATTTTTCTATACTAAAATGGCAATACTAAAATTTTCTACGCTAAAATGTCTATACTAAAATGTCTGTACTAATTTTTTTCTACACTAAAATGGCTATACTAAATTTTTCTATACTAAAATGTCAATACTAAATTTTTCTACACTAAAATGTCTATACTAAATTTTGTATACTAAAATGTCTATACCAAAAAATACTATACAAAATTTCTACACTAAATTTTCTACAATTTTTACTAACACTAACAAAAATAATATACAAAAAATACCTGGATCTAAATCTTCCCTCTCCTCTTTTCTCCTCTCCCTCTCCTCTTCTCCCCCTCTTCTTCTCCTCTCCTTTCTCTTCTCTTCTTCTCTCGCGCTCGCTCGGTCGATTGGAATGTAAGTAGTGCCTCGGCGGCGGCCGAGCGTGCCGCACTTTTAACCCACCCCTAGTCGCCACACGGTTGGGCGACTGGACTCACGTCGCCCAACGGTTACTAGATCCGCCAGATGTCGCTGCTGAGTTGGGCGAAAGGGTTCAGTCGCCCAATGGGGAGGCGACTGTAGCCTATTTTTGTAAAAAAAATTTCACGGGTATTTTTCTGTAATTTCGATTAAAAATAGATTATTCGTACAAAAAAATCTCTATCTTATGCTGTTGTATATCCGGGCAAAGAATTCTCCACTATCTTAGCGTCCCTGCTGTTCTCTTCTAGAGTTACCTGCAGACCATACCATTGCTTATTCTGAAAATACATACTATTTCTTTCCCTCCACAAACACCACAGAGTTGCTGAAGTTAACATGTTCAGAGCAACATGATTCCTGTTACAAATCCACCAACTAGCAATCATCATACCCCTCCTATTCCAGGGGGATTCCCGGCCGCGCGCGCGAGCCCGGCGCGTGTCCCGGAAATCGCGTACGGTCTGGGGTGGCAATATCCCGTGGTTTCCCGAAATTACGTACAGATCCCTGGTTCTCGCAAAAAGGTCCCTGTCTTTTTTCCCTCCGTTTTGCAGGATGGCCCCCCGCGTTTTCAGAAATTGCACACGGGTCCTCGTTTATTTACGTACAGGTCCCCGCGCTGTTTTTTTACGTACAGACCCTCGCTTTGTCCAACAAAAAACCTTTTCTTCTTGCGAAAATACGCATATGCCCTTAGATTTTTTTGAATAATTTCTCGCGATTACGGTGCCTCGCGCAGCGTGGCGCCGCGCCTACGAGGCTAGTAGATTCGAAATTAGAACCTATTTGCTTGCGCAGCAGTACTGACAACTCTGTCCAGATTAAAGAGGCAAGCACACACTCAAAAAATAAATGACGAACTGATTCGTGTTCAGAAAAGAACAGACAAGTTTTGTCTTCAACATTTTCCCTTTTAGCTATCTCTAGTCAAAATTCTATTGTTGGCCACCAACCAGCGAAAAAAGTGTTCTTGGAGGCGCACAAATTTTCCAAACAGCTGGAACATGAATAGGGACAACACCTCTAGAAGTAATCAAAGCATACGGGGACTGCACATACCAGACCATGGCATCATCCTCATTGTGAAACAAATGGTTTGAGCAATGCTAAAGATATAAAACAACTGCTGCGTACCCCTATCATCAACACACCTTCTGAAAGTCATTTTTAAGTCCACACCATCCCAGGCCTCACTAATAGTGACACCTTTTTCGTTGACTATTTCATACATGTCGCAAAATTGAATTGCCAAGCTAGGGCTACTGAACCAGTGGTCCTCCCTGTTAAGGGTATTAGAGATAAAATATTAGAAATAGAATAGGTTTGTTATTCTATCTCCTTCCTTATCTCTATATGGTATATCCTCTCTTGTACTCCTATATATATATGACATTTTGGATCTCATATCAACACACATAATATTCATAACACTCCCAAGATCTAATGATCTTACCATTGCCAACCTGCCACTTATACACTATTTTAGCAGCCTTGCTTTCCCACAACACACCTTTGCAGAAAGGAGAGGGTCCCTCCATTGGACAGGTGAAAATATTAGGATCTTTTATTTTATACTTATAGTCAAGTATCTGTTTCCAGATTTTGTCACCATCCAACTGATGTCTCTAATCCTAGGAGGCACAAATTAAGGTCTCTCAGGTTTGGAATGCCCATACTCCTAAACTCCTTCATGCAAATCATTTCCGATTAATAAGTGATAATGATGCTTATCCTCACTATCATTCTTATCACCTGTATGGAAAGAGTTTACTTTCCAAAAAAAATTTAAACTTGACTATAATGAAAATTATGTTCGGATAGTTGACCGGCCAGTGGAGCAGCCGTTGGATTGAATTATATTATGACTGGTAGTTGGAACCTTGGAAAGGAAGCTCTGGATTGTGTGCTATGCAGGGGCGGTCAGACCAGTTGCTGAGGTGGCGGTCTGATCGGCCGCTTGGTAGCAGTCAGACCAGCTAAATTCTAAATTTCAACTAAGATTCTTGATTTTTGGGAATTTGATCGTGAATCGAGTCGAATTACCATAAGCCAGTATATTCATATTGTATGAAATATGTTTGAGCTAACGTGGGTCAAGTTGTAAAGAACTTGTGCCCAGAAATAGATTCTTGGTTTTTGAATATGTAGGGTAGCTTAAGGTCAACTATGGTCAATGACGAGAACCGAGACTACACTCATGGAGGAGCCGAAGTCCAGAATGGTCAAGGATGTTACGTGAGATGATTGAGCTCAAGCATAACACAAGAAAGATAAGGAATGTTGAAGGAAAATTTCGAGCGATGTGTTGCACTAAATGGTTTGATCGATCCAAGTAAAGCGCGATCCAGTGAAAATAAGAGCAGGAGAGACTTGCCGATGCATAGCAAGTCATTGATGCACCTACACGTGGCAAACATGGCAATTTCTTGCAAGGGAAGGAGAAGACTGGGTCAAGGTGAGGGTATTTTGGTAATTGGCCAAATACCAGAAACTTCGCTGGATAAAAACCATGATGCTTATGAAATTTGTTTAGATCAAGGATATACTAAGAAAATCAAGTAGATAAAAGGCTAAAAACTTAGCTGGTTCGAGCTCATATGCTTTGAAAGGAGAAGACTGGGTCAAGGTGAGGGTATTTTGGTAATTGGCCAAATACCAGAAACTTCGCTGGATAAAAACCATGATGCTTATGAAATTTGTTTAGATCAAGGATATACTGAGAAAATCAAGTAGATAAAAGGCTAAAAACTTAGCTGGTTCGAGCTCATATGCTTTGAAAAGCGTGCATAAGTTAAGTGAGTGTAAAATCCGTATGGTGTGGGTTAGCCAGTTTTTCCCTATTATGCTAGTGAATAGTATCTATTACAGTAGATGTGGATTGATTACTCTATTTATTTAATAGGTTCGGAATGGAGGCATGCAAGCTAACCATCCCAACATTTTTATTCTTGAGTTCTAGGGTTAGGGTTTAAGATAGAAGAGTGAGTGTTGTGTACTCTCTTGTCCTCCTTTTGGAGTGGCAATGAAACATTCTTCTTCAAGTAGCAATAGATCACCTTTGTTCATCTCCCATGAAGTGTTCTTGTCTTGGTTAATTTGCTCTTGTTCTTGTTAGTTCTTTGTCTCTTCTCTCTCTTCTTAATTTTGCTGCATACTAAGGACGTGTAAGTAAAGGAGATGACTTATGTAAATTAAATCCCATCTATCTAGGCATTCTTGTTAGTGCTTCTACTTCAGTAGGTTAGATCCCTTCAAAAGATCAACTACCATGCACCTTCTATAAAAAGGATGGTCATCTTATTGAGTTTTGCTTTTACAGGGTCAAGTTGAGAGGAGAGAGCGCATGGATACCTTGAGATCCATTAGAGAAGTTTTTCACTCATGAGCGTTCCTAGAGCCAGGCCTTCAGTCTCAAGTGCTCCTAGAGTTAGGCCTAGGGTCATAGACTACTTGGTTGACTCCTTTGATATAGCTCAACAACATCGTGGGTTAGGGTTTTGTGAGGATAGATAACAAGTAGCTTCTAGACAGGGGAGTATTGGTCTTTTGGTAGACTGATTCGAGGAAGTCTAAGTAGTTCTTGTGTGCATTCTCATGATTTTCATACTAATTATTCTATTACTAGTGTCATGTGGCTCAGTACTAGATACCTAAGTCTTTTATTTCTAACCTAGTATTGAGGTACAAATGTCTTCTATTTCTGTCATGTAGGTCCGTCGAGTGAGGAATGAGGACGTGTGGCTTGTTGACTCTGGGTGTTTTTGACATATTATCGTATATTCTTATTTGGTTCTCCCCCTCACTCGTACATCTGGTGATGATTTGATCTTGTTCAGGATACTTCTATTGCGACTGTGATAACTAAGGGCTCCATGCGCATCAACAAAAAGTTTATACTGAAGGGCGTCGCTTTAGTAAGTAGGCTGAGATATAATCTACTATTTGTTTCTCAATTGTTGGATGAGGGTCTAGAGGTGAGGTTCAAGAGAGATGAGTGCAGAGTTCTAGATTCCTCTAATGAGTTTGTGTTTGTGATATCTAGGTTGAAGAATGCCTTTAGTGTTGATTTCATTGTCTCTCATAGCTCTAGTCTTAGGTATCTTGTGGCTTCTAACTCTCATGATCTTGTATTATGGCATTATATATTGTGGCATTATAGGCTTAGTCATATAGGCTTCGATCACTTATCTAGATTTAGTAGCATAGATCTTATCAGAGATTTACCTAGGTTTAAGTGTTGCAAGGACCTAGTTTGCTTACCCTATTGATATGATAAGATGGTTGTTGTTTCTCATCCACCTTTTACCAAGGTGATGATCAATACACCAAAACAGCTCTGGTACTTAGATACTATTGGTCTTTCTAGAGTCCGGTTTATAGGAGAGAAATGACATGTGCTTGTCATTGTAAATGACTTTTCTAAGTATTCTTCGGTGTATTATCTTACTTCCAAGAATGAGGCATTTGGTTGCTTTAGGGAGTTGGTTCTTAGATTAGCTGTTGATCTCCTAGTAGCTTTAAGAGTCATTAGGAGTGACAATGACACTGAATTCAAGAATTCAGTTTTTGCCACTTTCTATACTGATCAAGGTCTAGAGCACCAGTTCTCTTCTCCTAGAATTTTACAGCTAAATGGAGTTGTAGAGAGGAAGAATAGGACTCTAATGGAGATCGATAGGACTATGTTGGATGAGCATAGCACTCCTAGGATGTTTTGGGCTGAAGTAATTTCCAACGCTCATCTAACAGGGTGTTTTTGAGATCATCCTTAAATAAGACTTCTTGTGAGTTGAGGTTTAGTCGCAGGCCTAGAGTCTCACTTTAAGATCTTTTGTTGCAAGTGCTTCGTTCTAAAATATGATAACTTAGATATATTTGAATCAAGATCCTCATATGGCATATTTCTTGGATATCCTGCTCATACTTGTGGCTATCATGTCTTAAATTTAGATACTAACAAAATTTTAGAGACTTGTAAAGTCACTTGTGATGAGGCTAGTCCTAGTACTAGACCCGACAGTGCAGATATATAGGTACATGGTGTTCAGGAGAGCATCTTTATCGACAACAACTCTGACCTAGAGGATGAAGATCTAATTCCTCTTCTTGTTGCTCCTGAGTTGGATAGAGAGCCTACTTCTACTACTTCAGCCTTAGTTGAGCAGCCTCCTTCTACCTTCACCGATGCTTCGAGCGGCTCTACTTTTGCCTCTACAATCTATGAGGTAGAGACCATGTCTGCACGAGGACCATCACTTCGTATTCATTAACGACACCCTCTGGAGTAGATGATTGGAGATCTCTATGAGCGAGTTACTCGTTCTAGGTTTATCTCTCCATATTTCTATGCTCATTCTGCTTTTGTTACATCCTTTGAGCCCTAAGATGTTATCCATGCTTTATTTGATGCCTCATAGGTCAATGCCATACATGAAGAGCATGAGAAATTTGAAAAAAAAACAAAGTCTGGTTCTTAGTTGAATCCCTTCATGATCATAATATCATATGAACAAAATGGGTATTAAAAAAATAAGCAAAGTGAACATGGATTAGTGGTTCGCAACAAGACTATACTTGTAGTTCAGAGTTTCTCCTAGGTAGAGGGCTTACACTTTGAGGAGACATTTGCACATGTTGCTAGATTGGAAGCTATTCGCATTCTGCTAGTGTTTACTAAGTCTAAGAGCTTTAAGTTGTTTCAAATGGACGTCAAGAATGCATTTCTTAATGGTTCCCCCTAATTGGAGAATCGTTGTTCGTCTACCCAACCAACTACTCCTTTGAAGCTCTATGTCTTGACATGTGGGCCTCACCTGTGGCCGATGCTTTCTACGGTTAAGGAGTAGAACATGTGTGCTCTCACTCCCTCAACCGCTCTATGTTTGGTCCTGTGTCTCTGACAACAACCATCCTATGGTTGTTTCCTGAGACTCTTCCTCACTGACAATAATTGATTAATAGTTATTGATTAGACTTCTCTTACAACCAACAACTGCTGACATGTGCAGACGGAAAAAATCGACAAGACGCCTATTCATGTAAACAACTGACGCCTCTTCGACGCTATTTAAGCATTACTCAAGGGAGACAACGAAGAGAATACAGTGAAAAGAATGAGACAACGAATGAAGACAGTAAGACAACGAATGGAGAGAAGAAAAGGGAGAACAACAATAGCAAGATCATTCCGCATTAGGGAAAATAGTATTTTCCCTTGTAATCGCTCATTAAGAGCAAGTTGCAATTTCATTATAGCGATAAAGATCATCCCATTTCTCATGTTCATCCTTCTGTGAGGCTTGGATTTCCCTACTATTCGTAAGATTGACGACTCGATCATCGGTATATCTCCTCTCTTAGCTAAATATATTATTTTAACGACTAGAGTGTGTTTCAACAAAGAACCATTAAAGTTTACTATTTTTCAGCAAAGCTACAAAAAGATTATGTCCTAGAGCAAATATCACAAATTTTAGAGCGTCTTGTACCTAATTTTGCCTACTGTCAATTTAGATAGCTCAACATTATTTTGGTGTGTACGTACTGTCACCCACAGATACGATACATATAAGGATGATGCAGCCCCATGCTATATTGTTGGAATCGTTTCCAACGGTATAAGCAGGTTTCACCTTGTTTTAACAAGTTTCATCCACATTTCACAGGTTTCATTAGGTTCCAAAAGAGTCTCAAACATATTTCATTTCAGCACATTGCACGCTCGTTTATCGCCTTCGTAGTCGTCGCTGCTTGCTCAACGTTCCTTTCAGCCACCATGTGCTCATGGCCACTCGCCTCGCCTGTGCGCTGCCCTTATGCTTACATCGCCACTATTCCTATCGGTCGACACAACATCGTGTCATCCTCCTCCAAGTGCTTCGCTGCATCCGTGCGCTTGGCTTTACTTGCTCGTGTGCATCGCCAAGCTGGCCGCTGCCATAGCTGCTAGCTACTAGAATGGCACAACCGCTAGCTGCTGCTTCTCGTGATGGAGAGAGAGAGAGGATGTGGTGGAGATGGTAGCCACTAGCTACGTCTGGATAAAAGTCGTTTGGATAAGGATAGAAAATGATGGCTCATTGGGTGACTATACTAGACGCATTGGAGAGTGATTTCTTATCTCGCCAGTTAGGCAAAGAACAATATACCGTTATCTAGATTTTTCGTAGATATAATTGTTCCAACAGAATAAAGAAGCATGCTGGCAATATGGCAAAGCCGCTGTTTCTCCGTGTATTGTTCTACGAAAAATCTGGATAAAAGTTGTTTCGGTTGAACCACTCAACCACAAGGCATGCCTCTTTGTTAAAGAAAAAAAAAGGCACGCCTCAATTTACTGGCCTTGTGCTGATATAGCCTCCTGATCGCGGAGCCTGCCTCAAGTCGAGCTCAATTTTCTGTACAGTAAACTTACTATGTTCTGTTGCAATAGTCGTGGAGTCGAAAATTTTCAGCGCAAAGGAGGTCATCTTCGCAAATGCCCGAAATTGATCGCAAGTGTATTGCTCCTTCGAGGCAAACGTTGAACCAAGAGTACAATTTGAAGGAGTCCTCAAAACACATCGCAGAACTTGCAAATTGCAATGTGAAGAACAAGAAACGGCCTTTCCTTTTTACATGCCTTTGGGGTAAGAAAAGAAGAGTGGAAAGCGAGCAAAGGAAACACGAAGGCATTACAGTGCAGACAGAAAAGTATGTTGGTCCGTTTGTAGGCATGGCGTGACGACGTAGGCACCTAACAGTGTGCGTGCGGGATCGTGCTTCGGTCTGGCATGATTTAGATTACACTTTTAAAGTTACCCTGATTACTCTAATCAAGTGTCGACATCAGTACATCACAGAGCGAAGAATTTCGTATACGTACTCCTACTACACACTTGCATCAACAATTTAAAAGACGGTAATCAAACGCCCTTAAAGAAGTAATAGTTGAGCGATGGCGAGAAGCTGAAAGCACCTCATTTCATTCTTGTCCTCGTATGATGACTGATAGTGCGGCGATTTTACCCCTCTCGCTCCGATTTCCAACGTAGCATCAACAACAAACTCTCACGAAGCCATTCAATGAATTGGCTCACCTAAAACTGAAAGGCTAAAGGCAGGAGAATCAGGCCGAAGCAGCGGTCTCTAGTCTCCAAAGTTGTCCAGCTCGTGACCAATAATTGGAACAAGATCCTGTGCAGAACTCGTAGGGTTTCGGAGACACGTTAAATTAATCACATTCCTGATGCAGACAGAGCAGTACTAGTAGTGGTAACCTCTTACAACAACAGCTTCTTCCGGTCTCCTCATGCTACTAATTGACAGCAGCCATAGAAAATCCAAAATTTACAAATATTTCGGTGGAGGCATTCTACTTCTGCGAGCACGCATGGTCCAAGGTGCAGCAATCGCCGGTCTAAGCTGAGCCTTCCTCTGCGGTCTAGTCGGACCGCCGGGCCGGGGTCCAGTGCGGCAGGCCGGGGCTGAAGTGGCTCGACACGACGCGCGAGTCGAGCAGCTCGATGATGGGCTGGAAGGTCACGCACCGGGGCACCTTGTACTGGTTGATGGACGCGCCGCGGGAGATGGCGTAGTCCATGAGCTCCTCGAAGGTGCCGGGCCGGACGACCCGGATCTCGAGCGGCCCGATCGAGCCGTCCGCGACCCGGCTCTGCCTGTACACCGTGTTCAGGGCCTCCTCCATCTCGAGGCAGCACATGTCGAGCGTCTCCTTGTCCAGCGCGGCGGCGGCGGCGGCGGCGGCGCCGGGCACCTTGGTCAGTAGCTCCCAGTAGATGACGTAGTGCCCCGGGATGCGCTTGGTGCACGCGTGGCTAGTGTACTCCACCACGGACGCGCCGTGCGGGCGGAGCAGCGCGGAGGCGCGCTCCACCGCGCGCTGCAGCTCGGCCTCGTCGGTCTTGTCGGACTCGATGGACAGCAGCACGTTCTTGCGGCGCACGAACCGGAACTGCGGCGCGGCGTTGTGGAAACCAGTCACGCGGAGGACGTCGCCGACGCGGTACCGGTTCAGCCCGGCGTAGGTGGTGATCACCAGCTCGTACTCGCGCCCGACCTCCACGCGCGCGAGGTCCACGAGCTGGCTTGCATCGCCGGACGCCGCGCCGATCTCGTCCACGGGGAGGAACTCGAAGTAGCCCATGTTGGGCATGATGGTGTAGGACACCTCGGATGGGTTGCATAGCGGGCGGAGGTTGAGGCCGAAGTAGCACTCGGAGGACGCGTACATGGTGCACGCCATCGGCAGGCCGCCGCTGTAGTACTGGAGGGTCGGGATGTACTGCGCCATCGCGCCGGTGACTATGACGTCCAGGTACTTGGTGTTCGGCCAAATGCGCGTGATGATGCCGGCCCAGTCGCCCTTGGAGCACTCGGCGCGGACGAACCGGGCGAGCTCGGGGTCCGGCCGGAGGATGCCGGCGACCGCCTCGCGCACCGACGGATCGGTGACGCGTGGGGTGAGCTCGCCGGCCTCGATGTCGGCGGCGATCTGCTCCCAGTTGAGCTGGAGGAAGCGGATGGCCCGGAGGAGGCCGGAGGCGAACACGGCGCCGAGGCGCAGCACGTCGTGGCGCTGGCACAGGCCGCACACCATCTGCGCGTACATGCTCTGGAACGCGTCCGCGCAGAGGATGGCCGCCGTCGGGCTCGTGTAATTATGGTAGGGGTCGTACGGCCGGTTCTTGAAGTGGTCGCTCTTGTAGTAGCTCGTCAGGACAGGCCGCGCCGTCAGGCCGCCTGGCGTCTTCGTCTCCGACTTCACGAAGAGGAAGTAGAGCCCCTTCCCCTTGTCAAGCCCCGGTACATACCTATACAAATCATTGAACGCACCGTGGCCATTAATTACTAACTGTACTTTATGCGTGTGTTGTCGAAATTATCGAGTGCCAATGAGTGGTAGTAAACTTACAGGTTCATGACTGGCATGAGGAGGCTGTAGAGCAGCTGGCGGCGGTCGAGCTCATCCTTGATGGTGGGCATCAGCTTGCGCTCGCCGGCCGACGTGCCGGAGCTGGTGAGGAACTCGGAGACGGGGTGCGCCGATAGGATGGGCGAGCGGTCTCCATTGGCAATGCGCTGGATGTACGGCTGCAGATCGTCGTACGACACCACCGGCACCTTGGCCCGGAAGGTGGCGCGGTCGGTGGCGCCGTCGAGGCCGCAATTCTTAAGGTACTCCGTGCCAGCATTCCGGCCGAGGATCTCAGCCAGGACGCGCTCCTGCACGGAGTCCACGTTGGAGGTCATCTCCTCAATGAACCGGAGTTTCTCGGCGTCCTTCTCTTTCACCGCCGCCGCCGGAGACGAGGCCGGGCTCCGGAGAGCCGAGCCAATGGCTGTTGACAAATCAGTCATCACCGCCATTGGTTCAACCCAAGCACTAACAGCGAATGCTAGCTTAGCTAGAGCTAGTGGCTAAACAAGGCGTGTGAGGGGCAAGAAATGTTTTGTGTTGCTGGTGTCGGAATGGCTTCGAACAGCGAGTTACTTATAGGGGAGGCGAGCTGGTCACGGGTGAGACGGGAAGGACACGGGGTGACGTCAGCGGTTGTCGGTCCACGGTGCAGCAACGGCGGGGCCCGGTGTCCCGTCAGGGATGGGCAACCACCCGGCACTGTGGAAGCACTTTTCTACAGGGACCTCAGCCAGACAACAGTGGTGATGGGGAGGGGCCTCAGTTCAGCTAAGCCCCTCCCCCACTGGATTTTCTTCTGGCACTGTGGGGCTGGCGGACAGCCACGTCGGAAAGGACAGGTCAGCACACAAGAGACGTGGCCGCTGCCCGCTGGACCCCGGGCGAGTGCTGAGCACTTCACCAGGCGGTAGTTTCTTGACGGATGCGTGGACGGTGCAAATTTTCTACAACTTGGTCATTGAGTTGGTGGAAGACTTAGCCATGTATACTGACTTGATTAACAAATTTGTTATCCATTGTTATCAGCAAAGAGATCAGAGAAAGAGGAAGCGAGCACGGCAGAAACGCTAGCTAAATTTGGGGTAGCTTCCCTCCCCTCCGAGCTTCTGAATCGAATGCAAAACCTCTGACGCCTGCCTGTGCTTCCGCTCGAACATGGGCTGTCCGTTCCGCCACCACGGGTCGAGGAGGGGCGAGCCATCCGAACAGACCGAGCCCCATCCACGACTTTCTTGGCGCAGCCTTTGTCGAGCCGCTTTTAGCACGACATGGAATTCCGTGCTTTACAGGCCGATCGATCGCGTGCGGCACGGACAGCCGCGCGTAAGCGGCAGCTAGCGCCGTTTGCTCGGTTGGATAGGGAAAGGCGATACCAAACTTCCCCTTGCGCGCGCGCATAGATCGCGACGGCTGAGTCATATCTTAACTCATTAGCCGTCTATGGCACAGCAACGGTTATGCGACTGCTAACCCCTTTTTTTTTCGGCGACGATATGCGACCTCTAACCTGGCGAGGTGCATTGAATCGTTGTGGTTGGGGAGGTTAGCTAGCGACTGGGACTAGGATTAGACTGAAGTTCCCCTCAGGTTACGGCTGGCGGCCACGTGAAGCCGTCGCAAGTTGTAACGTGAATCGATCGATGGAAAATAGGATGCCTGCCTGGATGGCATGGCAGATATTCTTCGTGTCAATCACTCAGCTCAACCGCGCCGTGGCACGGACAAAAAGAAAATTCCGAGTTCAGGATCCGGCCGAGATCCGGTTCGCGTTAAAGGAAACTTCAAATCACCGACCTGCCCGCAAATTTTATTTGCGACATGCGGGAGCTCCTCGCGTTTATTTTTTTTATACCGTCGGCTCGGCCGACGGCTTGTGCGACCGTGCACCGCCCATGCGGTTGCCGGCTGCATGATTAGGCGAAGCGGCATTAGCGAGTGGCGACTTCGTTCGCGTAAGTTGGTTGCGCGGCCGCGTCCGCGTCCCCGCGCGCGCGTGCAACCGAGTACACCGCCACACGGATAGCCAAGGCGAGTAGCTAGCTAGGCGACGCGCCGGGCGTGAAAATCCGCACCTGTTTTTGACCGCGCGGCTAAAGAAGGAAGAGCCAGCCGGGGCATGCAGCGCGGCTGGTTCTAAGCGTGCGGGCGGCAGAGCCTGTGCCGGCAAGTACCGCGAGGCTTGCCTTTTGCTCGACAGGAAGACGGGCGCACAGTTGGGCCTGTGTCACGTGAACCACAAGAGAACAAACATTTGTGGAGACTTTTTGTCCACGCGACGCCCGGCCCGTGCTAGAATTTCTCGGGGGAGACTCTCGTGGTCATGGCAGTCATGCATTTTGGTAGTTGCTTACCGCGGGGCTCTGTGAAGTGTGAACCGTGAAGAGCAAACCATGGCCTGTGTTTTGCATGGTGTTAGCTACTGCTGCTACTTTGGAGCTTGGTCTTGCTGTAGAGTTGTTAGTTTTTTTTTGTTACAGGTGGGATCGGTGTAAAAAAAATGTTATCCACGCATCAGCAACGAAGCCTCGGTTGTGGTCTTGTACTCTTTGTGGATACGATCGGTACCAGCTGCTTTCTTGTTGTGCATGTGGAAGATATTTGGAACAAAATCGGAAAAGGATAAAGAGGGAACAAAGGAATATGGACTCTACATCGTCATGTTAGCTATCTTATTTCTAGTAGTTTTACGCTGCCTTCAATTTTCCAAGGAATATATTTGCTAGTAGATGTTTGTCATCCAGCATCGTAGATAAAAGTCCGCACCGAAAGTTGTTCTTGGCAATTGGCATGCATGCAAATCGAGTACGACCACAATTTTTCTTCCATGTGTGGATTGTGTGTCTCATATCTTTTCGTATTTTATGTAATCTTTGGTGACGAATGCAGTAGAAAAAATTTGTCCAGTTTCTTTTTCTTTAGAAAGTCTGCAGAGAAGACACTGATTTTATTCGATCGAACTCAAACGGAATCAGCTAATTGGAATTCCAAAGGGATAAGCTTATCAGTGATTGTTTAACTTGATCGATCCTTTCTGAAGATCGAGCACGTACCTAGCACGCACGGCGTCCTTATATGTGGGGCCTGTTCTTTAACGATTTCTAAAAATGATTTTTAACTTTTGCTACAGTATCTAACTTTCAAGCCAACTATTTTCTCAAGAAGAGGTCTACAAGTTACGTTAAAAATCTAACATCTGTATTAACCAAAATCACAAGCGAGTATCTCTCTCCATAATCTCTATCACAAACAGCTAAAATTCAAAAATTTCAATCAAAAATCATAAATCGTAGCCATATCAAATATGCCTCAACTGATGCAGCAATACGCAGATGACAAAATGCCTAATGCGGTAGAGGTATTTCATAGCTATCCAATACTCGTACGCTTGCTACAAACATTGCACTCGGCAGTCTGACATTAGAAATTGCGTGTGGTAGCACTCCTCAAAGTAATTAACGACCGACCATGCATGGAGGATTGGAGGTGCACTTGACTGATAAAAAAGTCTTAACGTTGGTGGGCAGAGATAGCATATATAACTACCACCGTGATCAGAACCAGGACCATGCAAAATAGGGCATGTTCTACTCGGAAAATATAATCATTTGTTACTCTTATGAGTAGAGTGGCAACAGATTTGCCATCCTACCCCGTTGTCAGTGACTCAGATGGGCCCACATGTAAGTGACAGAGTTAATTGACCAATCTTAAGAGTGGCAAAAAGTTGAAATCCCCGTTCTACTCCATGTATGTTCTACTTATGGTTTTTGGTTGAAATTTTTGAATTTTGGCTGTTTACGGTACAGATTACGAAAAGATAGATACTTACTTACAATTTTAGTTGTTATAGATGTTGGACTTTTAATGTATAGATCGTTTAATTTGTAAACTCCGTCTTAAAAAAATACTCGTTTGAAAGTTAGATACTATAGCAAAAATAAAAAACCGTCAGCTTATGAGATAAAGACCAACCATACGCTCCCCGGCCACTTAGTTGAATTTGACAATCGACGCCGTCGTTCAACTTAGCTACACACATGCGACATGTATCGTGCTAGTTAATTTGTGGAACACATCGTTATCAAATAGCGAAAGACTGAAAGAAGTTACCTGGTTACTACATATATACTACGTACGGTCGAGTTTTGTGGGAGATTGGGATTGTGTGCAGCCAAGGTTAGGTATAGGCATCCGATTCTTGTGAAAAATTGTATTCATTGGTGCAGTGGCAGCTAACTAAGCACGATCTCAAGGATATCATGTTCTAGTGGAAGGTTATTTAGTCGCCAGTAAGCCTCGTGCCGTACCGTACCGGATAATCTACTTGCTGTAAAGCAGCGGTTAGGTACGTACCTGGAAACAGCGTTAAATAATTAGCTGATCTCAGTCTCGTGATTAGTAACTTTACTGTCATATGAACCAACCGAAGTTGAAAGAATGGAAGACCAAAAGAACATTGCAAGTGCTCCTGTGATAATATGCATGCTCCATGCATGAATCTCGCATGCATGTACCATGGGCTAAATGGGCATGCAGTTAAATCACCTTACACATCTCACACCTAAACAGTAAACGCACGCGGCGAAAACCTCCCTGGAAGGTTCTGCTTGCCACCGAATTCGTCCGCACAACCTTTTCTGTGGCGTCTGTGGCAGTGCGATCCACGACCGGCCGGCCGGGCAGGATTTGATGGTGAGCCCGGCGGCCCGGCCGGACTTAAATAGATCTCCTTTCTGGATTTGATCGGTTGAATTGGACTCACTGTCTACTCCTTTAGATGATAAACCTCGAGACAGACACAGTAACCATTCCATTATGTAGCTAGCATTTGCACGCAGAAATCAAAAGGTGGATGGAAAAGATAAGGTGCCATGCATGGAGTGAATTACCAACAGGCAAACAGGTCGACAGTGTGCATGCATGCATAAAGAGATTGGCTCGACAAGGATACCAGACTCGGCACATGCCACAACGCTCTTTCTGCCACGCCCATATTCACCGGTCCGATGTAAAGAGAGTTACCTGGCGAACGACTCATAATGGCGTCTGAGGCTCTGAGCACCGATGTCAAGTTGTCCGCTCAACGGAAGGTAGGTGAGGTCAGGTACGTGTGATGAGCAACGACCATGCAACAAGTGCATAGTTATGTGCGCCGGGAATTCCTGTGTCGGTGAGACCTTTCATCATACTCCTAATCCATATAGCCAATGGATTCTCCGTCTGATGCCTGATGTTTCGTTGATGGTTATACATTTGCGGTTAATTCGAGTCAGCAATCATCAAACCACTTGAAAAGATGTTTGTGAGACTTGTTTAGATCAAGAGGCCAGCAAGGCTAAGCACTTCGATAAGAGAAACTATGGGGCTGTTTAGGTGCGGCTGCGGTTTATGACTTTTAGTTGAAATTTTTGAATTTTGGTTGTTTACGGTATAGGTTACAGAGAGATAGATACTCACTTGTGATTTTGGCTGGTACAGATATTGGGCTTTTAACATGTAGATCGTTTAACTTGTAGACCCCATTTTGAGAAAATACTTCATTTGAAAGTTAGGTACTGTAGGAAAAGCCAAAAGACATCAGCTTGGGAGGAAAAGAACAGCTCCTATAGGAACCATGTTGTTGTTCGCGAAAATGTCATAGTAGCATGTGGCTACAGCCACTGCCACTATAACGATAACCCATTTTTGCTCCGAGATTTGTGCTAGCTTCTCTATTTCCTTCCACTCTTTCCCTCTCTCTTCATCTCTCTTGACTCTGGTGGGCAAGCCGCCACCTCTGCGCGCCACCCCGAAGCCGCGCTACCGTCGATCGCTTCACCACGGACGGAGGAGGAGGTGGCGCGAACGGACGGCGCGACGGACGGGGGCACGGATGCAGCGATGCGGCTCTGGTAAGAGAAGAGAGAGAGAAAGAGCCGAAGAAGATAGTGGAGAGAGGAGAGAGAGGCGCACGAATCGTGGAACATAATGAACGGCTACGATAGTGCTTGTAGCCACGTGTAGTTGGGGGAAAACCTCACTCCGCGGTTCGTGTACAAATTTGGGGGTTTGGGTCAGCGCCCACAAGATTGCGGCAGGGTCGGGAAGGAAACAAACAAGGGACTCCACCTGCTCGGCGGGCGGGCTCTCCGCCGTGGAGCGGTCGAGCTTTGGGAGGCCGAGAGAGGCAGCCCAGCGCACGCCCGAACCCCGGTTAGCGAAGCGGAAGCCGCAGCAGGAACCAGATGTCCGGGCATCCAAAGCCACTTTTCAGTACCAGCCCAGGTGGGACAGTGTGGAGGCCCGTTCGGCACGTTGCCCAGGCCTGTTCGGAGAGGCAGGCAGCCTACCACCTGACGCGGGCCGGCCGATGCGGCCGAGGGCTCTGTACTGAGTTCTACTTATACCAAAGTTATCAGCAATGCTATAGCAGGAGTGTCTCGTTTTCTCATCCAGAATCAGGCAGGGCAGAAGAGGGATTTCGGCTTAAGCCTGGGTGTGGCTGTGTCTCAAAAGTCGAGTTAGAAACTGCAGCGGCATATCGTGACGCATGGGACAGGTCAAGAACGAGAACGATCGCCGATGATATCTCCAAATCCGAATGGAACCCTATCTTAGGGAACATATTCTGTGCAATCAGCGTATTGTGCGCAATCACGCACTCACCGTCGGATGAAGCAACCAATGGTCCAGATCGAGACGGTGCGAGGAACATTTTGCACCTAAAACCCAAACCATGTCTTTCCCTTCTAAGGGTAAAAACTGATCGAATTCGAATCAGATAATGGTTAAACCATATTCTTATCTATATTTTTTCTCGGATTCGAATACGAATCGAACAAATATCGAATACGAATACAGACCGGACAAATATCAGATACAAATTCGAATAGAATATCTACTCAATTCGGTCGGATCCAGATATTCTCATAACTTATGTAGTATGAAGATATTAATGATATTTTATCCTCGTACAATCACGCTTAATAATTCTAATTCATTTACTTCACCTAAAGAAACACGGATTCACACTCAATTAAAAAAATTTGTCCAACTAATTAGTCGTATTGTAATAAAATATGCTTATTGCTTCGTCGAATATGCATACAGATAGTCCGGATAAAATAACATTTCGGATGGTAAAAATCTATACCATATTTGCATCTGTATTTTTATGTGAATTCGAATTCGAATATGAATAGGATAAAAATTATTAATCGAATGCAAAAATCTATACCATATTTGTATCATAACGAACGTATGAATGTCAGTGTATGGGTGGATATTAACTTGAGGTGGGATGCTATAACCAATGAAAGACTCATGTTCTTCTTGCCTAGTACACCATACAGCGGGAACCAACTCAGACAGACATGCCTCATAGTTGGACAAACTCGTTGTGAGGAATTCAATGCCTTCATCCGAGTCTTTGCCTTCTCAGTCACTCAATGGTTGGATCTAATTAAATGTAGCTTACAAGGAAACAAAAGTTTAGGATTGTGTTCCTCAATCATTGAAGCTACCTTGTACTTGTTATCACTATCCTGCTTGATATAAATATGAGCGTTGCATCCACACCTTGTTTCTTTCACCTCACGACTCTTCTTGCATGCATCGACAATCTCTTTACCTTTCCTATAACCTTCCCTTGAGCACAAGAAGCGCTTCCACTGAACTAACGTTGTTCGCCAACTTCTCCTGCCCAATACGGACCGAAAATCCGACTTGATGTGCATATGTCATCCCTACTTTAGGCTTCAGTTGTTCAGCACACTCGGATGTATAAGATACACACTACAAATTGAAAAATTAATGCACTAAGTCATATGGTGCATAACTGTACAATGACCAAGCGAAGCTAGTCATACTCACACAGAGGTAGGCTTGATTTCTTTTTCGGTGTATTGAATCCACAGCACAATAGAACATCGGGGAGGTAATCTCAGCATCAGATTGGTCATCGGCAAAATCTTGCATTGGCCTGCTAATGACGGATTCCATTGTGCTGCACATAATTTGAGCAAGCCTTTCACATGAGAAAACCCCACATTCGCAATGTCCACAAGCTTCCAGCAAAAATACAATCGAGTAGCTGTTCATACCTGATGTACTGGGGGCTTGCAACGTCGCCGGAGCGTGTTGGGGTGTCGCCGTGGCTGTAACCGGTGAATGCAGCTCGGGGGACTCCACAGAGGCGCGCCGCGAGAGGAGCTGGTCGCGTTCGCCCGGATGCACGCGCGAGAGAGGGAGAAAGGGGATTAGGGTTAGGGATTGGGCGGGTCACGGGCTGTGGAGAGGCTGAGGCTGAGGCAGGGAACATCACGGATGGCACGGCCATGGATGCGCTCGATGAGGCGGGCGAGGAGGTCGCCGCTCCATGGCCGCCGTCGCCGGTGCAGGACGAGGGGATGGAGATTAGGATTCAGGAGCTCTGGAGCTGGGGGAAATCTCCCAATTTGGAATGGGGGCGGTGGGGAGAGGTCAGAAGCCAGGTGGCCTCGGTGCAAAATGTTCCTCGTGCGTGGGGGCCTTTTCGCAAGATGTACCACAAAGTGGGTTGCTTCATCTGACTGTGTGCACGATTGGACACATTACAGAGCCTTCACCACTTCTAAAAACGGCTTTTAATTTTTATTACAATATCTAATTTTTAAATAGAATATTTTTTAAAACGAAGTCTATAAATTAATTATAGTATACGTTAAAAGTCTAATATCTATATCAACCAAAATCGCAAGCAAGTATCTCTTCGTAATCTCTGTCACAAATAGCTAAAATTTAAAAATTTTAATCAAAAATCATAGACCGCAACCATATCAAATAAGCCCATAGTGACGAGGCCAACTATGGCATGCTATTCGTCCAACGGATAGCCGCTCTCCTTCCCTTCTTCTCAACGCCGCTCCCCTCCCTCCCTCTCAATGCTGCTCCCCAGTCTCCCTCCCTAGCTATTCCCTCGCTACCGCTTCCGCTTCTCTCCCCTCTTTTCTCCCGCGCGAGCAACTCCGCACCCTTTCTCTGTCTTCCTCCGCCTCCTCCTCCACCACTGGCGGCCGGTGGCGACCTTGCCGCCTAGCTGCGCCGCCATCTCCCCCTCCCCGCCGCTACCACCCCATCTAACATAATATTTAGTGTGCCACTGTAGCCGTATCTCCCTCCGTCGCCACCCACCACCGGACCACCGCCTCTTCAGTCTCCCTCTATGTCCGGGAGACATGGTGAACCTATTATCGGAGGTGAAGGAGAAGGAGAGAGTGGCGCCGAAGTTAAAGAAGGAGATGGAGGGGTGACGTCGGAGTTGAATAAGGAGGCTGCGTTGGTGGATCCCGTCCAAATGATATGAATGGTATAACATTTTATAGATTTTCTCTATAGCGATTGCACCGAACACAAATCCAAATATTTCATTTCTGTGAGAGAATTTAGTTCTTTTGAAAAGATGACACCCACCAAGATGATGAAGTAGCACGTGACATGAAATCTGCGCCTAGTTGCATGAATCACGCTGCAGATCAAGACTGCTGCAGCACTGTACAAGAAGATGAGGAAGAGTGAACAGAGACGAAAGCTACGTATAACAGAGCGACTTGACAGTCGTCATCTCACCTGCCTACCTGGGGGGTAGAACTTGGAAGAGCGTTCAGCGATGGTAAAACAAAAGCTCTGTTGCTTCATTGCATGCTCCTCCGGATCAGGCTGCCAGAGTACGAGTCACCAATCCACTAGGCGCAATCAGCGTCAATTTTTTTTCTCTCACTAGCCCAAAAGAAAGCAGCGGTCTATTTCTTGTAGGGCTCTCCACAGGAATATAACATCTTTTTTCACAGTTTCTCTCGATGAAACAAACATAACAATTTTTCTATTATTTTTTAAATAATTTATTAGAACAGTTTTTTCGAAATGACCTCTTCGCTTATCAGCATTTGATTCATTCACATAAATACTTACACTAGGATCAAAAGCTATTAGCTGTAACCATAATTTATCAATCGCAGTCGAAAAGAATCCGGCCGTATAGTTCCAGTTGTCTGGAGCAGCACGTACCAACAGTCAAAAAGGGACTCCAAATCACTGTACAAAAAATAAACAAAATCATTGTGCGGTGAGTGCATCATCCACTTGTTCCTGAGCAGAAAGCTTCTGTTTTCTAGCTCAGGAATTGCCCAATGCTCATGGCATGGCTAACAAGAAGTGGCAGCTGCACTCACCTCAAGTCATTTGGAAGCACTTGATGTAGCCTGAGTTAGTAGGCTAAGCTTTATTAGCATTAGAAAATGTGAGGCGTCTACGCCTGAGCCTGAAGAGACAAAAAGAGAGAATGCTCGAGATAAGTTCAAACATGACTAAAAAAGCAACAGTAGGCCATAACACTTTTTAGTGAGCGTGCTATATTGTAAATTAAACAAATCGACTGGAAAGGATTCATGTCAAATAGGGTTGATCCACATGAACTTCGATATTGATACCGAACAAAGTCTAAAAGCAAAAGCAGAAGACTTTGCCGTTCCAAGGTAGAGGTTTTGAAGTCTTGGTTTCTTCTAGCTAGTTAGAAGACTTCCTTTCCGACATATATTCCTAAACTTATCACGACAAGGACATTACAAATATGAACAGTAACTTCCTGGATGCTAAGAGCGAAAAAATAGGAAAATAGCCAGTAATGGCACTGTACGAGGTTACTACACTATACCTGACAGAATTGTGTAACCCTGCTATCTAAAGCAGGCGCAGACCTGATCAGGAATGAGCTGAACAAGAAACTGAAGTTCGCTGTAGCCGGAGTGCCGGACAGTATACATGAAAGGCACGCCTTATGGAATAACAAGAGCCAACATGCTGGCCACCACTACAGGAAAATTGATAGGTAAGCAACCAAGGAAAACAGATAGGTATGCTGCAAACTAGCATATCCTGGTCCACTTGAAAAACTCCTGACAACTTGCCTTTTTCCCTTGAATTATTGCCACTTGCAGACCCCCGCCTCTTTTTATAGCAAAGCATAGGACTACCACCATAGCACAAACCTTGAGCAATCCTCTCTTCTGCTACTTCCAACAAAGAAAAAAAAATGGAGAGAGCATCTGAAGAGGAAGAACACAAGTCAGCAAACCAGGTTGCTGAAGCTGGTCATGCCGATGATAATACCTCAATACCATGGCTGAAGTTGGGCCTTGATGCACGGAGAAGTGAAGAAGCTAAGCCTCCAGAGACCAAACCTGCGGCCACACCACATAGGACTTTCTCCTGCAACTACTGCATGAGGAAGTTCATCAGCTCGCAGGCCCTTGGTGGGCACCAGAATGCACACAAGAGGGAGAGGTGTGCGGCGAGGAAGTCACGCAGCTTTCAGCAATTGATGACGGACCTTCCTCCGACTGCTTCCTTTATCCACCCCATGAGGGTTAGCCCCCACTCCACAATTCTGACAGGGCACGGTGAAAGAGCCGCTGTTGTCGTGGCAAGATTTCATGAAGGCCAAATGAGTAGCTGGATGCCTTTTGCAGCTGAAGAAGCCAGAGGGTTAGTGTGGCCTGGGAGCTTCAAAGCAAGTTCTCAGGAGACCACGAAGCAACCAGAGCAAAATCTTGATTTGAGCCTGCGTTTGTAAATTTGTAATCCGCGGATAGTTCATTATATGAGAAATCTAGTCTTTTCATTATTTTTGTCAGGTGGACAATCTTTAAAAAAACAAAAAAAATAATAATTCAAACATGGTAGTTGGTGAATTCTAAAGACCAAAGAGGAACAAGTTTGAACTAATCTTCAACCTAATAGTTGTGAACCATAATTACAACACACCAATCAATATTAAGATATGATCAAAATGATAAAGAAATGCAAACTCTGCCAGCTTGGAGGAAATAATAAGTAGAATGCTCTATAGAACAATTGGTGCTTCTGAATCTGAAAAGGAGGGGAAATAAGGCATTCTTTTGTAGTCTGCACTCTGCACCTTTGTGGTGATTAGCATTACTCTAATGACTCCAAATCACATTTATATGTCTATCATCAGTAAACGTTGTTTCGTAAGATAAACTACATGCAAGACACTTGCCTTTTCACCAATGACTAACATTTATATGTGTCAAAAAATTTGGCAACCATGAATGTTCTGGACTTTGGAGCCTATCATGCAACACCAGTTGTATTGATCATAAAATGGCTGACCACCCTACTCTTGCATATATTTCATAGCGCAACTGTTACTTGTAAATGCATGGATTCTAGTAAAAAAAATATGATCTTAATTGGTTCATCAGTGTAACGGTACTTATTTAAGAAAAAAAATCAGCTGGAGAATTTTAGCATATAAATGGATCCATGCAAAGTAATGTGAAAGAATCAGAAAAAGAATGAAAATCCGTTGAAATGTCAATGGAAAAGTATACATGGAAAAGAACAAGAATCCATTCTTGTACTGATGAAGGGCAAGTGCATAGCATTAGAATCCCCTGTGAAAGCCTAAGAACAAACAGAGGGACAGGGAATAAGTGAGAAGTGAGATGTCATGAGAAATATTTAGCAGGTCGTATCATGGTTGAACAAAATTTGCAAACAAGAATACTGTGACACAAAGGAGTAAACTGTAAAACTTTCACTGGAACACAGTAAACTGTAAAACTTTCACTGGAACACACCCAAAGATTACTGTATATGCAGAAACTTGTTGGTTAAGATGCCGTCTGTGTGTAACACAGTCGTTCGTAAATAATTTCTCAGAAATATGTCACATACTCTTCTGGAAAGCCATCCCACTAAGATGCTTTGATGTTACATGATTTTCAAACCGTATTAAAGGCCATTTAGTCAGCCAAACATAAAAAGTTTGCAGATTGCAGTGTTATGGTATTCAGGATTCAATATTCATACATCATAGATAAACCTCAAAAAACTTTGTAATTATCATCAGTGTTAATTCTGCAGATTTTTGTAAATGCAGAGTTCACCAAATCTGAAACTAACTTCAATATATTAAGCTAAGGGCATCATCTTAAGGGCTCCAATTCTCGCATAATAAACCAAGGTAAGATACAGCTAAACCTGTGGTCTAGGAATTTACCAATTAGGATCTCCTGATCTATTAGCATCCTTATCTCCAATGTATTATCATGATGCTCACTTGTAGAATTAAGTATGCTTTACTTTGGAATATGTCTTTTCGTGAAGAGGCCTATGGGCAGAATCCTCAAGTTGAAAAATCTGGAATTTCGTAATCATACATCATTGTGTAATAGCGTACCTCCTTCCCTGTTACTCAAACATCACTACAGAAAAGCATCATAGAGAAAGAACAATATCTTGTCAAAATAAGATGAGAATACAAAACTAACTCAATAATGAAGGACGAACTATTCATCTCAATTTGTTGATCAGTTCACAGGATTCAAGGAATTCACACATCTCCCGTCACTCTTGTAAGTAAACCATTTAATACAACAAAAAAGAAAATGGTAATATCCCAATGCTGCAGATTCTACCATGACTGCATGCACACCCTTTTCCTATATATACACATAAGTCGATGTGAAAGACCGTTGCAGGCGATGGCTTCTCAAAGGCTACCAGATGTGAAAGATCATATCTTACCAAGATGATAACATAGCACAATTCATTGCACTGAATTTAGAATTTTTGCCGAACAGTATTACTTTGAGTGTAATCCTTTGAGTGCAAACCGACAATAAGCAAGACAAGAATTTGTTTGGTGTTTTAATGCTGATCTTACGTATGATTTGTTTGGATTTGAGGAAAACTCTTATCACTAATATCTGGTAATGCAGAAGGAAGACACATGCGTTTTTATACAGGTTTGAGCCTTCTTCCAAGAGAATAATAACCTTACGTCCTGTATTGCTATTGCTCAAAGAGAAAATTACAAAGTATGTAATGAGAAATGTCTTGCACTATTTCTTGCTTGGATCTCCCCTCCCCCTTTGCATAATTATTTATATAGTTGACCAAATGACGACAGTTGCCTTGCGCCAAAAGACGTCCCAACAGTTCAGACGATAATCGTCCATTGGAAGTTATGAGAGATCGTGTGCGGTTAAGCGCACGTTCTAACCAACTTGTCAGGCGATTCTATGAGGCACTAAAGAGGCTATTTGTAGGAAAGTCTACGACTAGGTCGTAGGAGATCTTACAAGTACATGGTTGTAGAAAGACTTACGACCAAAGAGTAGTCGTGGTAGGACTTACGACAATCGAGTAGTTACAATAGGACTTACGACTATGTGGTCCTAGACAGACTTACGACCATCGAGTAGTTACAGTAAAACTTACGACTATCTTATAGAATTTCCCCTTTTATCAATAAAGGGTATATTCGAATAATATAATAACATAATAACTAAAGGATTATTATAAAGGAAATATTTGAATAATATAATGATATAATAATTAAAGGACTATTATATTCCGTCAGGTGATTCTGATGGAACAACTTTATAACTGATTAACTGACATGTTATAACGACAAGAGATGCGCATTTTTGTGGCAGCAGTACGAGCGATCGATCTCATAAAAGGTGCTATGTATAATTTTCATCAGCGGTTGTGGAGAGGGTCCGACGAGTTGGGCACCCTCCGCTCGCTGCCTCGGACCAGGCCTTCCGTCGCCGGGAACCGCGACCACTTCCTCGCCCGCACGTCGAGCATCCCGTCGGGCGGCTTCGCGTCGACATTTGCTCTGTCTGCGCCGGCGGCGGCGACGTCGTCCTCTCCGATGACCGCCGACGCGAGCAACGCCAGGAGGAGGAGAGCGAGGAGGAGCAGGAACCTTTGGCTGGCCATCTCATGCATGGGGTAGAGAAGACTAATAGAGCACAGACGATAGAGTGGACTGTATACACTGTGTATGAGTCTGAGAAGCTTGAGTTTTTCTGAATCTTCTGGGGCAGAGTAGTACTACTACCAAACACCATTGTAACGGCGAGACAAGGAGAGTTTATTACCTGAAGGTTCAAACATATTTGCAAAGGGGTGCTCACGTTTGACGCTAATGGCGAGTCGTGCAACAGTCAAAGTTGGAAAGCCCTTTTCTGCCCTAGTAAGGTAGAGCTAGCTAGCACACAATCATTTGCCATACATCACTTTTGTGCCACACGACTCAAAACGTCAAAATGCTTACTATACAATGGCTGGATTCGTTTCCACCGTGAGCTTTTTTTTATGTACAGATGGACAGTAGCACGTTTAAAATCGGTGTGTTTTTTCAGGTAAAGTCTAAAAATAAATTATAGTACACATTATGTTGACTTCATATGTAGTGACTAAAATCGTATACGAGTATCTCTTCCTAATCGATTTCATAAACAACCAGAATTCATAAGCTATAAGCTAAAAAATATAAGCTACAGCAACATCCATAAAGGAAAAAAAAGGGAAAATACAACAGCATAAGGCTTCCTCTTGTTCTTCTTTCTGTCACATTCTGCAATAACAAAAAAGAACTCCTCGATATATGAGGAGTAATAACAATACGTTAATCTTCAGAAATTGAGGTATTGAAGTCCCAAACTTGGCACAGCTTTTAGGTGAGGAGGTTAGTGAAGAATCGGAGGTTTGCGGCAGATGTTGCGATTAAGGCAGGGGTAATGGGAGCAGGTGAATGGCCCAGGAAACAGGGGACACGGCTTTCCACAAGGCGAAGGCCTTGAGCTCCAAAGCCTATGTATCCCAGCTTCTTTCTCTCTCCTTTTGCCGAACCAGAAACCAGCGGGGCAGCAGCAGCAAGAGCGTGCGTCGCCATGGCTGTCCCTCCTGCGCTCAGCTTTCCATTGGCGCTGGACAAAACCGGGGCTTCTTTTGTTTCTCCGACTGCTACAAGTGTTGATTGTCCAGTGTTGGGCAGGAGACAGGAGCAGAGGAACCTGGATTGTCTAGCCCAGTGGCAAATTTTGCTCTGCTGAATCTGATGGCCCCTGAGGATTAGAACGATGGTTTTATTGCATTTCTCGATGCAAGCATGGAAATTTATTTGCTGTGTAGTTATTGTAAGGTTGTTTTGCCCAAGTTGAATATTCAGGGTACTCTCACACCGGCTTTACGGTGTCATACCCAGCGTGCTGCCTCTGGCTTCAGTTAATTAACCCCGGATTTCTGAAAGTGGGAGACAAATACAATTGGGTATAACACTCATGACTCATCATTGAAAAAGGAACAACGTAAAGCCCCGTCAATTACAAGCAGTTATTCGTCGTCATCATGATTGGTGATTTGCAAATTGCAATTAGTATATCGTCAGGTGCGGATCCAGAAAACATGAGCCACTGGGCCACCACGCTCCAGTCTCACTAGAGCCATGCATCGCCGGGATCACGGTGGCCCAGTGATTACACTATGGATCCGCCCCTTAACATCACACAGTAAGCCCATAAACGGCCCAATATAAGCCCACAAGGTGCGTGTGTGGATGCGTGTCTTACCTGAGCGACCACCCCTGTTCTAGAAACGAACCGACCCGAACAAATCAAAACCAGCCTCCCAAGTATCCTCTCCTAGACTCTACTCCTACCACCTCTCCTCTCCTCCCCTCTCCATCATTCTCTCTCCTCCCACTCCACGCCACAGATCTCTCTCTCTCTCTCCCCAACATGGCGGAGGATGCCCCCAACGCCGGCGCTGAGGGAAGCCAGCCCGCGCCTCCGGAGGGCGCCGCCGACGCCACTCCGGCGTCTGCGGCAAAGGCCGCGGAGGCGCTGCTGCCGTCGCTCAGCATCTGGCCGCCGTCGCAGCGCACGCGCGACGCCGTGGTGCGCCGCCTCGTGCAGACGCTGGCTGCGCCCAGCGTCCTCTCCCAGCGCTACGGCGCCGCCCCGGAGCCCGAGGCCCAGCTCGCCGCCGCCGCCGTCGAGGCCGAGGCCTTCGCCGCCGCCTCCCAGTCCCCCGCCGCCGCCTCGGCCTCCGTCGAGGAAGGGATCGAGGTCCTCCAGGCCTACTCCAAGGAGGTCAGCCGCCGCCTGCTCGAACTCGCCAAGTCCCGTGCCGCCGCCGCCGCCGCTCCGGCGGCTCCCGCGGAGGCGAGCGCGTCGGAGCCGGAGGCCTCGTCGGCTACCGATCCGGCTCCGGCCGAGGATTAAGGTGTTGGCCCCGCGCTTAAGATCCACCAAGAATTGCTGCTATTTTGGCACTTCGTTGGAAATTATTTGTGATTTCCTCCGCTGATGATTAGTAGTGCCTATATCACTATTAGAGACGCGTTTGAGATGAGGAATGGATGTTTCTTTCATGAACCTGGTACCTTACTACAGTATTTAAGCTGATATCAATGGTGCATCTGTTGCCCTTAAGGTGTGCATGCATGATTGCATCAGCTCATCTGTTCTCGCTATTAGGTTGCAAGGTGATTGTACTGATTAATATTTATAGCATTAGTGCCAGAGTATGCTTGTTCTTTTTGTATCTACTTTGTTATCATGTGGCTGTTGTGTGCTTTGGCCCATTTCGACCTTGTGCATTTGGACTGCGCAAGTGCAGAGCTGATTAAGTAAATACTACTATGTATTTTGAGTTAAAAATAGGTCAAAGATTGTTTTCAAACAGGCACACTTTATAAGGGCTTTTTGAGTGCTCATCTAGCTGAGAAACTACAGGTTTGTTGTATATTACAATAGGTATTTGTGGGATTGTAGTCAACTATTGGATAACCGAATGGAGTTGATAGCATTGGATCCAAGATAATAACCTAATTGGCATTTCAATGAAAAAACGGATTGCAATTCTAGGTGTGCACTGTGTAGTTGCATCTGCATAAAATTAGCTTGAATTAAAAAAATTGCAATTCTGGTTGGTCATGTGTTGCTAGATGAAAAGTATGGTTTGCCAAATACTCCTTTTTGAAGAACTTCCACCTATGCTTTATGCTAGCTGTCAGGCTGAAATTTACATCCAGCAAAATCAACATGTGCTCTCATTTTGAAATCGCTGAGGATGCATAAAAAAACAATGTGGAGTTCACGGGAATGAAGGGCTAGCTGTCCGTAAAAGTTGTATGAACATCATATAGTTGAGTTGATTAGATTGAAAATGGTACTAATTTTGCAGAGTGGAGTCCACGGGAATGAAGGGCTAGCTGTCCTTAAAAGTTGTATGAACATCATATAGTTGAGTTGATTAGATTGAAAATGGTACTAATTTTGCAGACTTTGGTGGATCAATACTTATTTCAGGGACAACGTGTAAAGCTCACCAATATTTATCCTACGGAGGATATTCATTAAAAAAAATGAAATTGTGATATCCTTTCAAGCAACGAATTGGTTGAAATTTGGAAAGAGCTGTTTGTTTCCGTGACATTTAAGCTAGAGCTACCATCCATCGATATTGATGTTATTTGTTGGCCTGTTGCCATGACATTTAAGCTAGCTATCCTCTATGGATATTGATATTGCCTGCTTAGTTTTCAATACAGTCCCTAGTCAGTAGATACTATAGTTCTTTGAGGCTGGATCTTTTTCTGGTACTTGCCTACCTGGTACTATGCCATATTCACGCATAATGTTTGAATGATAAGAGAGACAGTAGGCAGCTGGAAAGGCTTAAAAGCAAATGGCCATATGGTCTATGGAGCTTGTTCCAGTTTTTCACTCATGTGCTTGATGGCGCAAATGGATGTAATCTAGGCTGCCTTCTACGTATAGGGTTCTACTGTTGCACTGAGCAGGTGGGTCTTATGCATTTTTATGTTGTTTAAATCGGCACGGATCATTAGAGCTTTGCTTGTGACTTCTAACTTTTTAATTTCGTCTTTTTTGGTTTTTTTAGGCTTTTTTGCCTTTTCTTTTATTTCTCTTATTCCTTTGCATATTCGTGATGATATAACTTTTTTATTTTTTAAATTTAATTACTTTAAAAAAGTTATCGATAGTTACAGTATAAAATAAGTCATAAGTTAGGGTTTATAAACCCAAATGAGCACCACTTTAAACTTTTGTTGAATGTCGATTGAATGTTGTGCTCCTGACCAATCTCTTTCCATTTCTTGTCAAATGTTGTTCCAATCTTCCAAAATAAGGCCAGAGCGATAAATAGTACAATCGTGTAATTTTGTGTTTGAATGCTACTATACCATCGCTCCCCTCCCCTCCCATTCCCTCTCTTGCTTCGGTGTCGGAGTAGCTCCACACTCCTCTATCTCCCCTACCCCCGTATCCACCAACAATGGTGGGCGACGACCTCGTCGCCTGGTTGCACCGTCATCTTCTCCTTTGCTACCATCCTGTCTAATCTAATATTTAGTGTGCCATCGTCGTCGTGCCTGCCTTCTTCACCGCCCTCCGTTGCTGTCCATCGCTAAATCATCGCCTCCCTCTATGTCCGAGGGGACACGGTGAACCCGTCGTCGGCAGATTTGGAGTTGGAGGTGAAGTAGAAGAGGGATGGTGGTGCCAAAGTTGAAGAAGGAGGTGGAGGGGCGGCGCAAGAGTTGAAGAAGGAGGGTGAGCCAGTGGCCGAAGGCGATCGAATCCAAAAACAGATTGGTATACTGTTTTCTAGTATTTCTCTTAATTAATACCTAAGTCCTACTAGTGGGAAGGAGCTAGTTCTAAATATTTGAGGAAAAGATGGTCGGTTCTTTGGATGCTCAGGTTAAACCTACATCGATTCAATACACTAAAAATGTCCTAAGAAAGTAAGGTGGTGTTCAGTTCGGCTTATTTTTGGTGGCTTATGGCTGAAAACACTGTAGCTGGCTGAAAAAACACTGTAGCTGACAAAAGCTTATTCAACGTAATTAAATTTTAAAAAATTGAAAAATATAAAAAATTTGTTAGCCCATCACAGACAATGCAAACGAATACGGGAAAAAAGAACCGGCAAAAAAGCTAAAAAAGCCAAAAATTCAGAAAAAGACAAAATTATAAATAGTGCAAAAATAAGCCAGAAGCTCAAACCATATTGAGCGGTGCCTAAATGGTGTTGTTTCTTGCCCCAGGCACAAGTGATTCAGTGCTGATTCATCATGTGATGCTCATTCAGATTGCCAGCGCTGCTTCCTGTTGTAGAAAATCTATACGGCCAAATTGCATTCTTGATTTCAACTAGCACATGGCCTTCATTTGATTCATTCTCTTGATCGAATAACCGAAACAACTCACGAGATCTACACCATGGGCAGTCCAAATGTTTTGTTCCTACCTGAGAACTGGCATTTGAAAACCAAGATTTCGTAGTTGTTGGGACACCCGGAATGACTCGACGAGCTCCACGTGTACGAATACAATTGGATGCGTGCCCTCATCGCCCTAAACCTCAAGCCCAAGACATGCTTTAACTTCAGGGGCAAGCAAAAGGCAACCACGCAGCCATCCGGGAAGATTCCATCCAGTGCGCTGAGCACCACACAAACGCAACGGCCGGTTTGGACCATCCGGGCTCGTCCGATCGAAGCTTCGGAGTCCCCGCCGACCAAACCGACGGCGCGGACTCGTGATCCCACGATAAGAACACGGGGATCGCAGCGGCAGTTCCATTCGAATCTCCGAGACCGACTCGTCTCGTCCCCAACCGCGCTCCCCTCCCTCGTGCGCCGCGCGTGCGCGCTCTCGTCGTCCCGCGTCGCTCGCCGGTTGCTCCTCGCCCTCGAGTTCGCCGTTCTCCCGGTTCGGCGATCCTTGGTGCTACGTTAGAGAGGTGCGTGCGTGCGCTCTGATCGCTCGCGAAACCCTTCTCCTCTCCTCCAGGCTCCAGTGTGTTGTGTGTGTTTTCGTGAGGTTTCCAAAAGATTTTGTTTGATTTCCTTGTGTGCGAGGTTTTCCACTCGGGTTGATTGATTTGGTTCGTCGAAATCTGACGCCGCGACATCTTAATCTTGACGTGGTTCTTTATCTTTGTTTGCTGTTGCAGACGGTGACTGCTCGCCTGCGGTAGCGGATTCGCGGGCCGGCGCGATGGTTTCCTTCGAGATGAGTGATCGCAAGAGTACGCGACTCCACAACCACCTGCTCGATCCCTTCCTCTCTCTTTCTCGCGCAATTTGTGACTCGTTTGGTGCAAGATTGGGTCGTGTTTGCTTCCTCCTTTTCGCGCAATTCATCAATCGTTTGGTGGGGGATAGGGTCGTGTTTTGCTTGTACGTGCTCCTCTGCTAATCTGCTGCTGATTGCCGTAGGAGAGATCATTTGTTGTTTCATTTCCACATCATGGATTACTTGCGTTTCATAGTTAATGCCACAGCAAAATTTAAGGTCCAACGGATCCTGTGTCCAATTGTTTGCGAATAATCTCACCAAATTAACTGATATTGTGCATTACACTTTGTGTACCTGCATTCGTTTCGCGAGGAGAATTTGCCATTACTATTGACGCAGTAATATTATGTTGCGCTACTGTTAAATGTGGCAAGTTATATGCTCTTAGCGTTGCTTCTCTGCACATTGAAGTTAGAATCCTGTACAAAATTAAGTTCGGATTAGTAATTTGAAATCTATTAAGAATGGGAAAGCTTTAGGCGTGCATGTGTCGATGTTTCAGAATAAGAATTTCAGTCATTTTTATCGATATTTGGTCATCCATTGATGAACAAGCTGTCAGTTAGATGTAGTCATCTAAATGCCTCCTGATTTCTGACCAGGAGGGACCCTACAATACCTGAATATGACTGTTGACATAATATGTTCTGTAATTTGGCTGCCATATTTAACTTCGTGACACTTCCTTCCTTGTCTTGTACTTCTGTTGTGATGTACAATGCGTCTTCACCTCTCAACTCTTGCTCCACCGCTCATCACTTTTCTCCAACAGAGATTGGTCTGGGCTTGACTGGATTTGGGGTTTTCTTCTCGTTTCTTGGGATCATCATGCTGTTTGACAAGGGGTTCCTGGCAATGGGAAATGTAAGATTAGTCCTCCTAGTTTACTCATACTACACTGTAGCTTCATCCTTCTAATAAGTACGTATTTCATGTTGTCAGATTCTCTTCGTGTCTGGTGTCTCTCTAACCATTGGGCTGAAGTCAACTGTGCAATTCTTCACCAAGCCTAAGAATCACATGGTCCTGTACCAATGCAAGCTCAGTCACATATCCCACCTGTTCAGTTCCAATTCAATTATCAGCTAACATGATTCACCTGATTGTGCAGGGTTCGATCTCTTTTGGGATCGGATTTTTCCTGGTCCTTATCAGTTGGCCTGTCTTAGGCATGATGGCGGAGTCGTATGGTTTTGTCGTGCTCTTCAGGTTGGTAAAAACTCTAATGTTCTTTTATATGATCACCTGGTAGTTGATTTGCGACGTGCGTTACGAAATAGAAACATTTGGGAACTGTATCTGACTGCTTGAATCTCCTCACAGCGGCTTCTGGCCAACTGCTGCTGTTTACCTCCAAAAAAGCCCCACCTTCGGTTGGATTTTCCAGCACCCTTTTGTGACTTCGGTATGGTTATATTTCTATGTCTTAAGTCGTCAGCTGTGCTTTATTCCCCATGCTTTGTTCTTATGGATTTGCTATTTCATGGTCGCCTAAAATTTTTCTTTAAGGACCATTGCCCAATAGATTTGTATGGAGATTGATATGCTATATGACATGTGACAACCCGGCCCCTTGTTCTTATTGCTGTTTCCTATTCTCATTTCGCAGTTGCTCACTCGGTTTAGAGGAAGACGAGTCCCCGTGTAGTTGCCTTGATGCTGAATCATCCCCGAAGAGTGCCAGATCGCCTGTAAAAAAGTAGATGGACATATGCGTTTTTGTTCGTTTGTAATTCGTTGGTGCTGCTGGTATGTGAATCTTGCAGCGCTGCTACCAGTAGGTTGTCTGAAGATCTCTTGACTACGTCAGTTTTTGTTTGTACAAAGCCTTTCTTGCTTGTAAAGGAGGTAAAGGGATGAATTGGTTTGTACACCAGTATTTTCTTTTGCTATTTTTGTCGATGATAGAGACCCAGTGTCGCCTATTAAACTTACAGGAAAATAAAATAAGATACCATAACCAAACAAATATTTTAGGGTATTGATAAACATCACCCGGATGTTTTCTTCCTATCATCTAGATTTGTAACTATTGGATTAGAGATCTAACGGCCATAAATTCTCCCTCCTAAAAAAAGGGGCCGTTGGATCTCTAATCCAATGATCTTAAATCCGGATAATTGTTAGGAAAAACATCTAGATGATATCTAGACATATCCAATATTTTATTGCTATGGACAAAAGGAATGTTACATGAATAAATTTGATGTGTTCTGAGGCATAGGCACGTAGGCCACCCAATTTATGCCTATCTAACGGGTGGTAATTAATGCCACTACAGAAGCATTTTGTCTTCATGCATGTGTCCAATTAAATCTTGGACTCACATTATTTGGCCAACCTTCGTAAGAGAAGAAATTATTAATCGAATGAAAAAATATATATCGTATTTGTATCCTATCGAATACGGTAACTAGATTTGCGTATTTGGCCAACCATCAACATCTAAGAGTTTGTCCAACTCTTGTCGGATGGCTTCTTGTTGATTAGGAGTGAAAACGTTGTAGCTTCTGCTTTACTGGTCAATTGTCAAGCCGTATGGCTAGCCTGTTCTCGATTACTCCCTTGGGATGCTATGCATATTAGATGGTTTCCATGTAAACACATCTGCATTTGCCTGAGGAAATCAATGAGCCCAGTTTCCTAATTCTTTTCCATTCCCATCCTAAATCAAATTGTATTGGACTGGTCGTTAGGGTAGAGTGGCACTTGCTTCACTTCCTCATTGGGTTGAGGAGTTGCTTTCAGCTTTTCAATCTTGCTCGGCTTCTTGGCCTTACTCATGTTTGCTGCTTCATCAAAATCTCTTAATGGTAATTATCAGTGATATCTAGATATTTACGATCACAATTAAGTGCAATAAACTAATTAAGTTGCATAGAGATGACGCCTTTTGGACCATGAATTTGATTGGTGTGATGAGTAGCTACCATAAATTTTATTAGCGATGGTCTGTCCAACATGGCATTATAAGCTGACTCAAAATCCACAATTTCAAAAGTGATTAATTATGCTCTAAAATCGCAAACATATCCAAATATTACATGTAATACTATTTGACCGATAGGTGTTATATTCTTAAGTGTCATCGGTTGGCCTCTTATATAGTATATGTAGTATCCTTATATCTAAGATTGTCATTGTTTTCTACATATGTAATAATATTACTGTACTGCTCCATATTTGCTCCCCTCCCAAATTCTGTCATCTCATTCTCACCACAAAAACCTGACTACATAATTTACCGAATCATGTTCTTAAACGGGCATTCACCACTCTTAACAGTCACATTCTCATGTAGCCCATTTACCCACAGACGCTAAATTCAGCTTGTCGAGGTACCATACCACGCATGCACTACAAGTCCAGAGCAAGAAATGAGAAGGGAAGATTGAACCTACATCGACCCTCTTCCAAGAGCGAGTTGCTCTCTTCCTGATTTTCTTCGCGGGCGAACCATCATCCACAACCGCCGCGGGCACCCCTTCTGTCACCAGCATCTCCCTGTTTTTCCAACAAAAAACATAGCTCACGAAATTAGCCAGACGCAACGCCCTCGATTCAAACACCTCGAGAATCCAATGGAGAAACTGTAAAGGGAAGCAAAGAAACCATCACTCCAGCCATACCTCGCAGCTGCTACCAGTCGGGCAAGGTCCAGATGGACATGGTTGAAACCAGATGAACCCGTGAGACGGCCGTGTAGCACTAGCACCTGCTGCTTCAAGGCCACCGCGGTGACCTCCGCGGCGTGAGAGATCCATTCGGGGGGGTCACCTCACCTCTTCTTGATTCCTCCGGTGCCTAAAAGCCACCCGAGTCCATGCTCCGGTGAAGTGCTTTTCGGTCAGTCAGGGCCGGAAGGCCATTTACGTTCGGACAGTGGCTTGACTGTTTGGGTGCGCGTTACTGACTCGGTTGCAGTGCCGACTGGCATCAGGCATGAGTTGCCACTTGGACTGTTCTTGGAAGGAACAGGTGGGCTCGGTGACTGTTGTGTTTTTGCGTGCAGCCATCTTTTTTACTTGCTATATTTAAAACCCTTGCTGTTCATTTTTAAAAAATTAGCTAGTCGATTTGTCCACACGATTACACTGCTGCGTGTTGCAGTTCAAACATGCAAATGATTAAATGAAACATCCAGAAAATGGCCTTGTCTATCATACAACTCAATCCGTTATTGAAAGCTAGTCCATCATTACGTTGTGTCCGCTCCTTTCGGTTTCAGTTTTTGACTTTTAGTTTCTAACTCACTATTCGTTAATTTCGACTTTTTCTAACTTTTTAATTTTTTTTGTCTTTTTTGTATTTCTTTATATTATCTATAGTAGGATAGTCTGTTTTTTATTTTTAATTTTTTAAAAAGTAATTATGCTAAAAAGTTACCATCAACTACAATATAAAATAATCTAGGTACAGTAAAAAAATGCAACTTAAGCAGGGCAGTAACACTCGGGTCATATTTATGTTGTGAAATGCCTGTCATATGTAGTAGAGATCACGTCTAGCCCCGAATACGATTTGAAGCACTGAGCGTGTAGCTTTTTTTTCAGTACATAACCTGAATCCTGAGTTTCTATGGTACTCTGCCATTTTCATCAGTTTCGTTTCTGAAAACCTGGTTCATGAGTAACACACCGACTGTCAAAGACATCATTGATGCTATATACCAGCATCACAGGGGTGAATCAAGGATTTCCATTCATCTCTCAATCTTCCCCACCATCAATCATTGTAACAACAGACATAACACAACTTTCCTAAGGTTTATTCTACTCATCGTTAGGTACCTAAACATCCTCCTTTAGCTTGATCCAACATCTCACCGTACTATATACCAATGATCTAGAATTCCAGAATCCAGATGTCATCAAGCATTCTGTCAATACTAATGATGTCAATTACCAACCAAACTCCCTTGGATGTGTCATGTGATTAATTCAGCATTCCCCGCAAATCGAACTAAGACTAACTCTAAGACCACAATGACAACATCTAAATTTTCCACAGACAGCATTCACATCGCTACCAAAGGCTGTAGAGATCCAAACCTTGTCCTTCTCCTGCGAGAGCAGGACAAGCAGGTCCCTCTCCCTCCTGTCCTGCCGGCGCGCGTACAGCCGCGCGCCACGGCGGCCGACCACACGGCGGGCCTCACCGCGGGGCACCCGCACGCCCCATGCACTGGCGCCCCTTCCTTCACGGCTCCGGCCCCGGCCGCCCACGCACGTCTCGCCGCCGCACGGCACCTCCCCCAACCCCATGGCCACCCTCCATCCTCATCATCCTCTCTGTCCTCCTCCGCCTCCTTCGCCGCCGCCTCCTCGGCCTCCTCCTCCAGGCCTAGGTCCTCGTGGAGTCGCGGCAGGAAGATGGCACAGTCGTCGAGGCCGTCGTCCACAGGGGTAACAAGACCGTAACGATTACGGTTGGGTGGACGAGCTCCCAGGCGTCGGGGGTGGGGGCAGGCGGGGAGGAGGAGAGCATGGACGTGAGGAAGGAGGAGAGCGTGAGGAGAAGATGTCATGGCCAAGGTTCTCTCCCATCTCGCACGCCTGTCAGAGCCAAACTCTTATGTCCATTCCTCACTATCTCCGGTCGCTGCCACTCCCCTTCTTCACCATCTCGGCGACCGCCCCTATCCCTTCTCCACCATCGGCACATCCCCTCCTATTCTCTCCTAGCTCCTATCTATAATCACAGGCACCACTCACCGTAGTTGAATTAGAGGATTTCAAACCAGATAGTGACGTGGCACGAATTGGCGCGCCATATAAGCATGTCTTGCAGTGCTATAGTTTGAACTTCAAAGATCATTCTCATTGACAGACGACACCATTCGTGGCGCCCTCCAGTTTATTTCAGCCGGCTCTCCAAGCTGACGCCTGCACTTCATAGGCTTGCACACATGCATGTCACCCGCATGTGCAGGTAGAGTACTACTAGTTAGTCAAGTCCGTACAAGTGAGCATGCATGTACCGCGCTGGCTCACATCACCGGGTAGGAGGCATGCATGGCGATGCCGCACAAGCCTTCCTTGTCGGCGACACCTCTCTCCATCCGAATGTACCCCTTCTCGCCCCACGCCTCGCCCCACGAGTTCTTGACGATCCAGTACTTTCGGCCCTTGTCGTCGGCGCCGTACCCGACCACCGCCACGGCGTGATCGAGGGCGGTGTTGCAGGGGCCGGAGTACACTCCGCCCTTGTAGTGCTGCACGATGTCATCGGAGCTGATCCCCACGGCGATCGGCTGCCGTGCCACGACTCGCTCGAGTGCGGCCTCGCTAGCCTCCACCATCTCGGCGCCGGCGATCTTGACCGCGTGTTTGTCTGCCTTGCCGCGGTTGCACTTCCCCTTCTGGGCCACGTACGGGTAGTCCAATTCGGTTGTGAGGCCGCCGTTGCGGGCAACCCACTCCATGGCGCTCTCGGGAAAGCCCCCGTCGCAGCCGTTGTCGTCGTCGTCGCAGTCCACGAGCTCCTGCTCTGAGAGGGAGACGAGGTGGCCCGTCTTTATTTTGTGCAGGCCCTCGATTGACGCCACCGTGGCAAACGACCAGCAAGAACCTGCCATTTTGTCAGACGTTACTACAAAAAGTCTAAAGTACTTCCATCACAACATCTAACTTAGTAGAACCAACGATTGATCTGTGCTAGCTTTAAAATTTGCGCAACCCTCAAGAGGTGAAGCATAGATACACCTTTCAACTTATTAATTATGAACTTGTGATAGCATATATACAACCTGCAGATTTTCTTGTAGGTTGGTTATTCTATCTGAACTTATGCCGTATCTCCTAAACCACTTTTAGACCACTACTACAGGACAGGTCATCACAGACGGTTCAAAAACGTCATCACAGACGGTTTTGCGAACCGTCTGAATTTATGGGTCAGTGATAATACGAGGTCATCACAGACGGTTTTTCAACCGTCTGTGATAGCTCAAAATCACAGACCGTTTTTAACTAAAAACCGTCTGTGATATGGTGATAATCACAGACGGTTTTTAACTAAAAACGTCGTGATATCGATAATCGAGCGGTTTTAATTAAAAATCGTCTGTGATTATCATGTACCACAGACGGTTTTTAACTAAAAACCGTCGTGATATCGATAATCCTGAGCGGTTTTAGTGGTACATGATAATCACAGACGGTTTTTAATTAAAAATCGTCTGGGATTATCAGATATCACAGACGCTTTTTAGTTAAAACCGTCGTGATATTCCTTCTACCCTAAATCTATTCCTATTTATTGGCTAGCCTCGGAAATGCTAGCCATGCCCTCTGAAACAAGCGAGATGAACAAGTATATAAGGCATCCATAAACATCCAATACACATCACATTTCATTCACAAACATAAAGTATCCACTTCGCAAATGAATCAATTGAATTGAAATAAAATATCCATTACACTGCATTACAATGCAATAAAAATTCATGGTGCATGGAACTGTCCTTCCGACTTTATGACTTGAGCCACCAAAAGTACGCCAACTCTCCTCGAATTCGTGAAATATCGGTTGTTCCAATGCGGTTGACGGGATGTACGCACTGTGGATAGGGATATGAATGTACGTATATATGTAACGTGATAAGTATGAAGTAAATATGGAAAGATTGATAAACCTTGAATTGGTGATCCTCGAGGAATCGAGGAGTAGGTCCATATGGTGGCAAACATAGAATCCACATGTGTTGCCCGTGGTGCCGGTGGCACCGCAAAAATAGAATGAGCAATAATTCAAGAGGCATTAATACTGAATCATAGGATTAATTAATGTGTAATAGCGAATACCTTAAAATCTCGAGTATGTCTCGTGCCTTTGGCCCTTGCTTTGAGACACCCCCATTTCAACGTACATCGCGAACGCCCTACGTGATTCAAAAAAGTTAACCTTAGTCAATCGGAATGAATGAAAGAGTACAATATAGGTATGTATGGAGAAAATAAACTTACCTATCGATTACTTGGGCGACAACCGTGAAGTCCATTTTATTCTTACTTAAGGAATCAAGGTAATATACCTTGTTCCATTTTGGTACAATGACTATTAAAATCCAATGAAAGTTTTGATTGTAGGGCATAAGTATATAATCCTTATTGTGTTGAGCCCGCACCACGATGCAATGTACCTCTCGACGACGGACATATCCTCGTCGATGGTATACTGGCGACCATGTGTGGGTCCAAGAAACCAACCGATGATGACTGGATGTTCTAGCTTTAGTCCTCACGTGTCTACATATACACACACGAAAGCAACAAATTATATATGGCATTTATCGGTATGACATGAACGGAGATCGTGATTGTGCACACTTACGGCGTCCAAAGATCGAATGAGTGAGACGTCGAGAGCGTTGAGCGTGAAAAGATCGAATAAGTCCTCGAAGGCGACCACGAAGACACCGTCTTGAAAATCGTGATGGAAATGCTCCAACGCGAATTTGACAGAGATACCTGATCTCCGTTCGCCCTCTGGCTTATTGGACTGTTCCATGTACCACTTGTGCAATTGCTGGCAACTAATTGGTAGGTGTTGGAGGCCCTTTTTCTCGAGCAACGGCTCGCCAAGCACGAATTTACGGGCCAATGGCGTGTACGGGCCAATATCATCATTGGTCTTCGTGCTTTGCCCTTGCGCGCCTTCTTTGCCTACCGTGGGTCGACTTTACGGTAGTCGACTTTAAAGGTAGCAATGGGCAAGTTGCTCTGGCGAGAAGAGCACTGTGGAGATAGCACCGGTGCAGCTAGCGGTGGTGGAGACAAGTCTTGCGGTGGAGATGGCACCGGTGCACAGAGATCCGTCCCGCCACCGGTGAAGAAGCCTCGAGGAGATGTCGCTTTTAGGACACCGGATGAATGTTCCAATGGCTCGCCCTAGAGCCACGATCTCGTCGTTGGGCGGCTTGTAGCGGGACGACCTCAAAATTAATATGTACACCATCCACATGAACTTTATAAGCTCGGCGCTAAAGCTTGACCGTGCACCCCGCCCCGATACTGCATCGATATGCCGGCCCCAAGCAACAGACAAGGGAACGGAGGCATATCTCACTTGGAGCCCGCACCGTAGGCTCCTACATAACGATATGAATTAGCTCATCGAATAGGCCTATCAATGGAGCAAGCATTCGAGAGATAATAATTATTACCGTGATGTCGTCCACGAAAATCGGCCTCGGTTTGCGTCGGATTGGACGCGCAACTACTCGGATGGTTGTGCGGGCTAGCTAGCATAGGAGCGGGCGGCTGCTGATTTTTGTCTGCTTTCGCACCTCATCTTTGATTTTATCGGCGGATCACCCATTATCTCCTCTCTTAGAGTAGCCTTGAGCTCTTCTCGGCCGCAGCGTCACGCTCGGCTTTGTTTCTCTTCTGACGCCGATACATTTGAGTCATCTTGGCTCCATGTTTCCATGGAACGTAAAGCCCAAGGCCTCTCGTCGACCCGGTGCTCCTTGTTTCCTGGGCGCGGAGTATATCTTTCTCCTTGTTCCATGGAATGACCCCGGAAGATTCAACAATCAACGCTTCTGCAAGAGCACGACATGTCATTTCACTGCACGGTTGTGGAGTAATTACAAGCTACGTAGTTCGATCGATATCTTACCAAGCTACCGAGACACTTGCCGGTCTCGGGGTTTCGAAGGAGACATCCCGATGTCGTTGTAGATGACCTTGCTCTAATCCAATTTCGAGCGGTCATCCGGATATTGGCAAATGGCGGGCGATGTCCGCCGTGGTACTGCTCGTCCTCCCTCCTCCATCTGCGGATTTTACCCGCATACCTTGCTGTGCCAAGTCTGTGGGGGTGTGTGTTTTTTGCCTGGAGGGCCTTGTGCGCCGCACTTGTACTTTTGAACTCTTCGGTTGTCTTCATCGCCTTGAACTCTTCCCATTGTGGTTCCAGGAATGGGTATTTTTGAAAGGGTGTTTCGTCCTTCTTCACGTAGTCCTTGACAAGCGTGCTCTTGAAGTTCTTCCATGCTTTGCATGCCCCTAGCAAGGCTTGTCGTTGCACGGCGTCTTGGTGTTCTTCTGGGATCTCGAACGATGCCAAAATTTCTGTCACCAGCTCACGTTTCCGAGTTGCAGGCACGCTCTTCCACGAATCGAATGTGATTTCAATTCGTTGTCGTGCAACTATTCCGATCGTTCTTCTCCGTGCCTTCGCTTTGGGAGGAAAGAGGGACCCCGATACATCGACTTGTGTGATGGTAAATCGTCCTCGAGCTTCTTTGATAGCCCTCTTCCTTGGCGTCTTGATTTTGGAGCGGGCGCCTCGGCGATGATGTTGAAGAATGCGCGGATGACATGTTGCTATTCGACAATTTGTGGGTCTATTAGGATAAAAAATTTGCGATATGAGCATAAATATAATTCCTCTATAATTATATAAGCACACCAATGACATCAATCCATATATACAAATCATAATGAAAATGTAATCATATGAACCGAACAAATCATTCAAGATATAGCACATATTCTGCTAATGATGTAATCAAAAGACACAAGTGACAAGAATTAAAAGACAACAAGTGATGATAATTTAAAGACAACAAGTGACATAATTAAAAGACAACAAGTGATAGTAATTAAAAGACAACAAGTGACAGATAATATATTCTTCAAAGCTCACGATTAACAATAGTTGCATGATATGAGCATGAATCAAAAGACAACAAGTGACGATAATTAGAGCTCAAAGATTAAATCCTCCAATCTCGAAGATAAGATTTTAATCATCATAGAGCAACAACCGATCCCACAAGCAATCTATGTCCTTCAAGACAACAAAGAAGTGAAGTGAAGTGAACGAACGGAGATGGGGAATGGATTCAACCGAAGGGAGTAGAAGTAGCAGAGGGCACCGAGGAGGTGGATCGGCGACGGGTTCCGCGGCGGCGACGGGCCGAGGGAGGAGGACGGCGACGGGGTTCCGCGGCGGCGGGCCGAGGAGGAGGACGGCGACGGGGTTCCGCGGCGACGGGCCGAGGCAGGAGGACGGCGGCGGCGGCGAAAGGAGCGGCGGCGCCGACGGGCCGAGGGAGGAGGACGGCGGCGGCGGCGAAAGGACGGCGGCGACGGGGTTCCGCGGCGGCGGCGGGTCGGAGGCACGCGGCGGCGGCGGCGGGGGCCGATGGGCTCGATCGGGATCTGGCTAGAGCGACTAACCCTAGTGGGGGGTGCGCGTGGGGTTATATAAGGAGAGTATCACAGACGGTTATAAACTAATAACCGTCTGTAATAATATATATCACAGACGGTTATTAATTGAGAACCATCTGTGATATGTCGTTCTGACAGGTGGGGCCCACCGGTCAGTCTCGAAAAAATAAAAGAAAGGCTCAACCTCAGGCGATGCGTGAGCGGGGGCTCGAACGCGACCGAGGGAGCCGGGGAAGGAGTGAGCGACGGTAGCCAACCCACCGCCGGTTTTATCTCACCCCTATAGTGTGATTTTTTCTTTTGAGGGGTTGCGGTTCTCAATTGATAATAGACGGTTCTCAATTGTTAACCGTCTGTGATATATTATCACAGACGGTTATTAATTTAGAACCGTCTGTGATAACCCGCTGTAGTTACCAACCAGCATTCATCAACATCACCTACCAAAGATTCATCAACATCACCTACCAAAGATTCATCAACATCACCTACCAAAGATTCATACATATTTTCTCGGATAAACATCAATTCACATATACATCACATACATGCATTGTTATATACATAAATGCAAATTCACATATACATCACATACATGAATTGTCATTTTCAACATTCACCTAAATATCACACATTTTGAACAATTGGGTGTATGACTCAATCCACTTGCTTAGTTCCTTTAAAAATTAGCCCTTCATGATGATCAGTGCGTACGTAACTAGTTTCGTCACGTTGTTCATCATCGACCCTTATGCCATTTCCAAAAGGAGGTAACTCATCAAATTGATTGTATTCTTCCTCATCCACTACATTCTCTACTCCGACAATTCTCCTTTTTCCATGAAGAACTACATGTCGTTTCTTATTTGCCGGGTCGGTTACATAGAAAACTTGAACAACTTGATTGGCGAGTACGAATGGTTCGTCTTTGTACCGACACGTTGGAGGTCCACGGTAGTGACACCGCACTTGTCAACCTTCACCGTGGCGATGCACCCAACGGCAAATAAATAAGGGATCTTGAAAAGCACGTAGTCGAGCTCCCAAATCTCTTCTATGAATCCATAGTACGAGCTTCTCAACCCATCGGCATCGAACGCATCTATGCGGACACCGCTGCTCAGTTAGTGCTCTTTACATCCCGATCCCGTATAGAATGTATACCCATTTATATCATACCCTTGCCATGTCACAACTCAAATGTTGGTCCTTTGCCAACCATGTCAACAACTCACTTTGCGAGCTCCTAGCGATTTGGTCCTTCAACCATTGGTTGAACCGAGTGTTGTGTTGCCTCATGATCCAAACATCTGGCCGCTCCGGATTACATTGTCAAGCACATCCTTGTCTTGGTCAACATAAAGCGCCACTTCACCATGTGTTGCAAGACGTGAAATGGGCTTGAGTATACGCGTCCATATCCGGGTGATTGATTTCCTTCCGATAGTTCCGATACCCTTCAGACTCCCCTCGTGACGAGATTGAGGCACACCTATCGGTTGAATCTGAGCCATATAATCGACACAAAACTCAATGACCTCTTCGCTTGCATAACCTTCGACGATGTCGCCCTCGGTCGAGAACGATTCCGTCGTAGGACTTGAGAATTCCATGAACCTCTCAAATGGGTACATGCTACGTAGGAATCTGAGACCCACACATTTTATCTCCCACACAAGGTGAACAATGAGATGGACCATGATATCGAAAAACGAAGGAGGAAATACATTTCAAGATGACATAGAGTCATCACCACATCGTATTGCGAGCATCTAGTCCTTCGGGACGATGACCTTCGAGCAATTGTGTTCAAAAATAACATAGCCTCATAATTGTCTCTCGGACTCTAATCGGTAAAATATTTCTAATTGCAATAGGGAGCATCTGTGTCATCAGCACATGACAATCGTGAGACTTCATGCCATTTAACTTCAATTCTTGCATCGAAACAAGTTTCTTGGCGTTGCGAGTAACGAGACGGAACTTTGACACCATGCAAGCACCGCACGCTTCGCTTTCTCCACCTTGGACAGATCAGTAACACGCAGGGGAAGGTATGTTCGTCCATTGTCATTGCATGTCGGTGCTAACTCGGGCTGATGTCCATTTCACCAAGTCAAGCCGTGCATTGACGCCGTCCTTTGTTTTATCACGAATGTTCAAGAAGAGACCAATCAAGTGTCACATACATTTTTTCTACGTGCATGACGTCGATGCAGTGTCGAACATCTAGGTACTCCCAATAAGGTAAGTCCCAAAATATTGATCTCTTCTTCCAGGTGTTTTTCTCACGAGCCCTCAATTTGCGTCCCTTTCCGAGGAAAACATCTAAATCCTTAACCATATTATAAACCTCTTTTCCCTTTAAATGTCTTGGAGCTGAACCGTCTTCCTTCTCTCCGTCAAATTGTTTCTTCATCTTGCGGTATGGGTGAGCCCTCCGAAGGAACCGACGGTGACGCATGTAGACGGTTTTACGTGAGTGTTTCAGCCACACACTCTCGGTACCATCTAAACAGTGAGTACAAGCTTTGGCACCTTTCGTACTTTGGCCCGATAGGTTAGCAAGGCGGGATAATCATTTATGGTGCGAGAACAATAAAGAGCGCAAAGTGAAGTTCTCTCGCTTGTACGCATCCCATACCGCACCCTTCGCTCCATAGTACTTTTAGATCTTCCACCAATGGTGCTAGGTACACATCAATATCATTCCTGTGTTGCTTTGGCCCTTGGATAAGTATCGACAGCAAAATATACTTTCGCTTCATACACAACCAAGGAGGAAGGTTATAGATGCAGAGAGTCACGGGCCATGTGCTATGTCGGCTGCTCATGCTACCGAAAGGATTCATTCCATCTGTACTCAGTCCGAACCTTATATTCCTTGGTTCTCGCATCAAGTCTCGCAAAACTCCTATCGATGTTTCTCCATTGGGCGGAATCAGCAAGGTGTCTTAGCATTCCATCTTTCTTGCGCTCCTCCGAGTGCCAACGCAGCAATTTTGCCTCCTTTCGATTTGCAAAAAACATTTTCAAACGGGGAATTATAGGAAAATACCATGCCACCTTACCAGGAGGTCCTTTCTTCACCTCTGTTCCCTCGTCGTCATCTGATTGATTGTTACGTTTGTATCGGGATGCGTTGCACACCGGACATACATGCATGTTTTCATACTCTTTACTGAGACAGGATACGATCGTTCGGACATGCATGTATTCTTTCTACTTCAATTCCCAATGGACAAAGGACCTTCTTGGCTTTATACGTGGTTTTAGGCAACTCATTTCCTCCGGAAGCATGTCCGCTAAAAGACCCAAGAATACCGTGAAACTTTTGTCGGTCCAACTGTTGCTTGCCTTTAATTTCAACAGTTCAAGCACGGTGACAACCTCGTGTACTTTGACCGCAACACGTGAACAAAGGTTTCTCCGAGTCCTCCATCAAGCCACGAATTTAACATACTCTCTCATCATAATTCTCTTCTACATCGCGAAGCATCCGATCCAGTTGTCATCGTGCAACCTATCCGTATCCGAACCACAATCGACATCATCCGGCGCCATGTCATTCACTTCACCGCGATGTCATCCGCGATATATCATTCACTTCACCGGCGATGTCATCCGTGACATATGATCATTCACTTCGCCATGACCGGTCCAACACGTATAACCCTTTTTGAAACCCTCCGAATCAAGTGCGCTTCAATTTGCCCTCGGTTCTTAAACATCTTTAAATTCGCGCATCGGCGATGGACGATACATATATTCCACCCCTTATTCAACATATCCTCCGTGGCTCTTGTAAAAGGACACGCCATTAATATACTCTTCACTCACACGGCTCATGGCATACATCCGACTTGGTCCTCGTTACGTACATACATAACAACTCAAGATTAAAATTAGCTTAACTAATTACTACTACATATATACCTACCACATGTATTATATTGAGGTTTAATTTGCTAGCTCAATTCATATTATAAACACAACAGCTATTATATAACCAACAATTTTACAAATTAACCATCTTCAATAACACTCACCAATTACTTAAATCTAAATTGTAATGCAATTAAAGAAAAAATAAATTATCTTACTAACCATATCGATCTAGAGCTAGCCACCGCAGAAAGTATGAATTGAATGAATCTTCAAAGCTCAATCTCTGCCTCTTCCCACCAAAATAACTGGCCTCAAATCGCCTAGGCTCGAGTGCGCAGCAGATGGCTACTGATCCGGATCGAAATGAAGACGAGGCGGCTGAAAGGTGCATTAAATGCTTGTGGCATTATCACCGACGGGTTTTATTGCAAACCGTCAGGATCATTCACGACGGTTTTATATTAAAACCCGTCTGTGAAAAGCTGGTTATCTCAGACGGTTCTTAATAAACAACCGTCTGTGATAACTAGCTTTTCACAGACGGTTTTTTATTAAAAACCGTCTGCGATAACCAGCTTTTCACAGACGGGTTGTTTATTCAAAACCGTCTGCGACGTTGACAACACAGACGGTTGTTTATTAAAAACCGTCTGCGATAACAAGCTATGATAATGAATAGTCAGAACGTATCTCTTGTGTTTCGTGTAACGTATCTCATTCGTTATACGAAGCGTCTCTTTGGTATACGAACCGTCTGTGCTGAAGGTTAAATATGCGCGCCAGTTCTTCTACATACGTACTGTGTCCTCTCATCTGTTCTTACTACCTCTCTTCATCTGTACGTGCTGTCTATTTCATTAAAATGTCTACTGTTCAGCTTCTGATCATCTCCTTCCTTTCTTCTCTTCATCGTGAATTGTTCGGCCGCAATCTTACACAAGCGCCGCAATTCAAGCGAGCTGCTTCTGCGGTCACGCCCTCCTCTCCTTCCCCAACTGTCTTCCATCCGTCAGCTCCACCTGACCATCCGCCGTCGGCAGAGGCGTCTCGCTGCGGCTCAAGACAGGGAAACAGTCATTACCCTCGTTCTACTATACAACGTGCGCAAAGCCGAAGAAGCAGTTGTCGCACTGCATAGGCTGATGGATAGCATTGCCGATCAATTAGATCTGGCAGATTCTGAGGAATCATACAATGATATCCTCTACGAGATAATGACGACGCCGGCTTGCCGTACCGGAGGAGGAGGTGCCGAGGACAACGACAATGTTAGCGGCTTCGAGAACTCGGCGGGCCCTCCTCCAACTCCCAAAGGCGAAGAAGCGTCGAAGCCCGTAAGATTAGAATCGGAAATGCTTTATCTCTGCGATATTTGTAATAAATCTCCTCCACTTGATATTAATAAAATTGTCTTTATTTCGATCCTCGTGTCTTTACATATTTGAATTATGACAGACGGTTTTTTATTACAAACCGTCTGTGATAATTCCAGATTATCACAGACGGTTTTTAATACATACCGTCTGTGATACTACGGTTCATAAGTAACAACCGTCTGTGATAGTTCAACCCCGCCTTACTGAGATATCTCAAAGGGGATTATTACCCTTATAGAGTAAGCAACACCGAGTGAACCACCGGCTATCGTGCGATCTCTCCCCCCGCCCCTCGGCGCGTTCGAGCCCCGCTCACGCAGTCACCGAGGTCGAGCTATTTCTATTAAATCCGTCGTGACATGTGGGTCCCACCTACAAAGTTCAAAAAGACATTTCCAAATTCTTGGTGAGCGGTGATCGACATACCCGACTTCTTGGTGAGCGACTATCCATCTGCTTCTTCCCACTTCTTTTCTTGTGGGATCTGCTTCTTCCCGCTTCCCACTTCTCCCTTCCCACTTCTCCCACAAGAAAAGAAGTGGGAAGAAGCAGATGGATAGTCGCTCACCGGAGAAGTCGGGTATGTCGATCGGCTGGCTCACCGAAGAATCTGGAAATATCTTTTTTTTTGAACTTTTGTAATAAAATTGCATTGAATTTTGCAGAAAAAAGAAGGATTGTCGGAGTGGACATCACATCTCGACAGTAGTCGGCATCGTCGAGGAACATGCAAATACAAAGGCAAGCACAAAAACTCAACAACACATTCAGATCGATCTATTACAGGATGACAAGCTAACAAACCCTTCGTGGCACGACGGTCCACACTAAACAAGACACACTTACGACACTTACGGCAAGAGTGTGTTCTTTAGTATGAACCGTTCGTGCCGCGATGGAGGAGGTGCTAGCTCACAGCGGAGGGGAGATGCATACAGGAAGCTAGCTAGTGGATGAACTCACGCGTGACTAGTACCGATGGAAAGGTTGATGGGGAGTTATTAATAAGGGCCTGGCCGTGGGAGGAACTGGTGCCAGCCATTCGATGTGGAGAGAATAGACGGGTGAGATCGAAATCCTGTGTATATGCCAATTATTGGTGACATGTATTATTACACACCAATTATCAGTGACATGTGATTATCACAGAAGGGTTTTTACTAAAAACCGTCTGTGAATTATCACAGACGGTTTGTTACTAAAACCGCTCGTGATAACCGATTATCACGAGCGGTTTTAGTAACAAACCGTCTGTAATAATTTGGGATTATCACAGACGGTTCTTAATACGGACCGTCTGTGATAATAAATTATCACAGACGGTTCATAGGTATGAACCGTCTGTGATACTTTTTTTCGCCGACGCCACCAACACAGGCGGTGTTCAAATTAAAACCGTCTATATTACTATCTGTCGCAGACGGTTTTATAAAACCGTCTGTGATTTGCCGTCTAGTATTAGCCTTTCTGTAGTAGTGGACCGAGCTACCTAAACATGAGTACGCATATTTCTGATTTAAGAGGTGCTCCAATGTTTTTTTTCAAAGTGGCTTACATAACTTTTAAAATAAAATTAAATTGTGGATAATGCTTACTTACCCCTTCGTGTGCTTTAAGATTAATGTCATTATTGTTAAAGTAAAAAAACACCCAAGCACTGCTCTTCTGATTTTCAAGTTCATGGACATATTTAGGTCACATGTGCAAGTTTAGAGATTACGGCGCGGTTTACTCATTTTCCCATGCATGATCCATGCATGTGCACATACACTTACCTACAGGCGGCGATAGCTAGCCGGCCTGCGTCCAGCAAATGTTGGGCAATCCTCTCCGGTACTGCATTCTAGATTATCATCATTTTTTGAGCCGCTTTATTTTTTTATATGTGAAATCATATTATGTATGGAACTCCGGTAGAATTTTGTTGTGTTCCAAACGGGTCAATTCGAGCCCAAGATATAGATTATCGTACATAATCCTATATTTGCTTACCACATTCTTTTTGGTCCTTGACCGGCGTCACTGCACCCTTGGTCCTCCAGTCCACGCTGTCGGGCACCTCGCCGTCGTCCGAGTAACTACGGTTGTGCCCCTCGCCGACCGGCCCGGCGCGCGTGGTGATGAGCTGCCGCAGGCCGGCGCGAGTCGACGCGCGTGCTCGCTTGGCGGGCATGATGTACATGGCCCGGAACTCCTGGCTGGTGAGGTCGGTGAACTGGTTCTCGCCGAGCTCGTACGTGAGGCCGCCGCGCCGGTTCGTGGCCTCGATGTACTCCACGTTGCGGCGGTATATCTCGAACCGACTTAGCCGCTCCTCGGCGGTCGCATACGTCCGGTTGTGCCTGGCCTGCCAGACGCAGAACCGGTCCATCATGAGCATGTCGCCGACGTCCACGCGGCCGCCGGACGCGGCGGCCAGGAAGAAGGCGCATAGGACAGCGAGAGCTAGAGAACGTGAGATCGCCATGATCGATCAATGTGATAAGTAATAACTAGCTTCTCGGTGATGGTAGTGATCGAACAGCCATGGGTGTGTGTTTATATAGTGGTGCGGCGGCCGATCAAGATGAGCCTCTTCGGAGGAATTGCATCCATTACCATTCACACAGTGTGGTAACGGTACCATACCATTGTTTCATCTTTATCCATTCGGTCGAAAAAAGAATCAGAGGTCAAGATCAATGGCTACAGCGATTGTTTTAGTGCGCAAAGTTGCTACAATAATTTTGATTAATTACTTCTATAGCATATATATGGTCTTGTTATATTTTTGTATATATGAATTCTAAAAAGTTGACATGTTACTGAAACTAGAAATGTGACCATTAGCCACAAGACACATGTACTATGCTTCCCGACGAGTATAGTATACTATTAGTGAATAGCGTAAACATTTTCAGGACAAATAACACACCTAGCTTGCGCAACCCTGCCGTATAATTTATGGACCCGCCGCTATCTTTGCCTCGGCCAATCTAAAGCGGTGTCATCTGCCCCTATGGCCGAGAGAAGTACTATTAGCTTGGTATCAGTAATACGATTAAGGTTGTTAGAATAACAATACTGAGTTGGATTGGGGTTTTTCGGTAGAATCTTAAATTGTAGAATCAATATAGAATCTAAAACTCTATCTGATTCTACTAAAGAAATATATTAAAAATCTACCATGTATTTCAACGCTGTTATATTTTTAAAATTACTCCATCCGTGTTTTTTTACTTTTTAAAGTCTTTGAATGCGATTTTGACCGCTATTTTTATAAATTTATATTAAGATATATTAATAAAATTATAATATTATAAAAATATTTTTAATGATAAAATTAATGGCATAATTTTTGTATAGTCATTTCAGATAATTTTAAACCTATTAGTGGTCAAATTTTAGAAAGTTTGACAGCAAAGACTCTAACAAGTTAAGTAAAAAGGAACGGAGAGAGAATATATTTAGATTTTTTGTTTATAAAAATGTAGTGCAAATGAAAGATCATTTGTTATTTATGCAAATTATAATTGATATGAAGAGATAAAAGTAAAATTTGCAATTAAAAGGTGTCCATAAGTAATTATTTATAATAAAACCCTAAAATAGGTAGACTGTTTGAAAATTTTTATCGTGACCCGTCAAAATTTTGGTAGAATTATAATAATATTAAAATTTTACTAAATTAAGATTCTACCATAAGTTCAAATTGATTCAGTTAATTTAGATCATAAAATCATAGAATGTATAATTAGAATCGAGATTCTGATCTTGGATAGAACGCAAATTAATGTCTGGGCGGGCCCCTCGACAACTCGATCGGGAGGACGCCATTTCCCCCGCATGCCGAACGAGCCGAGTCAGTGTGCCACACACGGTGAGCACGCACGCTGGTTTCTTTCGGAACTGTACGCTAAATAACGTACGTCGACGCAAGCCAGTCATTGGTCAGTGATGCTTTTGGGGCAACATGCGCCAGCGCGCTGGTGGTTGTTCCCTTTCAAATTATTTGAAATGATGATGGTTTGTGTTACTGGCTTACATAGTGTTAATGTAACACTTGGTCATGTCCCCCCCCCAAAAAAAAAAAAGATTATAGTCCCAAAATGATACACCAACACCTGTCACAAGAGAGGAAATCAACACCGAGGAGTTCTAAATCTCAAAACTCTTACCAAAACACTAATTACAAGCAGCAATAAAACACCTCTATCTACAAACTACTAAAATCTAGGATTAGCTATCCACAAGACAAAACACAAAACTAAAGAACCACAGCTCTCGTAAGGGCTTAAGAGATAGCCAACGATACCAGGATGCTCACCACTGTATCAGTCACACTACGGCTCACATTTGTAGTAGCTTTTCTTTTCTCAGTGAAAAGAATATGTACCCTCCCAACAGCTTTTTTTTTCTGTTATGAGGAAAACCCGCTCAAGAGATAGTCTGACATATGCCTCATTCCAAACAGATTCTGGTTTTAGAAATCAAAAGTCGTTTGAAACATGTTTACTTCTTAACATGTCTTTTTTTCTTTCCCCCTTTTTCTTCCTTTTTTTCTTTTGCATTATATATGAAAATATAACAATGTTTTTTATTTTTAATTTCAAACATAAAAAACAGACGCCCCGGTCCGATAGACCGTTAACACCTTAGCGGGCCGGCTCAGGCCTGTCAGTTCTCTACTCTCCAGTCCCACCTTTGATCTTGCTTTAAGATTCGTGTCCCCAAACAAGTACTGCTATGAGTTTCTTTCCCATCGATCCTTCGTCCTTACCTACTGCGCCGGAGACCCCCAATTTTGGCTGTGCTGCTCGGTGATGGTAGTGATCGAGCAGCCATGGGTGTGGGTTTATATAGTGGTGCGGCGGTCGATCAAGATGAGCCTCTTTGGAAGAATGGCATCCATTACCATTCACGGTATACGGTAGAGGTTAACAGTACCATAGCATTGTTTCATCTTTAGCCATTCGGACGAAAAAACCCAAAGGTCAAGATCAGGGGCTACAGCGTTTGTTTTAGTGCGCAAATTTGCTACAATAATCATTATTACTATTATACAAAGAATGAGTTGGTGATTGTACATCTATTCTTCTCTAACCGTTCTATTTTCTCAACTTCTTACTATTTTTCACTTTCTAACAAATCAAATCAACTCACTTCTATAGCATGATTATCTATATATTCAATAAATTTCGTTGTAACATACGAGTACATAACTAGTTTTGCTATAAGTATAGGTGGATATTGGGGTAAATATGGGTACATACGGCACACCACAAAAATTCTGAAAAGCTGACATGTACCCTTAATTACTTCTATAGCATATGGTCTTGTTATATTTCTGTATGAACACTAAAAGGTTGACATGTTACTCGGACTCAAAACGTGACCGTTAGCCACAGGACACATGTACTATACTTCCCCGCGAGTGTAGCATACTATTGATTAATAGCGTAAATATCTTCAAGACAGATAACACACCTAGCTTGCGCAACCCCGCCATATAATTTATGGGCCCACCACTAGCTTTGCCTGGGCAAATCCGAAGCAGTGTCCTCTGACCCGTTGGCCAAGAGAAGTATTATTAGCTTGGTATCACTGATAGGATAAGGTTACGGAATCGTGGAACTGAATTGTATCAGAGGTTTTTAGATACAATTGTAAATGGTATCACTGATATGATAAGATTAATAGAATCGTAGAACTGAATCGTATCGGAGGTTTTTGGATACAATCCTAAATGATATCACTGATAGAATAAGGTTAACAGAATCGTGGAACTGAATCGTATCGGAGGTTTTTGGATACAATCGTAAATGATATCACTGATAGAATAAGGTTAACAGAATCGTGGAACTGAATCGTATCGGAGGTTTTTGGATACAATCGTAATGGTATCACTGATAGGATAAGGTTAACAGAATCGTGGATCTGAATCGTATGCGAAGTTTTTGGATACAATCGTAAATAGTATAATTGATGTAGAATCTAAGGGTCTATCTGATTTTATCAAAGAAATATTTTAAAAATATATCATGTATTTCAACGTTGCTACATTTTAAAATTATACATTAGAACTTTTATTTACAAAAATGTAGTGCAAAAGAAAGACCATTTGTTATTTATGCAAATTATAATGGACATGAAGAGGTAAAAGTAACATTTTGCAATTAAAAGGGCGTTCACAAGTAATTGTTTATAATAAAACACTAAAATTGGTAGAATCAATTAGGATGGTATGGAATTTTTTATAATTATCCTACATATTTTTTTGGTAGAATATAATAATATTAAGATTATATTAAATTAAGAATCTAGCCTATAATTGGATTGGTCCGATTAATATTAAGGTTATATTAAATTAAGAATCTAGCCTATAATTGGATTGGTCCGATTAATCTAGAACATAAAATCGTAGGATGTACGGTTAGAATCGATGACAACCTCGGATAGCACTCAAATTAATATCTGGACAGGCGAGAACCAAGTCTTGCTTGGGTGACTAGTAAAGGTGGTTGTACGTTCAGCCCACCAAGGTTCAAACCACAATGAGAGATGACATATCTATTGCAAACGAGGTGTCGGTGATAACTTCATTATTTCTTTGTCAAACTTCGCTCATCTAGTCTTTCATAGTGTGAGTGTGTGTACAGCGGTATACCTGTGTGTGTGAGCGTCTTTATGTTGTACTGTATGTTCGCAAAAAAAAAGTTGTCTGGACGGCCCCTCTGACAATGGACAACTCGATGCCGAACGAGCCGAGTCAGTGCGCCACGCACGGTGAGCACGCAGGCTGGTCAGTGGCCAGCCAGTAGCGCGCGCGGCCTATTCCCTCGGGCACTAGCTAGCTAGGTTGATTCGGTTGCCTCCCGCACTGCGCGATGGCATCTCTGACGAATTGATCCGGATGCCAATAGGGACACGATCAGAGTGATCCCCTGTGGCTGCCAGCACATCGTGGTGCGGTTGCTTTTTCGCTTTTAGGGCTGGCGCCTGCGCGCTTCCAAATGATGGATGTTTGTGTCAGTGGCTTACATAGTTACATAGTGTTAATGTATGTAACATGTGGTCAGGTCATCTTCGAGCGCGCTCTTGCACCCAAAAAAAAAATACCACTACTCTCATTAGTTAGTGCGATCGGTGCCGTGTCGTCGAGGGCAAACAGGCAGGCAGCCAAGCGCAGAGCATTTGGGTCGTGTCGTGTGATTACATCGCACGATCGGGACGGCGGCCCAGTATCTGCACTGATTTGCTTATCGTCGGTGTGAATAATGTGTGATTCCCGTTCCAGCTAGCTACCCTTCTATATTTTTCTAAACTAAGGATAGTAGCTTTGCAATTAACTTATACTAGTTAGAGATATATACGTTGTAACAAAGTTATAAAAATAATGAGATGAAACTTACTGTCTGGCCAACTTCACACATCAAACATTAGAGAGCAATCAACAGATAGAGAAGGGTGACTAGAATGCACGAGGAGATGAAAAAAGTAGAGGGGGTGGACGATTGTATCCTGAGAGAGAAAAGAGGAGAGAGACAAATGGTTTAAATCAAATCGGATGGTTGAAAAGAGAGGAGAGAGAATAGATCAACCACTAACTCACATTTTTATAACTAACTTATATACGTCGGTCAAAAAAATACACCAACACCGATTGCAAGGGAGAGAAAACCAACATCGAGAAGGAGTTCCAGATCTGAAACTTTTACCAAAACACTAATTGCAAGCAATAACAAAACACCTCCACTACGACCAAAAGGAAGCCTAGGACTAACTATCCGTGAACCAAAAGACAAAACTGAAGAACTACGACACTCATAGCGGTTTGAGAGGCAGCCAATGATATCAGGATGCTCACCACGGTAGGAGTCACACAATGGCTCAAGTAGCCATCTAGATTTGTACGTACCTTTTCTTTTCTCAGTGAAAAGTCTATGTACCCTCTCAAGAGGTTATTTTTTGCTTTTGAGGAAAACCCTCTCAGGAGATAGTCTGACTTATGCTCTGTTATAGATAACTTTTGGCTTTAAAATTGAAAAATTATTTGAAATGTGTTGATTTCTTAATGTGTATTTTCCCCACTTTTTTTCCTTTTTCTTTTGCAGCATCTATAGAGATATGATAATGTTTTTTTATTTTTTATTTTTAATTGAATATTTCAAAAAAAACTAATCGTCACTATAATGTTATATCAGCCAAAAGTCACACTACTTTTAAAATGAGACTTTAACCGCTTTGGTTTTGCGATGACATGGCTAATTTGGCAAGTGCTATACAGTCCTGGATACGTGGGCAAAACTGGCCATGTTCGATGCAATATAAGGCCAAGCCCAAACAAATTCAGCCTAGACCGATGAATTAATTTATCTAATTTCAAACATAAAAACACACGGCCCGGTCCGATAGACCGTTAACACCTTAGCGGGCTAGCTCAGGCCTGTCAGTTCTCTACTCTCCAGTCCCACCTTAGATCTTGCTTTGCGATTCGTGTCCCCAAGCAAGTACTACGACCGTTTCCTTTCCCATCGATCCTTCGTCCTTACTCTAGCCAATTGCCGATTAACAGTAAGGTTTGGAGACGATTTCGCTTCGGACGTGTCATTCGTCTTGAAAGTTTAGACGTGCCATTCGTTTTGAAAGTTCAGATGTGCCATTCTTGAATTCATGTAGCATTGTCTGAGTTCATACATATTTGCTCATATATTAGGCCCTGCATCTCAAGCTTTGAAAGTACCAGAGAATTGATCTGAGAATAACTTTTTCATACATGCTATTCTAATATATCATTTGAAATTTATACTCATCTACGAGAATGGTTGCATATAGGATTTCAATAATTCAAGAACATTGACAGATCCACGTTTTGGTAAACTTTGTACTCATTTAGTTCCAAATGTTGAAATATTCCAAGACTATGCTAGTTGCAGGAATGCAGGACCATTCCTTTCATCGGAGACTTCATCTAGATTGCTATGTACTATCGTACTTATAATAAAAATGCTTTGAGGTGACACATTGAGTTGCTTCTTCAGTTCTGCACTTGATGTTCGGAGATATACGAGCAGCTATATTCAAGTAACAGTACAATACTGTACTGCGGAAAGATCGTGCCATAAAAGATGAAAAGCCCTTGAAAATTTCAAAAAAAAAATCGGATTTTTCTGGATTTTTGAGTGAATTTTGAAATCTTTCCCGATTCAGAAATTCCTGTTGAAATCCGCTTTTCCTTTTCGGCATTGTGCTTTCCTTTCTCCTTGGCGTCTTCTTCCTTTCCGCCTTCTCCCTCTGCTTGCGCCCGCATTGCGCTGCCAGATCCCTCTCGCCCGCTCGGCATCGCCGTCGCCGCCGACCGCCTCGACCGCGCGGACCGGTCTTCCCCTCCACCACCCGTGACCCACCCATCAGCCCCTGTTTCTCCCTCCTCCGCGCGACGCGCCGCCCATCATCTCGGTCGCCACCGCTCCCACGCGCCATTACTCCCCGCGCCGTCACGCCCGTCGCCGGTTGGCGCCCGTCACTCCGTCAACACGCCGTCCCGCCTGCCAGAGCAGCAACTCACCAATTCCCACACCCATCCCCTCCTCGGGCGACGCCGAACCGCCTCTCGTCGCCAGCACTGGCCACGCGTCGACCATCCAGTGCGGGGAGGCGTGCGCGCGCTGGGCCTTCGGCCGTGCGCATGCTGGGCCGAAGCCGCATGGCCCACCGCTTTGCCCTAGGGTGGAGGTCGGTTGCCTCGTGGAAAATATAAGGACCAGACCCTTGCGCCGAGCAAATGACATAGTGATCGCTCAACCTCATGTGTTGACTTGTCAACTCTGGTTTAGTAGTTGTTCAAGCCCGAGTGAAACCCTACATTGTGAGTTGGTATATGGAACGGAAACCCATACACAGCAACGATAGGTCCCCACAACTCGGACCTGGCGTTCCGTGTAGACCTGCGTTCCCAAGATTAATGGAGCTGTGTCTATTGGATAATCAACTTTGAAAAGAAACCCCCCTTTTAATCTTAAGGAGTAGCTATTTGGTCTTTGGTTTCAAAAAGTGTTTACAAATAAAATTGCATCCATCCAAATCAATAAAACCAGTACACACCCTCCCGTTGAATCTCCTGCATTTAGATAAGTCAGGATTACACTTGTGACTTGCTGAGTACAGTGGTTGGTACCCAGTCTTGCGTGAATTTTCCCCTGCAACAGATTCTAGAAGAAAAGAAGGCGAACCAAGATTTCGTGTTAGGGTTGCGACCGCACTCAGGCTTTCCTGTGGTGTTTTCTGCGGTTCTTCTACATGTAAGTACCTTTGGACTTGTACGTCCGGTTTATTGTTAAAAATTGACCGTTAGGTCTTATTTCAATCAAACTAACTTTTGTTAAATGTTCGTAAGCAAGCATGATACTCGTCCGATCCGCAACTAAAGTCCTGAGTGGTTGCAGATTATCAACGTCCCTGTTTCCCTAAAAATAGGGATGTTACAAAAGATATCAGAGCAAGGAAAGTATAGGCTTTCTCTATGGAGATGCCTTAATGTCTTCCTGTTGGAGCCTTCCCTTAATGACGGAAAGAACCAAGGAATCAAGGAAAAATTTTGTTGCACGGCTTAATGTTGTTACTTTGTTTTTATTCTCTTGGCATCATATGCAGGTTTAAATGTTTAATCACATAATTAGGCCCCATCTTTTGAAGCTTTTGCTCTGCCCTCTCGGATTGTTTGACTTGATTCCTTTGCTGTTGCAACACCAACCTATGGTGGAGGAGAATGACTTTTATTTTCCGTAGGATATATGTGTCTTAAGACGTACAACACATCCATATTATGAATATTTAGGTTTAATTAGCTACCTTATCTTACTACCATGGATAGTATTATATACAATTACGTCAAAAGCGTCGCTTTAAAAAGAGACCAAAAGCTAAAAGACTACAGAAAAAAACAAAATGAACGCTACATTAAGGTTCCAGGGCATTGGAATTTGTAAATACGTGATCTATTGCCACCTTTTAGTCAAACAGATGGCATTCTTAGTAGTAGTCTCGAGAGGTTGAAAAAACGAGCTTATGCTACTGTTCATTCATATTCCATAGTACCACCAGCTAAATTGAATCCAAATGAGAAACCCAAAAAAACCATAGAGAGCGCGCGCGGAAGCTTCGCTGGATTTTCGGCTTCCCAGGCCCCACATAGGATAATACAAAAGGAGCTACCTCCCCTCGGTGGGCCCCACATGTCATCCTCCAGTACGCTGTCGGTCATCTGACCCTCCCCTCGCTCATCATCGTCGTCTCCCTTCACAAAAGCCGCCCTCGATCTCTGCTCCAAAGAAACTTCTCCTCCTCCTCCATCTTCTTCACCTCCCACGCCATTCCCGTCCCCCGAGATCCCACCCCGCGCCACTCGAAACCCCAACCCGCATCGCGGAAGCGCGCATTGGTGTCGCTCGAATCTTGCAACGGATCTGACCGGCGGCGCGCGGCGACGAAGCCGCGAATCCAAGAAGTGCAAGGAAAGGCGGCGGGGAGGATGGCGCAGACGCGGAGCGGGGGCGCCGGCGGCGGGGTGCGGCTGCCGCCGATGGACGCGCTGGAGATCCTGCGGGAGACGGTACGCGTGCTGCGCGCGGACCCGCACGCGTTCACGTCCATCCTCTTCCTCCTGATCTGCCCGGCTTCGGGGTGCCTCCTCCTGTCCGCCGCCGCGCTCGACGGCGCGGTCGTGCTGCCGCTCGCGAGAAAGCTCCTCGTCGCCTCGGCGGCCTCGGGGCTCCCGCTCACGCATTTCGTCAGGCAGCTCGCGCACCACCTCGCCGCCACCCTCGTCGCAGCCGTCGTGTCGTTCCCGGCGCTCTTCACACTCCTCCTCGCCGCACGCGCGGCCGCAGCCTACACCGTCGCCGCCGTCTACGCGAGCAAGCCCCTTGCCGCCGCCGACCTCTCCCTCCTCGCGCGCCGCGCGTGGCCGCGCCTCGCCGCCACGTACGCACTCTCGTGCGCCGCCGTCATCGCCTGCCTCGCCGCCTTCCTGGCCCTCCTCGTCACGGCCTGCTCCACGCTCAAATCCATGCTCTACCCGCCCGACATTGTCGTCTGCACCGGCCTCGTCACGGTTCTTGCCTTCTCCGTGGCGTACGCGCACACCATCATAGTGTGCAACCTCGGCGGTGTCATTGCCGTTCTTGAGGACGTGGCCGGGGTCAATGCACTGCGCCGGTCGGTGCAGCTGATGCGGGGGCAAACCCATGTCGGCCTGCTCATCTTTCTTGGATCCACCATTGGTCTGGCCTTCGTCGAGGGGCTATTTGAGCACAGGGTGAAGACGTTGAGCTATGGGGATGGCTCATCGCGGCTCTGGGAGGGGCCATTGCTTGTCCTCATGTACTCTATTGTGATGCTAATCGATTCGATGATGAGCGCGGTGTTCTACTTCACTTGTCGGTCATCGAGCATGGAAATTTTGGACGAGGAGGGTGGCTCGGTTGAGGAGCTTGAGATGATGGTGGGTGGCACGTCAGATGGGGTCAGGTGATGAAGAAGATAGGTTTGTTTCTCAAAGGTGTATCTGTTCATATTCTCATGGGAAATAAGTGAGGTGGGCAATGTCCCGTTTTGCGAAGATTGACCAGTGGTGGTTGTGGCGCCATGACTATACATTTTATGTGTATGATTGATTGGTTGAGGTTCATGGCGAAAGAAGCCTTTTGCGGTCATTTGGGGTCTTCAAACTCATGCAGTGGCAGATGCAAAAGAGAAGACAGGGGGATCTATGATGGGGTGCGTTCTTGGTCAGTCCATGGTTTTGACAGCAATTGGAGAACTGGCATTGTGTGTAGCATTCTTTTGAAATGATGTAACTAGCATATCAATTCAATTGTTGTGGAATTTTGTCATCTTAACGACTTTTTGGTTGTACGGAATGGAGAATTTTGTGTTACTGTTGAAATACTAATGACTCTGGCACTTGGTTCTTGAAGTGTCAATTAATCCAAATGTATTTTTCAGTGATTTCAGAGTTTGTGTTCTGAATGATGTTTGTTGGCAATCACACAAGAAAGTGCTGCTAAATGCATAGAGCTGCCAAATACTGTGCTCAATTTGTCAATGCTTATTTTCTTGTGTTCTCTTTGCTGCAGAAGTCTGATATGTCTCCATTTCAGATGGCTGCTATGTTCCCCTATCCTCAGAAAAAGAATTCTTACAATGGAGATATTTATATGATGTATGAATAATTCTTTTATTTGCAGTAGATACTGCAGTTCTCCATTGACAAATAATCTATCTATTCTCGTTGATTCCTTGGTATTCTTTTCATTGTTTAGCGTGGCTGATAAAGGCTTGCTCCACTCTGAAGCTTAGAATTTTGCATATGAAACTGTTTCTTTTAAGCAGGATGCTTTCTCGAGGCAGGAGAAGGACTGATAACCCATGCTTTTTATATGACAGATGAATTCTTTTGTCCTACCTTAGATCATGAACACAGTACATTGACTTCCATTTAGTACTGGCCATGCATTATCCCCAAGATAGAACTTGTAGTATTCGATGAATCATACAAGTATTAACTTTGTCAAGTGTTAGCAGATAACCAAATGAAGCAAGATTCAGTGTTGCGTGTGCAATCTGTCAGTTGATTCTCGACACCGACAATCACACTACATTTTTTGCTTTCAAAGAAAAAACAACAAAAAGAGTAGCTATCCTACATTTTGCTTCAAATTGGCTGTCAAAGATTTGAAAAATCCCTTCTTTTTGTATTGTTTTCATGTGCAAACAAATTAATAAATAGAAACAAATAAAACCTTGATTGTGCTATTTCACTGAACTGAAGAAATCTCTTGCTTGTCCTATAAAAAGGACAGATTTCTCACATGGCGCCTGGGCCTGATCCCCTGACATATAGTGATATGGATTACTCAAACCTTTCCTGTTCTTTTCTTTGAGAATTTGGGTACTGAATCTGACCAATCGCAGCACCGACAATGTGTTAGGTAGTAAGGTGTAGATTTTTCACTAACCAAAGCAGAACTGAATCAACTGATTGACTTTTATCGGCCCTGTACATATTAGCCTCTAAAAACTATTTTTCAACGATAAATGGTTTTTCTATAATACATAACTTTTAAACATGGTGTCTTTTTAAAGCGGGGTATACTAGTCAATTATAGTACACACTGGAGCGACTTCATTTATATCGGTCAAAATCCTCTCTATAAGCTATTGCTAATCATAAGCCAAAACTAAAAGACAAAACCAAAAGCCTATATAAATGGGCTCATCGTATGCCGTCCTACAGTAGTATATGTTATGTAACCTCAGATCTAGTATTTGGGTCATGTTTGACTTGGTTCTGTACGTAAGGCTTAATCAAAGTACTTAGGACGGCCATAAGATACTTAATAATGCGTTGCTAAATGTGTTTCAGACGACTGGATTTGCTCGTCCATAGGATTTCTAGTCAAAGAGGATTACTTTCTAAATGCCTAGTTGCCTAGTGTGGTACACATGCCATTGTTTTCTTCACACAGCACATGGTAGGAGCTGACAGGTTAAGCTCAAGAACAATTAACAACCAAGAAAATCAGGCATTGATCCAAGATATTGAAGATATCAACCTCTGGTAAATCGATTCATTGTCATATGACTGCAAAAATTACAAGCACTTGAGCCTTGCGCGAATGAAACAGCTTCCCTTCCCTACCTACCAATTCAGAAACTACCAAAAATAACGCTTTACGCAGTATCCAACCATCCAACGCTGTGACAAGATTTGAAACTACGGACCAGAAAGCGATGACAAACGAGGTAGGATACTGCAATCTCCACCGATCATTTACAATCTTGATTCATCTGAAGGAAGCTGAACATGGATTTGGTCTCAAGTCAGGATAATATGTTCTTCGGCACAAGGATGCCAGATGAGGACGCACTCTGATCAGAGCTGAGGATGATGCTTGCCCAGTTCGAGGAGCGGTGCACTATCCTTGATGGGATACGGTCACTGTCTTCACCTCCTGATGCTTCATACCCGTCGCTGGTTGATCTTGACATTTGAATCACTTGCTGTGGAGTGCTTCCTGGGGTAGTGAGGACTGTCAGCTGCAAGTCTTCAGCTGCAGATGAGGAGACAGCTGAGACTCGATACAGGTGCAGATCAGGCGAGTCCAAACTGCTATCTGGAGATGATCCACCAACGTTAGCAGAGGATGCAGCTTCACTTGGATGAAAAGCGCTCCGTGCCTCAAGTTGCAATGGTGCTAAATTGGACAATGCTTCAGGGGCCATGTCACTGCCATTACTATCAATAGTATCTGTAGATATCTTTGCAACAGGTTTAAGGGAGAGATCACTGTGGGGCCTTCCTCTTCTGTTTGTTCTCCTCTTGTAATCAGGGCCTGGATCAATCCTACTGCTCATGCCGTCGTAGCTACTGTCTGTTTCATGGCCAAGTGAATACTCATATTTTCTGATGGGCACCAAAACTCTGGACTTCTTCCGTGCCTCTGCAGCAACTCTAGAAACTTCTTCTGCATTAAGACGAGCCAGTGCCCATGGACTGATTTTCACAGACCCTGAGCCCTTCTTCCTCCGTACTTCATCTTCTTTTCTCTTGGTAGCAGAATTATGTGACGACCCAGCCTCTGATGGAATAACATCGAACTGGAAGGAGGTTGAGTAGCTTCAGATCAGTTATGATCTATTGGGCAAATGCTGAATGGGAAAAGGGCATACATATCTATCTTTTATAATCATGTATGCAAAGTCATGATGAGGCCTAAGTATGCATTTGTTGTCATTTAGATGTGCAAAATTATAATGGTTCGGGGAAGTTCAAGAGGTTCAATATATACTAAAAATCAGCACCACTATTTAAATAAGTATTGACTAGCATGACTTAAATTCACACGCGTAACTACTCAGGCTTGCAGTCTTAAGATATGATCTACAGACAACTGCCTTCACTTTGCAAGCAACTCGTTATTTGTCTCATGATTCATGAAGTTTGACGATGTAGGGTTCTCACCTGATCTTCAAGAAACAGTCTTGGAGGAGTGCACCATGAACCACGACGCAGTGCACCAAAGGAACTAGCACTGCTGAGCCCACCAGTATAGGAGCTTATGCGAGACATCTGCGGACTCTGCTGCCCACCAACCTCTTCTTGCTCTTGCTCTCTCAGGGCAATAATGTAGTCATATGTACTGATTCCCTGCATGAGGTTGACAAGATAAGAGCTTAGATTTTCAATTTCACATCACCTTCAAAGGCAACAGAGCAACCTTCACATACCATCCATGGTATCTATATACATTTACTAATTCAGTCGAAAACCCAGTATTCCATTCGTTTTCACTGTGCCTTTTGCGGTTTCCTTTTTAATGTCTTTTCTAATACGAAAACTCACAATGATATTATGAGACAATTCGTGGTGATAATTATCCAACTGGTGATATAACAGTTGTTTGCCCAATATGTAAATGTATGCTATCAATATTCACAATGCATATCAAGCATAGTGTCACGAGTTTACATTACCAAGAAATATTTCAATGTGGTGGCCTGAGAATTTGAAATACAAGCTACTTGCCAATAACATCAGGCATAGTAATGTAACAGCTAGTATAACAATGGCATTACATAAATTGGAATAGTGTCAGAACTTGCCTTCTTGATCAGAAGAATGTGGAAAAAAAGAAGTTGGGCAATTGGCAGTGAAGCAACCATGGCTAGGATAGTACAGGATCCCTGTGTGAACAAAGATCAACATTTTGAGCACTAGTTCAAGAAAGATTGACTAAAAGAGTAAACCAAGTCAATAAGGTGTGAAGTAATCAGTATTACAAAGTAGGATGATAGCATGTACCACTACAATGACGAAAGGCACTACAGAGAAGCTGCTTCCTAGCTTTGACACGATTTGCATAGAGAAATCCTTTCGCTCAACAAAGCAGAGCACTAGCACCAATACTCCAATTGCTGATTGTAGGATAAGCTGGCCCAAAGTGCACAAATCATGTAGACCTGTCAATGGTCAACTAGGATGAAAAGGACCAGGAATAAAATGCTCTCTGCAGTAATGATGACCGAATTCAAATGCATAAGAAATAGTGTTTCTAGAACACAGTTGACACCGGAAACATGCTTAACACATTAAGATCAGAGTAATCTGCAGCATTTCTATCGATACAATCTATCAGGGCATGATAGGAAACATGAGCTTACCAAGAAAAGGGCAGTCGTCATTAGAATAAAAAACCTCCTATAGTTTCTTTTTCCAATACAATTGTTGAGCCACTGTTGAGATTGAGGAAATCAAGAGAGTTATTATATACTCGCTAATGCAAATAAGAAGAGAATTGTTCAGGAGTATGTTACCCTGCAGTGATGATCAAAACCGTCAACACATTTGTCACAAACTCTGCAATGCTTACTATACTTCAACACCTACAAAAATAATTGCAAACTGTTAAATCATTACCTGCAGAAAAACATACATGAACACCAACAAATGCAAGAAACATACCTCCACTTCACAAAGGCTGCAGAAAAACATCCCTTCCTCACTGGATTGATGCTCGGAGGACCATTCACGTGATTGGCAGCAGGAAAAAACAAAAGAGAGAGGGTAGAATATAAGGAGAAATTCAGAGAAAGTTGCACTGAAGCAAGCTATGTTCTTGTTCTTGTGTTGAGTCGTTGACTTCTCACTAGCAGCTGCAACTTCAAGTTCTTGCTTTTCTCCAGTTCCCTCTAGTTGTAACCCAACATCTGAAACACCTTGTCTCGATTCCTTCAGATGCTTGTGTTTGCCATTTCCATACAATCTTAGGTACTTCTTTGATTTGAAGACCCCTGGGTCTGCTGGGTCCGTTGCAGCACACCAGATGTACAGAAAGAAGACACATGAAACCTAAGAGGCCAAATTACACGCTTTTATCATAAAGGTGTAATAAATTGCCTTATCATAGACTTGTATACAGTTTAGTAAAAATGTGCAGTTAGGATAAAGTGCGCCAAAGAAATTTAACTGTACAATGACCAGTTACCCTGTGTCTCAATAAGTTTCCAGTTTTGTGAACTCAATCGTGTGATGTTGTAAAGAAAATCATATTTCAATCAGAAATATCATAATGTGCTGCATTTGTGAATTTTAATGCCATTTATATCTATGGAGTTCACAACTTCACATCTGGGAAAGCAAATCATAATTTCCAGATTCTGACTGTAACTACACGTGGTTAATCATGAAACAGTGAAAAGTGAGCTGCCATGGTGATGCATGCCACTCTGTAATACATGTATAAAAATGCTAAGAAAATATGCCAGAAGACCAAAAAGGCACTCTCCACTACATTACCTACTAATTTCAGCATGAACACAACAGTTTTCTTAAAAGCATAGAGAGCTTCCAAAGATGTTAGGTAGGACAATCATGTTGCTGACAGCTACAATGGAAATGCTGTAACGGTCTAGGGTCCAAACCGGCTTAGACCTAACCCCATACTGGATAGGCCACATACACGTAGCAACCCGCTTGCGCTTTCGTCCTCGCTTCGCGCAAAACGGTTAACCGAGGGTGCTACCATTGGAACTCCTAGGCTTATATGTAAGTGTTTCTCAAGTTAAGCTGACAAGGTGGGACTAACCCAGAAATTCATGTGCACACACACATGGGCCAACATGGGCCAGGGTGTCACATACACCCCCTTCAAAGGACCTGACGTTCTCGTCGGACCAACATACCCACACCGAGCCAAATGATAATGATCTCCCCTCTTGGCACATGTCCGTGTATTCAGTGCCAGCACATATAACATGCCGTGTGTCCACTCCGGGTCCACATGCGCCATGCGCCATATGCCCGCGCCCCTGACCCGCACGCGCCCATGTAACCGCAAGAGTCGGCTCTGATACCATTTGTAACACCCTAGGGTCCAAACCGGCTTACACCTAATTCCATACTGGATAGGCCACGCACACGTAGCAACCCGCTTGCGTTTTCGTCCTCGCTTCACGCAAAACAGTTAACCGAGTGTGCTATCATTGGAACTCCTAGGTTTATATGTAAGTGCTTCTCAAGTTAAGCTAGCAAGGTAGGACTAACCTAGAAATTCATGTACACACACATATGGACCAACATGGGCCGGAGTGTCACAAACGCCTTTCTCAACTTGGCATGATTACAACAAGAAGACAACACCAAAACGATACCATGGTATCAGAAGGATAGGACCAGTATAAAATGACCAATATTAGTGTAATAAATACAACTTATGTCGTGTCACTCTCCAGTAAATAGAGTTATAAAATCCTATCAAACATGTACAAATGCTGTACAACCCAAAGGCACTAGTTCTGAACTGAATTGACTTGAAGGAGCACTAAGAGTCTAGCATGTACAATGCCTGCTTGCCCTGATACTACATTTTTCGCATCGCTGTTACATACACAAAATAGCCGTATGCAGGCTATGCTGTTCTTATCATGGTGGACAAAGCAAAACTCTACCAACCATGAAGGCTGAAGCAAAGCTGTTGAACAAACTAGACAATGACTTGCAGAGTTAGGCATGTCAAGAATTGGCCAGATTAGCCTCAAGCCCTAGTAGCTTGTATCATCCTCCAACCGACAAAAAGTACAGAAATCCTACCACAAACGCAAGAGTGCTAAATAGCCCAGTTCAAGATAAGACCTACTTAATTTGGAACCTTCCCAAGTTCCAGCAACCACTCATGGGCCCATCCATCAGGCAGCACCAGGGGCGGTCCCACCATAATTCAAGGGTATTCAGTTGAATACCTAAAATTTTTGGTAAAAATCCACTATATACAAGTATAATATATATATATATATATATATATATATATATATATATATTAGTAGTTAGGCCAAATTCGTTCTGTTCATACCAGTCAGCCTAAATTGGTTCCGGATCCTTTTGGCTCATTTCCCTCTCCCATGCCCAAATTGGCGCTGGACACTGGCCAGCTCACTGGCCCACTGTTGTGATTTCACACGACACATGGTAGAAACTTTAGGTCTCACTCAAGTCTCTCCTCTCTGGCTCTCTGTTTGGCAGCGCAAGAGGCTTCTGGTCTTCTGGACTCTGGACTTCTAGAGGCAGGACTCAGGAGGCTGTGCAGGAGCGCTGGTCATCTTGCAAGTCATCTCACCGCCGTCGCTTGCCGGCGTGGCGCAACCGCGTAGGTTCGTCCGCCTCAACCTGGCAACCCCATGGCGGTATGGCCCCATGTCCTTAATCCGGTAATCTCTCTATCTCCTCCTCCCCTGGCGATCTCCGATTTGAAGTAAAATTATGTGTCTAAATAAAGACGTGAGTTGTATTTTGCCTAAAGAAGTAAGGAATCATTATGTATCAATTATTTAGAAACCATGCAAGTGTTGTAAGTCTTTCTTGTAGCTTGATGTATTGGACACTTGATGATTTGATCCCCTTTGGTGTTTGGCTATCCGATTCATGTTTTGTTTAGCAATTTAGGTAACACTGCGTAAGTTGCTTAGCTAGAAACCGTTCAACAAAGTATGTTTATGATAAAAGCACTTTTGAACTTCTGCTTACTGAACAAAAAAATCTAACAAAGAGAATTGTCTTTTCAATTGATTAAAGTATCTCGTTGTGATTGTACAACTCTATTATAGAATTATTCTAGGGAATCAGTTCACCTCTAATTCCAGTCATCATGGTTAAAACTTTTAGCCTTTTAAGTTTTGTTCTTCATTCATCACTGAAGTTGCTTCCTTTTGTGTGATTGTCTGCATGATAGTTTAGGTCATATTCATGTAGTAGTTCTAGAGGTTTGGTTCCCTATGTGAAATGGGCTACAATTCAATATTTGTTGCTTCGAATCTTATGCTGCGTTAACTTTTAATTATTTTGTAATTTCTTTATATTATATTATTTGAGATGTTGTCTCTAGTATTAACAATCGTACTTTAACTTTCACTGTTGTGGAACTTTATATTTTCTATTAACAATATTTTTGTAACTTCGAATATCTATCCTGAAATTCTTGAGTCCACCACTGCCGCAGCACCATGATGGGGATCCGACGGTGCCAAACCACAAGCCACTCGTTCAGCAGGACAGCAAGGATGGAGGCAAGCAAGAACCTTACCAGAGGAGTGTAGAGCCCCATGGCCACATCCTGGAACACCTTCCTCCCAACAAAGGGCGCAAAGAACACGTAGAACGCAAAAGCCAGCGCCAAGAACACAGACACGGCCACCATCTGCAACAAGCATCAAATTCTTCAGCAACCACAAACAACAAGGAATCCCAACCAGAAAAGAGAAAAAAAAAGGCACGCGATTTCACCACCAAGAACGAACCTGGAGAGGGTGGTAGGGGAGCTGCCATCCTTGCCTCCTCATTGCCACCCCCAAGAATCCACAACAACCCAGAGGAAAGAAAGAAGAAACGCAAAAAGGGGCCCTCTATCCTTCTCGCATCGAAGGATGCGATTGATCAATGCGAGAAGAACGGACCGGCCCTTCCAAGAATCATCAAGAACTCACGCACAACACGGTGGATTTCGATCTTCCTGCGACCGCAACCGCATCTGTGGGCGGCGAGAGGGGAAGGAGAAAAGGGGGTTTGGGAGGGGGAGACCGGCGGAGGGAGGGGCATTAAATGCAGCGCTGCTCCTCAGATTTACGGGAAGGAAAGCAAGCGGCGAGCGAGGCAAGAGGAGGGGGCGGGTTGGGAACGAGAGGTTTCGTCTGGGCTGGCTGGTTTTCGCTTGGTCGCTCACGTGAAGCTCCTCTGCTCTGCTCGCTCAAGGGGAGGACTCTTGACTGTGGCGGGAGCAGGACTCTGCCGGACAGGGGTGCCTGCCTGTCCGTCTCTGCCGGTCTCTGTCCGTCCCTGCCGTTTTTAACCTCTCGCCATCCATGCTCCTATGGATAGACCTCGATTTTTTTTTTGTGGATCTTTGATTTGACATGACCATGTTTGTATGATGGGCAGAATATTCGATACGTAGTCACTATGATTGTTTTATTGTAAATATTTCCGCGGGAGATACGGTAGATCACATCTTACAAGTTACAAGATTAAATTTCAAAAAAAAAAAATCACTGAAGAGTAATATGGAAATAGCGCGCCCAAGGTAAACCGAAATGGGCTTTCTAACGGCCACCCGCCGTTGACACAAGGCATTTGCCGTAAAAATGTTTTTTAAGATATGGTGTTAAATGTGCTTATGTACGAAAGTGAGGAAACAATTAATTACAATGAGTCATCTAAGAGCATGCACAATGATAGTCCCTTATAAGATGTCTATATCAACAAAAGACAACTCGGTAAGCATATCTTATAATGGATTGTCTTTAGTGTAGGCTATAGCATCATTTTATAATATATTTCTTTTTAGATTCATATTAAATCCACCCATCCATCTTTCTCTCTCCTCACTCCTCTCTCCCAGTGAATACCGACACCATCCTCCATCCACTCCCTTGCCATCGAGCTAGGCTCCCCTCCTCGTTGCAACGTCAGCCTATCTCCCTTGCCATCGCGTCTCGAGCTCCCACTCGCCTCGCTCCTTCCCCACCCTGTTCTCTCAACATAGCCGGTCGCCACCTTCTCTTCCTCATCGCCACCGTCTCTCCACACCTCCCCTCCTCTTACCTCACCGCTCCAAGCCGTCCCCGATTAGATATGAGTAGTTGACGTCCACATCTGGCCCGATCTGGACTCCAGTTGCTCAGATCTGAGCCGCTAGCCTCTAGATCCAGAGCTTGCCTTAGCGGTTGGCGGATAGGGAAAGTCGAGCTCGTCATCACGGTCGGTGGATGGGGAAGGTCAAGCTCGGCCTACATCTAGATGTACTTTCTTCACCGACTGTAGTGGTCGTCGTTGTCCCGGTGGCCATTGGCACCATGGTCGCGGTTTCCCAATATCCAGGCCCACAAACCACATGGGGGAGTAGACAAACTCCATACAATGGCATCGAAGCCGTCTGTTTGTGCCTAGGTTCGCATGCTAAAGTCGACTAGTGCATGGTCGACGACCTTCCCTCTCTCTCCTCTAGGTATGCACAAATCTTAGTTGGCATGAGCTATAGGTGACCTACGTAGAACCATTGTACATGCAATAAGCAAACAAAGATGGCTAGTGTACCAATAACTCCATCATCATTTTTACAAGAGTTATAGCTCTATCAATGCTACACTATAAGAAGCAAATCTTCAAATCAAGACATGCAAGGCAAGACATAAATTGTTTAATCTCTTTTGTACTATGTAAAATGTATTAAATAAGGTGAATCTTCAAACTAAGATATGCAAACCAAGACATAAACTATTTAATCTCTTTGTAACGTGCGCAATGTAGTAAAGAAGGCAAATCTTCAAACCAAGATATGCAAGTGGAGACATAAGCCATTTCGGCCATGTTCAATTTGGCTACGGTTTGTGCTTTTTGTTGAAATGACACTGTAGCGGCTGCAAGAAGCCACGACTGAAACTAGGGGTGTTCAATTTGACTTTTGGCCTTTTGCTTAGCTGATTTGAGAAGCATTGTATTTGACACTTTAGCAAGTGGTACTAACTGAAACCATTGATTTACATTGGTTCAAACTTGATATACAAATTGGATTACGAACTTTACAGATGACACCTAGAAATTCATAGTATAGAGAGTACAATAATTGAAATTGCTAGAACTCTATCTACGTCAAGCCACCAAAGACGCTGGAATATGATCACGTACCATGTCCATATTGACAAAGTCTGCACCATATGCACTGTGTGGTATAACACCTTCCACATGACCTGCATTTCCTACATCTTGACCTCCTAGGTTAGCAAAATCTATGTCAAGCAAATCATTGTCCAAAATAAAAGTTAAGCAATGTCGTCATCGCATCAATTAGCTAGTTGTCGGATGAAGAGGGAGGATAAATATGCGGTGTCCACAACTTCATGTTCCATTCTCTTCCGCACATACCGCTCCTCTCCCCAACTTCTCTACCACTCAACAGCACATGGGGAACCCCAAATCACCCGCACCCCCGCCTACGTCATCGTTGACTCTCGCTCCCAGCCAAAGCCAAACCAGATGCAACTTCATTATATTGTAGTCGCAAGTGGCAGCAATTGCCCTTAATCGACGACCCTATGTAGCAATCACAATTATGAGCGAAAGTTTTTCAAAATCCTCAAATGGAAGTTCAATTTTTAGTTGAATGTCACTGGATTTTCTAGCTGAATAGTTCAAAATTATGGTTGAAAAGTTTCAGATCTTCTAGTTGCAATTTCAAATTTATTGCTTGAAAGTATCGATTTTCTGGTTGAGTGTTCATAAAATCATGCCAGTTTTTGATAGTCGATTGCACTGTTGTTGCAATGGCGTTGACACGCAGACGGCGATGGGGAAGGTAGGGTGTCCTCTTTGAGCATAAGTAGTGGATAACCGTTGAATAGCAATCCCCACTAGGGGTGTAAACGAAGCGGATAGTTTTTGTCCGTCCGACCGACCGAAGGCTTACAGAACGAATACGGAAGGGGTAGATGGATGTCCGGCACTATCCGTGTCTGGCTCCGACTCCGAGAAAAAAATATGGAATATAATAAGGGATAAGTGATATCCGTACGTATATATCCGTATGTCAAGTGATATGAGGAATTTGTTGTGACTTTATCTAGGAACAAGATAACATATAGATAAATTATCACATCTAAACAGGCGGGACTACTGAGTGTTTTTCCTTCAACATCTCAATAATTAGTCTCTCCATGTTCGCTCTGATTATACCATATTGTCCAATGTGCTGTGCAAAGAAACGGATAATTTCTGTCCAACTGACCGTCCGAAAGATTATAGAAGAAATGGATATCCGGTATTATCCGTGTCCGACTATAACTATGAGGAAAAAAAATATAGAATAGAATACAAAATAAATGATATTCATCCATATCCGCTTTGATTGCACCCTGTTCCCCCACCAATTTACACTTCTGTATCTTACAAAATGCAGTAAAGAGTGACATCGTAAACGAACCAAGTTAAATTAACATTTCCTTCCAATTTCCCAGTTCACATCACTCAATGAAGATCAGCCAAACTACTCTTAGCTACTACGCCGGCGATGTGTAAGCGTGTCGTGATGGCGAATTTCAAATTAATACAGCGACATCCGTACGCCATACTCTGTCAGCAGTTAGCTACCTCAAATAAAAAACTAAGCTGATATGATCATATTGTTGACGATTCCATCAACGTAGTTTTATACGATCTATATGCCCGTGAGCCTTGACCCCGAGAGATCTGATGTCTGCACTAGTAAACTAAACAATCGCTAATGTTTTCTTGGGCTAGAAATTTAAGATCAGTTCGTACTGGGTTGGTGTGCTTGTTTGTCGTTTGCTGTTGTTGTCCTCCTGGCAGCCACTAGCAGCCTCTCTTCCAAGCTCCATGCATGGACCAATCCAAGTGAGGCTCTATCAAAGCGCATGTGTGTGTATATATAATCTAAGCTTGGTGACTTTACACATATATGATGATATGTATGGTGATCCCATCGTTTTCATTCTGGATCCATCCTGCTTCCATGGGCTCTGTAAAGATCTAGATATATAAGCAAATTGCAAATGAGTGAAGAATGCATACATGTGGTGCCATTCGAATTGGTCTCATGATGCCATCACAATGAACAGTTGAATCTAAGCAAGGAATCACTCGAGCCATGATTGCTCATTCCGTGCGACGAGGGAATTCGTCAATTCGTTGTGCTTTGTGAATCGTGCCTCCTCGACCAACTTTGTGCTGCAAGAGCAGGAAACATAAGTACTTACTTTGCATCAACGAATTGGTGTACAGATTTTGCTTGAAGCAATACACCAACCATGCAGAAATGGTGAAGATCCAAAGTAGTATTAGAAAAAACATAGGAAGCATGGATACTGAGCTCATATTTTCCGGGAAAAAAAAAACTGAGGACGGAGACGGTAACTGTGAAGAAAACAAGTGGGCTAATTATCATAGATACTATTGCAAAAAATACCACACTTCTGTGTACAACCATACTCCCATTGGCACTAGGCAAGGCAATGGACTAATCAAAGGAGATGGTTATAGTACCATGGGCACATGTATTAACCTCTTGTGTCTGTTCTTTACTGCCCCCTGGTATCTATATGTCTGTACATGTCTTTAGGGGTTGGCATTTGGCAAGATTATCAGATACCCCTTGTGATCACCTGTGAGACAGTGATTGTGTGCTGCGACCCAAGAGTTTGAAAAAAAAGGAGGCTTCCGACCTCTTGTGGTGAGCAAGTTCTTGGCTTTACTTTACTTCGGATGATTCAGGATTTCGATGGAGTTGAGCATGTGATTTGGACTTTGGTTCGGCATAGCGTAATGCATGGGACAGGGATGGCCTTGGGGTGGTGATGCTGCTGCGAGACAAGGGGTCACCTGCTTGTTTCGCCAAAAGCCATTGTCCTGTTGTGACTTGTCAATGGAGATGAGCGAGCATATCAGCATAGGGTCATGGACCCGTTCTGACACTGCTGCTCTGCTGATCTCTTGAGGAGGGAACTCTATTATACGTAGAATCACAACCCCAGAATCCTATATGCAGATTTAGCCGTGGACACACACTATCCGAATAAGACGAACAAGTATAAAAACACAGACAGAATTTTTTGAAAACCCGAACTCAACTTGTGTCTTTTCTCTCTTGTTCTCTTCAAAAAAAACTGATTACAGAGTATCCTTTTATAGAGAGCAACCGACGGCAAAGACCCTACGTATCTAAAAGGGATTCCAAACTGCCTAAATACAAAACACACTTTTCCAAAAATCTAAATATGCCATATACACAAAGATATCATGCAAAACAATCTTGATTATTTCTAACAATCTCCCCTTAATCAAGATGGATTCACAGCAATACCAGTTTGTCATCGGCATCCCCCTAATATTTGTTGATCTTCTCCTCGGTTAGACACATAATGCCATCTTGTTCCGTCGGTTTGTAGATGACACGGCATCGCACCACCATCATCTTGTTGCGGCCTCACGTACCGTCGATGACGAAGTGGCCTCGCACTATTGGCCGTCGTTGTTGACATCACACCGACGCTTCCTCACAGCTGCATCACACTACCACCTCCAAGAACACATCCTTACACCGTGGTTCATAGCCTTCACCGTGAGTGTGCCATCGCAACATCCTCTCGCTGCCTCATTTTCGCCACCGGTGATGCAACTTACCGGTGACTCGCCACTTTTCCTCCACCCATGACGCAACTTAGACGGTGACAGAGACTCGGGGCTCGACACATGATGCATAAACTTGCGCATGGGTGAGCATGGGGTAATGCAGCCACATCACAGAGCTCTCCTTCACCGGTGCTCTCGATGTCATGTATCGATGTTCACTCGCTGCCTCTGCTACCTGGTGATCACACACGCACCAAGCTTTGATACTAAATGTTAGATCGGACCCTGTCTGCACATTTACCTGTGGACGCACACCACATGGGGAAGACGAATAAACACAAAGACACGGAGAAAATTTTTACCAATACGAACTCGACTTTACATTGCTTTTCTCTTTTCTCTTGTTCGCCTTGTTCTCTTAGAAAACTGATTACAGGGATGCCCTTTTATAGAGAGCAACCGACGACAAAGACTCTACGTATTTGAAAGAGACTCTGTCTAAATGAAACACACTTTCCCAAAAATCTAAATAGGCCATATACATAAACATATCTTGCAAAATATTCTTGGTTATTCCTAACATTATATTCCTCAAATCTTGTTTAAGCAAGTAGGAGTATAATACAATTTAAGACATGAGCAGCTCATTAGCCTAATCGAATCACAAAGTTCACATCATTTTCTTGGCCTTTGAGCGTTTCATCTACCGCGAGGTGCAAGGGTGTTGGGGAGTGGAGAGGTGAGGATGGCCTTACCGGGAAGCGGGTGCGGCGCCAGCGCATGAGATTGCGACCGAGGTGCAAGGTCTTTCTAATTATTAAGGGTATTTACTTTGAAACATATCCTTTGAGTATATATAACTTGTGTAGTTCATATATACTCATGATCGAGTTGCTATCTAATTCCTCCATCATGTGTTAATGATTGGATGATTATAACAACCAGATAAGTAAACTTTGGTTAAAAGCTTATTCTAGAGTATACAAGTGTTGTGTATATGTTGTATACTCAAAATTCAATTTCTATCCTATCATTTGTTGAGATTATCATGAATTACAAAAAAAGAAGATTGTAGAATCTAGTCCCTCCATTATAAGTTAATGGTGAAGTTTTGGTAATTGATGATAATTGATTTATGAACTAATATTTTTCATGAGTTGGATGAATAGGTTAGGTTCCACAAATGAGAGTGACTTGGGATGACTTCATGTGTTGAAAATCATCAACTCAAGTAAAGGATGCATCATGAGTCGATGCATATCCAAAAGGAGATGATCAAGTATTGATCATCAAGTCAAGTGAAGATCCATCATGTGTTGATGGAGTTGAAGTAAAGGATATGTCATGAGTTGACGCATGTCAAGACTATGACTTAAGGTAAAGGTATGGCTAGCTAGGGCTAAGGATGTGTTTCTAGTCTTTTACCGATCTTGGTGTTTGGTTGGAAGGCCGGATTGCTAGTATAGGTCATCGTACTATTAAGAGGGTTCATGTCTAATAGCTAGAGTCTCAACATATGTTGATAGCTCAACCTCATCTCTTCTAGCTCTCCTTGGCATGAGGCTTGTATTTGTGAATATGTTTTACAAATAGTTGAGGCTCATGTGTTGAATCCTTGCAATATGAGACTATACATTGCGAATGTGTTTTGCAAGTATTTAAAGTCCATGTTTCCTATTCCTTGTAGTATGAGGTTTATATTTGCAAATACGTTTTGCAAATGGTTGAAACTCATATTTAATCCTTGTGTCGTGATTCCAAAAGTGTGCAAATATGTTTTGCAACTTGTTGGAAATTATGTGTGATCCTTGTATGCATGATACTAAAGTTTGCAAACGTGTTTTGCAAAATTTGTTGAAGTATCTACAATTTTCAAGACAATCAAAACTATCGCAATGTATTCTGTGGTACTACCGATGGACGGAACTACCGGCATTGTAATCACGGAACTACCGCGTGCGTTGGTGGTCGGAAGACCTGTGTGGTCGAGAACCAATATGATTGAGACCAAACTGGTCATACCAAGGTGGTCAAAGACCAGAGTGATCGAGCCAATGTGATCGAAGACCTGTGTGGTCGAAGATCAATGTGATCGAGAACCAACATAGTCGATCAGCGTAGTCGGAACCGACGTGATCGGATATTTATGTGATCAAGACCAACGTGGTCGAACCGACGTAATCAGAATCGACTTGGTTAGAGACCTATGTGATCGAGACCAGCATGGTCGAACGGACGTGGTGGAATAACATGGTCGAGATCTGTATGATCGAGACCAGCGTGGTCAAACCAACGTGGGTGAGACCTGTGTGGTCGAAACCAATGTGGTCTAACTGACGTGATTGATACAATATGGTCGAAGATCGACGTGCTAGTCAGAGATCTGTGTGATCGAAGATTGACATGGTCGACATGGTCGAAACCAACGTGATCGGAGACCTGTGTGGTCAAACCAGACAACGTGATCAGAGACCAACGTGGCTGAAGATTAGCGTAGTCGGAGACCTGTGTGGTCGATCCGGATAACGTGGTCGGAGACCAGCGTGATCGGAGACATGTGTGATTGAACAGAACAACGTGGTCGGAGACCTGAGTGGTTGAATCATCCGGCATGGTCGAGGGCCAGAGTAGTTGTCGATCGGAAGTTCTTGCTCTGTGTGAGCGTACGACCAGCGAGCGGTACTACCGGCTCTGTGTGAGCGGTACTTCTGATTTGCGGAATGATCGGCTTGTGTAGCGGTATGTTTTTTCCAGAGAGAGACTTTCGTGGAGTCATCTCATCCCCGAAGAAATTAGTAGTTTTACTTGCGCGGCGCTGTACTTCTCATGATCATTAGTACCAGACTTTAGTCGTTAAAACTACCAGATTCGTTGATAACGGCTAGTTTTCTTACCATTACTGAGGGGAGCGAAAGTTCCAGAGTTTTGTTGTCAGTACTTCCGAAAATCCTATTTTCTCTGGTGTTTTGCTTCCAACGGCTAGTTTTTGTAGTGTGGGTATATGTACCCCCTTGTGGCCAGTTGGAGTAAGACTTTGGCACTCTATTTCACTCCTTTGAGCTAGTGTGAGGTTTTTCTCTCAATTGTGCATGTGTTGCACTTTATGAGCAAGAAGGAAGACTCTAGATTGCATGTGTTTCATCTAGAGGAGGATTTAGTATCCACTCGAGCTTGTGCATTCATTGCACGTGGTGAGAGTCAATTGGAGGGCTTGACTTATTACTCTTAGAGGTTGTCGACTCCTAAACGGTGTTGGAGACGTTGTGCGTGGTGATCTTCTCAAAGAAGGTTATGAGAAGACCCAGCGAAGTGTGAATGTTGTAGCTCACCTACCCGGAGCGGGAAAGAGCTACCACTAGTGGACTTGAGGTGATTGGCTTAATTTGTGGAGCCGGTTCAATTCGTTTGGGCTTACCTCAATGTGGACTAGAGGAGACCGGCGGGTTTTCGAACACCATGGTAAAAAAGAACTGTGGCAATTGTGGTTTATTTTCTTGTGCTTAATTTACATTCAAGCAATTTACATTCATAGAATTAAATTGATTGCTTATCTTTCTAGGATTGCAAACTTTGCCATAATCTTAATTTGTTGGTGCACTTAAGTGAACAGAATTGTTTTAGACGTTGTTTGTTCTGAACCAATTTAAGTTAAGTTTCTGCATTATATACTTGGTTTTAGCCAAATAAAATTTGACAATAATTGGAAGAGATTTTTTAGACCGCCTATTCACCCCCTCTAGTTGGCCTCCTCAATCTTACACGGCCACGCCATGAGAACCAGAATAGAGAAAGTGAGGAGAGAGGAGAGAAGGGATAAGAAAAGGTGAGGCCATTCGGCCTAAATGAGGGGAGAGAGAGACGGAGAGAAAACTGGATGAGGGGATGGGTTCAACCGAACCAAAAATAAAAGAGAGATAATAAAAGAGAAGAAAAGAAGGAAAGAAAGGAGGAGAAAAAAGAGAGGAGAAAAAGAAAAAAAAATAGGGGTTTAACACCTATGCGTCGAGTCCTTAACCCTAGGCATTTTTATGCCAGCGTCGGGTCTTACGCGTAGAATCAATGTCGTTCAGTTAAGTGCATGTACCGGTATTCTATTCTGAGTCGGGATTGATGCTTGTACAGGTGGAGGTTCTAGTGGGGAGCTGTCCATGTATCGTTTCCGAGAATAAACAGATAAGTGCATGGTAGTGCGGTAGACGGTAATTGTTGTGAAATATGTGATATTTTGTTTTATGATATTGCATGCTAAATGATGATAATGATAATGGAGCAATGTGAGCAATGATGCTTACCTACTAATGATGGTAATGGTGAGTATGGTTATAACAATGGGTACATGTATTCACATCATGGCACTCATGAGATAAGAACTAGGATCCGCCTAGGTGGATTCCGCAAAACCTACTTCGGTATGCCTCCACGGGAGTGGAGAGACCCCATGCCGATAAGGACGGACTCAAGATTTGGGGTGAAAATCGATGGATGTTCACTCGACAATACCGGTATATGCAATGAGATAAGCCAATGAGCATGTAGAGTGGTGCTGCATTGCACTAATGGCATGATAATGTTAAGACATGAGAATGATGTTATGAACATGATAATGACATGGTTAGGTAATTACTTTCATGTTTGGTGGTGTTATCGTCCTATTATGTGCTTGCTGAGTCTTCGGACTCACTCTTGTTTTGTTGTTTTTTAGGTGGTCAGTGAAGGCGTCATGCACGGGCGGGAATAGCACATGAATAATTTCACGTATCAACAACACTTCACATATCAGTTTTTGTTAGTATGTTTAAACTCCACTGACCACTGGTATGCTAAAGTAGCTGCTTAAAAAGATCTGATGTAAGTGGTCGCTGCATTACGAATAAAGTAGAGTTTGCTTAAAATTAGTAGCAGTTGTTAAAAAATAGTAATATTATGCAATAATGGCAACACTCTAGGCTCAGAGGATAGACGGGGTGTTACATAAAGTTCTTTACCAGTAAAATTGAATATATTTCTTATCATATTATAACCTACGACTCAATCCAGTTGAACTCCTTGCATATTAGTTAAATAACCTTCCCATGTAGCATGTTGAGTATGAAGTATACTCAATCTTGCTTATTTTCATCAGAATGATATATGAAAAAGGAAGGATATATCAGCTAACGTATTAGGGCTACAACCGCACTCAAAAGTTCCTATAGGATTTCATCAATTCTTCTAAATGTATGTTAAGTTTTGGGTTTGGATACTTGTAAAGCTGTTATAACCTAACCATTAGGTTGTATTTTAATCAAATTAATTTTTTAAAATGCTCGTAAGTAGTTAAGATATTTTTCTATTTGTAACCGAAATTTTAAACTGTTGAGTAAACGTCGCAGCCCTATTTTTAAAATAGGATCATTGCAGGTATGTTGCGGGTGGCTACGCGGCGCCCACCCAACCTGCCACGTTGGCAAGGGGGGCTGGAGTTGCAATTTCAGTCGACAGAAAGCTTGATTTGCTACAACGAAACAAAATCGTGCCAAATCAGTCATTTTCTCCGGCAATAACATGAAAGATCACTAGTGGAACGGAACGGCATGGCGAGGCAGAGTGGCCCTGTAGCCAGAAGTACGACTCATGTTCATTTGGCGAGAACAAATGGTTAAGTAATATGGCATATCGATATAGTGTTGCTAAAAGGAAATAATGGTTTAAATATTTAAATTCTAACTGTTCACGAGAGGTAGTACGCACAGGAAAATGATTGTATATGAATTTGGCTGATATAACTAAACTCAGTACACTTTTTACTACAATCTTTCTATTGACCATATCTTAAAAAATACATCGTTTAAAAGGTAATTATTGTAGACAGTATAAACATAAACCAACAAAAAACCATTTTGAACCCACCCTTATAAGTAGGCAGCACTGAGTTCCAAACCATATTGTGGCCAAAACCCAACTATGCGCTTCGCAGCTAGTAAAAAGGACAGGTCATGGTCAGGTTACCGGGGCCACATTCGGTGTGTTCTTTTCGTTCACGGTTTATGACCGTGATTTATAAATTTTGGTTTTAATGTTAGTATTTATGTCATCGAATCGAATATCGATAAAGCTAATAAGTCGTTTTAAAATGATTATCCTGGTAAGCAGCATCAAAACGACGGTAGAGAAATCGTTTTATTTGTTTGTTCAAAAGAAGTTATAAACTATAAGTCATAAGCTAAAGGACATATTCTTTTCCTCTGAAGCCGGCGGCTTTTGGCTTTTGCTACAATGCCTAACTTTTAAACGGAGTATTTTCTTAAGATGGAGTCTACAGGTTAAACGATCTACACGTTAAAAGCCCAACATTTGTATCTGCAAAAATCGCAAGTGAGTATCTGTCTCTCCGTAATGCACTGTAAATGTACCAAAATTCAAAAATTTCAGTCAAAAGCCATAAGCCATAGCCGAAAAGAACATGCCCAAAAAGAAAGAGATCATAGCTTTGTTTTTTTATGCTGCGGCTGATGGTTTTTCTGTCTTGTTCTTTTAGGTTGCGACTGATAACTTTTGTTTGCATTTTTTTATATGACGACGGACGGTAAAACCGTCGTCGCACATAGTTTTGAGCTCGAAAAGCCATTTAAAGAATTGACCTCAAGGAACCACTTAAAAAAAGTGTTCTGTTTGTTTTGATTTTCGAAAAACCCAAAGCCAAAAGCAAAAAAAATAAAACGAACAAGAGGCTTTTGACTATGGCTTATCAGTTTAATAAATAGTGACAACTAAAAATGGCGAAGCCAAAAACGGCTGGAAAGCAGGGCCGGTCCTAGGCATGTGCAGCAAGGGCGACCGCTTAGGGCCCATAAAAGTCAGGAGCCCCATCCCATGTATATATACATATATGTAACTTGTTCAGACTCATAGTTAGAAGGACTAATAGAAGTATATGAAGGTACATGCTCATATTGTTAACTTCCAAGCAGTTAGTAGCAACAACATGAAGAAGACAACTAGCAACTATATTAAGAACTTATCTAGGCAGGCCAAGTGTCCAACATAATTTGGAAACATCTCATTTGGCATATCACAGGTGACTAAGCGAATGAATGATCACTCATAAGATCGATGCCTAGCTCGGCTCAACTAGCTTGCATCTTATTTACTTGCTAATTAAACTGAGAATTTGACAACCAATGGTTTCTTAGATATTCGAATTCTTCAATTCAAGTATGCAAAGTAATTTTTTGGTTCAAGATTGATAGCCTAGAACTCTAGATTTTCAGTGTATGTGGTTGTGTTTGGCTCATAACAAAAAGTTCTATATCAGTTGAAGGCTTGAAGATTTTTTTTTGAAGGTTGGTGCTTTTGCTTTTTAGTGTGATTGATGACTACTTAGCTATATATCTCGGCTAACTGAAAAATCTCATAAAATAATTTTTATGTAGTTTCATTTCTAAAGGATATACTTGGAACATATGAATTTCATAAGAAACACCATAAATTTCTCGAGATTCAAATGAGGTCTTTAAGTTATATGTCTCTTGCAACTTGCAAGCGAAGTTGAGCATATATAATATTTCTCATATAGTAGAATATTGATTATTTAGAATTATTTATATTTGTTATTGGTACACATTAAGTTTTAACTATGAAAGTATCTGATTGGTCTAAATAGAAATAAAGTTTTTGAAATATCAAAAATATTCCAAGATCTCCACTTTCGTCTCGTCCCAGAGTCTCCGAAATATCAGGAACGGAACCAAGAGGAAACTGTCCCGTTTTTTAGCACTTTCCCGGGGAATGATACACACAAGGAAATTAGGGAAGCAAAAGCAGCACCTCCTCCAGCGAGGGTGAGGCTCACAAAGTAACCATACAACCGTCATGGAAAATATGATACATTAACTGCAAAAAATACGACTGCACTACAAGCGTGATTACATCTCATATTTACCCCAGGCACACATTCTTTGCTCCCACATTGTTTCCCTATCCCTATTTGTACAATTTCCCACCTTCGTACCCGGTTGTACATTTTTTAAGCCATGGCTGTCCTTCGCCACAGGGGTTAGAAAGAATGGAGAAGTTACATAAAACGACTAAAAAAGAATGAAGTTAGCTTCACCGTTAGCTCTACACAGCAATCAGAAGATGGCACTGGAGCCCTGCTGGCCGGAGGGAAAAAATAGTCGGCCATTACCAGTGCAGTGAGACCTGCTAACAAGAAATTAGTCAGCAAGCTAGACGAAACATAGTTCAACACATTTTTTAGAGGCAAAGATCTGTTGTGTGCAATACCATAGAGGGAGACCTGTACAGTTGCTTCGATGCAGCCGTAATATTACCACTGACGACTGCATCAGTTAGCACAATGTTTCTTGCCCTCAAAAAAACACTGCATAAAACTTCGGTCTCTCCGATGAATCAAGCAGGGCGTTTATTTGCCCCACAGGCAGATCAGAAGCGCAACACCAGAGTTGGTCATCTAATATCATCCAACTTCTTTTCCTCGTCTACTTGTAGCCCTTGTTTTCTCTAGCGTTTGTTTTGCTTGTCGGCTTGGATTTGATGGTTTAGAGTCCTATGAGCAGATAAAAAAACATAAATATAAGGAACTCATGAGGTTGACTAAAGCTGCAAAACATATAAGATAAGAGGATCAAATACATTTTTACTAGCCAACTTTGTGCTTTTAGACTTCTCTGCTTCTGCCTCTTTTTCAGCCTTTTTCTTATCAAGCTCAGCTTGCTTGAGATTCTCCTCGTGCGCTTTTCGAAACATTGTTACAAATGTTAAGAGGGTAGACATAACTGCAAGATGATCCCATAGAGTAAAGGTGAGGTATGATAACAAGCAAACACACAGAACATGTTAATGCTTCAAAATGCATGGATCAGATATGCCTCAACCAGCCGCATCCTACAGAGAATAAGTCATATCCTACGATATGTTGAGCATGTTCAAGCACTGTATGATGAGTTTAAACATTCCATAAGAGATATATCTTGACAGATATTTGAAGAAATACAATGAACGCACAACCTCAGTAAAATATGTCACCATGCTCATCAAAATTAATCAATAAAACAGATCTGCTTACCTTGTTCAAAAGGGCAACGAACAGGGTCCTCACCAAAATATTTAATCAGTGCATCCGCCTTTTTTCCCTGGCAAAAGAATACAACAAAAATTCAAAGACAGAAGGAATGTAGGACAAATAGCATACATGCCTTTGTAGAACAGAACAATAGAAGCATACCACTTCAGAAAACAATGAAGACAATGACTGCACATCTGCTCCAGCATTGTCAGTGAACTCTCTCAGTTTCTACACAATGCATGTCATACAAGCTTTAGAACAAATGAGATTCACACACCCTTCACAACTTTACATGAACGAAAAGTAACTTTCTGGTATTTAAATCAGGTACCAACGAATTCATCATATAAAATGGATTAAAGGATGGTATATCAGCAATGGAAATGCATGCACACAGACGGTTGGTGAATATAGTAAATATTTAGAGGACCTTCAGGATAACTGGATATCAACACCCTGTTAATATATGAGGTGTGCATGTATGACTGGATAATTTATCTAGAATACAGAAACAGAAGTATTTGCAGCAAGTCACCAACAGAAGAGATTTGGACTTATCCTGTTAAAATAAATGCAAGGCTATCTGACTGTTCGAGCAGTCCATCTAGAGGGCAGGCATCAAACAAGCAGATGGAACAAAAAGATAGAAGTTTTATCATATTTTATCCAGAAAGCTATAAACTAGGCCTGGGTTGCATTCTCATAGAATATTCTCCAAAAGATGGCTCTCAATTTAGTCCAAATGCCAGGTTGTATTTACCGCTAAAACTTAGTAGCTAAATCATATGTGAACAATTCAAAAATCAATTGAAACTGAAATGAAACAGTGCTTTGACCTGACGAAAAATTTCTGATACTGGACCATCACTTTCTGAAGCTTTATACTCAATCTGAACCTTTTCCAGCCCTTTACTTACTGCTTGCATTTCTTCTGCCAACATTTTTAGTTGTATCTGTTGAAAAGAAGGAATTAGAAGAAAACATGTACATCTCGGCCCTCGGGTGTACAAAATACTACATATGCTACATAATTGACAGAATATCACCAGAAAACCCAAACCTTTGATGTAGCTTCTAAACTAACAAGATCCACATAGAAGTTCAAAAGCTGTGGTGACTTTGCAGCAAGTACCTGGTATAAAGAATTTGTTATTAGCATGTATATATGAGATGGATACTGATGTGGCAATGTGCAAATCATTTAACTCAGATTATAGTTAATTAGACTCAGGACTGTAAAGTAACTATGATCAAATACACAAACTGTAGGCTGTTTTAGAACACAGAGATAACATATCATGCATAATTAATTAAGTTGGTATTTACTATCATGCATAGTTGATTAAAATCAGTAATAAATGCATTCAGAAACCTGAAGGCGTCTAGAGGCTACTATTAATCTGTTACTGGTAATGGTTTAGTATTCCAAGGCAGACAGCAGTAGTCAAAGTTGTTCAATTTTTGACACTTTTCAGCTAATAGACAAACCTAAACCGATTACAGACAAAATCACAATTTTTGTGCACTACAATTCTTGATTAGAGAGTGGAGCTTATCATCAAGTTTTCCATATTTAGCTTTGCTTATATCTAGCATTCTAATGACCAAGAAACCTTATTTCTCCAATCTGCATATCCAGTCTGAAGCAACTATGCCGCAGAAAGCCAGAAAATACTAAGAACGTGTGCTGGTTGCTGGAGGCACCTGCCATGTGTTATTTTGTTGGGTACAACACAATATGCAAACCTTAGATTCCACCACCAAATCAAATTGGACACTTCATGGGTCCTGACTGAATAATCCGATGCAGACCATGGGTTGTAGTTTACAATTACGCAAGTAACCTATTGGTGAAAGGGTACTACAAATATGAGAACTCAACAGTACAGGAAAGGTGAAAGGCATACCTTGCAGAGGTAGTGCATTAATGTCATCTTATTATTTGTTGCCCGGGTATCTGTAAGTTTTAGAAGACTGTCCAACCGGAAGCCAACTGCAGCACCTGTAAGCAAATCTATAGATGTGAACTTGCCCAATAATACTATATTATTACTATATATCCCTAGAAAGTTGAAAGTATGCTCTGCTCTGGTGTCAAATATAGCTAAAAGAATTAACAACAGAAACTACCGAACTATTTGAACAATAACCGAATGGAAAACTATCATTAGTAGCAGAGCTAGGCAACCGAAATGTTACGTAGCTAACACAGGATTAATAGAATACCCAATTTTACCATCCACAAACAAGAATAAAGAGTCTACCAGTGGTTCTTCCTAGGATGTAGGAACTATTTGTTCCCTATACAGTGCTAGCTGTTGTGGTCGTTGGTTGGGTACGAATCCGAGAACCAAGGATAGAGCACTCATCCTAGTTTAACCGCCAGCAGGGCTCTTCCCTATCGATGTAGCGAAACTCTGAGACCTAATTAGCCAGAGAGGCGAGGGATCGGCCTCCAAGCTCAGCTAGGACTCTTCCTGACTTTGCTTATTTCTTTGTTTCCTTGATAATGGATACATGCTATCCCTTTTATAGGAACGACCCAACTTGATTCCTAAGAAATAATCTATAAGAAAACTTATCTCTAACAATCCAATCTAATAATAACTTGCCTAACTAATAGATAATACCAAACACCTAGTAGATATATTCCTAAATAACAAACTATGCCTAATACATGCGTGATACAGTACACACATGCTACAGTACACACGCGCTACAGTACTTCCCTGAGTATTAGACCATAACATTACACCCCTCGCGGCGAGGCAACTCGTTCTCGAGCTACGGTGGTGACCACGGTTGAAGTCCTTAGTGGCCACATGTTGATGAGGGGGTACGATGATGTCGCGTCACGTGGACGAAGATAAACGAAGCTCCAATGGACAACAGTCATGATGTCAAGTAAGACCTTCTGCTCTTCACTATTAGCCTTCAACTTCTCCAAGAGAGGTGGTGTGGCACCGGAAGCTATGGTAAGTGGCTCTGATGCCAAATGTTGTAGTTGTTTGTTGAGTACGGGTCCGAGAACCGAGGGTAGGGCACTCGCCCTCGTCTAACCGCTAGCAGAGCTCTTCCCTATCGATGTAGCGAGGCTCTGAGGCCTGATTAGCCAGGAAGGTGAGGGATCGCCCTCCAAGCTCGGCTGGGACTCTTCCCGACGAACAAGATGACTCTAATCTTTAGCCAACCGGTTAGGAACTAACTTTATTTATTTATTTGCTTCCTTGATAATGGATACATGCTATCTCTTTTATAAGGACAACCTGACTTGACTCCTAAGAAATAATCTATAAGAAAACTTATCTCTAATAATCCAATCTAATAATAACTTGCCTAACTAATAGATAATACCAAACACCTAATAGATATATTCATAAATAACAAACCATGCCTAATACACGCGTGCTACAGTACACAGCGCTACGGTACTTTCCTGAGTATTAAACCATAACATAGCACTACACGACTGTTTCTCAAGGGTGATCCTCTGATTCTATAAATGGAGATATATCACAGGAAAACTTCAATCAGATATGCTATGTCAATCTTTTCATTTCTACCTAACAAGAACTCACTATATCCTAGACTGAGTAGAAATAAGTGTGTAATGCACTTCATAGTTCATACTACATTGAACACAACTTGATGGATCGACTATCAAGGGCGTACCCGCTCAATTTTTAAATCCTTTTTCATGGTTACATGTAAATTCGTCGTGGTTTGCTAAGACTAGAGAAAGACTTAACACATTCCATTAAGCTTGTAGTGGAATGTTGTCCAGTAGTGAAATGCCATGTGATTATATAACCTGTGTCAATCTTTGTACGAAAGACGGATCATGTTGTACTGATACAATCTGCTCCATATTCATGCTTACATTAAAGATTTGCCCAAACACTTTACGGAATTCCTTTAAGCGTGAATTGGAATATAATCCACTAGTGAAATACAATGTGCTTAATGAATCTCTAAAACAAGAAAGGCTATCATGAACATGCCGGTAAACCAAAGGCAGCATGTCTAGTGCAGACCACCCATAGGTGCTACCATTCTAAGCTTTTTGATTTGGACATCAAATCAAGTAAAAAATTTTGTGAAAGTGCTAGGTAGTTCTAAATAATATCTGTCAGCTTATAAAATTTCAAGGCAAAACTCAATTCATGATGAGAGAATTTAAAAAAGTGAAATATCCTACAAAACATATATAAAAGGGACTATTCACAGCAAATTACATTTTTGTTTGAGCATTGACTGAGTTTGGTTCACACTGAAGGCAATCTTCACAAAATTGATTCGCTCCCCTAATTAAGAGAGTTGATATCACAGCACCTAGTAGATGATGTAACATGCGGTATGAAAGCTTATACTCCATCTTTTTATAAATGGTGTTTTAGAATCTGTGCGATCAACATTTTGAATTTTGACCACCAAAATATGTAAAAGTATCTAGATCAGGCACATAAAAACTATATCATTGGATTTGTCACTGAATACAATTGCGTAATATTATAAATTTAATTATAGTTTGGTGCACCGCTATATAGTTACAGAAATTAACGGTCAAAGTGTTGTCTTGGAGATCATAAAAAGTCAACAATGTCACTTATGATTTATGAAAGAACGGAGGGATTATCAGATTAATATTCATTGGAAGTTTGCAGCACAGGACTGTCAAATAGTAACGCACCAGATACTGGGATCGGCATATGTTTTTTGGTGCACCGCTAGAGAGAGAGAGGAGGGGGGCTGTAACAGTATTGTCACTCTGTTCGTCACCAGCACATCACAGCAAAGTTGGGGATAGCCCAAATTTGCAACCAACTTCTCACTTCAGGAAAAATCAGTACTGCGGTCTTTTTTAACCATAAAAACAGGCCTGCTCAAGTTTGCTATGTATTTCTCACTTTTGATGAAAGCAGTACCATAACGATTTCTATCCAAAAACCTCAGAGGATACTTTTCCTCCATCACATGCATTTCAATCTTCTATGCATGACTTCAGTAATTGGCAACAAGGCCTTCATGAAACAGATCACTGCTATTCATTTCACAGGTCCCACATAGAATTTTCTGTCTAATCCATTTCCAATATAAACTGCCCATTTTGGAGTATGTCAACGTAAGGATTCTTGATGAAGAACAACCGCGATATAGAAATCAACTTTATGGTTTGGCCTTGCTCGTACTAGCTTGTATACAAATTTTTTTCCACGGTGCAACTCTCTTCACGCCATTTTGCCCAACATCCTACACTAAATTATGCTAATTTGTACTCTGAAGTAAGTTAAAAAAGTATAAGTTAAATAGGATAGAATGTTGTCGAACAAGCTATATAAAATAGGCTTCTAAAAGACGAAAATCTTATATCCATTCATACAGAGGAAGGAAGGTTCTTGTTACCTCTAGCAGTCCCCTGGTTCAGTGTATTTCCAAGTAGGAGGATTTTCTTCATTATTTCTTTCAACTTGAGAGAACTTCGGATCTGATAAAGTAGATTTTTACTTTGTAGACAACAAGCAAAGATTAATTGCAAATTACTATGCCCAATTCTCAACATACCTCATTACATGAAGAGTCTATGATTTTTAAACTTTTTCTAAGATCTGCAACTTGTGAACCAAACTGGATCTTGAAGGAGAACACTCGCAGTTTTGACTCCATTCGTGGCACTTTCATCAATTCTAGGAAGAACTGCACCAGAAAAACAATTTTTAAGTCTTTAATGCATACAGATCTACTCAAACAGGCAGGCATAAATGTCGTGTATAACTCCCAAGACCATTCTATGCAAAATTGGGTCTAATGCTCACATCTAAAAGGCTCACATACATATCGAACCTTGCTATTTTAATGGCCCAATATGATGGTGATCAAACAAATGAATGGATAGGTCATCTTGTGGGTGTTTGAACTTTGACTCCTGTTGTAGTGCTTTGATGTACAAATTATCACAATCACCAATTATGACAAACAAAATACGCTGTTGTTGTGTTTTCACTTTTCAAGAAGTCTGGAGTGATTAAAATTTAGAAAGTACAATATAAGTAAACATTCTGATAGTGGTATTCTAGTACTACAAAAAGAATATAGAGACAATCATACCTGTTCACATTTTCCCAGATTTTCCTTGTCTCCAGTGTAATTCTGACCAAAAAAAAGATGGCAACACTTTTAAAATGATATCACAAAGGAGGCAAAGCAAAATTGTATGCATGTGCACCTTAAGAAGTTCCATTTCTTCTTTCGTAGGACAGAACTTTATGAGATTCTCTACTTGATCAACATCCAAAGTAGATTGATCCAGTGCCAGAGCTGCACTCTGGAGAAATTTTCAGCCATTAAGACCATATCAAAAATCATATCATGGCATATATACCATTATCTTTTATTGTATTGCTCAAATTCTTACCACCAGTTCTGACAGTGGCATCTTCACTTTTGTCAGCATGATCTCTGTGTTGTTTGCCCTCCTCAACTCAATCTATTCACATAAATTATCAGATTACATGAAAAATGGCCATCTACAAAGAGATCAAAGAAAGATGGGGGAAAACTAGTACTTTCTCAAAATTCTGCACTATAATATCTGATTATTCTTATAGGATTTTAAATTACAACATACCTAACCAACAGGTAGCAATCATATAAGATCAAAGAAAGACAAAAGGGGAACAGCTAGTACTTTATTGAAACTTTGCACTGGAATATCTAGTTACCTTAAAGAGTTAAAATTGCAATTTACAAGGCATCTAATTCAATGTCAGCAATAATATTGCATCTTCATTTTGTCTAGTAATATTAACAACAAGCAAATATTGTAACTTGAGTCAGCATTTGCCAATTTGCCGTACTTTTAATATCCTTCAAAAGTTGTGACTGACCTCAGTCACTGATACAAATTGAAAAGGAAAAATAATGTCAGCATTTACTTACTAGGTGAACTTTTTCTGGCTTTGAACCAAGAGATTTTCTACGATCAGATTTGGAGCTGTCTTCTGACTTTGGAACGGCTGCTGGAAAAAGGCTCTCCAGTTCTGACAAATCAAACTCTGAAACACTGCAGAACCAGAAAACAGCTTCACAGCATTAAGAAGGCTAAAATAATGTAAAAGCATCACTAATGTTTAGGCTATCATCATGGCGTAGTGCTGTACAGATTTTTAACAATTGCTTTGTTCAAAATTTGATGCAACAGTCATGACATCAACAACATTAAATCTACAAATCCTGGATTCAACGTCACAACAATCACATCATTGAAACTGTCACACACATATCAATAAGAATACTCAAAATGGAAGACGAATTTTAATCAAAAGGACAGAAAAAATTACCTCTGTGAGTCATCATTTCGCTGCAATTCTTCCCAGAGACTACCTTGCAGAGCCCTTGTCACTTTGACCCAATGCAACGGCTTTAATGTTGATTTGCGTGCAGCTGCAGCCCCAAAACCTGATCCTGTAGAACGTACAGCCCCACGCCCTCTACCTAAGGAGTTCGATAATAAACTACTAGGATTGCCTCCTGGTGGTGGTGGCGCGCCTGGTGCTCTAGGAGGAGCTGGTGCACGTCCACTTGGAGGAGGTGGAGGAGGGCCACCAAGCCTTCCTCCAGGGGCAGGTGGTGGTGGAGGTGCTCTCCCACCAACTCCAGGTGGAGGTGGGGGAGGTGGCGCTCCTGGACGGGGACCTGGAGGAGGTAGGGGAGGTGGAGCACTTGGATGAGCACCTGGAGGAGGTGGGGAGGTGGGGACCTGGACGTGCACCTGGAGGGGTGGGGAGGTGGAGGGCTAGGCCGTGCACCAGGGGAGGAGGTGGGGCGGCGATATTCCTGGATGTGCACCTGGATGAGGTGGGGAGGTGGTGCTCCTGAACGTGTCATTGGTGGTGGTGGCGGTGGAGGAGCACTAGAACGTGTTGGAGGTGGTGGTGGCGGAGGTGGAGCACCAGAACGTGTCGTTGGAAGCGGGGCGGTGGTGGTGGAGCAGTAGAACGTGGCATTGGTGGTGGAGGTGGCGGTGGGGAGCACTTGAACGTGTTATGGAATATGGGGCTGGAGGAGGTGGGGTGGGGTGGAGCACTTGAACTTGGTTTCGTGGTGGAGGCGGAGGAGGAGGTGGTGGAGGCGGGCGTTTCCACCAACACCTAACCTTGGGGTGGAGGTGGGGAGGAGGGGAGGGCAAATGTCCATGTTTGTGCTCCAAAAGACATAGGTGGAGGGGAGGTTGAGGTATGTTTGACAAGCCTGTTGAAGCCGTGGGGAGGAGGTGGTGGTGGTGGTGGTGGTGGTGGTGGTGGGTGCTTGGTAGCTGATCCCTTGTGCATAGATAGGGAACTTGAAGAATCATAGGGTGGAGGCGGTGGTGGTGGAGCTGGAGTAGGAGATGTAGCTTGTATTCTTGACGCAGCTTGTGCACCTGACAACAAGGGTTGTCGTGGACGGGACAGTGGAGACGTAGCTTCTTGTGGTAAGTGACTGCCATACACTACTCTGGGTGGTACTAGAGATGCATCTTTCACAACATTGGCTTTGTTGTCTGTAGACATGGAACGAATAGCTAGTGCAGCTGGAGAACTGTCATATCTGGATGGAGGATGAGATGGCCTATGCACAGAGGTAATTTCAGACTCCTTCTTGGGTGAGATCCATCTTCGTATTGTTTTTGGTCTGGCTGGCTTTGATTGTTCTTCCAGTTGTTCGTTATGCCCAAGCTTTGTTTCCAGTAAGACTGGCTCATGTGCATTACCTACTGGTATCTTCTTTGATACTGAGGACACAGCTTTATCAGGTGTTTGCCTTCGGACATCACTTGTCCTTGGGCTCTTAGCCCTAGCTTCCATTTTACTTTGTGAGAGAGCTACGCCAAAATCCCGTCTGCTACCAGGCTCTTCTCTCTTGGTTTTCATTTCTGTTGCTATTTCAGTGGCTGGTAACACAACAATACTGCCCTGCAGACTAGTTTTCTTTGTAGGTATGGTATCTCCAAGGCCAGGCTTCAATTTACCTTGCTCCAATCTCCTGTCAGATGTATCAGAAGGCCTGACCAATTCAATCTTGTCATTATTGTTACCTTGTGAGTTCATATTCTCCATAGCAGTTCTATCTATTTTAGAAATAACGCTCTCTTCATTGACAACATTTTTTACTTCCTGCATTAGGTTGCCATTATCAACTATAGTTTTCTCCTCATAGATCAATATCTCATCGTCCATGGTTACTGTGTTTTCAGTAATAATCTTAATGTCACCATTTTGCAGTTCCTCATTTGGCATAGTTCTCAAGTCGGTATCCTCATCCCTACTAGACAATGTTCGAGGAGCACTGAAAGCAGTGTAGTCCAAATCACCATATTTCGATATTTTTGTGGATTCATCTGCCTGGCACTGAACTTCATCACTGCAACTCGGATCTATTGTGGTAACCAGCGTTTGTGCAATTACACCTTTCATGTCCTCCTTCTGACAGATGGATCCAAACTTGTGCCCCTCTGAATCTACAGAAGAAGCAACCACCTGTATGTCCTGCACAGCATCGCTCTCTTGGTCACTTCTGTTGCTTAATTTAGACTTCTCAAGAACCTTGCATGCCTGTTGTAAACCTCCTGGATTTTCCAAACTTGGGGCAGGCGCATTTGACCCTTTGTCATCCATGCTACCTGAATTCTGGGAGATAACAATCTTCACATCCTCATCAGCCTGATGCTTCTCTAGGCTGCTCTTTTCTTCACTTGCCACCCCACCATCCAATTCTGCATTTCCACCATCTAATGAAATTCTACCGTCAATTGACTGAGTTTCTGGATCCCTTCTAGCATCATGCCAATCCTCCTCTGCTTCATAGAACTCCTCTCCCGTATCTATCGAAGCAGCGTCAGTTTCATCCCCATCATCACCTACCACTTCTGCTGCAGCAGCAGGCTTGAAAGAATTAGGGTCTGAAAAGAGTACCTGGTTCAGAAATGTGGCTCTATTTTAGAATTCACTGTGCACAGGACAGGCAGAAAAAAGTAGAAGAATGGTGTAGGGGCAGGTGAATTTACTACCTCCACTCGGAAGTCCCTCGGGAACTGATTGTTCACATTCCACGCAGAATCAATATCATCACGATTCAGTCCAAGGATGTTTGATTGAATGAATGCAGTGTTGAACATGACCCGGAACATTGTTTGCTCATGCTCTAAGTTATCGCCAATATGGATGCACTCAAGAACCACATCTCCCTGAACACGGCAAAAGGCACTAATTTTTACCGGCCCTTCTGCCTGCAATGCAACCATCTGTCAGAGCAGAATTTGGATAATGGTAATTATCTCCGCAACTTAGGAGTAATCATTACCTGCCCATAACGCTGGAGATGTTTCTTGGTCTTTGGCATCTCGAAAAGGACCTTTGCACTCTTGTTACCAGGACTTGAGTCTTGCCCATGTACACGCAAATATGGCCTACAACCCCCTTCGGAATCAAACCTAGGAAGAATGTGGATTACTAATGAATCCAAGATGAGGGGTTGGCTGATAGGAGGCCATTCTGAACCACTTCCTTGTCTTGTTATATAGTGCAGATATCTCATATGTGAAGGCTGAGGATTCAATGGAAAGAATTGCTGTATAAAGTCTCTGCGAGCCTGCTTGTAGACCATCTCTAGTGTCTTCTGCTCACCAGTGTACGTTTTCCGATATAGAAGCAGTCCAGCCAACATGAATGCAAGCACTGGCCACCCCCCTCTTTCACAGTGCATCAAAAGCATGTTGTGCTGCCCTTCCACTGATAGCCAATTTTCACATGATTTCAAGAAATGATGGATCATCTCAAGCTGAAGCAGCGGGCATCCTTCATATTGCTGTGGGTAGTCCATGACTGTCATGTCATACTCAGACAATATATCTGAAATCCGGCTCCTCTTGTCCCCAGACCAGAAATTGGAGACCATGAACGATGCATCCGGAAAGTAGTCCTGCAGCTGCGCAACAATGCCACTCAAGTAATCCCTGTACTCATCCTCACCCATGGCATCGGTCGAGAAGCAGCAGTCGAACACTGAAAATGCATGTTCATAGAAATTAGCAAAAACTCAAAACACTTTCCATCGTTGATCTAGTACAAAAAAAAGATGTAGAACGCATCTAGTGCTAGCAGGGTAGCAGCATCCTAATTCCCACACAGCAAATGTACTAAAATTCGTATTTCCAGATCAATTTAACTATTTAGTTCACGAGATTTCAATAGATAAGTACGCCATTATAACTAACTAAACTAGAAGCAAGCAACAGTTGACGCTGAGATCATAATGCAGGCAGGAAATGAGAGTTGCCGATTTAAGCCAAATGCAGTTAAATCCGAAGCTTCCTAAAGAGCAACCTCCAACAACAACAACAAATTCACGGAAGGAAACAAATAAAGCCAAATTTAAGTCAAATGCAGCTAAATCTAAGGCTTCTTACACACATCCAAACCCAGAACGACAGCAAACGCATGACCCAAAATCCAACTCAAAGTTTACCAAATTTAGCTGCTTAAGCTTGCAAATGCGCTGAATTCCAGTTCAAATCAACCCCTAGGAAACAGCACTTTCCCAAAATCCGAACCCCAAACCGCACCAAAGCAAAAAAAATCCCCCTCGGTACAAGAGACACCCGCAAACCTCGCACCCCACCGGGCGAACTCCACCTAGAGACGAGGGCATTATACCGTAGACGCGATCGGAGATCTCGAGCAGCCGATCCGGCGTCTTCTTCAGGAAGAATTTGCGGAAGAGCGCCATCCTTCTCCTCCTCCGCCGCCGCGGCCTCCTCCGCCTCTCCGGCGCACGCCGCGGCCGGCGAGCTGCTCTGTCGCCTCACGCGGCCACCGATCAGCTCTGATCGGGACGCCAAAGGCATGGGGGGTGGCCGCCGCCGCCGGCGAGCTGGGGAGGAGGCGCCGCCGCGCGCCCCAGGGATCTCGGGATCGACGCCGACTAGGGTTCCGCGGCGCGCGGCGTGTGGGTGGGAGGTGGTCGAGGCACCGTGGTATTGGGACTTCTCTTCTTCTACCTCTTCTCCTCGCGTTGAACTCTTCTTTAATTTTTTTTTCTTTCCTGCTCCTTTTCTTTTCTCTTTCGCTACTGCTTCTCGAGTTTTTACTGCTACGACTTGGGGTTTTCTACTCCTTTTTTTCCGCTTGTTTAATTCGCTTGTTCTTTTCTGGCAGTAGTATTTTGGCTGCTGCGGTGAATGTTTCCGGGAAGCCGTGACAGCGGTGAAGGCCACCTGCTCGGCGACTCTGGTCGTTTCTACTTCGTAACACTTCCAGTGGGGCCAACCAAATGTGGGGTCAGAATGTCAGTGGTGTTAGTTGGGATGTCGGGAAGGGGTTGGCGTGCGGATCGAGGAGAAGATTAGGCCTCGGAGGCTGTGTCGGTACGGGCGTCACCGGATTTCCTTTTTCTTTTCTTTTCTTTTCTTTTTTTACTTGCGGGCGACGGGATCTCATCCGAGAGAGTTTTTTGTTGATTCTTTACTACGACTCGGTTACTATTTTTGGGAGGATCATGTGGTGCTGGTCATTTTTTTTAACTGGTGTTTTTTTTTTGCGATTATAGTACTACCATTTGTACTGTGAGGAAATTTAAGCTCAGTGCGTGTTGGTCCATGACTCCATGGCTGTAAGGAGGTCAGAGGAATTTTCTAGGGTGTTAACGGTTATATTTTCAGAGTGGGGAAAATGATGGTAGCAGCTGTCTCCAGGGCCAATTTAGATTTGGTTGTTTCTGTTCTTCATTATTATGCATTTGTAAAAGAACTGGAGTACCATTTTGTTACATAATGACATTTTCTATATATTTTGGGAGGACAAAATGACATTAGTCTTCAGATAAGGAATGGCTTTCTCCTTGGACAATTTCAAGATTTATTTGAATTTTTGTGAGCTAGCTAATAGGAAAACAAAAATCATAAATTCATGATGAAGAAGAGACGAAACATGCTCCAAGCAAAAAATAAACGAGAAGAGACTAAACATAAAAAAATAACTTGATCAAATTAGGCACACTGAGGTGCACTTTCATTAACAAAATTAAAAATTGTGATGTTTGAAAAGGCATTGCTTTATAACACTGCTGTGATTGAGATGTGATCACCAACAACCAGCATAGTAGCACAGGAACCAGTGACCCTAACATTATTGTCCGAATTTTTTGTATTCTAGCCCTTTTTTTGAAAAATATTCACATTTAGACCCCGGTAGTTTTAATTCGCTTTTGGACCTGGGGTTCGTAGTGACCCACGGCGCCGAGGTAACACATCTCGGCCCGTGGTCCACTGGCCGAGCCGGGCGAGCCCACGACAGCGCAGTGGCTTGCGTGGCGCGCCGACGTGGCGGGAGCTCGGCGCAGGTGTGTTGTGGCCGAGCTCGGCCAGGTGGATCAGGAGTGCCGAGCTCGGCGCCATAGATCTTGGCGCCGAGTCAGAAAAATACAAACCGCCGAGCCCCGACCTCGCTCATTCAGCGCCCCCACGCCTGCGCCGCCTGCCCTCCTCCCCCTCCTCGGACTCCGGCCTCCTCCCCCCGGCCCCGGCCTCACTCACCGCCTCACTGGCCCCCTCCCTCACGTGCGCCTCCTCTCCGCCGCCCCGCCCTTTGCCCGCCTCCCCTCCCCGCCTCCCGCCCCGCCCCCGCCCATCCATGCCGCACACTCGCCGCCCCAGACCCAGCCTCCCCGGCCCGGCCCCGGCCGCCTCCTCGGCCCCGCCTACCCCCGTCCGGCCCCGCCGCCTCCTCCTCCCGCCTCCCCCATCGCTCTCTGCTGCTTCGACGACCTTCGGTATATCTCCATATCATAATTACCGCTCTTTTGTGCATGCTGTTATATGAACTGTGAATGTGATTTGAGATGAATTGTTGAGCATTGAAATGGATTCTGATAAGTTTGCACTGTGATGAATGTGATCAGTGGTTGTGTTATTGTGCTCTATTAAATTGTTCTAGAATTGCTCTATGTTGTAGTAGTTTAACTCAAGAATTTGCGCATGATGTAGTAGTTTAATTTCTAGAGTCTATTTGTGATCTGCCCGACGCCTTCCGGCCCCGCCGCCCCCGGTGACTATATCTCGATCCTATTAGATATATAGATGTTTGAACAAGAGTGCGTTTATATTTGTTTGAATGGGAAAGGGTTCATTTAGACAAGTATGATATTAAATAAAAATCTCATGTGACTATATAGATGTTTGAATGGGAAAGGGTTCATTTAGATATTTTATTGCTTAAACAAGTATGCATGTGATTTATCCAAAATTTCGTTTAAAGGTATTAATTTTGGTTTTGTGTATGAACTAGATGGACAACCTAGTGAACCTTTATCATGGAGGCAGTGTGACAAGTGATGATTATAGAAATGTTCAATTTGTTGAAATGCAAATGGTGCCTCTGATATTCGGTGATCGGCCGTCGTTTAGTGAGTTGGTTGCTAGGGCTCGGGAGAAACTGCATTGTCATGGAAACGAGGAGAGCATCACAGTTGAGGGGTTACTTCACTTCGGTTCGAAAGACACAATTCTCAGGCGGTTGATCTTAATTGGTTCAGAGGATGAGTGGGACAAATATGTCAAATTGGTTATGAGGAATGAGTTAAAATGTTTGGACGTTGTTGTGCGGAAGGTGTCCATTGATCCCACCACTCACGGTTATTCACCAGAACTAGGTGATCAGGCACCCTTTGACCCTCCGTTACCGGATCTTGCGGTGGATGTGGAAGAAGTGCCTGAGGTGCCCGATGCTCTATCTGCCCCGAACGAGGTTCAGATTACTCAACCGCTCGAGTTGAATGTCGGACCGATGATGTTGTGGCGGCCCTCGTGATCATCCCGAAGTGTCGAGCCACACTTTAGCCTTTTCCGTCATTCTTTTTTTTGTCTAAATCCCATCGTTTCGTGCTTATGATGCGGAGACATTCATGATAATGTTGGTGTTCCTCCGTTGCTCCATCTGGCAACGTTGAAGAAGTATGCAGGGACTCCAACAGTGTGGATGTTCAAATTGTGGATGATCTGCATCCTTACGAGATCGCAAGGGCCGTTGATTCGACGATGACCGCCTTTTGGACACCGACCGAAAGTGATATTGAGCCGATCAGCGTTATTGCCTGGCCGGATCCATCGGTTCATGAATTCACGATCTTAGGCATTCTCATGGGGCTTATGCGAAGGAAGGATGACGAGTCGCTAGATGCTCCCGAGGCCGGCTCAAGCATGACAATTGAGAAGGGCATGATGTTTGAGGACTTGTCTCGCATTGAGAAGGTGGTCGCAGGAGTATGCAAGTGATTCGTAAAAGGCCATTCAAGGTGAGGCATTCTTATGTGGAGCGGAGGTACACAGTTGTGTGCGAAAAGGAAACATGTGCATGGAGGGTTTGTGCTAGGAAACAGAAGGACACGGGAAAGTTCAAGATCACAAGAATCGTTGGCCCACACACTTGTGCCAAGCGAGCTCAAACAAGCATCTCGGCTTGACCTCTACCATTATTGCCAAGTCACCGTGTCACATAGTAAAGGGAGAACCCAATATGAAGGTGAAGACACTTGCTGGGATTGTTAAGGAGAAATTTGGATACGAGATAAGGTGGAGACGGCACCAGTCCTAGACCGTGTGGTAATGTTCAATCTCATTGTTTATTCTCCAATAGATATAAATATCACTACATACAGCAAATTATTCATTCTTTTGCTTGTTTGCGTGGCAACACATCAAGCGATCCGTGACAGACATAGAGCATTTCTCCAGGACAGTCGACGACGCCAGGACGCTTACCTTCCTAGAGGTATGCTTCGACAAAGCCACTTACAAAATTAGTACGTAATATCTTCGTATCTTGTTGGTTAACAAAGTGTTGGATGACGAGGCTAGCAGTGTCGTCTCACGTCGTGCGGCTAGTCGTTGTGGTTGCAAGACCGGCGCGGGAGGGGCGTGCGTGCTGCGACACGACTTACGGACCCGACTCGGCGAGGGTCTTACACGGCACAGAGCTCATCCCCCACGAGCGACACTTTCCCTGACGAGGGGGGTGAGGACGACGACGAGGTGGAGCAGCAGACTTACGATGAGATAGGCCCGTCTCACTCGTAGGCGCCTCGAGACTCGACCTTCACACTGCACCACGCAGACGCCGCCGCGAGCCTAGCCGTTACACCCGTGCACCGACGCCTTGGTAAGGGTAAGGGTAAGGCTAGGAGGCGGTGATATTTATGTGTAGGCTTGTGGGTCGTTGTATATATGTTGTAATGATACTTTGTTGTCCTATAATTCCTAATGATTTTATGTTTCACAAACGATCGCAAAAGGTAGTGATACTGAATTTATCGCTTATTAATTTTTGCTTCACGAATCCAAACGACTCCAAAATAGCTTGACGACAACATAGCATAAAACATTACCAACATACACCCGTAATCGATAATGACTTTGCCCGCCATAATACGAAACAACACATACATTGCACATACGAATTTATGGAAAGTAGTACACCCAACATTTTAATTCAACACAACAGTCCTACCCCACAAAGATCAACACGTTGATACAAATACATGAACTAAAATACGACACAACCATAACCTCGTTACCTACATGCCAAACGAGCCTCGTGGCACCCACATGGAGAATTGCCGAGGGTCGCCTCGGACGTGGTCGTCCGTCGTGGTAGTGGCATGCACATATGCACTCGGGTTGGCGCAACAACATGTGGGATCATAAGAGCTTCCTATATTCACGACCTCCTCGTTGCCTCTCTCGCGTTGCATCTGCTTCGCGGAGGTCGTTGTTCTCCTCGTGAGACTCTCCATTCGGTACTCCAAGTCCCATATTCGAGCCCATAATGTAGCCACATAACGATCAAAATACCGCTCATGAGGAGGGTCGATCCAATGGAGAAGTCGCATTTTGCCATCTGCAAAAAAAGGACGGTAAACTTCGAGGGTCCATAAGCCATAATAAATGTAATATTACTAATTTGTACCCCGGAGCGTGAGCATCGGAAGAAACGTCGCCCGCCATCGTTCGGGCCATCCAAGATCTGCACGACCGCGTACTCATGGTGTATGCATTTCGGCCACGCTGGTTGAGCACGCTTGGTATCAATCGATCGTGGACCGAACATATCCCTCCTTTCAAGGGAATGTCTTCCTTCTGGTGACCCAAATCCCACCGCCCCTCGGCTTCCGACATGGTTGGCTTCACCACGAATATAGGAGGCTCAACCGTGTTGGATTTACAATGTCATGGGACCCCAACCGTGCTACTTATAGCAAAACGGGCAGGCTTCATGCAAGGACCACAAAAAAGATAACAGATTACGTGTACATACTTGACGAAAGGGGCCATCTTTACATTGAGATGTGACAATACATGTCAGCTTTCCACAGAGACGTCAAAAAAGGGCAGCTACACTCAGTGAGATGACAAACAGGCGACTTTTGAAGTGAGATGACAAACGGGGCGATGCTTATCCCACCCAAGACTACTCATGACCACGATGACAAGAAGCCAATTGAATGGGATGAGAGATAAGATCCCTTATCCGGATCTTTGTGAAACCCGATGACCGGGATGACATAGGCCTATAGCGAAAACAACGAAAAGGCTATGTTGTACCAAATAAATTGAATGGTCCAATCTCGAAAAGGCTACGAACTACAATTTATTACGAGACCGTAGTCTCGAAAAGTCTACATAGGGCCATTTATTGCTACACCGAATCCGTGAAAAGCGAAAAGATCCTCTCCATGGACTATGCCCATCGCACTGATAACTCGCCTACATAAAGGCCTCATATGTGTTCCATACCACATCTCCTCAACACATCACAATACCACGACATCTCCTCAAGACATCACAATACTACCACATCTCCTCAAGACATCACAATGTCTTCACGAGCTCAGACCCATTTGGAGTGCCGGAGTGGCATGAGCGCCGGCGCCATTGCGGCTTTCGGACAATGTTGTGCGTCAGGACGGATCCATAAACGAGCGAACTACGGTAGGTTCTTCAAGTGTCCGACACGGATGACGACTTCGTGGTAACGACGACAACTAAATCCTTTGTTTCGTTTTCGTTTTCAACTTGATCCATGACATCTACCACCCCACACAAAGCTTGCGGGTTCCTCGAATGGGTGGATCGGTGCACGGCATGGCTACGGAACCCGCCAATGCGGTGGAAAACAAAGGACAATACTTTTCCAAGATGACTCGGCTCGCGAGGTGGAGCGACGGATGCGGCTTGAGCAAGAGCGCCGCGTTAGGGTGGACCAAATCCGTCTTAAGGGCAAGGAGGATGAGCGCAAAGGCGCGGGGCGGCTAAGTCTGCGTGAAGCCGCCATCAAGCGTCGGGAGGAAGAGCTTGAAGCTCGTGAGGCGACTCTCAAGACCAAGAGTGACAGGAAGAAGGATGCAATGAGCCATCTTCGTATGCGACAAAAGGGAAACAACCACGCTACACAAGACATAATGTAATAGATCCACGCTATCTACGGTCTTTGTAATCCTATTATTATGCATTGTATTGTGTTTGCCTAGTCAGATCGATTGCGACTTGAGACTACCGTATGACGGTATTTAAAAGAGTGCATAATGTTGCCCACCTATGCTTGCTCCAAAGAATTAGTGTTTGACCATTCGGTTCCCTACTTACGAAAAAGTTACAAACATTATTACCATACTAGCACCGAAATTTTCAGATTGAACACAACATCAAAAATGTAGCGAAAATTATGTTTCACACACTTCATCATTTTATGAATGTTTCCAAAACTACGGATTATTTTGAAGGCGCCGAATGAGCGCCACCTACCGGTTTGAATTTTTCACACTCGGCGCCACGTTACACGGCTCCGAGGTCGGCGCCAAGATCCACGCGCCGAGGTCGGAGCCACGAGTCACGGCCAGAGGTCGGGCCAGTGGATCACGGCCACCGAGCTTCGCCACGTCGGCGCCACGCGGGTGAAGGCACGCAAGGCGCGGGCTGGGGCCTCGGGCCGTGGTCCACGGCCGAGACGTGTTACCTCGGCGCGTGATCCACGGCTCCACCCCCAGGTCCAAAACGGAATTAAAACCACCAGGGGTCTAAATGTGAATATTTTTCAAAAAAAGGGCTTAAATAGAAAAAATTCGGCATTATTGTCGCCTCTCTTGGAACTCATGTGTGCTAACAACTGTTAAAGAACAGTGAAACGGACGTTGTTACCTAATACGCTCATGGAAACAGTACACATGCGTATTTACTGCAGTGCTGTTTTTTTTTTTGTTTTTAGCTTCTACATTTGGTTTTTGGCTTTTTCGAAGATTAAAAAGCTAAATATCAAAAGTAGAGGTGAAAACAGATCGGATATAGATCAGATGGTGTTTGAACCATATTCGCATATATTTTTTTTATTAGATTCAAGTATAAATCAAGCAAACGTTGGATGCGAATATAGACCAAGCAAATGTCGAATTCGATTATTTTTCGGATTCCAATAATTATTCGTGTCATCTCCTATTTAAAACACAGCACCAGATTGTTTTAGTATTTTAAATTGATAAATAACTGACTCAGTGACTCTAACATGTAACTGTGTATTAAATGTTGACAGCAACAAATTAATCATTCATCTCACGTATTTATATAATGCAGCTTTTGATGACAGCTTCATATCCTACAACGCAATGAAGTTTAACATATCAATATTGGTTTTATAGCAATATGTATGCATCTTTTTCTCTAATTTATCACGTAATTATTGATCATTACTACTATTTTGTCACTAATCCTAACTAATTCTAGATATATGGTAAATAAATCAGTTATAAACATATCAATTTTAGCTAAAAAGAGCATGTAAAAAGCTTTACTGAGGGATGTGCCAAAATAAAAATATGAAACACCAAATTAAAGCCTACCGTGGTAACAGGCTCATCGAAACGATCGAAATGCATATACAATATGCCCAATTTGGAAGTCAAATACAAAAGATACGTATTTGTAAGTTGTTGCTATTATATCTATTGAATCCGGATATCCGACTCCGAATCCAGATCTTATTTGGATATCCGGATCCACGCCGACCCATACCAGATTCGTATTCAAATCCGAGTATTAGGTAGCCGGATATCCGAGTAATGTCTAGATTCGTTTTCACCCCTAGTCAAAACGGGGCGCCTTTTGAAGTGGATTCTTCAAATAGCTTTCTGAGTCTAAAACGATATACGTCATCTACGTCGATGTTTCCGCCGTCCACAATCATGTTAAAAAAGCGCAAACAAAAACCATTAATCGCAACCTAAAAAAACACCCTACTACTAGTAGTAGTACCTTACCTTATGATGGAGTAAAGATTATGTTGGGCAGGAGGTTAGCTAGTGAAATGGTAAATTTGCGCTAAATTTTCACAACTGCTCAAAATGCTGTAACCCGTTAGTAATCCATAGCTTGCATGAAGAATTTTCAGACCGAAAGCACAAATTAAAAGGAATGGTTCACAACTCCCCACATTGCATTTGCAAATCTACTTTTATTTGCACTTCCTAAGCAAAATGCATCTACAAACAGGATTAGCAACAGTTGAAGGGGCTTTCGGGAGAACTTCACACAAATGTCCAGTAGTTTCGACTTTTGGCTTTTGATTTTTGACTCATTTGAAAGTCAAAACAAATAAGATGGCTTCTCAAAAACAGATTCTCTAAATAATTTTCTAAATCTAAAACTTTATATACTATTCATATCGATGTCTCTATTATCATCACCTGTCTTAAAAAAGAACATATAAAAACAATCAGCTGCAGAAAAAAGAAACAACGACCAGCCCACAAAGATCTGCCCTACCAAAACTAAACGGCCTGGATCACCCACAACGCCAAAACGGACGACTCTCCTCTCGTGCCCGCATAGAGGAGGCCATGCGGAGCGCAAAGGGCCAAGGGGTAGTGGTGGGCCGGGAGGACACGTGGAGGCGACGGGAAAGGGGCCGCACGCCGGACGTGGGAAAATAAAGCGGACGGGACGCGGGACTACGGGAGGTCAAAACGGAAGAAGAGAAAAAAAAAATGCGCGCGGTTAATTTCGCCGGACGGCGGGCGTCACCTCACCGCGCGGCGACGGGGGCAGGGCGGGCAGAAGACGGCGACCGCTAAGCTTGGACGGGAGCTTGCGAGACGGCAACGGCCGATCCAAACGTCTTGGACGCGTCCGGGACGGGGACGGGGACGCGTTCGCAGATGGTAGTGTTTGTGCTTTTGAAGCGGAGCTGTGGATAGCGAGGAGTGCGTCGAGTGGGGCCGGGGGTGGGATATTTCTCCCTTTTTGCGTTTCCCAAATGCTGGGGAAAACGAAATGTGTGACCGCAAAGACGAATTTATCCTTTAAACAAATGAAAGGGTTTTAGGGGTTGCTTGCATCTCCTAGATTATGAAGAGTAGCTGTTGTACAACCAGTTTTGGTTCGGTATTATATAGGAAAAGTAGCTTTCTAAATGCTGGGAAAGAAATTTGTGAGCGCAAGAGTGGATTTGAGTTATCCTAAAAAAAGATTGGGGGTTTTGTGTTAAAGGCCATTTCTTTTCGAATTGGCGGATTGAGAAGATCAAGATTATCTAATTACCAATTTTAGTATCTTTTTAGCTTGTCATTGTTAGTTCTTTTTTAGTATTAGCAAGTCATGAGAAGCAGTTCAGTGCCTTTAAAATCATGGAAATTAGAGGATACATGTACCATTGGAGTGATGAATGACTCTTTATATTAAATTTAATAGTGGATATGGACATACCGTATAAGGTCTATAAGCCTAACTGAAATGAAATGCATGGTACGTACTTTGGACCATCCAAATTTGGTAATAGATACATTCACGGAAGCTACGAGGGCGGTGATGACGCACATAAGGAGAATATCACTAAGAGGAATTTATAATTAATTGATTAATAGAAAGAGGCATTCACGGAAAAGGAAAATGAACTAACAAACATTATGGTATTGGTAGCATGGTTGCATCGTCAGATATGAAAATATCCATGTGAACTGTTGGAATACGGGTAGACTACACTAGCGCAGATTAAAAATTTTCTACCGCGTACACTAGTAAGCCATACGAGTAAGAGATCATGGATCATTATCACTAAACGCGCAGTGCATCAGAAGTAGGATTGAAGCAGTCGATTCAACGAAGAGCGCATCGGTGTAGCGGTAGTAGTCTAACGTCCTCTGTCCAAACGTTTCCTCCTCGTGATTGTCCCGATCAACGCCGCAGTCATAGCAGCGCCTCTACCGAAGTCCACACATCTAGAGATAGAGCACCGTGTGTTGATGTGCTAGCACCAGCGTGCACAGTAGGGGATACGAAAGGTGGCGGCTAAGGTTTCGATGAGTGTGTTTTTGGGATACATCCCTCAGCTCCCACACCTCTCGCTCCAATTGGATCCATATCTGATACGAGTAGAGATCGAATCCCACTCGTAAACTATCATCCGACCTTTATCGTTCTAGCCATTAAGTGTGTGACTCTATAGGTTTATGTGTATTTGGGCATGGGCCGAAAACCCCTTCCCAGCCCATAAGTCAGTAGCGGTCCCTAGCAGGACATAACGACTCCCAAACACACATAAAGATCATATCGAACGAACCTATATTGTGCTTATACACCGATCGCTTTGCCTTATGATACTAGATCGAACTCAAGGCGAGAAACGTGCCACCCTATGATAGTTCGATTCTTCACTCGAACCTATAGTGGATTACTCAGCTGTGATTGACTTCTCGACCACATTTGGCATGGCCATGCACTTTCTTAATCCAACCACATCGAGGAACCCAAAGATATCTCTCCTGTTAGATAGGAAGGCAAATTCCATCTTGATCGCTCATATTCCTCCGCATGTTTCATAAACAAACCCGAAAGGTATCTTTGTTACCACCCAGTTACGGAGTAGTGTTTGATAACCTCTAAGCAAACTATTACACATGTAGAAAATAATGACGACATCAGATCTAAGGATCGTACATACACTATGTATGAGACCAACTGATCACACTTAAGAATATAACAATTCTCACAGTATCTCATAATAGGTCAATCCAACATAATGTTCTCTAACACGTGTCCACATTATTGATTTGATATCTCATATCCATAATCCATGAAACATGATCATCAATCGTTGATCTATAAATCAAAATCGTCCCACATGATGATATAAGATCAGAGATAATTTAGAATAACATTAAAACATGAATAAAAAGTTTCACGAGCAAGTCACATACTTGTTGATCAATACGAAAGATATTTATTCAAGAGACAAAATAATATTTTATTCAAATATTCATAAACATAGAATTGATACAATCATTTTATGATTGTCTCTGGAGTATATCACTAACATGAACATATACATATACTTTGTACTTCAGTTAAGAGTTAAGACTATAACTTAAAAATATTAAATACGATAAGACAAAGTAACCATCCATGGACTAACCATAAAGCTAACATCAATGTGAAGATATTACATAATAGCCATTGGGCTTAGATCAAAGCTAGGGAGCGGATTAGCAACTAAAGCAAACCAGGAACACATAAGCTGCATCCAAGGGACGGGGTAATTTTTGATGACGTGGTTCATTTCTAGAGAAGATAATTAGCACCAAGTACAGTAAGTAGGGAGTATTTGATTAGTATGGTAAGTTTGCGATGTTGCAAATGAAGACTACAGTCCATTTTTAATTTTTTATGCACACATGACTACGACTCCGTGGAACATAATTATAGACGGGAGCTACGAGCACGGTAATGTGTGTAGTACTTTGTAATTTTTCTTTTAGAAAGCAAACGGAGCCTCAGCACATCTGCTTAGTTAGACTCAGTTTGTATTAATTTCTATTTAAAAAACTAAAAGTTAATATAAATAATTAGCTTTTCAAAACGGTTTTTTTACTCATTTCGCTATTATCCCACTCTAGGAATAAAACATAAATTATAGGTGCATCATTCTGGAGATAAGACAGAAGTTATGGGTGCATCGCTCACTCTATTTCCCTAGCTCTTATCACATGTATTCATCTCTCTCTTATTTTTACACTACTTAACACTTCATTCTAAAAATTACTTCTTTCAATCACCACAATTTATTTTTAATAAAATATTATAAACTACAGCAAAAACATCAATAGTAAAAAGCAATATAGAGGCTATTCGGTAGGGCATAAACTGGTCGGCTTTTGGCAGCCGCTACAATACCTAACTTTAAAACTGAGTATTTTCTCAAAACGGGATCTACAAGTTAAACGTAGTACACGTTAAAAGCTTAACATCTGTACCAGCCAAAATCACAAGTAAGTATCGATCACTCCGTAATATGTACTGTAAACAGCTAAAATTTAAAAAATTCAGCTAAAAATCATAAGCCACAACCAAAAAAAAGACAGCCCATAACCTGTTACAGCAGTACTACTTTTCCCCTGGACACCGAGGATCTCCACGTCGGGGGCGAGCTCCGCCATGTGGCAACACGGCCGCAGCCCATCATGATGACTCACCAGGGCGATGTCGCCACCCACGTCTCGATGCAAAAGGCACGGAAACATCTGCAGAGGCGACACATCTCATCACATTCACATACACAATCACATCCTATCCCATCGCATCCCATAAAAGCAGCGGCACGCACGTCATTGTGCAATCAATCCAGCGCCCCAAATCAACCGCGAATTAACCACCAGAAGGCGAAATTAATCTGCATGCATTTGTTCAAAATTAACAGAAGCACACCACTTCGCGAGACTTTCTGCCCTGAGCTAAATGAGCTTGGTCTCTGTATGCTTTAAATAACCCCAACATAACTTAGGTTTGTACGGGCATTTCCAGTGGAGATACAACGAATCCGTTTCTAGGCTGCGCTCCATTAGATTAAAAAGATGTGTCTTATGATTAAAATTGCGTTATAGTAGTTAAAATTTTATTGTAGTTGAATGTGACTTATTTAGCGTAATTAAATTAAAAAAAATTAAAAAAAGAAAAAATATATTAGCTCATCACAGACAACACAAACGAATATGGAAAAAAGAATCGGTAAAAAAGCTAAAAAATCCAAAAGTTTAGAAAAAGATAAAATTTATAAATAGTAAAAAATAAACCAAAAGCTAAAAACTAAAGTCGAAACAAGCGGAATCGTAGGTTAGTTACAAACAATATTAGGTACAGCCCGCTAAGTACATTGTATCGAACAATGGTCCAAACAATAACTGCTAATCTTCTCATGTTTTCTCTCTTCCCACCGCCAGCACCGTGCTTACTATGCTCCCTCACTCTCCCCCAAGATTTCATCGGCCGCCTGCCGTGTCCACAATCACCGGCGCAGCTCTATTGATATATGGATAGATTACACTGCAGTAGATTAAACTTTTCTATTACGTAAAACAAAAAAATATGTAAGTAAAAAAGTATATATCGTTATTATTGGATACGCAGTACAATGAAAGTAGAATTGAAGTGAACGGTTTAACATAGTGCTCATCGGTATAGTGAAATTAATGGATCATCCCTAGCTAACCGTCTTTTCCTCGTGATCGTTCTGATAAGCACCGCAGTCGCATCAGCGTCTCTACTGAAGTTCACATGTCTAGGAATAGGACACCGTGCGTCGGTGTGCTAACACCAGCACGCACGGCAGAAGTTTTGAGAGGTGATGGCTAGGGTTCCAATAGGTGTGTCTTGGGGATGCCTCCCTTAGCCCCATGCCTCTTTTAATATATAGCTTTGAATAGTATCCGATACAATTAGATATTGTATCTAACTCGAAAAGCCTCTGACTGGATCTTATCTAATACGAGTAGAGGTCGTATCATACTCGGAGTCTATCATTTGGACTCTTGTCATTCCAATCTGTTAAGTGTATGACACTGTATGTTCATGTATATTTGGCTATAGGCCAAAAACTTGTTTCCGATCTATAAGTAGGTAGCGGTTCCTATAAGTACATAATAATCCAACCACATCGAGGGCTAAGAAATATCTCTCATGTTATATAGGAGGGGAAAATTACATCTTGATAGTTCACATTCCTCCGTATGTTTTATAGTAAACCCGAAAGTTACCTTTATAACCACCCAGTTACGGAGTAGTATTTGATAACCCCTAAGTAAATATTACACATGTAGGAAACTGTGATGATCTTGGGTATAAAGATCTTACATGCACAATGTATGAGACCAATTGATGATACTTAAAATTATAATAATTCCTGCAGTGTCTTATGGTAGGTCAATCCAATACCATGTTTTCTAATATGTATCTATATTATTGATTTGATATCTCTATATCCATGATCTATGAAATATAATCATTAATCAATATATGTGCTGATCTATAAATCATAATTTTCCTACATAATGATATAAGATCAGGCATAATTTAAAATAACATCAAAACATGAATAAAAAGTCCTAAGAGTAAGTCACATACTTATGGATCAACATAAAAATATTTATTCAAGTAACAAAATAACATATTATTCAAAAATCATAAACATAGAAGCGATGCAACCATCTCTATGATCGCTTCTAGGGTATATCAATAATAGCCTCCTTCATCATCTTCCTCACGCGGCCACCTCGTTCTCTTCCTCCTTCGCCCGCCTTAGATCCAGCCAAGGTGGACGTGGCGTGACGCGGTTGAGCGCGGAGACCTTCGCGACAGTACACAGTGGCCTATGCAAGGGGTTGTAGGCCGATGCGGCACATCAACAATGGTTTGGCATGATGCTCAGGTGGGCGACGGCAATAGCCTAGCGGAGTGGGGGTCAACTGCAATGGCTTGAGTGGCGCAACGGTGGCACCACCCCGCCTCTTCTCATATTCGATTGGATGTGTACCGGTAGCATCTAGATCTAGTCGAATCTGAGACGTCTATGGGCAAGGGCGGGCGATGATCATAGGGGCGACGGACCATGCGGTGGCCATGACGATAGGTGACGACGGTGGCGGGCTTGCGGTGGCCATGACGGGCAGTGGCCAGTGGACAACGACGGGCTGATGCGACCTCGGCTCGGCCCACATGGTGGCGTTCGGTGTATGTCAGTGGGCCAACGTGAAAGGCATGGGCATGGGTGGCATGATTAATATGGTGGTCCCAAAAATAGTATAGTTAGATACAACTCTCTTCTTCTAATACAAGTTTTTATTGTATCTTAGTTGTTGATCTACGAGCCTAAGTTGTGCCTCTCTGTTCCCCTCCACCCTCAGTCACTGCACTGAGTGCTACTAGTGTCTAGTACTACTCGACCTGCCATGTTTCAACGGTGCTGTTAATGGTGGCGAGAAAGGGTCAAGTATTGGCTCATTAGCACCTGGGCGTGATATAATTACGCCGTTATCAGACAATTAGTACCCTCGATAATTGCTGGCGACTTGTGAGAAAGGTGAGCTGTGAGCACCTATAATTTAATGCCTGGCCTCCAAACGTTTTTTTTTTGACTCTCTAGGAATGCACAGTGATGTAACACAAGCCAAGCTGGAATGGGTCTGACTTTTTAAGCTCGAGCTAAACTCAAGTATGCCCAGGTTTAGTTCGATTCAAGCTTGAGTAGGTTTGGACTTAGCTTGAGGAAGCTCGATAACAATAAAAACAATTTAACATATAGTAATTTTTACCAGTAAGAGAAGCTTGAGCTTAAGTTTGACTCAAGTAAACTCAATAACAGTCAAAACAATTTAATATGTACTAATTTTTAGTAATAAGAAAAGCTTGATCTCGGTTCGAGTAAGCTCGGTAAGAGTTAATATGCATCAATATCAAGCTCGAATCGAGCCCTAACGAGTTATTCGAGATCAACTCATTGAAGCTCGCAAACTTGGGATCAAACTCGAGCTCGGATTGTTTAAAATTCGAGGCGAGCTTGAATTGAATCTAAAGCAAACCGGGCTCGAGTAGATCACAAGTTTTAAGCTTTTTTACAGTCCTACGAGTGTACTCTGTTTAGCCCTAAATGAGTTGCAACGAAGCGTAGTACTATTGCTACATCCGTGTGAGAGAACACAATCAATCGAACAATTGGCCAGGGCACCTCTTGAGCCAGCCAGGAGGTTAAGGTTACCGGGTGTCGGTTCGTAGCATTCTATACTATACTCTGGGACGATACAACCTATGTTGACAAATAAGTCCGACGGAGTAGTACCACATGTGGACAATTGTAACTTGTAAGACAAACATTAACATATACGGTGCATGTATTAATTTCTTAATATTTTTATTTGTATTATTTTTATAGATATAATATTTTTTATTTATCTCTTATTTTAATTAAATGTTACGCCGTCACCGAAAACTGTTTTGACTGTATGGTTTGGTCGCTTGGTGGACAAACTGCCGCGACAGCCTGCCTACGAAATAGTGGTGGCGATTGACAGGGGAGCCCTACACTGCCCTTCTAGAGCGTCGGAGACAGCGATTATTGCTGCGGGCCACAGAGTCAGTATTCATACACTCCTAGCTGCTTCTCGCGTGCAGCCTTTCCTGCCACGAAAAGGATCGATTACGGTCGTTTCTTCTCAGATACTCTAGGAAGCGACGTTAAGTTAAAAGTTCGTTTCATTTCCATGCAGGACGGAGCATGGCCTGCAGAAAGTAGGTCGTGCCGCACGCGTTCCGAGGCCATCGCGTCCGCACGACCTCCATTGATACGCGTACGCGCGCCGTGCCCCGATGGCTGCTTCGTGGATGCAATGATAAGAGGGGGAGCGTCGTCAGCGTCCAGCTAGCTTTTCCGAGCTGCTGCTGCTGCGCGCGCAGGCAGACGCAGACGCGGCAGGAGTCCCAAACGTCGCGAACCGGCGGGCACATGCCGGTGTCCTCCGCTTTTCCGCGCTGCTAGGCGACAAGTGGAATATTAGGACCTGTTCCTTTGCTTAGGGCATCCACAGTGTATAAAAATAGAGAGTCTTAAGCCATTTTAAGGTCGACCTTATACATTACAAGGGTGACCTTAAGCAGGTCATAAGTAAAAAAACCTTAAGACCAGTCCTCAAGCTAAAGATCTGGCCATAAGCATTAAAATACATTTTTTCTTTATCTGACAAGTGGGACCATCTTAAGGCCTAGTGGGTTATATACATTACAGCATTGGCCTTAAGGTTTAGATGAGACCCACCTTAAGACCTCTTTGGTTATATACACTATGGATGCCCTTATGGGTTTTAGTTGAAAATTTTAAATTTTAGCTGTTTACGGTACAGATTACGGAGAGATCGATACTCACTTGCGATTTTGGCTGGTTCAGATGTTAAGCTTTTAACGTGTACTACGTTTAACTTGTAGACCCCGCTTTAAGAAAATACTTCTTTTAAAAATTAGGTACTGTAACGGCTACGAAAAACCGATCGGCTTGTGGCCTGCCAAACACCCCCTTAGCTCACTGCGCTGCTCTCTCTCCGGACCGTGCCGCTGGACCAGCCGGGAACATGCATGGCCATGTACTCGCTCAGGATCAGCACCGAGATATCAGCAACGCCGGTGGGCGCCCAGTTTTTTCCCCTCTCGCTACGACGCAGGGCGTTTTTTTTTGTACAGCTTGGGGAGGTGATACCGTATCGGCCTCCTTTGCTGGTACTGAAAGAGTTATCAGAGTTTTGAGTAGTATTGGGTGGAAGCAGATACACATTGGCCGTGCACTGCCTGCATGTTTATATGGGCGACAAAACGCGCTAACCGAATACAATACGTAACCACCTCAAGTTATCCGTAAGAGACGTAGGCTAATACAACTAGCCTGATCCTAACTAACTACATCTCTTAGCTGGACAATATCATGGGTGGTTGCGTAATAACAAGATACAAAGATTACAATACTATCTAACAGCCTCCCTCAATCACAACTGTGCTAGGTTGAGATTGTACTTAAAGTTTTCCAACTGTTGTGTGGAAAGCGCCTTAGTGAATCCATCCGCAATTTGATCTTTTGAGGAACGAAGTCAATTTCTAATAATTTTCTAGATACTGCTCGTACAAAATGATAATCAACCTCAATATGTTTGGTACGAGCATGAAAGATAGGATTTGCAGAAAGGTACTTAGCTCCAATGTTGTCACACCACAATTTGGCGGCACGTGGGCACTCAATTCCAAGCTCTTGTAGAAGTGTTTGAATCCACATAATTTCTGCAGTTGCATTAGCTATAGCTTTATATTCAGCTTCAGTGCTTGATCTTGACACAGTAGGCTGTTTGCGTGCACTCCATGAGACTAGATTGGAACCCAGGAATACTGCAAAACCACCTGTAGAACGTCTGTCATCAAGGCATCCACCTAATGCATCCGAGAAACCACTAACCAAAAGAGAACTAGATTTACTAATCTTGAGTCCAACCTTGGTTGATTGTTTCGATATCTCAAGATTCTTTTCACAATGCCCAATGAACTGCTAGGAGCATGCAAAACCGACACACCTTATTAACTGGAAAAGTAATATCAGGTCTTGTAAGAGTTAGATATTGAAGTGCACCAACAATGCTTCTGTATTGAGTTGCTTCATTCGTCCCCAGAGAAGTTCCGTCTGAGACTGACAGCTTCTCATTAGTTGTTAATGGTGTGGCTACTGGCTTACAGTCGGCCATGCCTACCCTTTTTAACAAATCTGAAGCATATTTGTCTTGGGTCAGAACTATGCCATCACGAACTTTGTTTACCTCTATACCCAAGAAATAATGAAGTTCTCCCAAATCCTTAAGAGCAAATTCCTGGCTGAGTTGACGCAATAGAGCTAGAGTAGCATCTTGAGTTGAGCTTGCAACTATTATGTCATCAACATAGATCAACACAAATATAATAACACCACCCTTATTGAAGAAAAACAAGGAGGTATCTGCTTTCGAAGAATTAAATCCAAGATCCTGCAACTTAAGACTCAATCGAGAGTACCATGCCCTTGGAGCTTGTTTCAAGCCATATAAAGCCTTATCCAATTTACATATATAGTTCAACTTGGTTTTATCCTCATAACCTGGAGGTTGTCTCATATAAACCTCTTCTTCAAGAAAGCCATGGAGAAAGGCATTCTGAACATCTAGCTGACGAAGACTCCACCCCCTCGAGACAGCTATGGACAGAACAATTCTAATGGTAGTTGGCTTGACAACTGGACTAAAAGTATCTTCATAGTCTATACCATATCTTTGTTTAAAACCCTTTGCAACTAGTCTAGCCTTATACCGCCTAGACTCCCATCGCCTTTATGCTTAATTTTATACACCCATTTGCAATCTATTATGTTTCGCTTTTTCGAGGTGGAACTAGATGCCAAGTTTTATTTTTAATCGGGCATCATACTCAACATCCATTGCTTGTTTCCAATTCTTATTTCCTAGAGCTTCTTCTAAATATTGCGGTTCACCGATGAAGTAAAACGACCATAGCGAAAAGTACCATCAGATATACCTTGGGTTTCTTGATGCCGACTTGAAGTCGCGTGTGGTCTCGTGATACAAGAAAATCTTGTGCTTGTGCTCCGGTGCGTAAGATGCGTCCCGCAATGATACTGATGCGGATGCTTGTGCTCCGGTGCGAAGATCCGTCCTCCGCAGAGGCGCGATGTCGATGTTGGAGAAATCCCGCCACCGGTTCGGCAAGCGATGAACTGACGCAATGGGCGCCGGAATCGTCTCAAAGAAAGACGGACGTCTGTGTTCGGATCGATCCGCGGTTCAAAGATTAGCGAATTAAATGCCGATGTAGGATGACGTTCCGCAACGTATGCCCGTAAACCGCTCCGGAATGAGTTCGACACCGGTGCCAAAATCTTGTATTATTTCCGATTTTCTTGTTGTGTTGCGTCCCGATTTTCTGTAAGACATTAGGTACTGCAGAAGACTCATTAGGAGTAGGAATATTAGTCGGTGGACCATCTACGTATCCATCCCGTGCTCAATTGAATGTGAAGCAAACAAAGTTGGAGGAAGAAGCAAATGTCGACTTTAGCCTTGCGCCAAGATTAGGATGTAGTTTGGAAAAGGAAAACTCCTTCATCAAACACAACATCGCGTGAAATATAAATGCGACCGGTTGCTACATCAAGGCACTTGAATCCCTTATGTAGACTGCTATAACCAAGAAAACACACTCCTTGGAACGGAATCAAGTTTGCGATGATTGTAGGGACGCAAATTAGGCTAACAAGCACAACCAAATATTCTCAAGGATGAATAATCGGTTTAATTTTGAACAAAGGCCCGAGGTGTGGTATAAGATATAACTTTGCTGGGAATACGGTTAATGATGAAAGTTGCAGTGAGAAAAGCTTCATCCCAAAATTTAAGAGGCATGGAAGCATGAGCAAGGAGTGATAGACCAACCTCAACTATGTGTCATGTTTTCTCTCAGACCCATTTTGCTGGTGTGCATGGGGACATGAGACATGATGTGAAATACCAGTTTTGATAAAAAACGAATGAAGTTTTTCATATTCACCTCCCCAATCGGTTTGCATAGCAATAATTTTCCGATCAAACATCCGTTCAACAAGATTCTGAAACTCATGAAATTTCTGAAAAACTTCAGACTTGAATTTCAAAAGATAGATCCAAGTAAATTTGCTGAAATCATCAATAAAACTCACATAATATTTGTATCTACCCGCAGAATCAGGCGCAGGACCCCAGACATCCGAAAAAACAAGTTCTAAAGGATGACTTGAAACACTAGATGATTTTGGATACCGTAATTGGTGACTTTTTGCTTGTTGACAAGCATCACAAACAGACTCTTTATTGGACTCAACTTGACAAGGAAGCTTAAAACTACTGACGATTTTCTGAACAATGGGGGCTGCAGGATGACCAAGACGACTGTGCCACCTATCAAAGGATGGTTTGCTAACTCCAAAGGCTTGCTTTGTAGATGGTGACGCAGACGGCAGAGGATACAAGCCTTTGTGACATCTTCCTTTAAGAAGTGTGCTCTTCGTGTCCCGATCCTTTATCAAGAAGAAGTTAGGATGAAATTCTAGAAAGACATTATTATCTGTAGCAAGACGATGGACGGAAACAAGATTTTTTGTAGCTTGTGGAACATGTAGAATGTTGTTTAGATCAAGATTGCGACTCTGGGTATAAATAGTAGATTTACCAATATGACTAATATCCATACCTGCTCCATTCGCCGTGTGGATCTGATCACCGCCATTGTACTTGTCACGAAAAGCGAGTTTTTCCAGTTCTCCTGTTATATGATCCGTAGCCCCTGTATCGGTGTACCAGTTTGTGTCCACGGTATAGGAGCTTGAAGTAGCAGCCGCAACATACTTCTGATCAGGAACGTAATTCTCATCATACCTATGCCAGCACTTGTCTGCAGTATGGCCGATCTTGAAGCAGACCTGGCATGTTGGGCGATCTGAGATGTTACTGCTGCCATTGCGTGAGCTGTTATTTCCTGGACGAGAGTTGCCGCCGCTGAAACCATTGCCGCTGAAGCCATTGCCGCGGCCGCCGCGACCAGACGCACTTACGCCGCGTCCTCCGCGACCACCTCGCCCAGCGCGACCAGCTCCTCCGCGCCCTCGTCGGTTCGCCAAATTTGCTGAGAATCCAGAGGACTGGTTGTGCCCGATCAGATCCATCCTGGTCTCAAAAGCAAGCATCTGGGAATATAATTCACCAACCGAGATTGGATCGGTTCTTGCTAAGATTGCCGATACTAGGGGATTGAAATCATAGTCCAATCCAGTGAGAATATACTCCACCAATTCTTCATCATCGAGAGGCCGTCCTGCTGCAGCCATCTCGTCGCCGAGGGAACGCATCTTTCCCATATATTCGGCCACCGTCATGTTGCCTTTTTGAGCAGTGGATAGAGCCAGGCGCGTGTTAACAGCGCGAGCTCTCGTCTGCGACGCGAACATGTCCTCGATCGCGCGCCAGGCCTCCGCCGCGGTCTTCTTTGCCACGACCTGAGCTAGAACTTCTCTTGATAGAGAGGCAAGAAGGAAGCTCAGGACCTGTTGATCCGAAGCCAGCCATTCTTCATACGCAGGATTAGCGATCTTGATTACAGTTTCGCCATCCTTGCTATCGATCTCAGTTTCAGGCGCTTTTGTCTTGCCGGTGAGAAAATTCTCAAGGCGAGCACCTCGAACTGCAGCTAGAATCTGGGCTTTCCACATTGCATGGTTGTTCTTGCCAAGTTTCTCTGTGATGGAATGATTGATCAGAGAACTCATGACGAATCCAGAAGAAGAAGAAGAACCTCCGGCCGTTGTTGGATATTTGATCTGCCGTGGCTCTGATACCATGAAAGAGTTATCAGAGTTTTGAGTAGTATTGGGTGGAAGCAGATACACATTGGCCGTGCACTGCCTGCATGTTTATATGGGCGACAAAACGCGCTAACCGAATACAATACGTAACCACCTCAAGTTATCCGTAAGAGACGTAGGCTAATACAACTAGCCTGATCCTAACTAACTACATCTCTTAGCTGGACAATATCATGGGTGGTTGCGTGATAACAAGATACAAAGATTACAATACTATCTAACAGGTACTACCCTTGATTGATCGCTTACTGGTAAAGCATCGGTATTTTGTTGGGTTTGTGATCGGGAGGAGCCCATTTCATCTGAGTCTAGTTGCGGGGACAGCAAGTTCGCAGAGAGCAGTTCCCGTCACTCCCATCTAAAATAAAAGCGCCATCTATCCATCCCTTTCTGTTTCTCTACGGCGGGCGGTAGGCACACCAGAGAGCCGCGGCCGGCAGGCCCGGCACGCCCCCTGGACTTCACGGCTTTGCTAAGGGTGGGGTTTTTTTTTAACTGCAACTAATGACTTATAACGTACAAATATAATACCGATAAATTGATAAGTCGTTTCGAAAATATTGTACCGATAAGCTATTTTGAAAAAACGATAGAGAAATCGTCCAATTTATTTATTCGGAAGGAAATCATAGACTCCGTTCTTTTTTGTTTTTAAGTGGTTTTTGATTTTTTTCAACAATTATTATTTATTAAACTAATTATTTATAGCAAAAATTAATAAACCATAGCGTAAAAGAATATACCCGTAGACTATAAACAAGCCATGAGTTGAAAAGAAGTGCATTTGGTATTGCTGTATAAAGATGTTTTGCTTTCTACTAATGATTTAATCTCTCTTTCTAGTGTGGCTACTACCACGCTATCGCCTTCTCCAACTTTTTCAAGTATTCATGCAGTATCCAAAGGTCCAATGACTAGAGCAAAAGCCAAGTTTTTCAATAAATAGGTGAATTTATTTCTTAATGAATTTCTTTGTATTGATAAAAATAGTATTCTATCTCATACAAGCTCTTATATATTATCAGGTTTAAACAGCTTGAAGACTCCGGAGCCGTAACCCAGGCCCAAGCCACAGGAAAGAACTATCGAAACAGCTCAGAACAAGACGCAAAGACGCATGGCCCAACTCAATCCACATTCATCGCGAGGACCCAAGTCATGCATGCGTTTTCTAGTAGGCATGCACACGTGACGTGGATTAGCAGCGCTGCATTAAGTTGGCCATGTAATTTATTGGTTTGTTTAGGAAAGAAGATTAATTAAGAGTTGTAATTCGGTTTGTTCGGCTGACTTGGAGTTGAATTCAGACCTGGGCCGAACCGACTTGAAGAAGTCACTAAGCCATGCGTGGACGTATTAAGGTATAGCCGCCGTATAAATACATGCGGAACGGAAACCAGTCGTGGGTAGACCACGACCAGATAAATTGAAACAGACTTTTTTGTTTGTTTTTTGATCTTTGGTTAGCCAATCAATTTCAATAAATTTTTTTAAAAATTCTTACAAATTGAGATCATTCAACTTTTCCGCTAAGAATTAAGAGTATGATAAGATTTCGCTTGGTGGTCATGAAGTTCTACGCGTGTGATCTTACGAATTAAAGAACGTTCGTTTTTTGCATTGGCAACAAAAGATTGCTATAATTCAAGAGGCTACACGTCGACTCCGTGTTCAGAGTTCGCAAAAAAGGAAGCTGGTTCATGTCGGCTGAAAATTTTGTGCTGTAAACAGACCCAAGAAGCTAGCCCGGACGTACAGAATGTATTAGACGACCAGTTAAGAGATACTATTAGATACTACTAGATAAGAGAACAGTAAGTCCTCAATTTTACATTTTTACAGAGGCTAGCTTTACAAGAATCATCACACCATGCTGCGGTGGTTAATAGTTCAACTACACAAATGGCTGCTTGGTCCAACTCAACGGTTGCTTGAATTAACCGCACTTGTCAGCTGTTATTCCTAGGCACAGTAAGGGTGGAGATCAAGAAAGGATGACAATAGGCGCGTCGTCTTCGGGAAATGTACAATACACGCCCAAGCTATGATCGATCTAGTAGAAGCACAGTTTCTTGATTGTGATGTTTCCAGTAGGTTCTTCAAATCAACAATGTTATCAGTCGAGGCCAACGTGCCAATTCCCGATTCTGACAGTAGACTCGTCAGAAACTGCCACGTCCCCTTCGCTATGTACCTTGCGTGTCGCTTATTCAAAGAGAAAACAATGATCAAGCTTTTCCTCACTTGTCTTGCTTTCTTTCTGTTACCATATAATCAGGCAATTATCATATGTAATTCATACAAGATTATAAGAAAACAAAACGGAAGCAAATGGAATATCTTAGTTATTCATCCTAGAACTAGTACCTTTCCTGCACTTTATGCATCTAACTATAATGTTGGAAGTTTACATAATACAACTACAAATACTAGCCATATGAACATAAAAACATATACAAAACTTCACATTTGCATGCATTCCTGTTGCCATCAAATTCTCAAAACTATTTCCCCTCATTTACATAGATAGGGTATTCCATACCAGCCAGCCAGTGATTTGTATGCCAACACGAATAATAACACTTGAGGTATCTGTTATGATAGCCATTCTGATATTCATTGCTATCTTGCATAGAGAAATGATTTTGTATTTGAATAGAGTAGACTCCTAAACTTGTTAGTATAATTTATTGATATTCCAATAAATGCCAAATCCACAGACTAGATGTCCACAAAGAGCATGATAAAAGAGGAAAGAAATGAATTGAAATGTAGCATATTTTTTCAGGTTTGCCGAAATCATGCATCAATGCAAAAAAAGTATCTATTGGATTCTAAAACAAAATTACCTCTCCTGAACCACGATTTTCGAACTACTTGCTGGATGTGGCGCTCATGCTTCTGTAACAGTTCATCAACCTTGTGTGACTGAGACAACAAGGGGCCTGAATATTCAATCCTTTCTCCTTGATCATGGTCACCCTGAAGTTTCAAATAGCACATTAATTACAACTTCGTTAAAAAAATATGAAAGAAGCAGAAACTATCAAATAAATGAATGCCTCACCTTGGTGCTATTTTTTGACGAGACAGTATCACCAAGGTATATTGCATTCGAAAAATTCTGAGAGTGGTAAGTATCGCAAGAATCAAATGAATCTGGACGCTCTAACTGTGACCACTTCTTCAGAACTGCACGCTTTGCTACATCATGAGGCTCTCGGACTTTGGAGTTGATATGTGCTATGTGCACATCTCTGCTAGGTTGTTCCTCCAAGCCAATGTTCTCTTTAGCTTGCAACTTATTCTCCTGATCAACCTCAGCAGTAAATTGGCCTCTTGAACTAGATCTGTTCTGTGATCTAGCAAAAGGGCGATCCTCTTGCTTTTTGGCCCATGCAAAGCCACTAGATGAAGAAACAATCAAGGGCCCAGAGAAAAGGATTTCCTTTGGTGAGTCATTCTTAACATGTCGAGCCCTTTCTTTAACTTGGGCAGCTGACACTGGTTGTGGTTGTATGTCTGCAAATAACCTAGCATCACCATTTACTTTTGTATGATCCTGTATTACACCATCCTTGGTTCCATTTGGTTTAGTTTTGGACTCCTGAAGCAAGATAGGAAAGCAGAAGAGATTGTTTATGAAATAATGTTATATTATTATCATCAACTTAAAAAATCTTCAAACTGCTTGCCAAATTGGTCTGCTGTTAGCATTTAGTGAAGGCATCTGGTCATAGAAAAAAAATGAATACCTCTGTGTTATCAGTTTGCTTATGGACTACACTTGGTTCTCTTGCTGCTCTGCTGAGCCTTGATGACTTCCTTGGTACTTCTGGTCCATGCCCTCTGCTATTAGCCTTTCTTCTGGAAAAAAAGGAAACAGAAAAAATAAGGCTGTTATTGACTGTGGCACTGTTCAAACAAAACCGCACTTCCTATTATCATTTCGGACTGATAACAAAACACATAGTGGTGTTGGGAGCTCCTCTCCAGATATGGTAATTTTAACTTCTTTTTCAGTAAAAAAAATGATTCCACATTTAACAGAGCCCACCTGTGTAAATCTTCTCGTAACTTTGCATCCATCTCCTTGTTGGGTGAATATTTAGGCAAGCTTGAAGGTTCACATGCATAAGGTTTTGTCTTGAAAAACTGTTCCAGTACAAAAAAACAATAAATTAGGCATTTCTGTAGCAGTTTTCAACGTGCTATTCTTATAAAATTTAAAAACAGGGACAAACAAGATTTATTTTCCAACAGGGATCCTAGAAATGACAATGCTTCATGAGAAGTTATCTGTAGCCAAGTCACACTGACAATAATAGTCAGCATTGTATCATGAAGATTTGGCATCTGAGATTACAATTAGATTGATCTAGTAATCCTGTAATAGCTTGGAAATCTGTTAATACACTTACGCTACTATTTCCTAACTATATGACTGAAAGGATTATATTTCAAGCTGATGCATAGCAAAAGAAAAACGCAGGATAAAATTCTTGTAGTAAATTTTAACGAATCCACAACTGCAATTCAAAATTCCATATATAGTAGTTTTTTTTTCAATCCTTCATCATCTAACACACAATAGGAAGACAGGATATTACATGGTGCAATCTTACCTCAGATGTAAGAGCACCTGATGCAGTACCACGCTTGTAGGGCTCCACCGACAGAAGAGTTTCTAGTAAACTCAATGCATTTTCTGGTACCTCTTTAAAAACATCTCGAAGGGTACTTGGATAAGGATAATGTGGTTTGAATATTGTCGCATGAGGCAACTTTGACTTCTTCCAATACTCATCAGCAGGGGAGCCACATAGCTTAAAAATCTTATGCAATTGTTCCACCTGAAAAATGAACGAGATGTTACACCATATTGACATACAGCTTGTAATTTCTTAAGAATTTAGAACTCTCAGCAAAGCTAAAATGGGAAAGCTGAAACATATAATATGTGTGAATAACTACGTTATAGAGAATTACGTAACGAAACCATAAAACTAGATGTGCTAACAGTGAAACTTCATTGACATAACAACCATAGTTCTTCAGAAAAAAAATTTATAGTATAGCATTTAGTACTGTCAGCAGTATGACAGCATCCATATCAATTTTTCGTATCCTCCCACCATCATTTTGACCAAAATTAGTCAAAAGGATTTCAATACACAATAGTATGTCGGTATCTCAGTATTTACAATTTAGTACATGGCATAACCTGATGCTCAAATAAGGCTTCGTTGCTTCAACAAAGCCCCAAAAGCCAGATCCTGGTAAACTGGTCAATTCATACATAAAAGTATAGGAGAAAATGGAGCCTCAAATCTCAATCTATCCTTACAGCATAACATGTTTCTTTATGCTCTCTAAAAACTCTGGACTGTAGGTCTTTTCAAGTTATATACTTAGGAAGATATAATAAACTCTAGTGGTTAGCACAACTCAATTAACTACCTCAGTTCTTCCCTGAAGGATAGGTTTCCCACGGAACATCTCAGCAAATACACACCCAACGCTCCACAAATCAACAGCTGCATCATAGTGAGTTGAACCTAGTAGCAGTTCAGGTGGTCGGTACCACAGTGTAACAACACGGCTGGTCAGAGGATGGTTTTTGCTGGGATCAAAGTAATTAGCAAGACCAAAATCAGCTATTTTTAGAACCCCTTCATTATTCACAAGGAGATTAGCGCCCTTGATGTCACGATGAACAACGCGGCGTGAATGGCAATGCTCCAGTCCTGACAGTAACTGTTTCATGTAGCACTTGACCTGCAATAGGTGACAATCAGAGAAAAATTCAGGTCAACACAACGTAATAACAAAGTTGTACTGAAGGAAATAAATACATTTTAATTGACGTGAACATACCTGTGCTTCACTGAACTTGATGTCAGGGGAGGAAGAAAGTCCAGCAAGATCATGCTCCATGTATTCAAATACTAGATAAAGGCTGAATGATGACCGAGAAGTAATCAAGCCTTCCAGTTTCATGACATTTGGATGATCAAGCCTTCTTAATATTTGTATCTCCCTTGCCATGAACCTAACACTCTCTGGCTCAAAATTGTCGAATCGCACCTTCTTCAGTGCGACAATCTTTCCTGTATCAAGATCTCGTGCCCTAAATACACTGCTATATGTGCCTTGCCCAACCTACACATACAGTGCAACAATGAAACACGGTCAGACCCTAAGAGGCATACGGCAAACATACATGTAAAGCAACTGCAAGTGTATAACTGGAGGAAAAAAGTGCAGGTTCACAAAGTACGCATCACAAAAGGCACAGCAGAAAAATTGAACATGTATTCCACAGCTTCATTGCCCTTGTTGCAGACATTTTTTAGCACAACAGTGATACTGCTTGGTTTCCCAGTTGGACTTACCTCCACGATGATGATCACATAGAAGAAATGGCAGAAAGAAGCCAAATTTCCCACCAGCAAAGCATATCAACAATAGAGACAACTAAAACGTGTGATGCCTCATAGAAGAAGACACTTAAATCACCCAGGCCTCCTCCCTTTGTTTCCTCTATTCTCATAACAACTGTCTACTAGTTTATTCTTCATGTCATAATCCATCACCCAACAAAGTACCACTAACACATAGCATACGATTCTAGAAAGATACCTACCAATTCAGACAAATAATAGTTCCAACAACCATCTTCCTTCCAAAGATCCACATGCATGCAAAAATTTTGCAAAGGAAAATGACCCGCGACCGCGAGCTATCGAATTGAATCACACAGGAAACCTCAATCGAAAGCTCTACAGTACCTTCTCCAGCTTCTCAAAGGAGTCGGCCTTGAGCGGGATCCACCCCTGGATGGCCTCCCCGGCGACGGCGCTGAGCCACGGCGGCCACCCGGCCGCCACCTGCTCCCCCTCCAGGCTCCTCCGGAGGCTCCGCAGCCGGAAGCTACGGGACGCGGCCGCCACGGCGACGACGGCAGCCATCCCCGGCTCCTCCGCCTCGTCCTTCTTCTCCGACCTCCTCGCCGCCGCCGCCAGGAGGAGACGGAGACCGCCGAGGCCGCCGCCGCCGGCGCAGGCGCCGGCCTGCGCGGCTGGTTCCTGTCCCGGAGCGCGCCGGACGAGTCGACCGCCGGCGTCACCGAGACGGCGTTCTTGGACGCGCCGCAGCCCATCGCGGCGGTGCACTGCACTAGAACCAAGCAACACCGACCATACGCCGAGCTCGCGGGCGGATCAAGAACGCCGACGTCCGCGCCAACGCGTGAATCTTTGCGCGCTCCCTCAAACTCCTCACTCCCGCATTGGACTGAATCGCGGGCGGCACAGAGAATCTATAGAAATTTGACCCTCCCCTTCGCCGAAAGGCGTCGTCACAGCCTCACGGGCCAAACACGGCACAAGTCAAGCAAGAGCAAGTCGGGATTGACCCGGAGGCTAATAAATGGCACGATTTAGACGCGAGCCGTCAGAAACGAGAAAAAGACGAGACCTTGACGCCGCCACGCCGCCACTATCGACAGATCAAGACAGGGATATTTCCCGCCGCGCGCGCACGCGGCCGCGCAAACCGTGATCGATCGATCGATCGCGAGAGGGGTTTTGGACGGGCACGAGACATCCGTTACAGCATGGGAAAAGAAGAAAGCCACGGCCTTTTCGCGAAAACTCAGCAAGCGACGGACCGAAAAAAACCCCGCCAGAACCAGGCGTCTAAACCCCAAATTGCAGGAAGAAACAGCACAAAAGCCAGAAACCGCGGCTCGCCGGTGCAGATCAAGAAAAGCCACCGAATTTGGCCGGGGAAATGGCACGAGCACCGCGCCAGGGCAGGCGCGGGTGGGGAGCGAGCTCGATCAGGGGAGCGGACGCGGAGGGGTGGGGGCGGATTCGCAGGTGGGAACTGGGCTTCAAGTGGTCCACGCGATGTAGTAGCAGTGATGAGATTTTTGCGCACGCTCTCTCTTCTTTCGCCTTTGCTCTGTCCCGCGGCGCGGCTCCCTGCTCTTCTTGTACCGAGATTAGCGGGGGCGAGTTGGGCCACGGGGAACAGCAGCTTTTCATAAGCTGCATACTAGGGCCCCGCTCGCTTTTCATAAGTTGCATTCTGAGTCACGCTCATTTCAATTTTAGCTTTTAACTTTTGATTGATTTTTTATTATTTATAAATTTTATTTTTTGAATTTTTGGCTTTTTCTAGTTTTTTTTGCCAGTTCTTCTTTTCGTATTTGTTTACGTCGTCCGTGATGAGCATACATATTTTTTCTATTTTTAATTTTTTTCAAATTTAATTACACCAAATAAGCCGTCTTCAGCTACAGTGTAATTTCAGCCATAGGTCACTATTTTTTAGTCCAACCGAGCGGCGCCTAAACCTTGTGTTTTTATTCGTTCAGTTCACGCGGAGGCCGTACGCGCTGTCGTAATGTCGTGCGTTGCGTTTGGTGAAGTTGTAGGGCTGACTGGTTCTATGGAAAAGACACTGGATAATCCGTTTTATCTAATATTTATATTTAAAAATATAAATATGAAAAGTAAAATTCATATTCGAAAATATTCATATGTATATTTGAGAATATTCGTATTCGTATTCGAGAATATTCGTATTCATATTTGAGACTATTCAATTCGTATTCGATCCGTTTCCAGAACCCGAAAAAACTCGGACGAATTTTGTGATTCAAAATTTGAATTTAGGCGGTTTGAAGCCGGTAACCGTTCCGGTAACTTGTCAAAAACAGGTGAAAACCGATAAAACCGTTAGGAATTTGTTCTACCGAGATTTGTTACAGAAGTTGTAGGAGGATATTCGTATTCGACCGAATTAAATACATATTCGATTCGAATCCTTATCCATTACGACACTCGATTCGTATTCGTATTAAAAATATTCGAATTCATCTTCGTTTTTGTTTTTGTTTTTGTTTTAAAATATGGATTCGTATTCGTATTCGTATTTGAGACTATTCAATTTATCCGATCGGTTTTCGTCCCTACTAGTTCCTGGTTGCGTTGCACGTACGCTGGCTTGGGTACGGGTGATGTTCTTCGCCTCCCAAAAATGTCGATGGATTCTAGAATTTTTTTAAATAATTCAATTTTTATTCAAAATTACATAAATATATCTGCACAATTTGTTTTCAGGAATGACCTCCAGTCGCCCCACCATTAGGCGACTGGACCCTGTCGCCCAACGGGCGAGTGACACGCAGGCAATAGGTGGGCCGTTGGGCGACAGGATCCAGTCGCCGAACGATCGGGCTACTAGGACCTGTCGCCCAATTGTTGGGCGACTGCAGGTCTAGTCACCCGACCGTTCAGTGACTGCTATCTCAGCCTATTTTTTGCGCAATTGCCCCCCGACCGCGCATGGGGTAAATGGCAATTGTTATAGGTAAATGACAGTTACCAAATTTTGTCTGTGAGTTGTATTTTTTTTTTCAAAAAAATGGCAGACAATGTTGGTTGATCTATTTATGATTTTTGTAGATTATGAATGGTATAAAATCTGTTAGATTCGCAATAACATTTTGTGATCATCGTATGTTGTTGTAGTGCAAGAAATTTTCAAATATTTTTCTGAGGACGATTGAGATAACAACGATTGGTAAGTACAAAGGTAAGTGATATTATGATGCAACAGGAATTCATACACGTAGGAGAATTTATTTTTTCATGTTGTTGGATGCCTTACTACACGAAGAATTGAACACGAAAAAACGATGAGATATGATGTTGCAAATTAAAATAGATTTCATAATAAGATGGGAATAATACATCGCATAGGGTTTGTTTAGGTGCATAAAAAATAACATCCTGCATGATACAACAAACTGAACTACTCGTACGATACATATGCATCTTTTTGGAATGGAAGTAAATTCAACCTTCGGGGAACTAGTGCGTAACGGGCCGACTTACTACGTGGACCGGGGTCATTTTTTCTTCCTTGTGAGCTCGGTGTTGAACTACTCGGTGGCCTCTTTGGCCTTGACCATCATTTCTCTTTTTTTCTCGCGCTCCTTCTCACGAGCCTCGCACTCCCTGCGCGTCGTCTCCCGACGTATACACTCGGTTTGCTCGTCATTGCGGCGCTCCTCTTCTCGGATCTCGCATGCCCTTTTGACATTCCACTTCTTGTAGTAGAGAGTCCATTGATCATGTGAGTGGATCTCTAGGTCGATCCACTTGTGGTAGCCACATAGTTGTTCCGGTGACTGCGAGTAGATAGAAGAGGTTGTTAGTGCGTACTTTAAAATAGAAATAATAGGAGGAACACACTGCAACTGCTACTTACCAGCTGCCGATAGCTGCTCGTGTCCCAACAATGGTTGAGATAGTTACATGAGTATTTTGCGCAACCCTAGTAACGCAACACCTTTTGTCTTGTCATGTCCTGCTTTGCAGAGTCATGTATTTTCAGTCCGAAAAGCTGAGGAGGTATAGTGTTGCCAGTTATCTCTGGGGCAAAGCTGCACAAAAGTAGCATATGATCCGATTTGTCATAAAGCACGCTACCTTCCCCCACGGGCTATAAAATGCACGACCCACCTCCTTGAGAGTAGGAGCACTCGACGTAGTGAACCGTAGGAAGAACTACCTTGTTCGTCCTAGAGTAACTTACCATGACAGACGTCGAGGGCCAATTGAACATAGGTCACCAAAGGTAGATGGAGGACTTTGGTCCTAACTACTGCTTGATGCCAAATAGGCGTGCTCAACCGGCGTGGCTGAAATGCAGACACAGGGAGTATGCGGTCGTGCAGGTCGCAGAAGGCCATTTCGATGGTGAGCAATGTTTCTTCCGATGCCCACACTTTGGGGGGTACAATAGGCAATCGTTTATTTTGTATTACTGCTAATAGAGTTTCGATGTTAATCCTCCTATTCAGTAGATGGCGAAATACAACTTTGTTCGCTGGATCGATCCTCCCTATGAATACTATGTTGTGAGGTACATGGATACATTGTGGGAGCGAATCTTTAACTTGGAGGCGCATATTGAAAGTCTCAAAGAGGAGAACGATGACCTCCGTCAGTAGATGCAGCGCGAGAGGGGCAGTGAGGAGGTCATCAACATAGGAAGTTTGTATGATCCGACATACTGCTGTGCGAACCCTATCTGCATATGTGCGTTCCACTACAATGATGGACATACATGTCCAAGGCGCCCCCTCTGCAACACTCCATATGGGTAGCGCGAGGTACATTGTACCAAAAGACATGCACGGACAAGGTTGCACCATAGTACTCTCCCCTATTGTTCGTGGTTATGTTCAATGTTCTAAAGCATGTAATCGAATAGTTTACACGTCGTTGCGGTTGCTATTTATTGAATGGACTGTTCCAGCGGTGTGTCGCGTGCATTGAACTAGAGGCATTGACATGGATCGAATAAACGGACATCCTAAAAAGGAGTATAAATAAGAACGTAACAGTATTACAAATATCACATAGTAAGTAGGAAATGTAAGTGTTACAGGAAGAACAAAAGTACAGCCAGCGCAGCAGCACCCCCTTCGTCACCACCTTGGCCCACTCCGGCTCCGCGTCCACGTTCTCTCGTACGGCTCCGCTTGGCCCTCTTCCTCAATGTCGGGTGTTAGGGCCCCGACAAGGTAAGACGCTCAGGAGACCTGCGCACACGAGGTCCCAAAGCTGGAGGGGTAGACTGCAGTGCTGGCTGTGTGGGTACTGATGCACCACTGGGCTGTGACCCAGAGAGAACCTCCGGGGGTGTGGGTTAAGGTCCCAGGCCCGTCTTCTGGTCGGCCCAATCAGTAAAGTAGCAGCCCATGTCGTCCTGGCACAGGGAGACCCCAAATCCCTCAGGGGTATAAGATCTGAAGTGCAAATATCATTGGTTCATCAAGTAAAGGGATGGAAGCAATCAAACGGAGACACGGCGTACCCTCGGCTAGGCCATGGCGTGATCAAATCTGTCCGAAGGGTAGAACGGCATGTTGAACGTGCCCTGCATGGGGAAGCCGGAGAAATCCAGGGGACGCATGGACTACTGCACTGGCAGTGTATGTGCCGTGTCCAGGCTGACCCTCTGGCCTCGTCAGGCCGTGGTGGTGTTTGACGTGCACTAGCCGACCCTCCGGCCTCGTTAGGGTGTGGCAGACGTGGCTACACTGACCCTCCTGCGCGGTATGATGCCAAACGGGACAGTGCCGGCAGACGTACGGAGTGTTCACTAGGCGCCAGCGTGTCAACCTTCGGGAGTCTCATGCACGATAAAAAGGCGACGACACGCGCTCCCATGGCTTGCACAAGACGGAAAGCCTGGACCACCTCCTCGCGTGTGTACTCCGCACCACGACGATCCTTCTTCCTCTCCCTCTCCTCTCCTTTCCTTCCCTCTCCTTTTTTTTCTCTTCTCTTTCCCCTTCTCTTCTATTTGCCTGCGCCGGTGGAACAAGAGGGGCTCGCCCGAGCGGTCGGCTTTATATGCCGTGCAAGCGCCAAACAGTTGAGCGATTGGATCTATAGCCACCCAGCGGTTGGGCGACAGAGTCCAGTCGCCCGACCATTAGGCGACTACAATTATGTCGCCCAACGGTCCATTCGACTGCATGCGTGTCATACTTCCATTGGACGACTGGAGCTTATTCCTGTAAATTTTTTTGCACGGTATATTTCTGCAATTTTGAATTAAAATTGGATTATTTATAAAAAAAATCTGGATTCTAGCGAATTCCTTCCTTGAAGTGTTTCCTTCTGGGACATTATCTGAGCTTATTCTTTTTAGCTTCGGCTTTATGGGTTTTGGTTGCGACCTATTACTTTTGGGCTATTTGTGAGAGAGTACGAAGTAACAGAAACTCACGTGTGGTTTTGCCTGATATAAATGAAGTCGCTACAATGTGTATAACAATTAACTTGTAGATCTTATCTTAAAAAACACTCTGTTTAAAACTAGTTAGTGTAGAAAAGCCAAAAAATAGTTTTTAAAAGCTGAAAAGGAGCCTTTGCCATTTGCTACAGTGTTGTCCTTGATCCGACCTTCTTGTAGCTGCTGGTTGCCTAGTAGGTAGGAGGGGGAGTGTATAGCAAAAACATTTAACGCGTGATCCAGTTTACCAAAACAAGGTCTGATTTTATTCCAAAACACTTGTTTTTTTGAACTAGAGAGAGTACCAGTGTATTTGACTGGTCGGAAATCTTTACTTCTCTTTCAGTGCACTACTACTGGTTTACATTACCATTCTACTTTGCCCCTCCACACTTTCCAGTTTCCCCCTCTCTTCCTGTCGTCTTCTTCACCGCGACACGGGACGAGAAAACGAGTCTTCGCTGGAGAGTGACACGCGGGCTCCACCTCCTCAGTCGATTCGCCGCCCGTGTCGTGTCCGTTCAGTCGCGCGTTGGGTGATGATCTGTGCGAAAGGGATGTGAGATCGGCGAGCCAGACCGGATCCATGTAAACGACTGCCATGACTAGTCCTCAACCCGTGTAGAGCCTAAGGGCGGCAATTAGTTCGTAATGTAAAGATCTATATTGCTTATCTGGTAGGCCTAATTTATAATGAGGTAGATTAATCCTATTAGTGTCTCAGGAGAACAAAGACAGTAGACATCCAACTTGTTTGTCAAGTAATTAAGTTTGCAATGTGGCCTGGTTCCTTTCAACTAACGTACCATTGTATTTTTCCTTTTTCTTTTTCCGGTTCCTTCGTGAAGCCTCGACTCTGTCTGCATAAATTGCAAATATCTGTGACCGGAGTAGGATTCTTCCAATGTATAGTTGCTATCCCGTATATTCCTACGTTACATGTATATTTCAAGGTTAAATTTCGTTTCTTCAATGATATAGATAGAGCAAACCAACGTATTACATTTTTTTCTTTTTCTCATATTGATGTATGAATATATCTTCTTTGACTAATGTGGTAATCCCTAAGTTTTACCTCTTACAATTAATTTCTAGTCGTTAACCTGTGCAACTGCACATGGTAGCAATTTGAAAACAGACACTATATTTTTTTTACTTTATAAGATACATCATATATATAGATAATCCTTCGCTTAATTACCCGTTGCATTTTTATTTTATACAAATCTCAAATCCCCTCTCAACAACTGAAGTGCTCATTTGGATTTTTTTTTTCTTATTCTCCCAAATGCATCGTGTCTGCAGTATCATCTGTTTTTCCTTTCACCAATCGATATATTATTTCGGATCGTGCGTGAATTTGTAATCTATATAACCTGCCACTAAATTCATCTCTAGACTGTCCATGGACACCAAACTAACACCTACACTCTTCGTATAAAAAACGCCTACTACTCTCTTTATATCACGGATAGATATATGATTTGTACTTATGAGTAAATATTTGTACGGTTCTCTTTCTTATTCCCAACACAATGGCTGAGTTTATTTGGCTTATACTATAATAACTAGTTTTGAAATGGTGTGTCTTTTCAAGATAAAATCTACAAATTAATTGTAGTAGATATTGTATCGAATTTATCTATATCAGTTAAGTATTTCTCTCCGTACTCTCTTACATTCCGTCGGAATTTAAAGATTTATATCATAAACCATAGGGTATGTTCTTTTCGACCGAAGCTATCGGCTTTTAGCTTTTGCTACAGTACCTAACTTTTAAACGAGGTATTTTTTTCAAGACGGAGTCTACAAGTTAATTGTAGTACACGTTAAAAGCCTAACATCTGTATTAATCAAAATCGTAAGTAAGTATCTCTCTGTAATCTCTATCGTAAACAGCTAAAATTCAAAAATTTCAGCAAAAAACCATAAACCGTAGCCGCACCAAACAGACCCTATAGTCTAAAAGGACTAACCCACCACAGATATGGCAATCATTTTCCTCTACCATTTTGTTCGTCCCGTAACCTTCGTAGTCATAATCAAAATACATCTTTTAAAACAAAATGGATGGAGTATTTACTTAAGTGTATTACCTAATATTTAATAGCAGTATATATGTTCTAGAGGGATTAATACCTAATACCCTACCTATTCCTTCATGCATGCACGCGTATTAGCTATATAGTGAAATGAATGGACAAAGCAAAATTGACTGGTAGACAATTTGTTTGACTCGAGGCTTTTGAACTTCTTCAGCATGCATATGTCCTGTAGAATCCATGGATGCGTCCGTCATGTGTGTCTTGGTGGGGCCGCCTCCGTGTGGCCCCATCCGTATAGTCCTACCTACTTGTACTAGAAGCCTATTCAAACTCTTTCTTTGGATCCTAAAATATAGAACTCGTATTCCGTTCTAGTTTAAACGTATCTAGCTTTTATTGTATACATATGGGATTTCTAGCAATTTTTTCTCCGATTAATTTAAGAATTTCTAGCCTTTTACTATATGTAGAACTAACGTGGGAGTTTCTAAGGAGTCTTCAATTAGTAAAAACAAAGACTCGGCGTTTTGGTGCAAGAATAACCGGGTTTTGGGGTCTTATTTTGTATTATTGCTTCAGTATTATATGTGAAACAAAACCGAAATTGAAAAATCAATTTCAACTTGAGTTTGTGGAGAATTTGGTTTTCTCCTCCCTAAACCTAATTAGCACCAATCTCAAAGCAAATCCTCTCCTAAACCTTATCTTTTCGGCTGGAATGGCAGAGATCGGCGCAGCACTGTTTCTTCCGACAAAATTTTGCCGCCGCCGTCATCTTTTGTCGCCGCCGCCTCTTACCCGCGCCTTCGCGCGTTTATCCGCCCACGCCATCTCCTGCTTACCGGTGGACCGCCTTTGCCACCTCCTCCTGAGCCCCTGCCTCGGTGTCGACCTCCCCGAGCGCCACCGCCACCATCCGCCCGTGGTCGTGCCCCTCTGCTCCCACAGCCGCCCGGTGACCTGACACCGCCCGCCATAATTGACCACCGCCTTGCGTTGCCCGAGGGCACCCAGTCACACTCCTCTATCCGTCGCGCCGTGTCTCCCCGAACTCTCCCGACGGCGCCACGCGCCACCACCGCACCCTGCCAGCGCATGGTGCCGAGCCGCCTCCGAGCCCCTATTTAAACGGCCAAGCCCTCCCCCGAAAACCTCACTCACTCCCAGAGCTACTCAAGCGCCCAGAGCTTCCACCGTCGTCTCCCTTGCCGGTAATTGGAAAAATCCCCAAATCCGAGCCCTAGCTCAATGTCTAACCTCCGGCCAACAATTCTTCAATTCCCCGCGCCAGTAGCATCCCTGAGCTTGCATAAACTTCCCCCGACCGTTGCCTTAGCTTCCCAGCCACCCCTCTTCTCCGGCACCGAGAGCACCCCAACGGCCGAAACCACCCCACCGTGGCCAGCCCAACTCCGACCTCCCCAGCTCAAACAGACACTTCCATTAGCTTTCCCTAACCCTACTGATGCTCAAACACCGGCCAATTCGTCCAATTGAGCCTTCTTTCACCCTGTAGCGCCCAAACTGGCCGTACAGAAAAGATGCTCACCGCCGGCGATCGCCGACTTCTCTGGCCCAGCCGACCACAAAAATGGAATCCCCTCAGTCCCACCAACCTGTCCATACCCTCCAAAGCCGTCGCGAGTCTCTCTAGCCCCGCCGGTCACCGCCGCCAATTCCTTTGTTTTGATGCGCGTGCGTTCGGTGAGGAGAAGATGAACAAGAATCGATCCGACATCTTGTTCATCCGACCGCGCGCCGAGCGACGCGATCGCATGCGCTCGCTTCGCCCGTAGCGCCAGTGCGCCCGATCGAGCCGAGCCGGCCGAGCCGCGCCGCGTGGCCCGCGCCCGATCCGCCCGGCCGTCTTGGGTTGGACCCGGTTGAGCCGAGTCAGCTAGCCGCACCGGTTGCGTCGGACTCGAGCCCAATGAACAGTGCCGAGCCTGATGAACAATAAAATCAAAAAATAAGTTTATACTCCCTAGATTCATTTTGAGCCCGCCAACCCATTTTTCTGGCCCATTTACCCATTTAGGACTTCCTTCAAGCCCAAACCCAATTTATTTGTATTTTATCGGATTTTCTTTATTGTTTTATTTCTTTATTTCCTAGCTCAATTCTTCGGGTATGGAAATTTACTTGTTTTAATTGTTTTGCGTTAGCTTCTGAAGTTGAAGAACGCCCGGAGCAAGAGGAAGAAGCTCAAGTTCAAGCCCAGCCCGCGGAAGAATACGAGCTAGTTGAAATTGTAGACTCGCAAGGCAAGTCGCACATATTTTTGAACATGTTGATCCTATATTCCTTAAATTATTTAATTACATGTACTTTCATTATTTTATTTTCATTTAGTTATTTTATGTACAATAACTGCTTAGAATGTCATGATATTAGTTATGTCCTACCACCTGAGAAAGCCCAGTTTACTTTGATGGCCATATTCACCTTGACAGAATATAGTAAAAATAAATATGTTAACTAAGTAATCATGGTAGCGCATGATCTCATCAAAATATTTCCACTGTTAAGAATTTTGGTAATTGTTTAGAGTTTTGAAAAGATGGATCTAGGGTAAGCGAGGATCGCAGATCTGGGTCCGAAGACCTTATCCTAAGGTAGAGGATTGGCTATGAATTGGTGGCAGTGTCATGAACACTGAATATGGATTTATGCGTGGAAGATGCCTCAGTTAAAAAATGTAAGGACTAGACCCTTATGCTGAGTAAAAGACATAGTATCCGCCCAACCACAAGTGTTGACTTCGTCAAACCTGACTTAGTAACTGCTCAATTTCAATTGAAAACTCTACAACACAAAAGGGGGAGTCAAAGGGTGAGTCGTATAGGAGGTGGTTAACCATACAACCGTATGGCTGCAAAGAGTCGGACGAGATCTGTGGGGTCATCCGGGCTCATTGAGATCAAAAACCTACTGGGTAGAGAATATATAAAGAATTGAGCAGTGAACAACTTTGTTTTCTTAACTCTTTAACGGGAGTTAAGGGATCTTGTGGGTAAAGCAGGGCAACTTTACAGAGTCATGAAATATTGTATTCGAATACACCGTGCTTCCGGTAAATGAGGCTGTGTTTAAAAGGGTGAATCTAATAGCAATGCATAAGTAGATTTGAGAATGGTTTGGAATTACATTAATGAAGTGTCTTTTAAAGTCTTTATTTAGTTCCCAACTAAAACTGCATCCACATAAAATAATAGACTTAATCCATCTTTACTTGTTATACTTTGCATGTAGTTTTGATTAAGTTTCGTGTGACTTGTTGAGTACGATAGTAGTACTCATACTTGCTAAAAACATAAACAGAAACAATCAACTTTGAAGAATCAAATGAAAGCGAAGAGGTGATGCTTTACGAGATCGACGAAGCTTGGAATTAGGGTCGTGCTCCGCTCGAGCGTGCTTGTGGCCTCTTTTAATTGTAAAGTAACTAAAGGCCGTTGGCCCTACTGTGAAGCTTGGCTTCAAATCCTTATATTGTAATAAAGTTGACTTTTGCTCTTAAACTTCTGTTGGTAATGTTATACACTCGATGGATGTACTCGCAGCTGAACAGTCCTAGGCAGTTGCGAGAGTTTCATAATACTCTTAAAAATGAGGGTGTTACAATATGGGTGAGTCCTTTCAGCGAACAGTTTTTCTTCAATCACAAAGTCGTCTTTTCTAAGGAAAAGACATGTCTAAGAACTTGTGTTTGGCCTTAATCATGAAGATCCTGCCATTCGCTACTCTGATCTTTCATCCTCTTCCCGTGACCATGCACTGTAGACACGAGTGGAAGTCTTCTCATCTGGCCAGTTATTTCTGCACAAATTAATAATGCGCCACTAGCTAACATCTAGCAGAATATGGCATTTTAACCTACTACTATTGTGTGCTCCCAACTGCCCCGTCCAAACAATGAATAATAAATCTGGCGTGGCATTGCATTGCATTTGGAACTGCCCCATTGGTCTCTCTCTACATACATTTGGTCAACACAAGAAGATTTGGGAAACATGCTGATTGGAACTAATGAAGATTAGGTTGGAGACTCCCACTACTTGACACCCTCAAAAGGCCAAAAATCCTAGTTGCTCTTGATCAATAGTAGATGCTTGGTTGTGACTTTCCCGCTTCTATTAATTATACAAGGATACGTAGCTCTCGTGTATTTTCTCGAATAAAAACATGTTTGGCTCTCTCTCCAGGATGCAAACTTACAACCGTATATAGCCATTACAAATAATGAGCAATTGAAAAATGCGAGCATTATATTTTGGTGTGACAAAAGTTTGTGCATACTTTTGGCAGTATTAATTTTTTGTGCTCTTTAGATTTATTCTAATGGAAAAAAAATCCTCGTAGCAACCATAGTTGTTGCGTGTACAAGAGTAAAAATGGTAACCATACGTGAAGAGAGAATTATGCAGATTTCGCAATTGCACGCAAGAATAATAAAAAGGCACACAAAGTAGTAATGAATTAATCTCATTATTAGAAATACAGTTATTAGAAGTCAAATTAGGTCACAGGCAGGCATTTTGCATTCTTTTTTCCCCATTATGTATAGGTGTAGGAGTTTATTTATTGACAGTGTAGTTGTGTACAGTACCTAGAGACCGAGTAGACATTAGGATGAGCAACCTTTTAGGAATTTTCTAGGGGTGAGGGGGTGGTTGGCCAGTCTAATTGTCTAGGAGGTGTGGGCATATGATGGGCCAACACAACGTTGATTCGGTGTTGATACCGAATAGTTGGCAGCTAAATCTATTGGATGCATGATAAATTTGAAAGGCCATATGAGAATGTTCAGAATAATATTGCAATGAATTGTTACAATTTTTGTGAAGTGGTTAAGTGAATTTGCAAAGATCATATTTTATTTAGGCTGTTTTCTAGAATTTTCAATAAAAACGGTAGTACCGTAAGTGTTTGTGCGGTCATACTGCAATGTGATAGCACCGATTACACGTGATACGTTATTTCCAGAGATGACCATTTCAGGATTGCAAGGTGCGGTAGTGTCAGTTTGGGAGCGGTAGTACCTCAGTGCGGTAGTACCGTCATGTTACGTGCGGTACTACCGATTTCATAGGAAAATAAGGTTTTGGGAAATTAAATCATGGATTGAGTTAGCTTGACCAAGGTCAATGGATACATGTTACATGAAGCATGTTTTAGCTAACGTGGATCAAATTATAAATCCAGTTATTAGAAGTCAAATTAGGTCACACAGGCAGGCATTTTGCATTCTCTTTTTTTCCCCAATATGTATAGGTGTAGGAGTTTATTTATTGACAGTGTAGCTGTGTATAGTATCTAGAGACCGAGTAGACATTAGGATGAGCAACCTTGTTGCAATTTTCAAAGTTGGGGCGGGGGAGAATTTGGCCAGTTTAATAGTCTATCTAATTAAGTAGGAGGTGTGGACATACGATGGACCGACACAATGTTGATTTGGTGGCTAAATCTATTGGGTACATGATAAATCTGAAGGACCGTGTGAGAAGGTCTAGAATAATATTGTGATGAACCATTGTACGTTTTGTACAGTGCACGCAGGGACCGCTTTCGCGCGTCTTATTTATACACCGTAGAGTACGCGCAGGGACTGCTTCCGCGCGTCTTATTTATAATCCGTAGAGTGCGCGCAGGGACTGCTTCCGTGCGTCATATTTATACTCCGTAGAGTGCGCGCAGGCAAGTCTCGACGCGTCTTATTTATAATCCGTAGAGTGCGCGCAGGGACTGCTTCCGCGCGTCTTATTTATACTCCGTAGAGTCGCGCAGGGACTGCTTCCGCGTCTTATTTATACTCCGTAGAGTGCGCGCAGGGATTGCTTCCGGGTGTCTTATTTATAATCCGTAGAGTGCGCGCATGGTACATTGGTATATTCCTCTACATTATTGGGCTTATTACATATTATACCAGTTTGCAAGCCCAGTCACGGGGGTTGGGTCACCCCCACAATAATGATCAATCAGAGAAGATGTAAATAGTGGTCTTTCTTTATTGCCTTTTTTTACGTGTTTGTATAAAATAGCTAATATCACTCTCTATTTATAGCATAGTAGTGAGGTGCCTACTATTGGCCAAGACTTCAAGCATAGGCCTAGGTTTCCTAATAGTTAGTAGCAGAACAATTTAAATAAAAATCTGGTAGTGGCAGGAACTGGACCTAAAATAGGATACTCCCTTCGGTAAAAAAAAACATACCTGTTTTGGTAATCAACATGGTCCCAAAATATCATTTTGAGCACTAATTTCTATTATAATATATTTACAAAATCTAATAAACTTATCATATTAGAAAAGTATTTATCTAGACAAAGATATCGATATAAATATTTAAAAAGATATTGATGTGCAAAGTTTTAAAAATCTAACTGCATGTATTTCTAACTAACATGTATTTGTGACTGGATAAGTAGATAACAAGGCAGTGGGAACTGTAATCTCGACCACCAGATCGACATCGAACTGTATGGATCAAGGTCTGTGTTCTCGTTTGGTTACCATGTCCATACTACCATTAATCCTACCAATATGGCAAATATTAATTGCACGGTGGTACGGCAGGTCAAGCGGATTTCGGGTTGCGTACGTACAACCTCCTGTCTGGTTACCATAATTAATTTTGCTGTTAATCCAACTACCTCACGTACGGCAGGTTAACCTGTTGGTACCATAGTTAATTTTGCTGTTAATCCAACTACCATGCCATAAGTGACAGCTGCCGTATCAACCAAATGCAGAGCAGCGAGCTAGCTTAGGTAGCTAACCAGTAATGCGACGAGACAATCCGTACCATCAGTCACCTCTCCCTCCGTCTCTTAGCTCGGCTTCACTGCAAAATTTGCTTGCAGAACACTCAGAATATGTGGGATCCCAATAATCAAGCCGCTCAGAATATTACAAGAAGCTTGCAGAGCCAATGCAATTCACGCAAATGGTCTACAACTCTCCATGACTACATAACGCGTGAATTTCTTAGGAAACAATGAACCTGTTTTTTTTGTTACGGTGGATGACTTTTGACTGTAGTTGATAGCTTTTATCTGTATTTTTTTAGAATGCAGCAGACAATAGGACTAGCCGATGAGAGGGAGCATGTTGAGTACATAGTGCAACAGATGAAGTGTGATGACCAGACGGCATGGGCTGAAGAGGAATCTGTACAGGAGGATGACGAGGACAGTTCGGATGAGGATGAAGCTCCCGTCCCGCAGGAATGGAACCGGTTTAATGCTGAGGGTGTTTTCGCACATGATGAGCACGAATCAGCCGTAAGAACGAGCAAACTCTGCGTATACAATGCGGGACGAAATCGCATCTTGAGTCGTGCATGCGTAGGGAGCGGGAGGCTCACGAGAGGGAGCGCGAGAGAAAGAGGGAAATTGTGACCAAGGCAAAGGAGGCAACCGAGGAGTTCAACGCCGAGTTGGCAAGGAAGGAAAAATGATCTCGGTCCACACAGTAGGACATACGACCAGTTGGGTGGGTTAATCGCACATAATGCTATATGTTATGCATGTAATAAAAAAGTACGTGGTATATTACTCCCAACTGTATTATGAAGTTTACTTAAATTTCAGGCTTATTTCCTTGTCTTTTCGCATTCAATTATTCACATAGCAAATGATCCAATAATATCAACATACCAGTTTTTCTCCTTGTATGAATTCCCAGTAAAATCATAATACCACTTACCATCATACGTACCCATCGTTCTAAGGTCAAACGTTCTTACAACAATTTTCACAATTTTTTACGCACCTACAACATCCAACAACCATAAACTTTTATTACGAATCCAGCAGATTATGCTCCATAAATTCACAAAATCCATAAATTTCACGGGGGCCAGTTTTCAATCACCCTCTGGGTGGGCGGCTCTCACATCCAGTCGCCCCTCCGTTGGGCGGCTGGAGCCAATCGCCCAATGGTTAGGCGACTAGTTCCATTCGCCCAATAGTCGCCTTGGCATCGTGCTTCTTCGTCTTCACTACCTCAATCGCTCGCCGGAGTGCTGTGCGGTGGTGAAGACGGAGAATCATGACGCCAAGGCTGAGAACGAGCGATCGAAAGATCGATTGGAAAGAAAATTGCTGAAAAATACCAACCGAGGGAATACCCCTTGAGACCTTCTTTTTGGCTGGATTTTTGGTTTGCTAGTGTGCAATACAAGTGGGAAATGAGGAGGGGAGGCTGTGGTTCAATTTATAGGTGAAGAGGACGAAGGGAATGGACAAATTTGATTGCCGAAGTAATGGCTGGAATAAAAGAAATGCAGGTTTTCAAAGCTTGAATGCAAGAAACTGAAAAACTAAAATTTTAATGATTAAAAATTAAAAATGAATTGATGTTTGGCAATGAATAAAGGTGTCTCGCCGGAAGAGAGTAGTCGGGTCGGCCGGAATGCCTCGCCGGAAGAGATCATTGGTACAGATGGGAAGGCGCTCGGTGCAGGGAGAACTTGGGCGCGGAGGAGAAGAATGGGGCACGGGGAGAGGTGGAGTGAAGAACGAGGGTGGAGGGGTGGCCTTATATAGGGCGAAGGAGGAGAACGACTGGAGTAATTTCTAGCCGGAGTTTAATGGCACCGATGATAGAATGGGCAATAAAGCGGGGCTAAGAAGGGAGAAATGGGCTGCGTGAATGCGGAGTGGTGGCCGGGGAAGGTTAATGCGCAAACGCTCAGGAGGTAAACGGGTGAAAACGAAAGCTTTCAAGACTGGGCTGATGGCGTTAATGGCGGCGGTCGGGGGAAGAAGAAGGGAAGGGAGAAGACGACTGACAAGCGGGCCCACATGTCGACGAGTGAGAGAAGTGAGAGGAGAGAGGTGACGGGTGGATGAGCGACGTGTGGTAAGGGAAGAGGGTTTTGACCGTCGGATGGAGGGAAAGGGGTTAAGTGAAGGCGGTTGGCTGAGATTAAACTGGGTGAGGATGGATGAGATCCGGGCTAGACACGTGTCAGCCCAGGAAGATTTGGTTTTAGAAATTGGTTTTTGATTTTCAGAAACACTAGGAAGCTTCAAAAACACTTAGAAAATAGGAAATAAAGTCTAACAATTCCAGAACAATTCTCAAAAATTCCTGGAGATGTTTTAGACTTGGGAAAAATATTTCTAACTTAAATTTGGTCTTTTTAACTTTTATAAAAATACTTTTTAGCTTTAAAACTAATTGTTAAAAACCAGAAAAAACATAAATAAAATCTAAATAAAAATTAAATGCTTTAAAATAATTAATTTTAAATAGTATATTTATAGAAATTCAAAATACTCTTTATTTAATAATATTTTTATGTTTTTAGTTAAATTACTTTTAAGAAAAGCATGTTAAAACTAAAAACAGGCAAATAAAATCTCCAAAAATTTAGGCAACCAATGAACACTTGTTTTTATTTGAAATTAAATTAAATTTTATTATTTTACTAAAATTTTTAAAATAAACAGGTTGGTTGTTACAAGTAGTCTCTTAGACAGTGGTACAGGAGATTTAACTCCTTTATGATCTCTCAAGGCATCAAGAGATCTAACTATGATAGTTATGTTTATTTAAATATTGTCAATAGTTCAGCTATCTACTTGCTCCTATTTATCGATGATATGCTGATCGCGGCAAAAGACAAGTATGAAATATCAAAGTTAAAGGCAAAATTAAGCAGAGAATTAGACTTGAAGGATCTTGGTGCAGCAAAGAATAATCTTGGTATAGAAATCATCAAAGATCATCGGTATGAAAAGTTATACCTGAGTCAGAGAGGGTATATTGAAAAAGTGCCCCATCATTTCAATATGCATAAGGCCAAACTGACCAGTACTCTATTAATTGCACATTTCAAACTCTCTTCAACATCAAGTCCGCAAACAGTTGAATACATGTCAAGTGTTCCATATGCAAGTGCAATCAGATCACTTATATACGCCATGGTCTGCTCTCACCCGACCTATCTCATGCTTTGAGTGTTGTTAGCAGATATATGGCCAATCCAAGGAAAGACCACTGGAGAGCATTTCAGTAGATCTTAAGATATTTGAGGGGCACTTCTAATACTTATTTACAGTTTGGAAAGACCAGTGATGTACTGACCGGATATATAGATTCTGATTTTGCTATAGATTTAGATAAGAGGAGGCCTCTTACTGGTTATATATTCACTATTGGAAGCTGTGCCGTAAGTTGAAAAACTTGTCTACAAATTACTGATGCTCTTTTGACCACTGAAGCCTAGTACATAGTTATTTCAGAAGCCTGTAAAGAAATTGTTTGGCTAAGAGGTTTGTTCACTAAGCTTTGTAAAAGTACATCGTGCACCAATATCCATTGTGATAGTCAGAGTGCTATTTGTCTTGTAAAAGCAAATGTTCCATGAAATAACAAAACACATTGATATCAAATATCGCTTCATCCAAGGAGTTATTTCTCAAGGTGATGTTAAAGTTTGTAGTATCAGTTCTCATGATAATCCAGCTGATATGATGGCAAAACCAGTTCTTACCGATAAATGTGAGCTCTACTCAGATTTAGTCAGAATTACTCATTATTACTTTTCATACATTTGACACACAAGAACTGTTTTACAAGTATTCAAGAAATTCATTGGTTTTTTCCGCTACAGGAGGAACTCGATTTAAGGTAGAAATTGTTGTATTTTATGAGACGAATTTGGTCGGGTCTAACAAATTGAAGAATTTGATTAGGTTTCGCTCAAAACATATATTCCGATTAGTTTGACTAGTCGGTAATACGAACCGATTGAAAGTTATGATTTGGATTATCTTCGTGTTCGTGATGAATTCTGCACTGACTTGCACTAGACGTGGTCACCAAATGTGTTTACGTTGACTAGAGCCAGACGTGGCTACTCGAGGCGCTTCTGACTACTACTCTTCACCGTTATCTTCTAAGACTCGGTTTTGACTCCGAGCGAGGTGTTGTTCCTCTCTCCGAGCAATTTACTATTCTAGTTTTCAAGTAGGTCTCTGTTTCCATTGCCGACTAGAACTTTGCTTGGCTGAGACTCTTGTTCCCAAGATTATTTATATCCCCTATATGCCTTATGATAGATAGTAATGTGCACAACATAAGTTATCTACACATGTAATATACCAAGAGCGTTCTATAACTTCTCCTCCACATAGTGATTTCGCTGATCGTGGGTCTATGGTTTTTTTCCAAAAGAGTTTTTTATATTAAATCTTTTTCTCAAACTCCTTATTATCATTTATTGTTTTATATCTGGCTGTGTGTTTTATAAAGTGGTATGAGAGCATATATAACAAGGAAAAGAGAGCAGAAGAAATAAGGAAGGGAGAGGGAGCAAGTGATGCAGAGATTGGTCCATCTGCAGATGGTAGCAATATATTATACAGGAACTGAGCCTGGCTCAGTTGGTGGAGATGTACACCCCACCATCAAAGTTTACGTGATGGGCCGGCACAACGTTGATTCGGTGTTGACACCTCACTGCAAATTTTGCTTGCAGAACACTCATGTGGAATCCTAATAATCAAGTTCAGAATACTGCAGGACGTTTGCAGAGCCAATGCGATTCACACAAAGGGTGTACAACTCCACGTAGAACGCATGAATTTCTTAGGAAACAACGGTCCTGTATTGTATTTTAGGTTGTAGCTGATAGTTTTTTTAACTGTGATTGATGGTTTTTGTCTATATTTTTTTGAGATAGTAGTGGATGGTAAAGACATTGACACGAATGATACATATGATTTTATGCTTAGAAAGATGTTAGAAAAATTCATTTGAAAAAACCGTGTAACTTATCTCAATTTTTGAAGAAGTCAAATCACAAAAGTAAAAAGCCTAATAAAAAAATAGAACCAATAGCTCCCGCGTTCCAAGTGGAGCCCAATTATGCGAAGCCGTGTTAAATACAGTGACTAACCGTAGTAATACGTAACTATGAGAGGATTTACTCCAAAAATTATACATCTAGCTAGGCGATGAACTGGTTGACTTTAAGCTTTGGTCTGTACGAGAGTTGGTGGCGATGGGGCCGAGCAGGAGGCTTTTGACTTTTGAGGCGGCATGCAGCTTGAGTGGAGTCAAGCTGGGAAGCAGCTAGCTCACTAAACACACTTGCGCCTTGCCAGCAATGCTCAATGCTTTAATTAGTTCCAGCTCGATCGCTTGGTCCTGATCGTCCACCTAGTCTGGGCCCTCGATCTCCATCATGAGCCATGGAGCTAGCTAGCAAGCCTTCACTTGCTTTGATTTGGTCCCCTGATTAATTGTCTCATGGGGTAGATTAGTTGTAATGTCACTGATGATGAATGCACACTACGTGTAATATGGAAGCGATGTCCACACCTTTTATTTTAGGAAACCGATCGAGAGCTTTCATCAATCGATTCTGTCGGAGGTACCCACTCCCCCGAGAGCCTAGTAATTTCGCTGTTCTTTCACACTATAACCATTGTACATAAGCAGTGGAAAATTTACTAGTTAATATCAAAAGCGCAACTTTACAAGAAGAAAGTGCTTCAGTATGACCGTATAAATATATTTCCTCACCTTTCTTTAAGAGCTGAAGCTTTGAGCTCCTTTACGGTACATACTACACCTGGTAGTATAAGCTGTAGAATTTTAAGGAGGATAGAATTGTAATTGCCCTTACGTGGATTGCATAGCACAAGAGCAATATTTTCAACCATATATAGTTGGCTTAATAATAGGAATACTCTCAGGTTGGGCAATTACAAAAAAAAGTCTATTATATACGTTCTTAACAGATCAATGGCCGGATTTAATTTCTACTACCATCTCTTACTAATAGTAGAATGTACCATAAAATTTCTTGCTTTTACAGAAACTAATTATTGGTGCATACAACTCAATGTATACTTCTACGCTTGCCGGTAGAAATTAAACTACTCCGTCGTATTTAAGAGCTCCTTCTAATTATACTCCTAGTTACCTGATGGAGTGCCGAATACCGTAAAAGTTCACCCTACTAAAAATATCGTAGCAATCACCAACCTTTTACTCGATCTTCAAAGAAACTGTTATATGGCCAGACAGGCACCTCTGCTCACAGTACGTACTTCAAAACGGACCAGTACTGCCTACTATACAGGCAATGATGTCCTCGATCTAGTGTAGCTCACCTGCACTCATCGCTCATCATTGCATGTCGTTACAGCCTCACTCATGACAGCAGCAACCATTATCCCGGTCGGCGACTACCGGCTGATCCTTACTGCAGATTCAGATTGCACCTTCATGCATGTGCATGCATTGCTACTACGTACGTATATACAGACATTCCTATCCTATCCCAGGCCAACAATGCAACGAGATGAAAGAATGCTGAAATTAATATATAGTACGTACAGGAAAATAGATATTCACTTGCTTATGAGAAAAATCAAGATAATTGAGAAGCTATGTGATACGTAACTCCTGCAAATGTTTACTGATGACACAGGGCATGTCCTTATGTCCTAGGTCCTTAACCGACAGAGTTCAGTGGCGCCAAAAAAGCCTCTCCGATCGAGCAAGGAAAAAGCGTACGTTCTTTCATCTCATGTGTCATCGAGCTTCAGAATCTCGTACAGAAAGGCTGCATGCCTGTGCCTGAATGCTAGCTACTACGTTTCAAAACTCGACTTTTTTTCAGAAGCGAAACGACAGAGCAAGGTGCAGAATATGCAGGTGCCTTTCTTCCTGTTCATGTTGGCATGCATCACATCTCTCCAAACGCAATTGCCCCTCACTCCCTCTCTCTTTTGTTTGTCTGCAGCGTTCAGAAACTCGATGCTACATGTCTCCAAAAGCACAAGCAGCTGCTGTGCAATTTATATTCTTTCAGTTGTTCCGGGGTGTTTATTTTGTGATACTCCTCTTGTTAGATCCGGCCAATTGAAGAATGATAAGATTTTACTCAAAAGATATATTCTAATGAGTTTTATTGGTTGGTAATACGAACTGGTAAGAGGTTATGTTTAGATTATATTTGTGTTCGTGATGGATTTTGCACCGACTTACACCAGACGTGATGTTCAAAGGTGTTTACGCCGACTAGAATCAGACGTGCCTACTCGAGACGCTTTCGACTATAACTCTTCATCGTTATTTTCTGAGACTTTGTTTCGACTCCAAGCGGGGCATTGTTCCCGTCTCCGAGCAGGTTACTATTGCAGTTTCAAGTAGGTCTATATTTTCATTGTCGACCATGACTCTATTCCTTCCTCATCTGGGATTCTTGTTTCTAAGACTATTTATATTACCTGTAAACCTCATGATAGATAGCAGCGCGCATAGCATAATTGTTGGAAATATGGGTAATATTTTAATTCCAAGTTTTACTAGGAGACAAATACAATAAACTGGAGATGCGAAACTCGCAACTAACAGCAGGCTACTCATCATACTTCAGAATATACACAAGGAAAGTATAGTATCAAAGTCGAACGAACGTGCGAATGACTTACAATTGGGTTTGATGAAGAATAGGAAGCAGCGCAGGATTGATGCAGTGCAGATCGTAGATGATGCGGTGAAGTGAGCGGTCGCGCAGATGTGCGCTGCAAAGAAACCTTACTGCCGCCCCTGTGCAGGTCTTCACGGTAGCAACGGTTCGGAGATACCGCTCCCCTTCTTCACGGTGCACATCGGGAAGAAGAGTCGATGAGGTTCAGACGGCGCAACACAATGGCACACAAATTCGCAGGAGGAAGAGAACAGAGGCAGTCGATTCTTCACACATACTCTGGACGTCTCTAGGCATATATATAGACAGACTAATAACTGACATGATTAAACAATCATTTATCTATTGGTAACTGACATATTTAACCAGATATTTACCAATTGGTAACTACCTATCATCAAACCCAATGACGCCTCATTCAAATGTTTGAATATCATTCAAACAGAGAGAGAAAGAATGGTGCACGGTTCAATAAAAATAACGGTGGACTTGGTCTGCCAAACGGTGTGCTACATCACGGCACGGTCGTGAGTCACAACTCACGCGATTTTTACGCGAATACACGCTTGCGTGCGTGCTTAGCCAAAACCCTCCTCATGCTATCTCTATCCATATTTAAGGAATGGTGATGACTCCACCTTATAAATTGGCCCCCTACCTTGGCTTAGCAATATGGTACTAAACCATACATGTTTTGGAATTAAGAAAATGAGCCTTACTCATATAGGCCAATTTTTAACAATTCTCCACCAATTCCAAAGAAAGAAACAAAAGATGTCAAAGATATTGTGCTGAAGCACTGTTAATATACCAATTTTTTAGTGTAAGTCCCGTATAGGTTGAACTTACACCTAGAATGACAAGATTTATCTTCTCACAGCCGATAAATGGACTATGCCTTGAATTCACAGCTTTTCGTGATCAGATTTCACTTGAAATCTCAACTGGTACTAGGCTGCCAATGAACCATGCCTGAACAGAGCGTTATATGGTCATGCTCCCTTATCTGCTCATAAGCTTTCTAGAGAATACCCCGTTCTCGTGAACTGCGACCACACAGTTTAGCTCAAGTAACTGTATTCTTGCTAGGTATCCTGCAGGCTAATGCCTTTTCCTTATTTGGACAACAGAATACATTAAGGCTTTATGCCAACCTTTCATACAGCCGAAAGTACATTGTTTATTAGGACATGGGTACAATATGTACTCTCTTGTTATAACGTCAATTTGTTTTTCCCATTGCCTAAGTCACGGGATTTCCTATCAAGAAGTTATGTGTTACCATTGTGATGTAACTTAAATGAGCCTCATTTCCATGTCCATAGATGCAACGAAAATCACTTTCCGTGCTATCCCCTTTGTAAAAGGGTCTGCCAGATTTTTCTCAGTGTGAATATAGTCCACAACAATCACTCTGAAGTTTCTTAGCTTTCTAACAGATTTAAGCCTACGCTTCAAATGTCTAGAGGATTTCATACTATCCTTTGTACTTGTGAGTTTGGCCAACATTATTTGATTATCACAATACATTAGGATTGCAGGTATTGGTTTCTCAACTAATGGCAAGTCCAATAGAAGCTCTCTCAGCCATTCAGCCTCAACAGTGGTTGTGTCAAGTGCTACAAGTTCTATTTCTATGGTTGACCTCGTCAATATAGTCTGTTTACAAGACCTCTATGAAACTGCAGCACCACCTAAAGTAAACACATAAACACTTGTAGCTTTGATCTCATCCGCATCAGAGATCCAATTAGAGTCATTGTATCCTTTTAATATAGAAGGGTATCTAGTATAATGTATTTCAAAAGATGTTGTGCCACTAAAGTAGTGCAACACTCTTTCAAATACCTCCCAGTGATCTTCTCCTGGGTTAGAAATAAACCGACTTAATTTGCTCACAACAAATGAAATGTCAGGTCTTGTGGCACCAGCTAAATATATAAGTGACCCAATAATTTGTGAATATCTTAATTGATCTTTACCTAACCCCTGATTTTTTCGAAGCTTAATGCTCGCATCATAGGGTGTTGGAGAAACTTTACGGTTTTCAAAATCGAACTGGCTCAATATTTTCTCAGCATAATGGGATTGATTCAAAGTGATCACATCCTTTCTTTTGATTAACTTAATATTCAGAATGACATCTGCCTCTCCCAAATCTTTCATATCAAAACACCGAGATAAGGAAGATTTGACCTCATCAATTACGGAAATGTTTGTTGCAAATACAAGTATGTTATCTACATACAAACATAAGATCACTCCTTGACCCCCACCATAACGATAATACACACATTTACCAGGTTCATTCACAACAAAACCAGCAGATGTCAAAGTTTTATCAAACTACCCGTGCCATTATTTAGGTGCTTATTTTAGGCCATACAGAGATTTCAATAATCTGCATATCTTATTTTTCTGTTCAGAAATCACAAAATCATCCGGTTGATCCATATAGATTTCTTCCTCTAGCTCCCCATTAAGGAAAGCTATCTTCATATTCATTTGATGAATATGTAGACCATAGAAAGATGCTAACGCAAGGAGCACTCTGATGGTGGTTAGTCTGGCGATAGGAGAACATGTATCAAAGAAATCTTCTCTCTCTGGATGTAACCCTTAGCAACAAGTCTTGCCTTGTACTTCGCAATAATACTATCAGGCCTTAGTTTCTTTTTAAAGACTCACTTACATCCTATAGGTTTGCACCCGATAGGACGATCAGTGATCTCCCAATTTCCATTAGCCATGATCGAGTCCATCTCGCTACGGATTGCCTCTTTCTAATACTCAGCATTAGAAGATGCATAAGCCTCCAAAAGTGTCGGATCCCGAAGCAATAACTCTAAAATCCTCTGTGTTAACCGCACTATCACAGGAAAAGCTAGTGCATACAGTGATCATAAAGATAAATATCATGCATATGATAAACTTTATTTAACTAATATGAGCCTAATGGTCGAAGACATGGTCGTAGCAAGTACTCGAGCAGACGTGATCGTAGTATGTGCTCGTCTCAATACGGTCATATCAGACCTTGGAAGTTCATACTATGATGCTTTCGACCTCGTAACCATATAAGGTGTGATGCTTTAACTTAAAAATATTTGTATAAAAACTCATCAAACAGCTATGACAGCCAGAGTACAGGTTAAGATCAATAGGCTGCAGATGACAAGACTTCTCATGGACATAAAGATGTTGACAGGGCAAGATGGCAAGATGAACCTAGGAGCGCGGGCACGGCATATGCCAGTCAGTACGAGTGGACATCACTCTTGGTACTGACTGAAACCCCAAGTGAAAACGAGCAATTCTTGTCGGAGTCAGACGAGGCGAGGAGGGCCGGCAGCTCAGGGTGACAACTTTGTCATCCAGTTTTTGCATGCCGGTCATCTACGGCAACAAAGCGAGTTACGGCAGAAAACAGCAACAAGATACATGGCGATGGCCTGTAAACTAACATCTGACAGTACCCTTACAGGTTTTAATTTTGACGCATTGGCAGTTACAGTTGTGTAAACAAGCCATGATTACTTTCTGCTCTGTAATGGAAACAATGATGTCAGTTTAACAGGTACGATATGTGCGCACCTAAAAGGTTATCATGCTGGTACTCGAAACAGCATCACCCAACGGAAGGTTTAGCTAACAATGAACCATCATCACGTTCAGCAATTACAACAACTGCTGCATTTTCTATTGAAATAGCACTTGCAGCAAATAATAAGAGTAAAAATTGGGCGCTTCTAAAAAATAAGAGTTCAATTGGAGCATATACACTTGCGGCAAATAGAGCGCAACACATCATGTTGCCTAAAATTACCTCCTTGGGGGCTAGAATTGATGCAATATACAGTTTCAGAAGTAGTACATTTGAGCAACAATGGGGCACAACAGTGCATGCAGAGGTCTTGGGAGGATACAGAGCATGATAACTGGATCCACTCTGACCGAAAACGGCAGCAGAACTGAGAAACCAATCAAATCGCATTTGTTAACCACCAGTGCAGTAGGCAAAGCAGGCGCAGACAGGTTAGTCTAGAAAGCAAAATGATTTAGAATGATACACGCTCAAATTTTAAGTTTCTGCATTTTCTTGTTTTAGATCTAGTGCAGAAGCTAGCAGGTGATCGTTCTGTAAGTCTGCTATGTGCAGTAGGGTTGAATATTTGACATTGTGCTCTGCAACGGAGAGGTATTGGCTGTAGCATGCCTTCTGTTCCTAGTAGCAGGCACGTCATGGATATGCTTCCCTTCGTATGTAGTTATCACAGCATTTGGTTCTTCAGAAGATCTCTCAATATGCTTCTTTACATCACAGCCTTGGTAAGTGCATTTGTAATAACTCCTACATGGTGCAGACAGAGTACATAACTCTGGTTCATAAAATTTTCAATTCTCAAACACGCTAAATTTGGATTTGAAGTAAATTGTCCATAGCAGTAGCGGATTTATGAAAAATAAGAAGATATACAATTGATAAGCATGCAAATTACTCATGATCTCGTGATGGCAGTAACTATCTATTGCCTAAACAACTATATGACAAATGTTTTCACTATCGTTCAACGAGATTAGTCAGACAAAATATACGCCGGGTTTTACCTCACCAGAAAACTTTCAGAAATACGGAAGAAGCAAGAATATTCGTTTGGCTAACTATTATGTATAGTCAAACTCATCTGAGCACATCAGAGCAGATATCTATTCTTCTAACATAATATGCTGGATGGCTTTATTCATATCAGCTGAATATTGTCAGATAAACAAACCATGCATTGATTGGATTCTTCGTCAAATAGCTACAATACTAATCCACTTACATAGGATAGATATTGGCTGAATCGTTAAGAAGCAATATCAGTCTATCATGCCTATTAAGCTTATTAGGTATATGTTTCTCTTGAATGAAAGGTAAAACCATTTTTTTGGGTATTACTGCGAGACGAAGTCCCACGTCTGTGCAAGTGTAATTGAGCTATGTGGAGTTGTGGTTGTGGACGACAATATCAAGCTGATGCCAAAGAACTAAACTAGCTCCGACATTAACTAATTAGAAGTTCTAGGCACTTTGTGGTTGTGGACGACAACATCAAGTTGATGCCAAAGAACTAAACTAGCTCCGAGCCTCCAACATTAACTAATTAGTAGTTTAAGGCACTTTTTACATCTAGAATTGTGCATATGATATGTTCTTCTAAGACAAAATGCTTATGGGGTGGTAAATGATTATTGGGCTACCTTGGGTGAGGATTTCCTTTCACCACTTTCTGTCCATACTTGCGCCACCTATAGCCATCATCCAAAAGATCAACCTCACTGGGTGTACTCACGATAATCTTTTGACCTGGAGCTGGTGCATTCCTGCATGATAGCAAATAACGACAGTAAATTAGAAACGTGCTAATAAGGAAGGAAGTTCTGTTTGGTTGCAGGAACTACCTTTCATTTGCATTGGCATCACCAGGAGCTCCATCATCAGTTCTTACTTCTTCATCATCCTCTTCCTGGCTATCACATGAACCATACAGTTGCTCATCTCCCTCTTCCCTCCTTGCCATTAAACGACCGGCCATGCTGCCATTTGATGCTACAGGTTTTCCATAACAATCTAGAAAGACTGATTGTGATCTAGTTGAAGCATCCTCCTTGTCATTGAAATAATCTAATTCATTCGATAAACCACCATGATCTCTAAACCTCCTTTTTGAGGGATGTCCATGACTGTGCTGACCTCTATAAGTTATTTGAATAATTCGTCCATCTGCAGAGTGCTCAACATTTTTCCTGACCAGACAGTTCCGATGGGTGCATTTGTAGTAGCTCCTTGGGTACTCCCCACCCTTCACTGCCTTCTGTCCGTACTTGCGCCAATTGTAGCCATCATCAGCAGGTCTGTCCAGAGTGACGGATGAACTCTGGAGTACTTGTAAAACCCCAGTTGATTCAGTGTTGATATTATCGGTATGTGATGGCAAAGTCGGCATTTCCTGCATTGATGCCACGATTACAGAAGAACTGACATGTTGGTACTTAGAATGAGCTACTTGTGCTGTTAACTGTTCGAGGTCCTGTTCACGGAACATTTCAAAGTTGTCCTGCAGAAAAAAAAGTATACATATAATTTTTTTCAACTAAATATATAGTGCAAGGGATAATGCTGAGATAATGTCCTACTGATGCCTCGAACTCAGACGCTCAAACTAAATCGATCCCAAACACGCTCCACTATCTCAAGAACACTCAACACGGGTTCTGGAAAGGGGAAAAGGGGCACCCAACACCACAGCATCTGCTGCTGTCGGCAACACAAAAGGCGCATATATATCGACCTTCATAGCTGCCAATTTACCACGGACCGCGGTTCTTGAACGTGCAACGCAGGCCATTCGTGACAGCCGCGCTGGACGAGCCGCTCCACCTTTTGGCCCCAGGACCATACATCAACTCAACGACAGTTGGTACAGTATACACAGTAGCACAATCCTACGGGGCTATGACGAGATCATGCATGACCTCGTCTACAATCTACAGTTCTACGCTGCCTAGAATAGCAAATGCGGAACGGAGCTGGAAAAGGCCCCCCAAAAAAAAAACAACTTTCGCATAACCAAGTTACCAAAGCAACAGCGAGCGCAAGCGCGCGTGGGGGTTGAGACCTGGGGGTGCCCGAGGAGGGCGGTGGCGGAGAGCGGCGGTGGGGAGGGGAGATGCGTGAGCGAGCCGCCGAAGAAGCTCGGGACCGCCGCCGCCTGCGACAGCTCGTCGGAGAAGAGGCTCCCGGCGAGGAGGCTTTCCAGGGCGGGGCACGGGGGCGGGGTCCAGAGGCCGCCGCCGCCGCCGCCGGGCCCCTGCCTGGCCGCCATGGCGATGGGGATCGGGCGCACGGCAGAGCTGCTGCGAGAGTGCGGATCCTCCCTCTCCCCTCTCGCGCGAGCCAGTAGTTATGCAGCTCGGAGCGCGAGAGACGACAAAATCGCGTGGACAGAGCGCCTGTTTCTGAGCTGCACCTTATTAGTCTAACAAACGATGATGGTCAAGAAAAACTTAAAATTACAGACTACTAAAAAATTAAAAGAAAAACAGCCCAAAAGAAAAAGAATAGTATGTATCATCTGATTTGCTAATTATGGTTTTTAGTTATATTTTATTATTTTAATAAATAATAATCACTGAAAAAAAGCTAAAACCAACTAGCTATAGCCGAAAAAAAACTGCCAAAAGATTTGCCGCTACGCGAGCAACACGTCTCCTTTACTCACTCGGTTTTTGTTAGACACTCGTTGTGCTCGCCTCTTGGCTCGCTGATTCGTCGTCGTAGCCATTTTTCTCAAAAGCGGAAGAGGGCGACCTGTCAGAACTTGAGCCATACACACCCTTATTTAGGATCTCAATCATTGAAGAATCGTACCATAAAAAGCCCTCGTAGGTTACGCAGCCACAGTTTTCGAGGTACAACCATACGAAAATGGCACTATCATCTTATCATGTCGACGTGCAAATTTAGCCCGAACCGGTTCGGTCAACTCACATCTATCCCAAGGTTCACATAACACAAGAAATTTGGCAGGTGGGCTGGTAGTTAGCGTACGTGCGCCACTCAGCTTGATATCCTTTTGAGCATGGTGGCGTACCGACACGACGCTCGCTAGCTCGAGAGTAGTAAGAAGCCGCCATGCTTTGCTCTCGAAGCACCGTGAGAAGTTTAACGGCCGGAGGCGGTGGCACGTCGCAGCACCGGTGGATTCTGAAGCACCGATTCGGCGTCAACGTCGGCTCGTAAGGAAGCAAAAGCTGCCCCTCCATTTATAAACCCTGTGGTTCACCACTGTCACTGACAGCTCAACGGTTTTAATTATCCTGGTACAAACACACGTTCCCTCGGCTGCAGAATGCAGGGCATCTCAACGGATCATTGCCAAATGAATGCTCTAACCACAAACAAAGGGGTGGTTAGTCACGGGTGAATGCTGTGTGCTTATGCGTATTTAGACATGAAACTTTGAAGAAAGAGATTTGAAGCAAACAAGCACGAACCAGAACAGGCTCATAAATTTTGAGTGCACGCCCCGTATGATGCAATCAACGCTACGAAAAAATGCCGTAAGATTCCCAGAAACAGAGGAAACAGTGAAAAAATTCACAGGAAACATCCATAGGCATGAAATCCTCAATAGTAATGCTCAGCCATGCCCTCCAGTATACAGTTTCCAAATCAAATTTATTGATACCAAACAGAGAGGGCATAAAACCGTAGAAAATACACGATAGACAGTGGTAATCAGATCTGCTACACCCAGCAATCACTGCACTTGTGTTACTTCGGCAAAAGCCAGCTCAAGCTAGGTGAATTTCTCGGTAGCATTCCTTCTCAGTACATGTCTTTTTTAGTTTTACTTCGATATATAATGGATCCCTCCATTTGGCTGCCTTCACTTGGGAAAGTTACTTGGGGCCAACGTCCTTGAGTGCGCAGATCTGCTCCTCCCCCATGGCTGACATGACGGTCACCACAATGTCCTTCCCTTCCGCAAATCCATCTTTCATCTGAATTACCAAGCAGATGTTATCGAGTAAACATTTTAGACAATCTCATCACACAGAAAGCACGACTGGATGCAGGTATGTGAAGCAGATCAATAGTGCACAAATGATGGAGCAAAACTAAACATGACAGCACATTGGATGTGAAAAGAAAACTGTGCCAATGTTTCCGATCAAGAAAATTTTTCATGTACCCATTTCAAAATTGACATACTGATAAGCACGCAACAAGAAACACAAAACCACAGAACAAACTGGGGCGCCTCAAACACACAAAAAAAAGTAAAACAAAACATTGTGTGCGGCAACCATGTTTTTATGTACCTTTATACAATAAATATGGTAACCATGTTGGATCAGTGTGAAGAATGAATGTAATCCCAAGTTTGGTGCTTCCCACAACCAAAAAAAAGAAAGGCACACTGATGGCAGCATATAGAACATAAAAAGGGGTAGAAGAGTAAGTATCTAGTCAACCTCTAGTTTTTAGACCAGTTATTTCAGAAAGCATGCACCACAAGTGTTAGAAATAATCTTGACGAGTCCAAAACGTAGTAGAATCCGTCTCCGTGTGTGACTCAAGTTGAAGTTGTGTCCAACTTGAAGTCCGAATACGTATACTAGTAGAAGAGTATTAGCCTATATATTGAGAACCGAGTGGTATCAGAGCCTAGGCGAGAACCGAGTCGCTGAAAACGTCGCGGGGATTCCGCTTCGCGCTCATCTCGCGCGGCGCTCCCGAAAAGCGGCTTTGAAGACTTTGAAGACTTCTATTGGTAACATCCTAACGGCTTTGAAGACTTCTATTGGGTCACGTCGATGGAGAATCTACAGGAGGGCGCGTCCAGCGAGACACGTCCCACACGGAGGAAAAGAGGGCACATTGCCGCACGCGAGATAGAAACTGAAACATTGCCTGTCGACTTCTTGTATGTGGAGGCGTGGCTAATAGTTCATAATGCATTGAGACTAAAACTAGAGTATATCAAGTCAAGATTAAGGGAGGATTGTTAGAAATAATCTTGACTTCGAGTCTAAGACATAGTAGAGTCCTGACTTCGAGTCTAAGACATAGTAGAGTCCGTCCCCGTGTGTAACTCAAATCAAAGTTGTGTCCAACTTGAAGTCTGAATACGTATACTAGTAGAAAAGTATTAGTCTATATATTGAGAAGACTTGTAACCAGTTTTGTAAGGAAAAAGAGGGAGCAAGTAAGAGAATAGAGAAATTTAGAAATTCTTCTGTGTTCTATCAGTTTATTTGCGATGTGTGCATTTTCTTCTGAAACAAAGTTAACAAGTTCCTAGTACCCATATAAATCAATCATATAATAGATAAACTGAAATATACAGGGCATTAAAGCAGCAATCATAAAGATGGCTTACTATCGGGTAGAAAAATAATGTACAACTAAAATAGATAATTACAATCACAAACATCACCACCAGTTGTCATACTTGAGGGCATTAAGAACCTAACAGATGGTTAGGAATGCATCAATTCTTTGAACTTCAGAAAATAATTCGCAAGCATATACACGCGAAAAAGAAGCAAAGGTGCTTAAAGATTTGTCAAACAAACCTGGCTCAGGAGGTTATCATCAGTTGGGAGTCTAAGATCATCCTTAGTGTTGCCATTCTCAGTAAGAAGGCTCACCTAAAAGAAATAACATCATAAATATTGAATTTAACACTTATTCAAAAAATTAGGCATTTTTTTATCACAAGAACATACAAATCCATCCTCTGATATGTCAATCAGCTGGTACTCAGTACGATTCACATGTGGAACCTGAAAAAAAATGAATTGGTGAGTTAATTACAAATAGAACTAGTGGAAGGTCAGTCTTAACTAAACAGTCAGAAATCATAACTTACATCACAATTATGGGATGAAGGAACAATATCCTCAAGCTTTTTACCATTGAATATATCTATGGCAACAAAGTGACACTTAGCATGACCATGCTTACCAGTCTTCGAGGTAGAAACCTCCACCACCTGTAGCATAAATTTATTCAGTTCAACCAGATCAGATAAAAAGAATGTGATAGACTTAGGGCAAAGAAACTTCACATAGCTTCAGACTTCAGCCCGATAATTGTATTACTGATAACCACTCAAAGCCATCAGAGCTTAAAAAAAGCACAAGAAAAGGAAAGGAAATGTGTGTATATATAAAGTGAACGTTAACTTCACCTTATGATAGTGTGCTTCCTCTCTCACATAGTACACAACAAGGTAATTAAACAGGTATAGGTTTGTAAATTTTGGGCTTTTGGGTCAGTTACCCGTTTGGCCATTTCAACTTCTTTCAGCAAAACGGAACAAAATATATAACTAAGGACCCATTCATATAGGTTTTTGGCTTTGACTTATGAATAGTAATAGCTTATAGTAAAACTTGTAGAAAGAGACACTCACGTGTCATTTTGGCCGATATAAATAAAGTCATTGCAGTGTGTATTATAATTGACTAGATAGACCCCACCTTGAAAAGACACTCCATTTGAAAACTATGTACTATAGAAAAGCTATTTACTGTAGAAAAACAGCTTTTAGAAGCTAATATGAATAGGGTCAGACTTATCTTGAGAAACTTGCATTTCTTTCTTTGGCAATGGCTTTGCCAAAGAACTTTGTCGTGTCCAATCCTTTGGTGTATCTACGTACATGTGCTTAACATACCCATCCCACTCAATCCAAATATGCCCATATAGTGTGTTTACACTTAAATTACATCTTGCATTTGCAACAAGGAAACTCACCCCTTGTCCAAACAAAATTTACAGAACCCAAGTGGGTTTTTTGGGTACCAAGCTAATTTCTCCTACTTCGGCAAATCCCTAGGAAAACATTACCTAGAGTTAGCAAAGGAATTTCTACCTCTATGCTCAGCTTGACTACAGAAATGACAGAGCTTAGCTGTACAGGGCAAGTCATGTTTCTTATAATACGTGTTATTTGTTTGGATCACAATAAAGCTGAATGTTTCTTCCACAATCAAAATGCCTTGGCTAAGGGGGAAAGTATCTACTCTGTTGTTAAGGACACAACCCTCATAATAATCATACAGGGCAAACATTGAGTCCCGCCTCATTCCTGAAGGAGCCAACTGGTCCCTTGAACATGGTAAAAATAGTTTTCCCCGTCAATAATAAAAAATCCATCCTTTTGCTATGGATTCACCTACTAGTTTTGAGCAGGTTCACATATGTTTCTTTATGGCTTCTAAAAGCGGCTTTTGATTTTTGCTACGGTATCTAACTTTTAAATAGAGTATTTCTCAAAACGGAATCTACAAGTTAATTGTACTATACGTTAAAAGCCTAATATATGTATCAACCAAAATCGCAAGCGAGTATCTCTCTCCGCAATCTCTGTGGCAAACAGCCAAAATTCAAAAAATTCAGCCAAAAGCCATAAGCCGCAGCAAAAAAAAAAACAGGCCAATAATCCACAGCAACACAGAAGTCTAAAAAGCATATCAAGCTTAACCATCTGAAACCGAAAACAAGACTTAATAGAACATAACTCCTGATGACACCTCTCACATTTGCATTACGTCTCTCATTACTCCCACCACCTTCCTCCTCACTAATATGTCAGGAATTTATCACACAGATCCGCAAGAACCATCCCCAGACACCGGGTCAACCATTTATAGATAACAAATTAACAATAACAGTATCCGGTCAACCATTCACAGACAACAATTAACAGTATTCCGTCATAGTGTGTGTGTATGACCAGAAACAACTTCACTCATGCATACCGAAATTTCAAGTTGCACATCACCATCGAACCGAGATCGAGGTATACCTTGCAGGGGCGGTTCTTGATGACGACGTAGCCGTTCTTGCGGATGGTGCCGGCCTGCTGCGGGTAGGTCTTGGACGCCCCCGCGTCAGCCTTCGACTCGAAGTGGTGCTCCTCCGAGTCCGACATGACGATCTTAGCTTCCCTGAAACAAACAAATCGAACCAACAAAATCAACAAATTGACTTCCCTGAACCAAACAAATCGAACCAACAAAATAAACAAATTGACCATTTGTTCCCTCAGATTTGAGCACCAAGACATTCCAAACCGAGAAACCGAGCTACTAGAACAACTGAACTGCAAAATTCGGAACTAAATCTGACTGGAGTCCCCCAAATTTACCTGGTTTGGATAGATCGCGCGGAAGGGGAGAGAGAGGGGGGCGGGCGCTGATGATAAGCGATGGTAAAGCTCGCGGAGAATCCTAGAGTTTGAGTATATTTATACTCCTAACAACGCGTGCACCTGCCGCGGCTACCCCGAGAACGCCCTCTGAGAATGACAGCGGGCCAGGGGTTATCCGGGACCACACGTCGGCGGGAGCGCATTGGTAATCCAATTCAGGAGGATCGGAGCCGTCGCTTTGGTCGGCGATCGGGGCACGTGTACGGCTACGGAGGCAGGGCATCTTCCTGGCGTCCGAAGCACGCCATGGGCGGCTCAGAAGGCATCTCTCTCCCCCATTTTCTTTGCCTATTGTTACGTGTTAGCGCCCACACGGCCGATGATGGCGCTCTCGTTACGTTTTAACCGTTGTTGGATCTTATTTAAGGGGTCAATCTCGTCCGTGTCTTCGATGTAACAAAAATCCGTAAAATACAAATAATTGTCACAGAGCTTGCAACAAATCCTACGTCGGGTGCAACAAACAAAAAGTGCGAACAAAAATATGCAACAACTAAAATTATCGATGCAATAAATACAAAAAACTATTACTACCAAACTAAAACCTTGTTACAACAATGAAAAACTATTGGAACACCTGCAACATTTGAAGATAATTCCTGTAGCAACTCGATTCACCCATTACAACATTTAGATGCCATACTTGAAGCTGGACGCGGCAATCGGTCCAAACGACCAAACCACCACCTTGTCGTCGGCAAACTCGGATTTGATAGGGATGAAGCCAGCCCATGCCACCGCCTCATCGCTCTCGTTGTACTGCTGGTCATATGAGAGTGCAACATCGTGAGGAGGAGGCTACGGTAGAGGTGGTGGTGGCATGCCAGAGCTCGGGCATAACAGAGAGGGTCGAGGTGGCGTGATGGTGCCGGAGTTGGGACAGATGGTGTCTATAGCAGCGATGTGAGCGCTGGAGAAAGAGAGGAGAGATGTGTGACATGGCCTAGTCAAAGATGTTGGCGAAGGTGGCGGTGTTTTCACAAAGCACTAGTCAGGTGAGCATAAAAAATGGTGCTAAGATGAGTTGGAAAAGGAGACGGTGAAATGTTGGACAATCTGTAGGGATTAATGAAGCTTCTAGCTGACGAAAGGAAAATGGGTCGTTCGAGCGAACAGCTTGTACAATTGGACGCCCAGCCCATAGCAATTCCCTTTTCTTTTTTACCTTCTTTTTTGCTGATCAGTGATAAGAAAACTAATCAATCTCTGATTCCGATCGGATTGAGATTCCCTAGGGAGACCTCACAGGCGCACTGTTCTTGGAGGATTATCATGCATGTTGGGTTGCATGTAGAGGAACATGTAACTCCCTCGCAAAAAAAAAAAGAACATGTAACTCACGTGGTAAGTACGGTACAAGGTGAAAATTTTTCGTATAAATTTGCCTTAAAGAATGACTGTGTTGGTGAAGATGAACTGTAAAATTTGAGTGTTTCGTTCCATCTAAAAGGAAGCAAGGCTTCGCAAATCACAAAAAAAGGGCGTGGACAGAGAAATGAGCAAAATTGACATAGACCTCGCAGGCGCACTGTTCTTGGGAGGATTATCATTTTGTGTTGCATGTTCCTCTACATGTTAAGGTTTATGGTGAAAATTTTCAACAAAATTTGCCTTGCCGAACGACTGTTGGTGAAAGCGAACGGTAAGATGCTGTATGTGCTAAGGCGTCCTTTGTGATGCGTTTTTTTTTTTGCCTGGTACCTACGGAGATTGAATTTTTTTTCGTGTAAAATTCACGTCAAAATCCTACTTAATCAATACTTGTACCTTAGGCCTTTGATCCATCCGTGTTGTTTTTTCTTTAACCTTTTGTTGATCCATTAGGATCTAACTTTGTTTTACTTCTACTTTATTAATACTAGTAAGCGTGCACATGCAATGCACATATTTCATAATATTTTTCTGCTTCAAAGTAGTATTAACGATAATCAATCCATGTCCATAAGAAATAAATTTGGAAATAGAAATAATGTTTAATATTATCAATTCTCGTATAAGATAGATACTATGATTGAAGTCCGTCTCCGTGTTTAACTCAACTTGAAGTTGTGTTCAACTTGGAGTCCGAATTCGTATGCTAGTACGAGAGTTTAGCCTTTATATTGAGAAGGTTTGTACCCAGTTTTGTAAGCGAAAGAAGAGAAAAAAACAAAGAAAGAGGGTGAGCAAGTAGAGAATAAAGAAATTCAGAAATTTATTCCATGTTTCTCAGTTTATTTGCGATATGTGTGCTTTCTCCTGAAACAAAGTTAACAAGTGGTATCAGAGCTTGGGCGAGAATCGAGTCGCTAAGAAAATCATAGCAGCAATTTCCATTTTGGTGTATCTCCATTCGTGCAGCGCCCCAAAGTCTTCGTCCGCACGACGTCGTCTTGTGAGCAGTTTCCCTCCTGCCTGCCAAGGCGTAAGCCGAAACCAAACCTAGGGTATGATCTGCATCAAATCTGTGGTTCGCTACCGACATTGGGATGCAGAGGTACGGGCTGCAGCTCTGTACGAAGCCGGTGGCGCCCTCCCTGGCGGCCTTCGCCGACGACGACATGGAGGCCGACATCCTCTGCCAGTCCTCCAAGAAGCGCGCCCTCTAGAAGGTTGAGGAGCAGCAGAAGAAGGCGATGGAGGAGGACCCCTCTGTATTCGCCTACGACGAGGTGTACGACGACATGAAGGAGAAGGTGGCCTGCCCCAAGATGCAGGACAAGGTCATTCGCAAGTCCAAGTACATTGGAGCACTCATGGAGAAAGCAGAACAGCGTAAACGAGACCAGGACATAATATACGAGAGGAAGCTTCATAAACAGAGAAGCAAGGAAGACCACCTATTTGCTGATAAAGACAAGTTCATAACATCTGCCTCAATATTTTAGAATCTTTGCATCTAGATAGATCCGTACCAGTTGAGTTGAGCTCTTATATGTAGCTTGCATGTAGAACGCTTCATATGGAGGCGTGGCTGGTAGTTCATAATGCATTAAGACTAAAACTAGAGTATGCCAAGTCAAGATTAAGGGGGAGATTGTTAAAAATAATCTTGACTTAGAGTTCAAGACGTAGTAGAGTCAGTCTCCGTGTTTAACTCAAGTTGAAGTTGTATCCAACTTAGAGTCCGAATTCGTATGCTAGTAAGAGAGTTTAGCCTTTATATTGAGGAGGCTTAAACCCAGTTTTGTAAGCGAAAGAAGAGAAAATGCAAAGAAAGAGGGGGAGCAAGTAAGAGAATAAAGAAATTCAGAAATTTCTTATGTGTTCTCTCAGTTTATTTACAATGTGTGCGTTTTCTCTTGGAACAAAGTTAAGAATTGTTAGAAATAATCTTGACTTAGAGTTGAAGGCGTAGTAGAGTCCGTCTCCGTGTGTAACTTAAGTTGAAGTTATGTCCAACTTGAAATTCGAATACGTATGAGTAAGATAGTATTAGCCTATCTTGTAACCAATTTTGTAAGCCAGAGAAAAATCAAGAAAAAGGGGGAGCAATTAAGAGAATAGAGAAATTCAGAAATTATCATGTGTTCTATCAAATTATTTGCAATATGTGCGTTTTCTCCTGGAGCAAAGTTAACATGTTAGGTGCTAAGGATTTGGGGATCATGGTTGTCGACACGGTGGCTTGGGCGGACGATGCTAAGTTGAAGGAGCCAAATTAAAAATGTTTGTGATGTATATATTAAGACAATGGTTTTGTGATTTTGCTTAGTTGATTGCAGTTGGTGTTCCTCTTTTATGCCGATGGGGAGGACGGGTGGGTGAGCCTGGCGGCCATTTGCAATTGAAGTACGCAAGGCATTTGTTCAGTCGAGTAGGCAAATCATCCTCAGACTTCAGCGTGCAGTGTTTTGTGCAATGGAGCAAAGTTACAGGAGTATATGACTCATATTGGATAACTAATCTACTTCTGGACAAGTACTAAGATTACTTCGGTGCCGTCCTTGTTTTGGGCAGGAAGATCACTAGTTAGCACTTTGAGCTGAAGAATGTCTGCTTTGGAGGTCATATGCTTTGGAGGTCATAGATTCCTCCGAGCCTTTTTTTTTTGTTCTTCTGAAAATGAGCTCCCATCCTCCGAGCCTTGAATAGCACCAATTTCAATGAGAATCGTGCCCAGTCTGAATCCACTCTGATAGCCTTATTACAAGATTCTACTTAAGCATGCATGGAACCGGCAAATTGTTTAGCTCCATGGCAAGATCCGGCTCCTAGCACCTCACGCATATCATTAGGTCATTCCTAATAACAAAGCCCCAATCTCCGGTTCTTGCTTCTTCCTTGAAAAGACCATCCATGTTAATTTTCAGAGCATCAGGATTAGGAGCAACCCATCTGGACTCCTTATAACATTAATCTCGTTCTCAACCGTGAAAGCTTGTCGGAAATCAACACAAAACTGGAGGGCACGACAGGATAGTTCTTCAATTGATTCATATTGTAGGACCGAGAAATTTTTCTCCCAAATATTAACAAATCCCTTACTCCGATAGGTATAAAGTTATGAAGATTGGGATATGAAGTCTACTTAAAAAACAGAGGAATACAGAGCTAAGTACGACCAAATCAGAACACTACGTGGTCGAGTCACGACCACTCGTCGGAAAAGCAACGTGGTCGTATCAGACGGAAGCCAACGTACATAGCCGGAGCTCAATTGTCGGACGGAAATCACCGTGGTCAGAGATCTACTACCAGTCGAATACCAACGTATTCGGAAATCAACTGTCTGATAGAGATCACCGTGGTTGGAGATTGACTACCAGTTGGATACCAACATAGTCGGAAATCAACGTGGCCGAAACCGACGCGGTTAAAACCAGTGTGGTCAAAACCGACGTGGTTAAAACCAACGTGGTCGAAACCGACGTGGTCGAAACCAACATGGTTGAAATCGACGTGGTCAAAATCAACGTGATCGAAACCAACGTTGTCGAAAACCGATATGATCGATGTTCAGTATGTGGTCAAAAGGCCAACGTGATCAAGAATCAATGAGTGGTCGAAAACTAGCACAGACAAGACTGATGTGATCGTAACTATCGTGGTCGAGGACCAATGAATGATCGATACCTCTGTAGTCGATGTCCAGAGTGCGGTCAGAAAACAATCGAAAATCGTCCATTGTATAATCAGCGTGGTCGAAGACCATTAAGCAGTTGTAAACAAATGCGGTCAAAAGCAACTCGGAAAAGCAGTGGAGGCGTACGATCAAAAGATCTAAGATCATTATGAGTTCAAAATCATTGTAAGATCATAAACGACTAGAAGTATCAAAGGAGTCGCACGACCATCAGATCTAAAATCTTTAAATTATTTGATTAAGAGATCAAATGGCCGTGAAAAAACACATTTGATGCTAACGTTTCTTCCATTATGCAGATTCGGGGCCCTCCACCTCCCAAAGGATGGAATGAGCATGACAAGACACTGGCATTGTGGGTTATAAAGTTGCCTTTGTTCTGACACAGCGGTTGTGAAGAGAACCCTATCAACGACGACAAAGCATCCCGAGGGCCTTCCTGGGGTGGAAGAAACCTCAGATCATGCCGAGCGTAGGAAGAATTTCTGGTCTTCCGTTAAACCTGCGCATCTCGGCATGAACATCGCCTCCCATTCCCTTACGGGCGTTTTGCAGTTCGTCTACACTGGAGTACGCATCGGCGTGCGTGCTCGGAGCTTTCTCCCTTGGTAGGTTCCTTCTGCTAAAATTCCCTGAACTCTTCTCCCTTGGATTGTTTAGAAAGGGTGGACCAACAGACGAAGAGGCTTCGTTCAAGATGTGGTTCGTTGGGCGTGGCTACGGCAATGCAGCCAAGCGTGGAAGCAAGCCTGACAAAAGAGGTCATCACGAGAGTTTCAGGACCAGAGATTGGGAGCCAAGCGTGGAAGCAAGCCTGCAATTCTCCTCTCTTCCTCTCTCTCTCTCTGCGTCTGATCTCTGACGTGGAAGTTTCTGCGACATTTGAGCCAGACGCGGGCTCCACACGTGCGCGAACGCAGCTTTCTTTTTCCGTGTCCCACACGATGTCCGTCAAAGCCACGCCTTTTTCCTCTTTTTTTTCCCAGCGGGCCCCGGCGCCATGGACCGGCCGACCGAGCGGCAGCTTTCGTGGACCGGGAAAACGGACGAACCAAAGGGTTTGGGGGGCGAGCAAAACGCATGGCCCCCGACGCGTGCGCTGCCATCAAAACGGCATCAAATCTTGTGGGTTTTGGGCGTCTCCGGAAGGCAGCGGCCGGTGCGAACGGGCCCGGCCAAGTGAAAGGCAAGTATTCGCACCTGGTTTCCTCCTCTTTCGGCTTGACTTGGACAGATAGACTTGTAGACGTGCCTTATGTACGGGCCTTCTCGACACGGGGATAAGCATGATGCGTTGTTGGTTCTGGTCTGTTCTTTTTCTTCGAAACTGGTGACTTTTGATTTTTTGCTATAGTATCTAACTTGTAAATAAAGTATTTTCTCAAAATGGGGTCTACAAGTTAAATGATGTACACGTTAAAAGTCCAACATTTGTACCATCCAAAATCGCAAGTGAGTATCTCTCTCCGTAATCTGTACCGTAAATAGCCAAAATTCAAAAATTTCAGCCAAAAGTCATAAGCCGCAACCGTTGCCAAACGGTTTTGAGTTTTAGTTTTTTTTAAAGTAATAACTATTTATTAGATTAATAAATTACAGCTAAAATCATAAGTCATATTTTAAAAAGAATAGGCCGTTATCGTGGAGAGCACAGTGAAAATCAAGTGAGACAGGAGGCAGAGGGATTGAAAGCGAGTTGGCCGAGGATCGAGCATTGGTCTACCGTGCACGCTTTCTCCGGTTCCAGCTGGAGTAGTGTCCCTTACGGGTTTGATTCGCGCGCTTTACCAACGTCCTGTGCTGTGCTGCTCCGCGAAGACCGAAGACTTCGAGTTTGGCTGCTGTATTTTCCTTCTTCCAAGATATCGTGCTCATTTCCTTTTCCTAAAAAAAAAGACGTCATCTGCGTAGCAATAGCGATGAAAACCTTTGCGCTCCTGCTGCCTGATCCTTGACCGTATCCCTTCGAGTGCAGGCGTGCAGCGCACGATAATATAGCCGTGACGAGCAGAGGCGTCGTGGTCCAAGAAAGCGAGCGCAGACAGAGGGGAACAGAACGAACAGTGCCATCACTTCTACATGCCAACGGTCGTGTGCTGTACCCGACGTTACCACTACCGCTACAAGTTGCAAGTCGTGAGATCACAGGAGGTTAGGGATGTTCTTTTTGGCTGCGGTTTATGATTTTTGGTTGAAATTTTTGAATTTTGGCTGTTTACGGTACAGATTACAGAGAGATCGATACTCATTTGCGATTTTGGTTGGTACAGATGTTAAGCTTTTAATGTGTACTACATTTAACTTGTAGACCCCATCTTAAAAAAATATTATGTTTAAAAGTTAGGTACTGTAGCGGCTTCCAAAAGCCGGCCGGCTTGTTGGCTGAAGAACAGACCCTAGGACGTTAGGTTGCTTCGCATTGCAAGACATGGAAAAAAAGGAAAAGCTAGTTGGAGCGACCACGCGCCAAACAGAAAATTTGGAGTTATGTAAAGACCGTAAGATGATACTCGTAGCGTAGAACTTTCTCTCTCCTTATGGTATCTTAGGGATTATATTTATAGCAAAAAGAGAGGTTATTTACATAAATACTATCTTTAAAACTTTTATTAGTAAGGATAAACATGTTTTTCTTTAGCACATAAATGTGACTACCAAGTAGTTACACACATAGTAGACTTTTGCCCTGGTGGACCAACCGGGCATAGGTGAGGCCACTCCCCCAGCACTTATCATTTGCACAAGTGTAGTGTACAATGATACTGCTTCGGCTGTACAAGAACAAGTGTACTGTGGACAACCAAAACTGTCTTCTCTTGTCTTCCTCCTAGTTGTGCTATTCACATCGAGGATTAATGGCAAATTAGCTAAACTAATTGAGCAACCAAAATTTTGTAAAGAAAGAACCACTCTGTTGTTTGTTTCATGATCCTGAACCTATGTGAGCTTAATTTGTGTTTGCTCACCGTCACTGTGCCCTGAGCTACTCCAGTATCTACAGCTCGCGTCGTCGTTCGCGGTGATGTCGAGGAGCGCGGCGAGGACGTCCGGCATGTCCGGCCGCTCCTGCGGCGCGTCGGCCGTGCACCGCATGCCGAGCATGAGCAGCTCCCAGAACACAGCGCGCTGCTCCGTTTGCTGCCTCACCTTCCAGCCCTCCTTGGCCATCCTCCTGCCCCACTCGACCAGGCACTCCTCGCCGCCGTCCACGGCGCGCCGGCCCGTGGCGAGCTCCATCAGGAGAACGCCGTAGCTGTACACGTCGCCCTTGGTCGTCGCCCGCCACGTCTGCCCGTACTCCGGCGCCACGTACCCCACTGTGCCGGCCACCATCGTGCTAACGTGGGTGTCGCCTGGGCACACCACCCTGGCAAGCCCGAAGTCTGTCACCTTGGCCCTGCCGTCGCGGTCGAGGAGCACGTTGCTGGCCTTCACATCGCGGTGCACGACGGCGGGGCGGCACTCGTGGTGCAGGAACACGAGCGCCCGCGCCACGTCAATGGCAGTGTCCAGCCGGCGCCCCCACCCGAACGCGGCGCTGTCGTCGATGAGCGCCTCCAGGTTGCCGCCCTCGAGGTACTCGTACACCAGTATCTTGGCAGAGCCGGAGAGGCACCACCCGAAGAGCGTGACGAGGTTCTGGTGCGGCCACATGAACCCCATCCGGTCGGCGAGCACCCCCATCTCGGCGCGAAACTCGCGCTCGCCGTCGCTGCTGGCGTCGCCGTCCCCGCCGTCGCGCAGCCTGGCGAGCTTCTTGACCGCCACAGCACGGCCGTCGGGAAGCACGCCGCGGTACACCACGCCGTAGCCGCCCCGCCCGATCACCCGGTTGTCGGAGAAGTTGCCGGTGGCTGCCACGATGTCGCTGTAAGTGAACGCCGTCTTGTCAAGCCGGAACACCTTCACCCCGTCCGTCGAGGTGGAGCACCCGGTCGCCGACGATGAGCCGGAGGGCGGCGACGACGTCGACATTTGGAGCGCGCACTTGCTGCCGCCGCTGCACTTCGGGTTCTCACAGGAGAATGACTCGGGGTCTGGGTCCTGGTCCACCGGGAACCGGGCGCGAAGGTTGGCCATGATGAACACGACGGTGCCGGCGATGAAGGCGATGATGAGAGAGAATGAGAACCACACCGCGATCATTCTTGGAGACATTCGACGTCTTCTAACCAGAGGAACATCTGCAGCTTCCGGTGGTGGCTGATTACCGGCGGCTCGACTCTGATGCAACTTTATGTGCGGGTCGCCGAGGAAGGACTGCTCGTCAAAGGTGCCGAATTGGCCGGTGGTGGGGACATCGCCGGAGAGAAGCGGGTTGTATGACACGTTGAACTTGGAGAGCTCGGAGAGCTGGCTCAGGCTCAGCAGGAACTCGCCGGAGAAGTTGTTGTAGGACAGGTCCATCATCTCGAGGCACAAAATGTGGCCGATCTCCGACGGAATCGGACCCGAAATGTTGTTTCTTGAGACGTTCAGCACGACGAGCGGAAGCTGGCCGATCTCTGGTGGCAGGCGGCCCGTGAGCCGGTTGCCGTCGAGGTGGAGCAAGCTGAGGTTCCGCATTGCGCCAATTTGCGGCGGTATCTCTCCCGACAGCAAGTTCCCGGACAGCTGCACGTACCCGGAGATCGTGTTAGACCGCACCGGCGACGATGAGTTGGTACAAATCGGAACGATTCCGTAGCCCTTGATGATGCGGTCCCATATCCTGCGACAGTTCTCGCGAGTTATCACTGAGTAGACGAAGCTGAACGGCGGATAGCTAGCCGGTATCCACCGTTTCATAACCTGGCACTCGCCGGAGCAGGCGAGCACGCTCGAATCGTTCCGATTCTTGACGAAGGTTGGACCGGGGTTCCTTCCTATCTCTGCCATCTCCGGTGGGATCTTCCCGGTCAACCGGTTGTCGGCCAGGTTCAGCCAGAGCAAGCTGGTGCAGTTGCCGATCTCCGGCGGTATTTCGCCTGAGAGCTGGTTCCCGGCTAGCATCAGCCAGAGGAGCGACGTGAGGTTCCCGATGCTCGCCGGGATCCCGCCTGAGAGCTTGTTATTAGACAGGTCCAGCGCCTGGAGCTCGGCTAGACGGCCGTACGCCGCCGGTATCCTGCCGGAGAAGTTGTTCGCGGCGAGCATCAGGTACTTGAGGCTCTTCATGTTTGTTATCTCTGGAGGGAGCTCGCCGGAGAACTCGTTGAAACTGAGGTCGAGCCTGGCGAGCTGCGGCAGCCGGAGCACGCCGGAGGCGACGATGCCGCCGGTGTAGTTGTTGTGATGCAGCACAAGATACTTCAAGCTCACAAACTTGCCAAAAATCTGTTGCACATCCCCTCCAAATGCGTTGTTGCTGATTTCCAAGAACTGAAGCCTCGTGCAGTTCGTCAGCTCCGGCGGTATCTGCCGGTCGAACCGGTTCTTCCCAAGAATCAGCGTCTCGAGGACGGCAAGCTTCCCGATTCCGGCAGGTATCATCCCGGAGAAATTATTCCCCCACAGCGATAAGTACGTCAAATTCGCACACTTCGCGACTGAATCCGTGAAGTTTCCAAGCAGTTGGTTCGCGGAGAGGTCTAAAGACTGGAGCTTGCAGCCGTCGTCCGGAAACGTGATCGACGGGACGCTCCCCGTGAGGTTGTTCTCGGCGGCGCTGAACTGCCTGAACCTTGCGACGCCCGGCCATAGCTCGCCGGTGAAGTTGTTCGAGCTAAGGTCGACGTACTCGAGCTTGGAGCAGCCGTCAAACAGGCCGGTGATGCTCCCGGTAAGCTTGTTGGTTGATACGTTGAACACGGCGAGGTCGGCGCATATGGCCGAGAAGTTGGCCGCGACTCCGCCCTCGAGCCGGTTCCTGGACACGTCGAGCTTCTGCAGCCTGGTCAGGCCGGGGAGGTTCAGCGACCCGCAGATGAGGTTGTGGGAGAGGTTGAGGTACACGAGGCCGCGGCATTGGTTGAGGTCGCCGGCGGGGAGCTCGCCGGTGATGGAGTTGTCGGAAAGGTCGAGATGGGCGAGAGCCGGGAGCCGCGAGAAGTTGCCGAACGCCGGGCCGGAGATGCTCGACCTGGACAAGTTCAGCGACGTGACGCGGCCGGCCCCGTCGCACACCACGCCGCGCCACCCGCACGGCGACGGGTCGGACTCCTGCCACGCGTCATAGTCGCCGCGGTTGAACCTGTTGTTCGCCTGCAGGAACCGCTTGAGGTCGATGAGCACCTCCTTGTCGTCCGCACCGCCGCTCTGCGCGCCTATCAGCACCACCTCACCTTCAAGACGACAGAATTTCGTCAAACTCCATGCGCAATTCAACTCACATACCAAAGAAGGGAGCAAATCAAGAACACGGACAGAGCAAGAACAAGACACGGACTAGCGAATCCCACCTGCGACGAGTAGTAGACAGAGGAATCCGAGGAGCAGGGGAGACATGGCCTGCCTTCCTGAATCATGGAAGAATCCTAGACGTCAAGGGAAGCTACGACGACGATGACGGGGACGACGGGTTGGGATGCCGCCTCATGTGAGGGCGAGCGAGCTGCGTTTCCGCCTCTTGTTTCTTGGCTACCCTCCTTCTCTGCTTGTCCTGCTCTCTTCACCTTCACAGATGAAGTAAGCAAAGAAAGATGAAGGCTTTGATAACAAGACCACAGGTTATTCAAAGCCACAGGTGATCATCTTAATTCAACGACGGATAAAGGGGAGGCCCTCCTCCACTGCATTTTCTTCCCATGTGGGCGGCGAATTGAACCGACTAATGGCCGTCGCTGTTTTCCGTCCCGTCCTTTGAATTCCTGCGCTTACTAGTATTACTTCTACTACTGCTACTACTGTTCGTTAATTAGGGTTTCAAACCTTGTTAATTGCTCGTGCTGACTGACGTTACTTGGGTTGTGGTCTTTGAATTTTCCTACATGCTTTCTATTTGAGCCTTTGAGGCCTGGTTTTGTCACCATATCGTGCATAAAGAAAACTTCAGAAAAGACGTACGAATCAAACTAGACAATTCTAACACTTGTTAAGTCTCAAGTTGGGGTTATTTAATTGCAAAATTACTGGCTCACCACTGATGTAACTACCATGACATCATACGGAACGTAGGATCTAACCTCGCCGAACGTTTCCTTTTCCACAAAATCCTCGAACTATTTGGATTAGATTTAAGGTCCTGTTTGTTTTAGATTCTAAGCAAGCTAGCTACTTTTAGTAGCCAAAAGCTCCTCCAAATAGTCCAGATTTTAGGCTAGCTACTGAGAATCTGAAAATCTGGAAAGCTGCAATTGTACTAGAATCCAGAAGCTGCATAACCAAGCTTCTCACAGATTCTACAGACTAATACCCCTTGAATTTAAAGCTAATTACCAGTAAATGTCACTAAATAACCCCATGGCCCCCTCGCATTCCCTCGCCCCGAGTCCCCACCTGCGTTCCTCCCGATCCCCGCCCCGCCCGTCCTCCCGCCTCGTTCCTCCCGCCGCCCACCCCGCCCCCTCCTCCCCGCCCTCCCAACCCCCCCGCCCCGCCTCTCCTCCCTCCCGCCGCCCCCCGGATCCACCGCCCCACATCTCTCTCTCCCCCGCCCACCCCGCCCTCCTCCCCGCCGCCTCCCAACCCCCACCGCCGCCCCGCCTCTCTCCTCCCCACCGTCGGCCATTCTCGGTCCTCCGGCCGCCCCTCCTCCTCCTCCTCCTCCCGCCGCCCACCCCGGATCCGCCGCCCCCGGATCCGCCGCCCGGATCCGCCGCCGCCCGGATCCGCCGCCTCGTAATCCGAATGGAGGCACATGTCTTTCAATTTGTGTGATGTGATCTCCTATTGCGGTGCTTAAAAAGCAAATAATGCCCAGGTGTTTCACACCCTCACCAAGCTCTCTTTGGACAACCTTCAATGCATGGCGGGTACAAATGCTATTTTGAGAAATTGTGCAGCAGGAAGATCTTAGGCTTATGTCTTATTGCCTTTACCCAAGTGTGTTTGAGATCAATGCCCCAAGATCAAAGATAAAGAATCTGTTTGTGGACAGCTGCAACTTTGTGAAACTGTCTCTAGTTTCATTGCCTGAACTTGAAAATGTAGCATGCCGGGGTCGACCTACAAAAATGTAACAGCACCTGTCTGTCTGAAAATTTCTTGCATTATATGTATGTAGATGTGGGTTGAACCATCTGTTGTTCCTAGTCCCTTTGGTTAGCTCCAAAGGCTATTCATCGCCAATGTGCAAATTGAGTGGAATATGCTCTGGATTATCCTCCTCCTTGATGCTGCACCTGTCCTGGAGATGTTCCATGTTCATGTATGTTATTTCTTTATTTAATGCTATGTCCGTATCATATATGTAAGTGTAACCCTTTAGATTTGAATGCAGATTCTAAAATAAGTATGTTGAATGCAGATTGACAGTTCAGAAGAGGAATATATTCATGAAATTAGTATGGGAGTGGATGTCAAACATCATGATGATGTTGCCGATGCTGAGGTGTGCATCTGATTGATGGGCATGTTCAAGAGGAAGATAAGGAGTTTGGGAATTTAGAGCTTATCCTGTGTCAGCATAAGTGGCATGATTATGAAAGAGCAAGGGTACTTGATAGCATTAAAGATGGGATTTATTTCCAGCCCATCATAATTTTAGAATAAGTTGCTAGCCTTTTAGCTACAAAAGGTTGTTAACATTTTTCCTGGAATGACAAGTTGTTGATTGTGGCAAAATTGTTTATATAAAGTGTGTAAGAATTCTGACATTTGTACCATAGTCACCTTGTAACTTAAATAATAAAGCAATTCTGACATTTGTACCTTTCGTGATTCCATAGCTAACGGCTTGACGGCTTCAAGAATATAGATAGTACCATAGAAGTTCCTTTTGATGGTGATATGTGCGCCTTATATGTCTATGAATAAATTTTGTACGTTCCTTTTGAAATTTTAATATTACTTTTCAATGTTTGAACTACGTACTACAAATTTACAGCACGAATTCTCTTCTATCAATACATAATCAGGACATCAAATCACCTAAGGGCATTTCGGTCAATACATCTAGCGGGATACCGGCTACGGCTAGAATCCGGGATGCCAAACAGGCTAGCTACTCGGACCACCGCTACTCAGACTATCCAGCTACTCAGAATCTCCAGCTAGCTACTCAGACCAGCTAGCTACTCAGAATCTATAGCTCCCCCAAACAGGCCCTAAGTGACACGTAGTGTGCTCGTGCAAGTCTTTTAATGTGTTCTGAACTTGGTGTGATGTTTTTTTTGCTTGCTTGTTGGGTCAGGGAAGGGAGTATCATATCGGCTATAATCTAAAAGAACAGGATCAAAGAGCGCCTTGTTTTGGGCCTGTTTTTTTTTGCTGCGGCTTATGGTTTTTGGTTGAAAATTTTGAATTTTGGTACATTTACAGATGCAGATTACGGAGAGACCGATACTCACTTACGATTTTGGTCTACTACGGATGTTGGGCTTTTAACGTGTACTACGTTTAACTTGTAGACCCCGTCTTGAGAAAATACTCCGTTTAAAAATTAGGTACTGTAGCAGAAGCCAAAAGCCGCCGGCTTCGGAGGTAGCCGAACATGCCCTTTGATCAGTTAGTCCACCGTCGGAGTTAAGGAGAGGGGAGAACGGCATGCACGGCTCAGTGTGACCATGCGTGTGAGCAGCCGCGCGTGAAGCTCCTACACGCAATAATTATTATTATTATAAAATAACGAGTTGGTGGTCGTACGTCTCTTCTCCTTCAACTACCTCGTTCTTAACTTCTTGTCACTCTTCACTTTTCAACTGATTAGATTAGAAATTTCGTTGCAACGCACGAGTAGATAATTGGTATGTGTGTGAAGAGAGTACAACTACTAGTGGGGCTCCGACAGAATTGAATGGCGTGCAGTGTCTGGCTGCAAAGCAAAAAGGGCTGTGGCTGGTGAATGGCTCTCAACCCGCTGGTGGTGTTCACTCACCGTCCAAGGGCGGATCCAGGAGAAAATATCACCTGGACGGATCACTCTTCTAAACGGATTGAAAACGGATTTGTTATCTTTAAAACGGATTTGTTCTAGGCTTAGCGAGTAGTCCCACCCCTGTCACTGTCCTGGGACCTGTGCCGGAGACCTAGCACTCAGGTAAGAATTGTGAATATTTTGTGAATATATTTTGTTTGTAACTACGCAATCATAACCATAAGAAAGTGCTTTCAAATACGAATCCAGCGGTGTAGCTTTTGCGTCACATAGGCCCTGCTCAATACAGCTTAAGCTTATTGACTTAAGCTTATTTTTGCACTATTCATAATTTCGTTTTTTCTGAATTTTGACTTTTTGAGCTTTTTGTCGGTTCTTTTTTCTCGTATTCGTTTGTGTTGTCCGTGATGGGCTAGCATATTTTTTATATTTTTACTTTTTAAATTTAATTATGTCAAATAAGCCTCTCTCATTCTGTGTGTTTTTTTCACAAATTCTGATGTTTTCGATATAAGCCTTGACTTTTCAGTAGAACCGATCACCACCATAATCTATAAATTGTTGGATTAATCGTTGGTCAAAATTTATAAACTTTGAATCTCCAAATACATGAACGCCTTATAAAAATCCACGGAGGGAGTACTACTCTAGGATGTGTGCACTTTTTTTAGCTTTGATAATTAGTTCGACTTGCGATATCTTGTACTAGTTGTTAAAACATAGATGAGTATAAACGGGAGCTTGGTTTACTTTGAAGATGCCTAGCTAGGATATGTGTGCGTCCTTTTTGGTGGGCTCTGCTGCAACATGCACCATGTTTTTTTTTTTTTTTGCATCTTGGAAGTCCTAATCAGCCTACACGATTAGGAGTCAAAGCAAGCGCCAAGACCGACCTTTTGTATGCTTTAGAACGGACCACTGACTGACGATTCCTCATAAAGCTTGAAGAATTGAGGTGAAATTTTAGAACAAATACAAAAGGCTAGCTTTCTTAGAAGATGCTTAGATTATTCGGCTCCTCTTGAGATATACATGCGTGCACGGATGATTCGTAACCCATGACGTTGTGCTGTTGGTGATTCGGTAGCGCCAAAGCTACGGATAAGAGCTCCCATGTGTTATGCATGCATGTGTTTTATTTTAGTGATGAAGTATTATACTTCGACAAATTTAGTGATAAAGTATTGGAGTACTGAATTGTATATGCAGGCTTGTTGTGAACTGATAAAGTCAAAGATAATTAGTTCGACTTGCGATATCTTGTACTAGTTGTTAAAACATAGATGAGTATAAACGGGAGCTTGGTTTACTTTGCAGATGCCTAGCTAGGATATACTGAATTTAGTGATGAAGTGTTGGATTACTGAATTGTATATGCAGGCTTGTTTTGAACTGATAAAGTCAAAGATAGGGGGTTATGTCACGTGAGAAATCCTAATTCACCCCCTCTCTTGAGTATCCCATCCACTTGTGTCTTCTTTTTTGGTGCGACTTATAGCTTTTGGTGAAATTTTGAATTTTAGTCATTTACAGTCTGATTACAGAGAGATCGATAGTCACTTGCGATTTTGACTGGTACAGATATTAAGCTTTTAACGTGTACTACATTTAACTTGTAGACCTCATCTTAAGAAAATACCATATTTAAAAGTTAGGTACTGTAGCAGCTGCGAGAAACCAACCGGCTTCTTCACTGCCGAACACCCCCTCAAAGCCCTCAGTGTGCAACAAGTATTTGACCTAACCTAACAAGACATTGCTCAGTATCGGCAAGCGCATCAAACCCAGGAGGATAGTTAGCTAGTTTTCCTCAACTTGTTGGCTCTTGCTGTTTAGTTCCTAGCCGTCCAGTTTCCTATTGTCGCTGTTCTAGCTTTCTAGGCCGTGTGAGGGCATGGTTAGCCTCTCAAGCTGGTTGTTTTAGGACTGTTATGGACTTTGTTTCTTTCTATAAATAAAGAACTGGCAGGATAGCTCGCACATTTACGCGACTAGATTTATTTCGAAGTTTTTAGTATCAAATGATATAACTTAAATGTTTAAAAATATGTTTCTGTATCTTATTAGTTTATACGGTATTAGAGTATATTGCTCACGCATGCACCGATGCACCATGGCATGAACTATCTTGAATTTATAATCCCTCACATGCCGGTTGTCCTACCGAATCGTGTGTCTTCTATCTCTTTTCACCATTACAACTTTTCTACTTCAACATCCAACAGTACGACCAATTCTTGATCGACCCCTCTTAACCATTCTAATGCAATCTCTTAGCTGCTGCCTATTGTAATACAATACTCCACCACATAATTATCTTCTACTTCTCTCAATTACTGCTTAATGATGACTATTACAATATCAAACATGTATACATGTGCATCTATTATTGATCCCTATGGGGGACACCTGTCATGCTTTCTCAGATGACCCTAAGCATATTTCCTATGGCTACACCATCTGTACTTTGAACTATTTGCTCCTCTGCTTTTATACGTCTATACTTCTATTTGTACAGATGCATACATGTATATACATATGCATGATGTTATACGTGTTCTATGTCTCTCTTCTCCCATGTTGATCGCTCATCTTCTTCAACATTGGTCAGCTTAACTCTATGGCTTTCTCACTAATTGTGGTGATCTTGCATTTTCACTGATGTCGATATGTCTTCTTTAGTCGCTGCCCAATGATATGGAGAATCTTTTCATTATCGTAGGTAACGTCGTGTCTCTTACCAGCGATGGCACTCTCCTAGCTACATGATGACCCCGTACTAGTACTTAACTCGTACTTTCAAGTAGTAGAGATACTAGTACTTTCGCATGTCAAACTATGCAACGTAGTTGGTTCGGTGGGCTCGGCTACCAAGCCCACCAACCACAATTGGCAGAGATTCAGAGAAGTTGAGGGCTTGGGGTGCGGCTACCCCTATGTTTGCCCTTGAGGCCCAAGCAGATGAGTTCGACGTGTGCTGTGTCTCTTCTTTTGTGGCTGCAACGCAATGCAACCGTGCAAGCCCATCGTTCTTGTGTGCTCCATGTGTATGTAACAGTTGTGTTGCACATGCACAGCTGGCTGGGCGTGATGCGACGACGAGCAACACTATGTTGTGCATTCACGGAAGCGACCAACAAGGGGCTCCGCCTCCGCTCTTGTGATGGACATATGTAGCACGGCACGAGCGTAAGTTGGCAAAGATAACCCAAGTGGGTACTTTTTTGTTGAGGGGTGCAAGGAAGACATACGTAACTCACACCCACCACACGCATATACACACACACACACATATATATGTGTGTGTAGGATGCTGAAATGGGGTACCATGGTGTCTGGGCACCATGATTTCAAATGAATCAATTTTATCTAAATTTAGGTATATTTTTTAAAAATATCAGTTTTTGGGTATATACTCATTTATAACAATTCAAATGAAACGTATAAATTTAAAAATATATACTCAAATTCAAAGTTTTGAACGAATTTAGATCACATACTTTGCTGATTTATATATATATATATATATATATATAATCAGCATATACCTACAACCAAGCTATAGAATTGATTCATTTGAAATCATGATGCTCGAGCACCATGGTGCCCCATTTCAGCGTCCTAACGAGTGCTCATTGATGCCCGGATATCATAAGTCTAAAATAGTTATGTATCGTATGCGAAAATTTTTGAAATTTCTTGGGTGTCAAGTTTAACTAGTTTACTAACTAGTTCAAATAAGTTTGAACTAAATTTTGAATTGTAGTTGCCTTTTTTAGATTATGATGTTTGAGCACCAAGAAGCACTATATGTGTGTGTATCCACTTAGGCCCCGCTCGGTTCCATCCCTCATCTTATCTATTCCATCTCACGTTTTTCCCATTTTTTGCTGGCAAATTTCTAGTCAATTCAACTTGCTTAGTTCCTGCTTTTGTTTATTTTTTATTTTGCTTTTCCATATTTATCCTGACTTGCTTTCGAATTTCTACGGACTTGCTCACACCTATACTAAGCTGATTTTATTTTTTATTTTACTTGCAAATTATAATAATTTTTGCTTTCATGTTATACTAACTTGCTTTTGAATTTATGCCGACTTGCTTCATACCTATACTAAGTTGTTTCATTTTTTATTTTGCTTGCAAATTATACTCATTTGCTTCCATATTTTATCCTAGTTTGCTTTTGAATATATATCGACTTGATTTACACCTATACTAAGTTGGTTTTATTTTACATTTTTGTTTGCAAATTATACTCGTTTTGTTTTGGCGCTAATCCCAACTTGTTATGGAATTTATACTGTCTTATTTCACAACTATATTAATCTGATTTTATTTTATTGATACCTAGGGAGAAATTCAAAGAGGATGCCAGCATGTTTAATGCTTACTGAGCTAGTGGGCCTTGATGAGCCTTGGTGAGGGCTGCCGCATCCTGATATTTTTTGTCGTTTAGCTCTTTTTGGGTGTGCGCGTGGAGGGATTACCGGACGCTCAGCTAGTTTGTTGTTGCGGCCATAAAAAATTATGTATTGAAAACCATAAAATAATAAATATCTATAAACAAATAAAAGGGAATATTAAATACATAAGATCCAATCTGTACATATACGCACAAATTCACTCAGGACTATGATCTAAAATTAGATCGTGTGCGCATCATATTTCCCACAAATAAAATGGAGAAAGCGACGAGCACTAGTAAGCGGAAAGAGTATCTTCTTACCTTAGCCCCAGCCAACAATGCAACACATCGCGTAGGCAAGAAATCAATCCGTACGACCTATCGCGTGATTTAATAATACGAAAAATCCCTTGCTCCTTTCCGGAGGCAGCCCAACCTAGAGTTATTAGTGGCGATGCGCGGCTGGACCTTCCTTGATCTTTCGTCGCTTTAACACTCTCTCGTAATTAACCTCCCCGAAATACCCTTCCCGTCTCAAGCCGCCAATTCATCACCCGGTCGGACGCCGACTGGCCGAGGGGCACTCCCGTAAATTCATTCCGCGCCTCTTCCGGTCGCTTCCTCCCGTCGTTCCGCTTCCGCCTCGCCTCGCCTCCCCGGCCGCTCCTCTGTCTGCCGTGTCGGCTCGGCAGCTCGATCTCGCCGCCTGGGGTGGGGCGGATTTGGGCGGGTTGGGAGGAGGTAAAGATTCGATCTTGAGCGGCGGGTCCGGTTGCGTGGTTCGAGTTTGGTGCGGAAAAGTGGATTTTTGGTGGGGATTTTTCTCGGTCTTGTGCGCTGTTCGGACTGGCATTTGTTGGATTAGCTGCGGGTTGGGTTCCTTTTCCTGCATTGGGGAGCTTCGGGGGATAAATTTGGTTCTTTTGTTTCCTGCTGTTTTTGGATGGATTCCTTCTTGGGATAGGATCTAGGAAGCATGCCACGCTGTCGATTCGAGCTTATTTCTGGGAGTAATTTTTGTCTCGTGTACTGGTAGAGTACTAGTGTTGGTTTATGACATGTCTGAACAAACAAGGCACGAAGTACTTGGTACCCGGTTGAAATTTATCGACAGGTTTGGTTGTTTTTCGTGGTGATTTAGTTGTGTGCTTTTCCCTGTAAAAATTTACTCATTTTGGCAGCATAATTACAGCGTCGGTCTACTAGAACTATCGTATGTGAAAACGATTAGTTGTAAGGTCACCGTGTAATTTAGCTCCCAAAGGCTTAATTTGGTGCTTGATGCGATCATTTATACCTGGACTTGGTTTCTTAATGGGGATTGTTCGTTAGGATTTTTTACAGATTAATTCGTGACGTAAAATTTTATCTGGGGTTGCTTGTTTGGTGCTGATTTAGGAGTGATGGAGAAAACTTTCTGATTCCAATTTCCAAAAGACGGCCAAACAGAAAAATTGGAATTGTAATAGGCTCGAATCAAAATCTACTTGTACTAGAATATGAATTTGAATCCATTTCAATGGATCAAATTTATTTCTTGTGAACCAAACGGGGTGTTAGTTGATTTGTCATAGTGGTGGTGGTAATCAGTTGCTCTGCATGGAACTGAACTACTAATGTGAAACAGGATTGAAGGGGGTATGAGGAGGTGGGCATTGTTGCTGGAGTGATTTGATTGCTTGAAAAGTGAAAATGGTGTTGGTGGTGAAGCAGCACCGCTGCATGCACTCGGCGAGCTGCATTTGCGTCAAGGGCCACCTCAGCGAGGATGCACTGTTCCTTGTCTTGCGCCACATGAACTGGAACCCCAGGCTGATCGCCGTCCTCTCCTGCGTGTGCAAATGGTTTGAAGAGATTGCCAAGTGGGTGCTGTGGAAGGAGTTCTGCCATGCCAGGGCGCCGAAGATGATGCTGGATTTGCATTCAGGAGGCAGCCACATTGTTGATGGGAACTGGAAGGCGCTCGGGAAGCTGCTCATCTATTGCAATGGCTGCACAAAAGGGGGCCTGTTCAACAACATCCATGTCCCAGGTCATTTTGTGTTCAGGACACGTTTTTCGAGGACTGCGGGCAAGAGTTTCCTGCCTCTGCAGTGTAGGATGGATGTCCTGTATGTGTCGGATCCATGCGAACATCTTGATCAGGGGGAAGAAGGTGACTTGGGTTTTTTCCGAGGCATCTTTAAGTCGTTCGCCACTTCAAGGGTCAAGAAGTTGTTGATTGAGAAGCGGGCGAAGTTCCATCCTAGAGAGGTGTGCCCCTATTGTAAGGCTAAGCTATGGAGCATGCTGCAGGCAAATATGATCTCGAGGAATGCTTCCGCCAGGCTGGGTGCTTATGATGATTCTGTGGAGTATTTTGTATGCCTGAATGGACATGTTATTGGAGTTGGTACCCTGCTACCTCTCTCGGATTCTGATGAGGCAACGGAGGAGTAATCATCAGGAACTTGAATCAGGTGATCATATGGCAGTCTTTGTTGATGTCTTTAGTAAATTGCAAAGTACGGCTTACTGCTATCTTTATTGGATAATTTAATTTTAAAGTTTGATATTCTATTCATTACTTGTGAAGATAAAAATAGATAGAATTCTTTAAGATGGCAGCTAGGGATTTCCCATGTTTGTTCATGCTGGCAGATTAGTTCTTCAATCTGTTCGCAAATATCAATTCTCATGGGCTGACATGTCTGAATGTACATACAATGATTGGTGTGCTATCTCAAAAAAAAAAATGAATGATTGGTGTGCAATGTCTATTTGTATGTCATGGTGTTACATGTTTAGTGCTGCTGTATTAGATCTTGCATACTTGTGGCTTGGCCAATACGTGGTTTTTACTGCCTGAATCTCCAAAAGAATTACCAAACACTTGTTGGAACAGCATATCAAATTATACTTCTTTCAGATTTTATTTTCTTGTCTACATTTTGTTCAACCATAATTTAAACTACTTTGGTACCTGTAGTTATCCATCAAGGAGTGATAACTTTATTCATGTGACCATGTCGGAAATGACAGCACATAAGTTTTTGGAGGAAGGTAGACTGGTAGAGCGCTTGTGAACATCTCCAAATATCAGCATTCCAATTCTTTTTTGTGGTCCTCGAAGATCAGAAGAGAAGCCAAACTATGGATGATGCAGATCTTTTGAATTTTCCTTGGTCGAATGTGTTGCTATTAATCTGGATCAGCCACAAGACAAGCAAAGTACCTTATCATTAATATAGAACCATTGATTTATTTTAGAGCAGTCATGTTATCCAGCCAGTTTTTCTTCCTACTTATTTGTGAAAATTCTTAGGAAGAACTGCATTGCTGATGTCTTGTTTTATGTGTGACGTGCTAGTTTTCTTGCTCCATCCACTTGCACCATAGTTAATAGAACAAACATGTGGCAACAGAACTCAACAAGGAATTTACTAGAGCGGCGATGCAATGTAGCAATAACCAGAACATGTATCTAGGATGGGTTCCTTTTTTTGAGTTGCAAAATGCAATTCCACCAGAGTAGCTCTCTTCCCCAGGGGCTGTAATCGGCCCATCCGGAATGAGAATCTGTCTATCTAAAGTGAAGAAATATGTTCTGAATATAACCCTTTTTTTTTCTTGACAGGATTGCAAAATTTAAGCCCAGGCCGTATGTTGCTGAATCTTTGGTTGTGGCTCACGGTGAGAAGTCGTGGGCATGGCGGAAAAACTGCAAGGCGACAAGAATACGCGACTGGCTTCCCACAGTCCTTCCTGTTGCTTTGCATTGGACCATATGGGAAGGCTATTTTAACGTGGTCTCTCCCTTATTTACTGCTACCTTATTACTTCTCGTCATCGCAATCGAGACACCAAGCCTTTATTAGATAATCTAAGAGAGATATTTTACTATTCACAACTATGTATCTTATTAATTATGAGAAGATATATATACACATAATTAGTTGGGCCTCATGAGCTATAGGGCCTGTTTGGCGCATTTGCTGCTTTTAATGAAATTTTAAATTTTAGTTGTTTACATGAGAGATTATGGAGAGAAAGATACTCGCTTGCGATTTTGGTTGATACAGATGTTGGGCTTTTAAGATGTAATACAATGAACTTGTAGACCTCATCTTGAGAAAATACCCCGTTTGAAAGTTAGGTACTGTAACAAAAGCCAAAAGCCGCTAGTTTCGGTCGAAAAGAACATGCCCATATGGTCACATGGGCTCACAGAGAGAATGTGTGTTAGACATTAATATATGGGAATTGATACGGCTCTTACATTTGACTGAATAAATCGATCGGACGTCTCACTTAGTCACTCCACTCGAGCGCATCTCCTCCCTAAACTCCACGGCCATCTTTCTCTCCATTCCTGCTCGCCTCCTCTCCTACCTCCTACCCCAATCTCAAATCCCCCAGATCCATCCCTCCACGGCTGTGCGCCGCTCAATCGCTCTGCGCATGCGGATCCGGAAGTGCGCCTCCCGCCTCCTCGGCTCCGTTTACTCCCCCGCGGCGTCGGGGCTCCAATTCAAGCTCTTGCTCCCACTGCCGGCCTCGAATCCCACGCAGGGCACGGCTTGGCCGCAATCGCCACCGGAAGTCCAAAGAAAGTCGATTCAGCCTCCACGAGCTCCGTGGCATCTTGACCTCAACCGCCAATAGCGGCCTCGTGAATGTTGCACAAGCTCCACCGCCTTCTCCTACCAGCGCTGGATCCACGCCGCCTGTCGCCGCTGCACCCGAGGCCTTGCCGCCGCCTGCCATGGGAGGTAGGTGTTGTTTTTTGTTGCAAATTTTTTATTTCATGTGTGTAACATTTTGATTTCATGTGTTGTGATTTCATGTGTGTAACATTGGTATTCTTATCAATTTTTTGTGTTGCATACATGGCCAAAAAATGTTGCATAGATGGATAAAAAATGTTGTGACCGATCATACGATCACGGCGGCTACGACCACAGCCGCTATGACCATTCGACCATGGTCACTACAACCACTGCTATTATGACCACGACCATAGTCGAAATGACCGTGGTCGTAGCGACCGTGGTAGAAGTCGTAGTTGTCGTGGTCGAAGTTCCTAACATTTTCGCGGTCTCGTCGTCGACCTCACGCTCCGCATGCCCACCATCACAGGAGATGGCTACAGCCTCGTACATGACACCATCCTCATGCTGGCCTCTCTGGGTACCTCCACATGAGCTGATGCCAATAAAAGACGAGGTAAATAATCAATTATCCCTTCCTGATTTTATGAATGCAACATTTTGATTTCATGTGTGTAACATTTAGATTTCACGCGTGCAACATTGATATTTTTATTAATTTTTTTGTTGTATACATGGCCGAGAAATGTTGCATAGATGATAAAAATATTGTGACCGACCGTAGGGAGCTAGTGCCCAGATCGGACATCTGGGCGCTAGCAACTCCCTTAATATATACAAAACTCTTAACACCTTGCCTCAAACTCAAGGTGGGTTAGGAGGATCTGAGGCATTGAGTTTGAGTTTGAGTTTGAGTTTGAGTAGATGGAGTCGATGTTGTTCTCGAGTCTACGCCTTAGTGAAGAGGTCTGCAACTTTAAGATCTGAAAGCACATATTGGAGATTGATGGTTGACTGTTGACAATGAGACCTTGTGAATGATGCATTAACACCAATATGCTTTGTCAACTCATGCTTGGCTGGATCACTAGCAATCTGAATGGCACTTATGCTGTCACAAAACAAAGGTACAAGATCATCACAAAGAACACCAAGATCAACCAAGGCTATCGAAGCCATAAAATCTCTGAGGTGGTAGCGGCAAGGGCTCGAAGCTCAGCCTCTGCACTAGAGCACGACACTGCAGTTTGCTTCTTGGACTTCCAGGCAATGAGCGAAGTACCAAGAAAGATGCAATAGCTAGTGATAGATCGGCTATCAACATGATCACTTGCCCAAGTGGGGTCAGAGTAAGCATGAAGCTAGAGCTAACTTCAATTGGCATAAAACAAACATCTGGACACAGTCCCCCTCAAGTATCTTAGTACATGAAGAAGGTGATCATAGTAAACTGAGGTAGGAGCACTGACAAACTAGCTGAGCGTATATATAGCATGAACAATGTTCGCCCTGGTCACTATAAGATAAATAAGACTTCCAACAAGCTGAAGATAGCGGGAATAATTTGTCAGCGGTACACCATCAATAGGACGAAGCTGCAAGTGAAGCTTCATAGGTGTGACAACATTGCGAGTATCAGTCAGGTCAAAACGAGCAAGCAAATCCTGAACATATCGATGTTGAGAGAGAAAGTAGCCATCACCACCCAAATGAACCTCAATCCCCAGGAATTAGCTAAGTGGTCCCAAATCAGACATCATAAATTATTCACTCAATTTCTTATTGACAAATATCACATAGTCCATATCATCTCTTGTAATCAGCATATCATTCACATACAGGAGAAGCAAAGTACACCCCCGCTGAGAAGTCTTAACGAACAAGGTAGGATCATGCTCACTCAAGAAAAACCAGTAGCTTTAATTATAGAATTGAAACGCTCAAACTAAGTACAAAGAACTTGCTTGAGACCATATAGAGCACACTGAAGATGGCAAACGTAGCCTGTAGGAGCCTCAATACCTGAGGGTGGTTGCATATAGACCTCCTCATGTAGATCACTATGAAGAAAAGCATTCTTGACATCCAGCTGGGATATAATCCATGAGCGTACCACTGTAATAGCAACGAGAGTACGGACTGTAGTCATATGAGTAATTGGAGCAAAAATCTCATCATAATGTCGACTATAAGATTGCTGAAAATCTCTTGGAACAAGATGAGTCTTGTATCGCTCCACTAAATCATCTGACTTATTATTTACTTTGTACACCCACTTGCAAGTTATAGAAATAACTCCAGATGTTAGTGGGATAAGATCCCAAGTACCTATATGCTCTAGTGTTGTAAACTCCTCAATCATAGCCAACTGCCACTTAGGTACACTGGTTGCCTCCTGATAGGTACTCGGCTCAGATACTATACCTGCACGAGGAAAACACCATCTCTCTGGTGTTTGAATAGAAGAATGATCATGCATGACATACTATGATATAGTAGAATGATCGTCAGAGTACATGGTATTGGCCAAAGGATCAAGTGGAGGAACAGAGGACTGAGGATCAGATGGACCTCTCTGTTGGCGACAATAGTGAAAGGGAAAAGTGCTAGAAACTAGTGAAACAGACATAGTGGAAGTGTCAGAAACTAGTAAAGCTAGTGGAAAAGACACACTAGAAGATGAAACTGGTGGAGAAGATGTATCTGAAGACTTAACAGAAGATGGCAAATCTGGTGAAGGCATGGGAGGTAGACACAAAAAAGAGGTTGAATCTGTGAAAGAAGTGGGACGAGTGAAAGGATGATAAAAGAAGGGTCTATCTAGAAAATGTCACATCACGAGAGATGTGAATACGACATGCCGAAGAATCATAGTAACGATAACTCTTATGTTCAAGACTATAAACCAGAAAGATACACTCAACTGACTGAGTGCTTATCTTTGTATGCTCACGAGGTTCCAAAAGAACATAGCAGGTGCAACAAAAAACACAAAGATGATCATATCAAGGAGATGATTCATACAAGATCTCACTAGGACACGATTGAAGATTGACGAGATAGATTGCCGTAGAGATTGCTTCCCCCCAAAAAATGAGGGGGAACAAATTATGGAATAAGAAGAGTACGAGCAGTCTCAACGATGTAACGATGTTTGCACTCAGCAATACCATTTTGAGCATGAACTCCAAAACACAAGAGCTAAGAAAGAGTACCCTCAGAAAAAAGAAACTCGCGAAAGGCTGATGAAAGATACCCTCTTAGAGTCAGAACAAAAAACACAAATGACAGTAGAGAACTAAGTATGAACCATATAAATAAAAGACTGATAGATGACAATCAACTATGAACGTTGCTTCATAAAGTAGATCTAAGTGTACCGAGTGTGGTCATCAACGAAGATGACATAGTAACTGTGACCACCCTTTGAAGCAAAAGGAGAAGGATCCTAAACATTTGAATGGACCAAATCAAAAGGACGATCTGATCTAGAAAAACTAAAAAGATATGGGAGTTGTACTTGCTTTCCAAGCCTACAACCCTTACACTTAAAACTAGTGTCAACAAAAACAGGACCAAGAACTCCTTGATAAATTAAGGTGGAAAGACGTGAGCCACACAAGTGCCCAAGCGATGATGCCATTGAGGAAAAGACTTGCAAACAGAGGTAGATGCAGAAGGACAATAGTAGATGAACCAACTACAGATGATGAAGGAGCAAGAGCAGTACCATGAGTGGAAGATAAAGGGAGACATTGAGCCCTGCAGAACCTCTCTTACGATGTCTCGTACCAATGATAGCTTTTGTTTGACGATCTTTCACAAAGCAAGGGCTATCATCAAATCCAACAAAATAGTTCATATCTGCAAGTTGCTAAACATATATCAGATTCATGGAGAGCATAGGCACAAGTGAGATGTCTGAAACTGCAAAGTGAGGGGTAGAGAGAATCCCCTCATGAGTAATCGTGTAGGACATGCCATTAGTTGTATGGTCTTGATGATGTGAGCTGAGATGGATCAGATGGCACATGAAATGAGGCCCCTGAATCCATCACCCATGGGAATGAAGTACCCTACACAGGACGTGACAGTGCAGCAAAAGCAGTAGATCCACCAAAAGAAGGCTGCAACTGACACAACTAGGCTTGAAGATTGCTCACCCGAGCCTGAATCTGATCAATTTGAATTGCACAAGACTCCAGAGCACTTAACGAACAGAAGCAATAGTAGCATCACCTCGATGACACGAAAAAAATGATGGCCTCAACTCAGGATGCAACTAGAAACATCGATGTGCTGGATGACCATATCTTTTGCAATAGGAACAGATGACCCGGTGCTGAAATGGCCCATGACCAGGAAGACCATCATGTGCTATGGTAGTCCAAGCAAGATATCAACACACAACGCCACAGCAACCGACTCCACCAAACTATGATGCAATAACAAGTAGCAACAATACAGTAGCAACAATACTAGAAGCAGCACTCGGGCTAGTAGTAGTACTAGTAGCAACATTATTTACGGACGACGTTTGATCGGCGAAAATGGAAGGGAACAAGACGACGCGGCCCACCCCGCCATCGATAGTGGCTACTATAGTGATGTCAGTGGTGATCGGAGATGATGGTCTCCTCTGCGAGATCCTACTTCGCCTTGGCTTCCCTACCTTCCTCGTCCCTGCCGCCCTCGTTAGCAAGCGCGACCTCCCTCGGCGAAGGAGGACGATGGCCCTGGGGACACATGGAGGGCAGATCTGGGCGAGGAGAGAGAGGCGGCGATCGGATCAATGACGAAGACGGTGTCGGGGATGTGAGGCAATGAGATCTAGCTGACTCGAGGATGGCGGTGTCGGAATTGAGTAGATTCGGCTCCATTGGCGATGGAAAGGACCAGAATTGAGTGGATCCATCTCCATCGATGATGGAGAGGGTCAAAATTGAATAGATCCGTCCCAATGATGAGGAAGACGAGCAGGCGATGAAGAATAGGTTCTAGTGGTGAGGTGGCATGTTGAGACTAGGGATTGGCTTTGATACAATATTAGATAATCTAAGAGAGATATTTTGCTATTCATAACTGTGTATCTTATCCATTATGAGAAGTTATGTATATGCACGATTAGTTGTGTCTCATGGATTACATAGGCAACACGGCCTGTGAGAGAGAGAGAGAGAGAGAGAGAGAGAGAGAGAGAGCTAATATGTACAAGACTCTTAACAGCCTTGTCCAACATGTCCGCAGCATGTGCCATGGAGTTTAGCTTGATGAGAGACTCAGATGTAACATTGGTGCTCATATGCATTACATATTCATGTGTTTTTCCTAGTTGCATTGTTTTTGTTTGCTGAATTTTGATGTGTTTTGCTGCTCTAGGAATTTGGATACTAAATCAGGGTATGTAGGTGGTTGACGTTGTCTTTTTTTTTTTTGAGATGGAATATGACGGATTCCATTAAACTCAATGCGAAGGCAAATCGCTCGCTACCAGAGAGGTTACACGGGCCGGAATCGAGTCAGGCCACAGCACTCCACCCAAGGGACAAGCTGGCACCGTATTTAGCTAGGTCATGGGCCACTCTATGTTCGGCAGGGCACAAGCTGATCGACTTTTGGCAGCCGCTACAGTACCTAACTTTTAAACAGAGTATTTTTTAAGACGGGGCCTACAAATTAAACGTAGTACACATTAAAAACTTAACATCTGTACCAGCTAAAATCGTAAGTGAGTATCGATCTCTGTAATCTATACCGTAAACAGCCAAAATTCAAAAATTTCAGTCAAAACCCATAAGCTGCAGCCAAAAAGAACAGGGCATGTTCCCATCGTGTGGGCAGTACATGATTTTAACCTCAGAAAAATTACAAAACAGCAGGGATTTAGCCTCCCTACTCAAGACACCGATCGGGGAAAGGTCGTAATCAGTGCTCTCCAAGGCAGGCTTCAGATTAATTGCATCTGTTTCTAACTCGATCTTTCCCATCCCTACATCAACAGCATATCTGAGAGCTTGGACACATGCTTCAGAGTCAGTTCTGAGAGGATCTATAGCGTCTGGGATATTACCGGCTCCAGCACCATGAACTTGTCCGTTGTCATCTCTGACAATAAAGCCCCAGTCCCCTGACTTAGTTGGCTAGCACTCTTTGACAAACTTGCATTTCAAGAACTGTCTTCGTCAAAGCTATGGCATGATGGGCATCTGGTGTCTTGTTCAATGCCACGACGGCCAATGTTCCTGCGCATGGGCAAGCTGTTATGCGCAGCTCTCCACAACAACATCTTCACTTTACTGGGGATTCTCATAGACCAAATGACATTCCATTTGAACACAGCTCCCATTGTCAGATTTGAAACAGTGCTTCACTGACATCTGTTCAACTCTCTGTCCAGATTATCAATAAAGACCTGGTGAGCAGACTTGAGAGAGAACAGATCCTTCGGATCGAAGTGCCCATGTCGTCCCGCAATGGAATCGACAGGATGACAGCTGCATCCTCAGGATTGAAAGTCTGCCTGACCAAAAGAGGGTCCCATTGGGATCGATCGATCAGGTTATTTACATACTGAAGCAAGATATGTCCACGATGTGAGCTAGGCTTCCTCGTCAAACACCTCGGGATCCATGGATCTTCCCAGATCTTAATCGAGCGGCCATCTCCCACTTTACATATTAGGGCATCCACAGTGTATAAAAACAGAGGGTCCTAAGCCACCTTAAGGTCGACCTTATACATTACAGGGGTGATCTTAAGCATGTCATAAGCAAAAAAACCTTAAGACCAGTCCTCAAGCTAAAGACCTGACCACAAGCATTAAAATACAATTTTTCTTTATCTGCCAAGTGGGACCATCTTAAGGCCCATTTGGTTATATACATTAAAACGTTGGCCTTAAGGTTTAGATGAGACCCATCTTAAGATCTCTTGAGTTATATACACTGTGAATGCCTTAATCCCTTCTTTTTAACATATCAAGGCCTTTGAGAACACTCCGCCAAGCATAGGACATACCATCCGTTGCAACACATTACCCCCCAGGAAAGTATCTCGCCTTGAGAATTTTTGCACATAGGGACTCGGACTCTGTATCTTGGTGATTTTTTTAACAGAGTGACTTCTCAAGTTGATTTCTATAAGCTATTTGTATAAGTTACTATAGAGGTTATTATAGAAACCGTTTTGAACAGAGTGTCTTCTCAATGCTAGTGTCCTTTATTATCTCAATCTCTTTAATAATCAGTCAAAAATCATAACACTTTTAAACAAGACAGCATAAAGGTCCCAGCACCCCAAACCTCCTTCCTTCAGTCTCATCAATGTTTCACATGTACAGTCTAGTTTTTTTGGCTTTTTTTATTGCTTTTGACTTCGGCTTCTCCGAAAATCGAAACAAATATGTAGCTTCTTCAAGCGGTTTCTCAAATTCGCTTCTCTAAACAGCTTTTCGATCTCAAAATCGTGTGCACGGTTCAACTCGAGGTCTCCACTATACGCTACCATATCAAAAAATATAGATAAAAATTATCAGTCGACTATTCGATAGACCTAATCTTTTGGTGTAAACAGATATGAATGAGCACGGAGAGCAGGCACGGCCCAGCGTATCCACGCAATCGGCCTGGCCCAACATATCGCTCTCTCTGCTCCGGAGCCTCCCGCCATAAGCCCTCCCCCCAACCGCCCGCACGCGACTCACAGAACCCCATGCCGGTCCCACAACCCTAGTGTAGGCGAAGCCCATGGAGCTCACGGAGGAGCAGCGCCGCCGCATCGAGGCCAACCGCCTCGCCGCCCTCAAGAAGCGCAAGCTCGCCGCGGAGGCCGCCGCTGCCGCCGACACCGCGTGGAGGCTCGCCAAGTGCCCAAGAATTGCTCCGCCTACGCTTCCTCCTCCACCACCGCCGCCTCAGGCGAGGCTCGCCAAGTGCTCAATAATTGCTTCGCCCCCGCCTCGTCCACCGCCGCCGCTGCCGCCTCCTGCCCTTCCTCCACCGCTGCCGCCGCCGCCGCATACCCTTCCTCCACCACCGCCGCCGCCGCCGCCGCCGGTGGGGTTCCAGGTGGCGCTGGAGGTGTACAGCCCCGACGAGTTCTCGGTGGCGGTGGGACCCGCGGAGGGCGCGGCCTTCCCTGGGGAGGCCGAGTGTCTCCGCACCGTCCAGGACTGTGTCGCTTCGGTACGGTCCATCCATTCTTGATTTCTTGTCCAATATATACGCCTTTTACCGGTTTGGGCTCTGATTAGGAATTCGGTTCTTTCTTGGTGAGCTGCTCGAGGAATTCGGTGCTTTCTTGGATGCCTTTAAGCGTTTCTTCACAATGTTTTGGTTTCTTTTCGTGATTCTTGTCAAAAAATTGATATTTGCGAGCGTTTCTTGACAAATATTTGTTCTTTGATTCGATGTGTCTGAACCGGCCCAAGAATTGGCTGTTCTTTGTCCTTTTTTAGTGTCTGATAAATGAACGTTCTTTGATTTGGGTTCTTTGCCGGTTACTCGCTGATATGGATTTAGAGCAATTCCTTGCTAAATTGAGGTGAGATTTAGTCTCCCACACCCAACCATGCCGTTAAGTGGTTTGTAATGCCTGCAAGAGCTTCACTAGAGCTTTGATCTAAATTTTTGTCAGAAGGTTTGGTGGATGAATCCTAGATGATTAATCGAAGTCCCCTAAACTGTAAATCCTTATGCCATTGCTAAATTAACTCATTCAGACGCCATTGCCAAATTAACTCATTCATGCTGTCACATGGAGATTCGCCATGAACGACCTTGCTCCTCCACAACCAATGTTCTATCTGTATAGGCAATATACTCCTAAACACAGCATCGGAGGTTGAACCCTGAAAGTCTTCTGCCTTTTTGTCTAACTGCCAAGCATCAAGGAATCTACGTGTTACTGACTTTTAACTTGGCCTTTCAAATATCAGGCTTGTGGACAATTGCTGGTGCCTACTGACTACTGAGCATTTATTTTGTATGAAGTGCTGAAACTAATATTTCGCCTATATTTCTATTTAACCTTTCTAATCAATATTCAATAATAATGACCATGCCACTAATTTTTGTTCACAATATAAATGGTGGTCATGTCACATTCTAGAGTGCTTTGACACACATGACAGCTATAAGCAAAAAAATGGGGGAAAACATTATACTGTGGATGATATACAATTTAGACCAACCTTGTTACAGGGATCAAATAATATTTGAAGGCCAAGCATAAAAACAAATCTCTCTCGTAATATTTAATTTAACCTGTTTTTAGTCCCATTTCTTAGATGATAAAGCCTTTTGGTCTAGAATCAAAACTGATCTTTTTTAAATTAATGTTGGTATTGTTAGGCTGTACCATTCTCTACAACACAAAGTCAAAGCGGTCATCTTTCTTCTGTTTTTAAGCTCGTGGACTATGAGCTGGTGTTAAAATGCTTGAAGAAGTTGCCTGGAACTGTTGTGCAAGATATACCTTATACAACAAGAAATGTCGTTCGGAATCTCGGCAAAAACTGGGCTTCTGATAAAGAAGTTGATGAGCTTCTCATGAAGATGCCGCGGCACTTACGAGATGCACTCCTACCCTTTCAACTTGAAGGTGTGAGATTTGGGCTTCGAAGGTGTGGGCGCTGCCTTATTGCAGATGAGATGGGGCTTGGTAAGACACTCCAGGTGAGCATATTGCATGAGGATTTGTATAATGCAATTGTTGCTGTGCTGTGTATGACTATTGTGGGGGTACTTGTGCGTGTTCATAGAGTATTATTGTTTCAAGTGAGGTTTCACAGCCTATAGTATTATAGAATCTGGCATAGTAATATGGAGCACAATGATATTTTGAGCTTGCATCAGTACTATGTGAACAGTAATAAATTGGAACGTTATGAATATTGAACTGAAAGTGCGGTTTTTAGTTCCATGATCAAGTAAGTGTTAATAACACTTCTTTTTTAGATCATAGGAATAAATCAGCATATTTGCTTTTGAATGTCTTTTTCCTTGTGGAAGCACTATGTTTTGATACATTTAAATGCAGGCAATTGCAATAGCTTGTTGCTTCAAGGATGAGGGCCCTTTATTAATAGTATGTCCAGCTGTTTTGCGTTATACTTGGGCAGAGGAATTGGAACGCTGGGATCCTTCATTTCTGCCAAAAGATATTCATCTTGGTACTAATTCAGATGTTCATTATTCAAGAGTTAATATATCTTTGTTGTTTTTGTTGATGTGAAATCTTGTATTACAATTATTGCATTGTTCTAGTGTATAAATTTCATTTGGCTTTGAATAATTGTGTTCTAATATATAAATTTCATTTGACTTTGAGTAATTGTGAAAAGCCAATCTTATCTCTGACTACACTTTCTGCATTGTAATCCTTCAGGTTCTTCTTTGGTTGCTCTTGAGCTTTCACACTAGTTGGATTCCAAGAAGTATATGCATTATGCATTTTCCAGTTTTAAAATGTAATAGCATATACCTGATTTTTCCTTCAGCCCTGCACTTCTTTATAACTGAAATGCTTATTTATATTTGATCTATCAAAAATTCTGAACATCGGACTTTGGAAAGTTTCCCCCCCAAATATCAGACATTCGTTGCATCAGTTCAATTTGATATGTTTCAGTAAAAGTAGTAGCAGGACAAAATTTCGTTGACACGTGGCAAAATTCCATGATCTCTACTCCAATATTGTTTTTCTTTAGTTGACTTAATTTTGAGCTTTTGTTGAACTTAGAATTTCCTAGGATTAGCTAGTATTTTGATGATGTTGTAACAAAGTTGCACTAGTTCAATTTAAATGTTGCATTAACTGTAGAAAATAAATTATCAAGCATTAACCAAAATCTGATATGTTTTTGGCTTGAGTTGAAAAATGTGACCTTAGCTAACATTAGTCATTATTCATGTTTACCAGGATGCATTGCTTCTTAGGTGTAAATCAAGAGTAGTGCTTCTATGCTCTCCCAAAAACTGAACTTCAAAAATCCTAAAGCAGTATTGTCAGTACTGGAGTAATGGGTGGTTACAAATCAGGCTCTTAACTGGCTTTAAAATTCGTGCATTCCTTCATTTTTTTGGTTAAGTCATATTTTTGTGTAATTTTTTGGTTTCAAAAAAAATATTTTTTGGTGCAATTTATACTCCCTCCAGTTACAAATACATGTCGTTTGGATATAGATATAGTCAAATATTCGAAACTTTGACTATCTATATCTTTTTGAATATTTAAATTGGATATATGAAAATCATATGTGTAGATTTGTCTCGAAAAGTACTTTTATAATATTATAATTTTATTGGGTTTTATAAATATATTGCAATAGAAATTAGTGGTCAAAGTTGTGTTTTGGAGACCGCATCGATGTCCAAAACGACATGTATTTGTGACCGGAGGGAGTACTTTAGTTCTGCTATGTTAGTGAAAACAACTGTTTTACAAAATATGGCTAACATCCTATTGCGTGTCCCGTGTATGAATGGTTCTTCAGTTCTTGATACTACCCTATTGCCTTTTGGCTAGTTTCATCACATATTTAATTTTCTATAAGGAGCACAATTTTGACTGTTCAAATTATATCTGTTGTTATTTTCTGATTTTCAGTGTTTGGTCGGCAAGACAATCTTGAATATTTAGATGCTTGTCCAAAGGTAGTGGTTATTTCATACAAGATGCTAAGTCGCCTTCGGAGAAGTATGGTTAGTAGGAGATGGGCAATGATGATTATTGACGAATCCCACAACATACGCTGCACAAAGAAGAAACAAGAAAAAAATGAGGTGTTGATACTATCAGGCAACAATCTCATGTATCAATACAAGTATTCAACTCTTGAACTCCCCAACCCATGAGGGAGATTTAGTTCTTTGTGTATTTGGCAGATCATATTTTATTGTTCTAGAAATCATAACATTGTTAAGGCTTGTTTAGTTGCTTTCTTTTATTAAAAATAATGCTTCCAGTTGATTTATTGATCTTATTGTTTTTTTCATCAATTTTTCCTGCTTTCTTAATTTAAAATATTATAAGAACGCAGAAAGTTTGTAGAACAATTTATTTCCAACTACTTCAGCACACCATATTTATATTTAAGTTAGCACCTCTGATTCTTATTTATAATTTCTAGTCTTGCTGGTCTGATATATCAACATTCCACTTGCTTCCACTAATGACCACTTATTCCGTCGTCTGACTTGTGACAGACAAAAGCTGTACTGGAACTAGCTCCAAATATTAATCACATTGTGTTGCTCTCTGGGACACCCTCTTTGTCAAGGTTGTAACTTGTAAAGATATCCATTGAATTCCTCTTAGGGCTCCTTGTGCTGTTGTACTATTTTACTTGTTGATATCTGAATCTCCAAACAGGCAAATAGCTATTGTGATATATGACATGTTTTGTGTATGTCATTTAAATGATTTGAAATTTCAAGAAATGGGAATCAATCTCGAAGCTATGTTCCCTTGTAATTAAGAATTAGGGGGTAATGGAAGTTCTTTTAACTACCATTTTGTTCCAATATTCTGAAAATCCATTAAAGGGTCTTTAATTTACTCTTTGTAATATCTTCATTCTTCAGTACATGGGATTTCCTGTTCAAAATATTTTGACGAGGGACCTAAAGGTTAAATTGATTGTTGACTGTTTTCTACTCTATTTTCTTTGCGCTATATTAGCAGCAATGTATTGATAAAATAAATTAAACCATTTGTGGGAGACCGTGAGAACAAAGTTAGAGGTAAGCGATGGTCATCAGGAAAATATCATGAAAATCTTTCAGAATTCTAGGATATGAGATCTAGTGGTAGTTTACCACAATGTCCCTCATGAAGGATGTATGGGTTCAATGCTTGGAAAAAAAATATGATAGGGCATAAGCTATCGAAGAGGTGCCTTGTTGACTCATCGTTGTGACTATATTAGTGGCAGTGGTTGTTGTGCCCTTTGTTACCATCTGTGTTGATCAAGCATAATTGCACTTTGTAATATCTTCATTTTTCCATGTGTAAACTCAGTGTCTGTGCTTACGTGTATTGAGGATTTGAGAATGTTGTAAAGTGCTCAAGTGCACCTTTTCATTCTTATATACTTTCTACTCTATATCATGATTTATCCGATTGCATGGCACTCATGTGTGGTTTTATTATGATAGCCTTGGATTCCGGAAAATTAGTTAAATCATTTCCTAGTATGTTGGTTGATTTAGACATTTCTTTGCTTGTCAGATGTAACTTACAGTTTGTTTTCTCCTAGGTGACAATAGACCTTTCGACATCTATCACCAGATAAATATGTTATGGTAAGAAACTAAGAAAAGGAATGGCATCTTATTGTGTTGGTCTTATCAAGCTTGTCTGATCACCTCCTCCCTTGCTTTTCAGGCCCCATTTGCTTGGCAGTGATAAATTTGACTTTGCAAACAAATATTGTTTACCGCATGTTGTTCAAGGTTGTCAGGGGAAAATTTATCAGGTATTTGTGTCTTGTGATTGTCTAGTTTGTCAAGGCAGATTGCCAGATTGCTATTACTAAGCTCTATTAGGTTGTTATTTGTTATGTTAACCATTTATGCTGTGCACACAGCCACACACAAATCAATTTCAGTAAATCATGAAATAATGCTTGAAAACCTCAGAAAACTAGTGCTTGCAAATTATTTGTGCAAGTAGTAGTACTGTATATAAATGTCTTGATATTTAAGGTTGTCATCATTGTTTTCTGTGCAGGATTTTTCAAAGGGTGCTCGGTTGACAGAGTTGAACGTTTTGCTCAGTCAGACTCTCATGGTCTGTTCTTTCTCTTTCAAAGGCTCATATGCATAGCCTTTTGTGCTAATTTTCTTCATGATATTGTATCTTCTAAGGATACCGAGACTATTCATAGGCTTATTTGTGCTAATTTGCGTTATGTTCTGCTTGATGATATTTGTCCATGGATTTTGCGCTGCATGTCACTGTACCCTTTTTTTACACGTATACAGTTTGTTCATTTGATTTATGTGTATAATGGGAGTACATCAGAAAAGAAACAATCCTTTACTGTCCTTTAATTGGCCGATATTGCTCTAACCAATGAAAATACTTTTCTTTCCATAAGTCTGCTTAAGATAGAGAGCACCCTTCAGTGTCTCATACTCCCTCCACTCTCTTTTAGATGTCGTTTTAGAATGCGTGCAGTCAAACTTTGAAAAGTTTGACTACTGAATGCACAAAAAAATGGATTTGTCACATGGAAATGTTGTTACTAGAATTTTCAACTTAAGTACTTCCATATGATTCTATTTTTATGATTTTTAGTAACATATAATTTGTAAAACTAATGGTCAAAGGTGTGTATTGAAAACCACGTCGATGTCTGAAACAACAAATAAAAGAGAATGGAGGTAGTAATATGCTTGCTAACATTAAAGACTGTTGTATCATTTTGATTTTGTTGTCACAAGCTGTGTAACCATATGATGTTTTAGGTTGATATTTGATTGTTTAGCAATGTCAGATATAACACCTGGAGTTTGCTTCTGTGCTGTAGATTAGGCGCTTGAAGGAGCATTTGTTGAATGAACTGCCTCCGAAGCGCCGGCAGATTATTAGGTTGAAGTTGAAGTCATCAGATGTCAGGACAGCTACATCTTCTTGTATCAAAGGGATGAACACTAGCACATACAGTAATGAAACTCCTGCAATAATCTTGCCTGACAAAAGCAATGGTTATGAGGAAGCAAAAGTGGGAGAAGGTAACATTCATGGTGCTAATAGCACATATGAATCATATATGTAAAATCTTAATAACATGATCACCTTGCATCAATTGTAATATTATGTGCCTTTACTGTGCTGCAATTTGTAATGCATAGCTCATTGCATCAGACTGTTGTGATATTGAATGTATAATTTTATTGGGCTAAACTGAGGGGACTGGCTGTAGATACCAAAATATACTACAAATGCCACAACTTTGAAGTATTATCCAGTAATTTCATTGAAGCATGTTCATGGCATTCGCCATATGTGCAACACCAAACATGCCAGACTTGCAGCTGTGCATATGGCTGTTTGTGTCATGTTGCTATTGCACATGGCATGATGCTGATGCTATATGATAGTATGATACTGCAATTGGTACTATCTGAATTGGGATATATATTACAAAATATTCTTCAAAAAGAGCCCTTCTCCATAAATATCTATAGTTCTATACTAACAAAAAACATCAAAACCGACAAGACAAAGATCACCAGCATTTTCCTTGATTTGAACTGCCAAGTTTTGGCATTAGGATAATGTGTACCCATGTGTACCAAGTAAAAAAAGTTGGTGGAAGTGTGCAACTCTCTGTTCTAATATCAACTACTTTCCAAATGTAGAAAATTACTTGTTTTTTTCCAATTATTGTACTTGTTCTAATGTGTTGAACATGAATTGATTGAACATGAATTGTCATGATCACAACATTATGTCTTGTTTTGATAACCTACCATTTTTGAATCTTATGTATCATGTTCCACATCTCATAAATAATTCTTATAATTACATTTTTAAATGTAAAACAACTGTTAGCTATTGAAATAAAGCATATGTTTTCCATCACTTCAGCATTTAAGACTAGTAAGACCGGTCTGTCTGCTCCGTGTAAACTATTTGTTCCTTTCCTTTAATTTTTTTTATTTGCTCAGCTGATGGTTGCAAGAAATCTCCAAGGAATCTCACTCCACAAGAAATTGGTATTGCGAAAATACCTGGGTTTAGTGAGTGGTTCTCAAATCATTTCATCATGAAAGAATCAGCTGCTAATGATAACCTGGACTCCCAGTCTAGTTGCCAGAAAACGATAATTTTTGCCCATCATTTAAAAGTCTTAGATGGAGTGCAGGTAAATTCTTTGATATTTCTTGTAACTATACTATTTAAACTGTTACCATGATATTCGGAGTTTATTACTGTTACCATGCTCCAGAGTGTCCATATATGAATGCTATTTGCACCCCCATTGTTTTCATAATTGATGATAGCTTCTTGAACTGCAGATAAAGATTTACAATTACAATTACAACTATCATGGTTTATGTAATGTTGAACACGTAACTGGTATTTCGACCAAACATAGCTCAATATCTTAAAAAAGAATAAGAACCTCAGTAAGCTTCACTACCACCTAATGAAATAAAAAGTTCGCGTTCTAGAAGTGACTGAAAGAAATCAAATGACGTGTGTCCAGAAACCTATGGCCTATGGGGACTCATGTGAGTCGTAAATTGTAACACTGCCTTTTTCTATAAAAATGATCTAGCCATATATGTGCTTGATCTGACAAGATTTTATACAAGCTGATAACATCATATTCAGTACTTATTGTTACCTAGTATACTTGCTGTGAGAGTGTTAAGGTTCCCATGCTAGCTGATAACAGTTAAGTCTTGTGCTGGTATGGGAATTCTTGATCTGCAACCCGCTTCACGCGCACGTGCACACACAACACCACCCCACCAAGATAGTCCACTAAGTCCAGTAATCAGTTGAATACTTGACATGATCCATGGTTACATCCTTTCGCACCACCAATTGGGATTAATTGGGTGCATACTTTAACTTTATATATGGCATACATCATATTAAACTATATTATCTAATTTTATTATTTCTAGGAAAAACATATTCATACTTTTGACTGAAGTGTTTTCCTGACATAGGTGTTTGTGTCTGAGAATGGGATCAAGTTTGTTCGCATTGATGGCAGCACGCTTCCTAGGGAAAGGAAAGAAGCTGTTGATTCTTTCCGCCTTAATGCAGAGGTTGTCCTTTTCACTCTTCCTGATTCATACTTGCCTAGTCAATAACTCAATATGATGCTCCCTAAGTTTCTTAACTCCCAAACTGCTGAAGTGCTTATCCATCATTGACTTGTTTTTACTTTCTGCTAAATAGGTGAAGGTTGCAATAATTGGAATTACTGCTGGTGGTGTTGGTTTAGATTTCTCATCTGCTCAGAATGTTGTTTTCTTGGAGCTCCCAAAATCAGCTTCAGAGTTGCTTCAGGTCCTTAGCTTTTCCGCCCTTGCTCATACATTTTCTTAACCTACAGAAAGTAGGGGGGAAAATAACCAGGAATTTTTTTTGTTATTTTGTTAGCTATGCTGGTAAAAGAATTAAAATTGACATCTCAAATCAATTCAGGCTGTTGATGTGTTCGTGCATGCGTAATCAAGATTACTGCAAACCAAAACGTTTCAATTTGTGCCCATATGTGTGTTCACGCTTTCACATGCTGATTTTTATGTGCACTCTTGAACACATGCATGGTGCACCCTTCTGTTACTATTGTTTGAATGTGTTTTTAGTTTTTGAACTGTATACTGCATTTAATTGTTGCTAATAGGCTGAGGATAGAGCTCATAGACGTGGTCAAACAAATGCAGTCAACATATATATATTCTGTGCAAAGGTTAGCTCCTTTTCTTTTCTCTGTAGTCATGTAGTTTATTACTGTATTTTGTAATTTTGGAAATTATGACCTTAAATTATTCTGGTCTTGCAGAACACATCAGATGAGTCACATTGGCTTAGCTTGAACCACAGTCTGTTCCGTGTCTCAACATTGATGAATGGAAAGAAAGATGCTATAAGAGAGATTGAGGTAGGTGAAGGTCAAAGGTGAAGTAAATTATTTATCACAAAGTTTAGAATTTTCACCATTCATGGATGGTCTATGTTATACTATTTCTTTGGGAGGTTGGGAGGGGCTGTGCTACGTGTAGGCATGTAGCAACTGCATTTTTTGTACCGAGGTGCTTTGGGGGTTTGCAACAGCCAGGTTACATCCAATACTGCTAATAAATTACAGAAAAGCGAGCTGTACTGTCTGTAATCTTGAAAAACTGTATGGAATGCACTTATGGGATCATTTGCATCTGCCCCTGATCATTTCAGTTCCATATTTTGTGAGATAACGTTGATATCTTCCTTCTTTGCAAGGTTGATCAAGTTTACCACCTTGAGGAAATAAGTAAAACTGAGGAGAAAATAAAGCATGAGCTTCTTCCTTTGGAGAATCATAATGAAGGTAAATCATTTGGAAAATCAGTAACAGAGAATAGATGAACGAGTATCAATAATTATTACTAGCTGATTAATGAAAAGATAGTCTGAGTTATTTGAACCTCATACAGACTCTGCTCATGGATCAAAAGAGCTTTTAGAAAGTCATGATATGTCCGTTGAATGTCGCACTGGCATCAAAGATATGGAATTTGAATCAGATTTCACTATTAGGACAATTCCTCTACAATTCGAGGTACAAAAGAGAGGCTTCTTTCAAAATTCGACAATTGTTTACTACTCGATACTTATCATTCAGCATTCGCCAACTGACTCTGCTTGTGCACCTTACCCTCTTAGGATGAAAACCTTCATTCAGGCATGCAAAATAATCCAGCTCCAACAGCTCATGAAGATACAGCTTGTAATATTTTTTGTATTTCACAAAGTGCCACCTTATGCTCTTCAATTTCAAGTTGCAAATCAATAAAGGTAATTAAAAAGTGCTTGCTTGTATTATATGGCATTTTATACAATATATCTTATGCTGCATTGCCTCAAATATAACAGGCTCGTAGGAGGCTTTCTGCAAATTCTGAGACTTTAGGTCTTACAGAAACTATTTCAGATGGCCATATTCAAGTGGAGTTTCTGCGTTTTGAGGTTAAAACACTCTTGTACCTACTAGTCTATGCTCTATTCTTTTACCTTCTATTTATATGCTGTTATTATGACTTTTCTCACCTTCTGAAGTTATTTTCATATTACATTCTTTTTTGTCATCTCATTCCTTAAATTCCTCTAATTTGCCATCCCTTTCCACAGGTTAGCCAGCACACAGGTCGAATCCACTTGTATATTTGTGTTCCAGGATATGATTCAAGACCCAGACCACTTTTTGAAAATTTTCTACCAGAAGAAGTAGAGTCACCTTTATGTTCTAGTAATGTCAAGAAAGGAAGTAGTCAGTTCTTGAAGAGAAATCCTGCATTTTGTAATATGTTCAAGGCATTTGTAAAAGAATGGTTGGCTCTAAGACCAATTGATCAGAAGAAACTGCTGGGAAAGCCCTTACAACTTCCCTTGAGCCTTGAGTTGTGCTATCTGAAAAATAGCATCAACCACAGCACAAAAGTATGCACCTTTTGACTTCAATAGTTCTTTCTTTTTTCATCAAAAAAATAATTCTTTTTTTTTCCTTACGGACCAGCTTGGTTTTAGTTATGAATAGTGCACAAAATGTGCAAAAACAATGCCTGGTTTCCATTAAATTAAGCCTATCTATCTATATCATATGATTCTTTATGCAAATTTCTCTTATGTCCTAGAAGTTGCTGATGGTAAAGAAATGCTCCACTTCTATCAGAATTTTTAGTCAAGGACATTGCAATGTTTTCAAAACCATCTCAATGTGATCGCCAAAATTCTACTTTCATCTACTAACTTGCCGATGTGAAAGTAAAGAATTCTTAGACAATCAAAATTAGTTGTAAGTTGATTAAAAAAAGAATTAATAGTAAGTTACTAAGGGGCAATTTAGTGTTGCAGTGCTGTGCTGTGCTGCAGAATCTAGTTAGTCAGTATAATCTTTACCAATACTAGTATTTTTTTGGCTCTAAAATGGAACTTGTTTAGTAGTTAATGTATCCAAAAAAGCAAAATAAAACTGCAGCTTATAAGCCACCACAATGCCAAACTATTCCTGAGAATCTCATGGTACCTAGGATTTGCTTACTTGCTGCTACCATGCCATTGAGGTGTATAGCTTGCTAGTCTACGCTAGTCTGCTTTGGTGTCTTAGCATACTAGAATAATGTCACGGTTTACTGCAATCACTAGAGATCCTTATGATAGATCATGCCACTTCATTCAATGGAAGGGTCAAATGATACAATTTTTTTATACTTATTAGTCATTAGCATATAGTGTAAAGCAAGATTTATATGGGTGCCATTGTGATTGTAACATTTCAGGTTTCCCAGTACCTGCCAAAGTGTGTATAACGGTATAAGTATGAATATTTCATTTGTAGTACAACTTTATCTGGGAAGTTGATACTTATGCCAGACATTGAGTCCTTATTATGTGCCAAATTAAGAACTGATGAAATGAATGACAGAATAAGTACTTGGTGTTTGTTGGTTTGATCATGTTTCTTTTTCTGTCTGTTGTGATCTTCTTTCTTAGGGATTGCTTAAAGGGGGAAGCAGGAGGCGTATAACACCATTGAATGATGTTAGTAATCCTTTGCCAGAAAATGCTGAATGGAGAAAGGTGGTTTTACATAATGGCACAACTAAAGAGAGAGAGTACACTCAAGGCTGGAAAATTGATGATGAGCCTCTCTGCAAACTATGTCAAGGACTTTGCAAGTAAGATAATTTACTCCTGTACTTATTTCAAGGAGCCAACCGTGTTTTGTGGTAACAATGATGTTTACTTGTGTTCAGTGGAAAGCTTGCAAAGTCACCTGAATATTTTGAAGATCTATTTTGTGGTCTGGCTTGCTTCCAGGAATACAGGTTGAGAACCAGTGGCAGGGCCCTGCGGCAGGTGTGGGATTTTTTTCCTTCTGCTGTTAGCATAGATAAATAAAGTTTGGAGTTTCCCTGCTGTACAAATAAAGCTAATTTGCCAGCTGTACGTTCAAACATTGTGAACTATATAATGAAGCCTCTGCTTGTTAAATAATTTCTAGGCCCTGTTTCAAATAGAACGTGGTATATGCTCCCAGTGCAAGCTTGACTGTTTCAAGCTTGTCAAATATATTAAACCCTTACACAAGGAAAAGAGAGAAGAATACATCAGGAATGCTGCTCCAAATATTGCAAGTAGAAAGAAACTGTAAGTGCTGCACTCTGATACCATGCTTTTCCAATGTTTTGTGCATTTGTTAGCTTCTCTTTTGCATATCTAGGGGGTTGGCAGGGTACTGTGGTTCGAACTTACAAATATTAATGAACATGGGAGTAGTTAGCATTGTTAATTTGTCGGTTTGATGTGGATGGCATTTTCTAATACTGTACTGTACCACAGGCTAGATAAGCTTGTCCATGAACCGACTGAGGGAAATGCTTGGCATGCAGATCATATTATACCTGTATATAAAGGAGGAGGTACAGTATATGCACAAATTTTTGCGTTTTTGACTCTTAACTGCTAACAGCATGTCCTAATTTATCTGATTTCTGGCAGGGGAATGCACACTTGAGAATATGAGGACTCTATGTGTGGCTTGTCATTATGAGGTCACCAGAGCTCAGCACAAGGAGCTAAAAGAACTAAGAACAAAGGCTAAAGAGCATCTGAAAAATGCCATGAATCAGCAGAAGGATGAAGTTAGTCGTTTCTCTGGATTCCAAGTATCTTTGAACCTTTATTGCAAAATAAGAAGGAAATAAAAATTATTTAACCATTTTTCTGGAAAATCATCTGTCAATTCTTAAATCGCAATATGATTGTCTATTGAAATGCTAAGAGATAGTGTTTCCCCCTGTGCTTGAACAAGACACATAACGATATTTTTGTGGATAACACCTTTAGAAGTCAGTCCATTGTGTAGCAAATAGCTTGATTTGGACAGTCATACAATTCTTTTAGCTTTTTCGAACACACCGGTTCTGTTTCACTACTATTCTACAATGCTGACAGATTTGCTTAACTATGTGTTAATTCCCATTATTTTGTTTTCACTGTAGGCAAGTGAAGCAACAGAGGTAGATGACAATTCTTTGCTGGTTACCGTCCCCGGCAGTGCCTACTCCTGAGGACGTGAGGCTCCTGATACGCTCATAGAATAGGTGGTTCAATTACTAGATCATGAACATTGTACAGTCACTCTTCAACTTCTTCAAAAGGGCGCCTTTTTTTTTTTGCCTTATTGGACCCCTATATTTCAATGGTATTTCAATGGAAAACCATGAAGTAAGGGAATTCCATAAGAATGTATGTAACTTCCTAGTGTTAATTCAACTAGTCATTGACATGTGCATCCACACGGGCTAGCTACTTAGTTCAAGCTACAATATCTTTTCTGTTGTCAATACCTTCTGTGAATTTCATTCAATTTTATGAAGTTGGATTGTACTATTTTTGTTTAGCATTTTTAGCTCTGGATTTTAAAATTTTGGCCTTCTAATTTTTATTTTGAAATATATATTTGTTTTCACACTACACCTTTTAGAATTCTTTTAGTTCCAAATATATGTATATTTGGATATAACCTTTTCTTAGAATAATTTTCCAAATTTATATAAATAAAAATATTTAAAATTTTAATTATGAATTATATACATGTGACTACCACACTTTTTTCAGGAAAAAGTTCTCGATATCCAAAACCTATTTGTTTTTGGAACTTGTAATTTCGGTTTTATATATGTTTGTGTACTGTTAGAAATTCTTAATTTTTTTGGAAAATTTTAGAAGTTCACATATCCAGTTAGTGTCTCAGAAAACCGAAGACAACAGCCATCCAACTTGCTTGTCAAGTAATTAAGTTTGCAATGTGGTCTGGTTCCTTCCACCCAACCTACTTCTCGATTTTCTTTCCCTTTTCTGGGAGTTAAAGCCATATTTTGCACTATTTCATATCATATTTACAAAAATAATCGTATATATATCGTATTGATAAAAATATCGCTTCTACCGCTCGGTGGTGGGCGGCAGTACCCGTGAGGCGACACGCAGTGGGGCCACTGGCGGCAGGCGCCTATCGCCCCATCACCAGATGGCAAGTAGCCTGTCGTCCAGTGGGCAGACGGCAAGCACCTACCCTAATTTTTTTCCGTTTAGTATTTGTTTAAAATTTTAAATATATTAAATGAGCTTAACAAATTACGAAAATTTATGTATAGTCTTCTGGCATAACGTATCTCAAAGTGTAATTTTTGGGTAATTTTATCCATTGCGAATGTTGCTCAAAAATTCATACAATTTTGATACTTTTGCAAGTTTTTACATATAGTAAACCAGCACAAAAAATTACAAAATTTTATGTGAAACCTCCTGATATAGTCATAGTTATTGTATATTTTTTTAGAAATTTTATGTGGTCTGAATTTACCACACTTATTCGGGTTAACTTAATCATGAATTTACGAATATTTCATTATACATTAGGAATTTGTACAATTAAAAGTAATTATAGTAGTAAAAAATGCATCACACTGGATGCGATATGGCTCACTCATATGAGCCACTGCTATCTTCTCGTCGCGTTTGCCTCCCCGTACGTGGCCTTGTCTTCCGTCGCGCACGAGCATGTCCTGTTGGGTACATCAATCGGTCCGAAGGTTGCATCTCGGATTGGAGGAGGTATGGAGACTGTTCTGTCTCCTCAATGACCGGCGGTGGTCCAGTAGGTTGAGGTACATTAGGCTATGTCCGGTAAGGGTCGAAGTCGTCTAGCTAAGACATGTCGAACAGTGAGCCGCCCCGCAATAATGTCGTGCACGAAGGACTCTAGAAACTCCACTCGTGGTGCGAAGGAGCTCTCGCCCTAATCGTACGATGTGGCAGTGAAGCCAAAGGAGCTTTGCCCACCGAAGTGTCCAAACCTTGGGTATGCTGAGAATGCTGAGCTCTGCCTTGCGTACGCTGCAAACCCTAACGCCGTGTACTGCTCTCTGGAAGCATCTGGGAGGCCCGTGTCGTCATCGGTGGACTCGTTATCACCCCTATGTTGAATTGGATGTTGCAAGATGAAACTATATTAGTCACAATAAATATTTCGGATATACAATGCGTCTCATACCTCCTGAATGTGCAGCGAAGATGAACAACGGGGAGCGGCAGTCTGTGCAGGTGGTGCGGACGATAAAAGGGATGCATCTCGACGATGGACCTGCGGTGGGAGAACGCCATGATGTTAGTGGAACGCAAGGCATGATAGGAAAATAAAATGTAGGTTCATACATAAGTTACCTCCTTATCGGTACGGCGCACGGATGATCGACGGCTAGTACTACGACGCCATGCAGACTCAACAGATTGCGATGGCCGACCAGACTTTCTAGGTCGCGATGACCAGGCAGGTGAGCATGGTGTCCCCGCTGGGTGGCTCATGTGCGCACTGTGATCGGTGGAACGACTACAGCTTAGGTTGTGTACTATTTTTTGGCCTACTTTAGGATGAACTTCATAGTCTTCTGCAGGGCCGGTGGTGTCTCCGGGCTACTGATGGCGGCCTTCGACGCGCTTGTGATTCGCTGCACCCGCTCCAACTGAAGTGACATACGAAACAGGCTCAGTAACGAGTAGTATGAATTTCTTGAATGAAACGATAAGATATTTGAACTGTCTTACACTGTTATGCCACCACAAAGCGTTGTGGGGATCGATGGAGCGTTGCAGACGTTCCTTGTGCATGATCTGCTCAGGGCCATCTGGTGGAGGAATGGTGAGTATACTGCGTGACCGGGGTACGTACCATTCCAAGTACTCGTCGTACGTCTGGACGTCGTACGGAAGATGATCCATGACGACATCGAGGTGCACCCTTTTCATCCATGCCATTGTCAACTGCTGTTGCATTGGCCGCCAGTCTGTACCATGCCGACCAGCCCTTGATTGTCTGTATTTCCAGAATCATCGACATTACATAGCAAGACATACAAAGTGTATACAATAGTCGGATGGAGTTTGACTCACCGGTGTACGGCTTGCGGAAGGAACCTGTCGTCCAGAGGGGGCACGACCTGGTGCAAACCGAACTATCGCATCACAAGTTGTGGCGCGTAAGCCTGTATCATGTACGAAAACACCAGATGGTGTGTCGTCGCCATAGCTCCGCATCCTCCAGGCAATGCAGGGACATCCCGTACGGCGATACACGATGCATGAAATATACCATCCATAGACCCCATATGACGTCGCTATCATGCAACGACTCGAACTCGTGCCACAGCAAGTAGCACCTCGACGGTTTGCCCTTCGCCCACCGCAGACGGGCAGTAGTCCACCGGATGCCCATAGTGGGCTCGCCTATCAGGTCGGCGTACTCGCTGAACGGGTGCACTGGCGTCATAATGGTCGGACGTCCGATAGGGGAGTGCTCCCAGCTCCACAGCTGCAGGAGCACGTAGCAGATAGCCAGATTGGAGATACCAGCAGTGGCGTACTGGCAAGCGTCACATAACCCCCGATACGTGGCGCACAGAACCATTGATCCCTCAGCTGTACCGAGGCATCACCCCAAACTCTGCGTCCACCAAAGACTCGGCGAGGCCGATGAATTTGGCGTTGCAAATATCGTCGTGTGTGGCTGAAAACATGCTCCAACCAAAGTGCTGGATAAGGAACGCAACGAGGTGTGTCCTGACGACCTCCAGCGGTGCAACCTGCGGGCACACACTGAAATTATTCAGCCAAGTGCAGGGGACGCCACGAGCACTCTCCGGGATAGGCCGGCCGAACCGATCCGCCAGCCACTCCTTCCAGACGGTTGTGCAGGGGTTGGAATAAGTGCATCACCCCGAGAGGGAGACCGGTCAAGAACGCGGCGTCCTTCAGAGTGACCATCATCTCACCCCACTGAAAGTGGAATGTGTGCATCTCGGGCCTCCACCTGTCCACCAGTGCCTGGTGGAGACCAGCTTCGCAAAGGGCAATTAGCCTGTGGCCCACAGGGTTAGGACGTAGTGCTCGTCCAACACCTACGGATCCCTCCCCCACCCCCCGTAGCTTGAACGACGAAGGGCCAGCCGCGTCACCCGTCATCCATGAGTGGCAACGGTGTTTCTTATCGTACGAGTGTTCTAGAAGCTCCGGTAAAGCCAAACCTACCAATACATAGGACAAACCAAATATTAATGTGAAGATTAATAATGACAATAAAACTTACTCTATAATACAAACTATATTAATTATGACTAACTAAATAATAGTAATTATAACTACGACTACGGGAATAACGTCGAAAGTATGCTATAATAAATTATCTGTCTTTCGGGAGAAGTAATCAGCACTACCGCGTCCTCAATGACTTATGCACTACCTTCTCCAAATAATTAGCAACACACTATTAATTTTGAGAGTACCTTGCAACAAATGGGACACACGAAATATTAGTGCGAAGATTGATAATGACAGCAAAATACTACAAGTCAGTGATTACATGCGTGTAACTACATACGAATACTTCACTTACTTATCGATAATTTGATTACTTATCTGAAAAAATGACGAACTATTCATTATCGCCGTCCTTAGCACTGACTCATTACTTACCCCGAACTAACAAATTATGGGTATCGTACGTACACAAAAATAGTATAAATTATATCTAAATTACTACGACATACTTACTTCGTAATACAAACTACATTAATCACGACTAACTAAATAACACTAATTGACTACGATTACGGGAATAACGTCGAAAGCATACGATAAAAAATTACCTGTTTTTCTAGAGAAGAAATCAGCACTGCCAATTTTGAGCTACGCACCGGCTTCTCGAACAAATGAGCTACGCACTCCCAATTGTCAACGACAACCGCGACAATGACTTCTGTGATGAGTGACTGGGATGAGCGACGGCGAACTGCCAGAGGTTCGTATTTATGGCCGAGCGAAATGTGAACGTGGCGCTCACCCTGTACATTGAGGACCCATTATTACGAGCAGCGCTTCGGGTGAGGGGGGACTGCATCGTAACACTGACAAATGTGTAAATGAGGGAGCGGAAGAGGGGGGACGACACAGAAATAATGACATTAGTGCGAGCAAGAAAGCGCGCAAGGGGGGCACATACACAAAGAGTGATAATTGTGTGAACCAAATAGTAGCAAATAATATATAGCACGATTGGCCGACACATGCCACTTCAAAATATGTGTGACAATCATAAAACTCATGATTAAGTTAACTCAAATAAATGTGCCAAATTCAGTCCACATAGAATTCTCAAAAATTACACAATTACTATGACTGTATCGGGAGGTTTCACATAAAATTTCATAATTTTTGAAGCTCATTTCCTATATGTAAAAACTCGTAAAAATATCAAAATTATATGAATTTTTGAGCAAAATTCGCAATGGATAAAATTACCCAAACATTACACCACGAGGTATGTTATGTCGGGAGGCTGTACTTAAATTTTTTGTAATTTTTTGAGATCATTTGATATATTTAAAATTTTAAACAAACACTAAATAAAAAAATTAGGGCAGGTAAATCACCTGCCGCCCCCTCACCAGACGGTAGACTGCCTACCATCTAGTGAGGGGGCGGCAGGCGCCGGCGGCCGCTTCGCGTGTCGCCTTGCGGGCTCTGTCGCCCGCCCATTGAACGGCAGAAGTGATATTTTTGTAAATACGGTGCGCATATGGCTATTTTGTAAATACGATACAAAACAGTGCCAAAAGCAGATTTAATTCCTTTTCTGGTCCTTGACTCAGTCTACATAATTTGTAAATATTGGTGACCGGAGTAGTACTTGAATACGATTCTTCCTATGTATAGTTGCTATCCGTATATTACTATGTTACATGTATACTAGTTGAATGCCGTGTGTTGCTATGAATTTTTAAATTTATCATATTACATATTTTAAAACTCTTGGGTGGTAAAACATTTTATAATATGCATACAAACATATTCTAAAAGTTTTTAAATCCATCAAGTAAGTCGGAAGCCATCGATCACACCTCGTGGTCATAAGTCGGAAGACATCGACTACACCTCATGGTTGTAGGTTGGGAGTCCTCGAGCATACCCCGTTGTCGTAAGTCGGAAGTCATCGACCATCGTGCGTGATCGTAGGTCGGGAGCGGTCGACTATCGCTGGTGGTCATAAGTTGGCAACGGTCCACGATCGACCATGGTCGTAAATCGGGAGCCTTCGACAATGGCTCGTGGTCGTACTCGGAAGCTGATGACCATCGTTCATGGTCGTAAGTCGGAAGCCATCGACCAGTGCTTGTGGTCGTAAGTCAGAAGACATCGACCACACTTCGCGGTCATAAGTCGGAATACATCGACCAGTGCTCGTGGTCATAAATCGGAAGATGTCGATCACACCTCGTGGTCGTGAGTTAGAAACCATCGACCATCGCGCGTGATAGTAGGTTGGGAGCGGTCGACTATCGCTGGTGGTCGTATGTTGGCAGACCTTTGGTGCGCTTGTGCCCTGTCGCTTGACTATCGGCGCCAGTCTGCTCGGCCTCGACTTCCATCACAGCCCTTCGACATAGACCATGGCCCCCCTCGACCATGGCCTCGACTTCGACCATGGCATCGACTTCGACCACAGCCCCCGACTTCAACCACTGCCACCTTCGACTTCGACCATTGCCCCCTTCAACCACTGTCCCTTTCAACAACGATCCTTCGACGATGACCACTTCCCCCTTCGATCACGGCCCCCTTCGACCACAGCTTTGACTTCGACCACGGATCTTTGACTTCAACCAGCGCTCGTAGTCGTAAGTCGGAAGACATCGACCACACCTCGTGGTTGTAAGTCAGAACACATCGACCAACGCTCGTGGTCGTAAAGTGGAAGCCGTCGATCACACAACGTGGCCAAAAGCATGTTACAATCCATGGGGACTACGAGACCCTGTGGGTCTTACCGTCGAGGGTGGGGAGCTCGATCTCAGGGGTGACCTAGGGGTAGACTACGGGGATGTCCAACTCGAGGGGGAACTCGTAGCGGCGGAGGTTCTGGACGAACCAGCAGGTTGTAAGATTGAGGAGGCCGACTAGACGGGGGTGAATAGTCATTTCTAAAATTCTCTCTTTCAAAATCTATTTGAGCTATTTGGCTAAACACAAGTATATAATATAGAAGCTTAAATTAAATTGGTTTAGCACAAATAAAGCCAAAATCAAACAAGTTTGCCTAAGTTTACCAACAATACTAGGCTATATCAAGGTTTACAATTCTAGATTAACAAGCAATCAAATTAATTCTATGTATGTAAATTGTTTGAATGTAAATTGAGCAGAAGAAAAACAAACCACAAATGACACGGTTTCTTTTTACCGTGGTGTTCGGAGACTTTTCGGTCTCTCCTAGTCCATGTTGAGGTTAGCCCAAACGAATTGGACCGGCTCCACGAATTAAACCTTCCACTTCAATTCCATTAGTGGTACTCTTTCCCGCTCTGGGTAGGTGAGCTCCAACCTTCACAACTTTGTTGGGTCTTCTCACAACCTTTTTCAGAAGATCACCACGCATGACGCCTCCAACGCCGTCTAGGAGTCAGCAAACTCCAAGAGTAACAAGTCAAACCCCTCGCTTGACTATCACCACGTGCAACAAATGCATAAACTCAAATGGACACAAAGTCCACCTCTAGATGCAACACATGCAATCTAGATCCTCCCTCCTTACTCACAAAGTGTAACACATGCACTCTTGAGTGGAGAGCCTCACACTAGCTCAAAACAACAGAGATGAGTTCATCAACAACACCTCCAACCGGCCACAATGGGGTATTTATACCCCACATAAGAAAATTGCCGTTGGAGCTAAATCCATGAAAAATCAGGGGGACCGGAAGTACCGCAGGCCAATGGCCGGTACTTCCACACCTGTTCTGACGCGACAGTAACGGCTATTTCAGAGCTTCTGAACTAGCTGTTGGAAGTCGGCACGGAACTACCGCCGTACAAATCCCAGTAGTTCTGATGTTCGGAAGTTCCGCAAAGTCAGCGCGGTACTTCCGCTTGAACCAAAGCCGAGAGTTGGCGTTCTCTGGAAAAAGGTTCCGCTCAACCTTTCGATGCTTCCCACGTCCGGTAGTACCGCGCAACACATGCCGGTACTTCCGCCTTCCGGTAGTACCGCTCACACAGAGCCGGTACTTCCGACGGCTGGACGAGCTGCTCACCGAGAGCCGCTTAGACAACTCGCATCTGGTAGTACCGCGTAATACATGCCGGTACTTCCGATGTCCGGTAGTACCGCTCACACAGAGCCGGTACTTCCGATTTCCTGACAAGTGTAGATACCTCAACAGATTTTGCAAAACACATTTGCAAACTATAGTATCATGCACACAAGGATCAAGCATGATTCCCAACAAGTTGCAAAACACATTTGCACACTTTTGAAATCATGACACAAGGAATTGGTACATAGACTTCTCACATATGCAAAACTCATTCGTAAACCTAAGTCATATGCTACAAGAATTATACATGAGCTTCAACCATTTGCAAAACACATTTGCAAATATAAGCCTTATATCACAAAGAATGGACAAGGACTTCTAGCACTTGCAAAACACATTTGCAATACATAGACTCATCTTTCAAGGATTCAACACATCAGCTTCAACTATCTGCAAAACACATTCGCAAATATAAGCCTCATGCCAAGATGAGCTAGAGTAAGTGAGGTTGAGCCATCAACACATGATGAGACTCAAACTACTAGACATGACCCCTCTTAATATTACAGCAACTTATACTAGCAATCCGATCTTCCAACCAACCACCAAGATCGGTAAAAAACTAAGAACACATCCTTAGCCCTACCTAGTCATGATGCATCCTTTTCTTTAACTCCATCAACACATGATGATCTTCACTTGACTTGATGGTCAACACATGATAATTTTTTCTTAGACATGCATCAACTTATGATGCACCTTCTTCTTGATGGCCTTCAACACATGAAGTCATTTTCCATCAAGCCTTGATGATCTTCAACACATGAAGTCATCTCGTGTCCCCCTCATTTGTGGCAACTAACATATTCATCCAACTCATGGAAAATGTTAGTCCTCAAAACAATTGTCATCAATTACCAAACTTCACCATTAACACATAATAGAGGAACTAGATTCAACAATCTTTTATTTTGGTAATTCATGACAATCTCAATAAATAATAAGATAAAAATTGATTTGCGAGTATACAATTTATACACAACAATTGTATACTCGAAGATAAGCTTTAAACAATGCTTATTTATCTAGTTGTCATTAATTGTTGGGGAGGCGGCGACGGGGGGATGCAGCACTGTTGGGGGAAGTTGGGGGACTGCAACCAGACGTTGCCACGCAGGGAAGGAATTGGTGGCGACACTGAGGAGAAGGGGAGGAGGCACGACACGAGGGTTCGGGGAGAGAAGGAGGCGGCGGTTGCAGGAGGTGGAGTGATTGCGGGAGGCGGAGGATGCGAGGAAAGAGAAGAGGAGGAGCGCGGCCCACGCGTCGGCCTGACCTTTTCTACAAGGAGCAGAAGAACTATCTACACGCGAATCTGGACTGCTGATCTTTGATCGGACGGCTGAAAAGAGAGAAGGGAGAACGGACCGACGACCATCAACTCACATTTTTAAGTAGTAGAGATTTCGAGGTTAGATTTCGTATCTTCGATCACATAGACAGAGCGAACCAACGTATTACATATTTTTCTTTTTGTAATTTCTAATTTTGACCTCCTACGATTAACACATTATTTTTTACTTTATAAGATATATCATATATAGATAATCCTTCGCTTAATTACCCGTTGCATTTTTATTTTATACAAATCTCAAATCCCCTCTCAACAACTAAAGTGCTCATTGAGACTTTTTTTTTCTTATTCTCCCAAACGCATGGTGTCTACAGTGTCACCTGTTTTTCCCTTCACCGACCGAGATATTCTTTCGGATCGTGCGACAATTTGTACTCTATAACCTGCCACTAAATTCATCTCTAGATTGTCCGCGGACACCAAACAAACTCCTACTCTAATCGTCTAAGAAAAACACCTACTCTCTTTATATCACGGATAGATATATGGTTTGTACTTATGAGTAAATATTTGCACGGACTGTTCTCTTTCTTATTCCCAACACAATATCACCAGATATATGATACTCATTTTCCTCTACCGTTTTGTTCGTCCCATGACCTTCTTAGTGAAGATCAAAATACGTCTTCTAAAAGAAAATGGATAGAGTATTTACTTAAGTGTATTACCTAATATTTTATTAGCAATATATATGTTCTAGAGGGATTAATACCTAATTGCCAAGCCATCTCCTCATGCATGCACGTGTATTAGCTATAGTGAAATGCATGGACAAGCAAATTTGACGTACTGTTTGACCTTGTAGCACTGTAGCATCTTTTTTTCAATTTGGCCCTCGGACGCTCTTAATTATTTGCATATATAGCTCCGTCTCCAAGCTCAGTAGATGCGGAGGGAGTGTCTCCTACCGCGCTACCTCGCTACTGTAGCGTCTTTTTTTCAATTCACCCCTCTGATTGCTGGCATCGGTCGGCCAATAGATCGTGAGGAGGCGAGTTGGTGCAAGTGGTGCAGCAAGTGGTGAGAATGATGAACGTAGAGATAGTTCAGGGGAGATTGAATGCGTGAAGATATGATGACTAGTCATTGGGCCCTAGGACTATGTGTCAAAGCATGTGGGGATGTTTTGAGGTGGAGGTGAAGACGCTATCAAAGGAAGGCGCCCAAAATCTTCGTCGAGGGTATTTTGGTAGTTAGCTAAATATCGGGTTGGTGCCTTGATCAAAACCGCGGTGCGGAGAGGCGCACAAGAGAAGTGGTTAAGGTCAAGCAGAGCTGAAATTGCTGATTGGATCAATCACTAAAGGTTTAGCGGGTTAACTCTTGTAAATACTTTGAGAAGCACGTGTAAGTGTGTAAAACCTGCGTTAGTGGGGTTAGCAGGTTTCCCGTATGTCTTAATGGGTTGGACCCATTAGGGTTTATGGCTGCTTATTAAAGAGGAGAAGAGGAGGTGTTAAATCAAAGGATTCTAGGGTTGAGGTTTTGTTGTTTCACCTTGCCTCTTTCCATGGTTTGAGAGAGAGTTTGAGAGAAAAGAGTGGTGTTTTGTAAGCACCTTGTAATCTCTATAGTGTTGTAATCCTTTCTTTCTTTGTGGTTATGAAGATCAAACTTTGACTCTCAAATTGCTAGTTGTTCATGTCTTGAACTTTACTTGTATCTTGTGTTCTTGTTGTGTTTTCTTCTCTCTCGAGTTTTCTTTTGGTCTTGCTAGAGCCATGATGAATAAGAGGAGCTAGAAGATCCTAATTGATCAATCGTTGCCCATCTAGATCATTTCCATAGCAAGAATCAATATTATACCTGGTCCGTGAGTGTTTTTGAGAGCAAGATTTGTGATTTCGTGATCGAGAGAGTTCTAGCCAGAATTCTTTCTTAAATTACACTGTTAGAATATGTGAGAATAGATCTTGAAGACTTTCATGTCTTTTATCCTCACTAGTAAATAGTAATTTGAGGTCTTGGGTTTTTTATGTTCTTATGGTCTAGATTTGATTCTCTTTAATTTAGTGAACATGAGCCTAATAATCTTATGATTTTGATTGGTTTAGAATTCTAATGTATTGAACAAGTCTCATGCAAAATTTGAAAGTGTTTTGGATAAGATTTGAGCAAGTTTTGACATTTGAGTTTGCTCTGAAAGGTTTTTGGATTTAGAAACAGGGGACCGATCAGACTAGCCTGGACCTGTGGTCAGACCGGCCCCAACGATCAGACCACCCTTATCCTTGCGGTCAGATCGGCAGTGACGGTCAAATTGGTTTATCAATGGCAGTCTGACAACAGAAGATTATTAATTTTATTGATTTAGGTCTGTAACTTTGTTTTATTAAACTTAGTTAGTGTAATCTAAACTTAGTGACTTGTATAATCATTTGAGTAAATATTTTAAATACAGTGAAAAAAATTCAAAAATACCTCTAGAATTACCGGCATCGGCCCTACAGTTACATAGCCTCACTTCCGTCGTTTTATCTCTAAGGGAATGTTAACAACATCCTACAATAATCATACACAATACTGGTCGCAGATGTATTTTAGCGGTGACAATTAATTGTCGCTCGTCCACGGCATCCATCCATGATCAAACACCGAACACCCATGTGATTCTCTCTCCTACCGGTTTTTAACTTGGCTTCCATGCATGGATTTCTCCTTCCCCCAAACCGCACCCATCGCCCCAACAAAACCTCCGCGCAGAGCAGATCACAATCTCCGCTAGCTTCGCCATCTGCTTAACCACACCTCCCTACCTTTCCTCCCCTCTACTCCTTCAGCTCTCTGCTCGCTCGCTTGCTCTCTCTCCCCTCCCAGATCTCCAATGCTCGCGGCCGCCGCCTCAGATCTTCCTCCCGATCACCTCCCGGTCGGTTTCTTGATCCCTGGATCTTGAATTCCAGCTTCTTGATCATGGATGCCGTGGAGGAGTTTGCTGTTTCGGCGATGCATAGGTGTAAGGTGTGCGGGAAGGGGTTCCAGTGCGGCCGCTCGCTCGGCGGGCACATGCGGTCGCACATCTCGCTCGGGGAGGCAGTGGCAGCCGAGGTCGACGCCGACGACGAGCTGAAGCGTGTTTCGGTGAACGGCGGGCGGAACTCCAATGGCGTGGTCGGGTACGGGCTGAGGGAGAACCCCAAGAAGACGCGGCGGCTGTCCGACTTCGCCGACGAGGAGGAGGAGGGTGGTGGTGATGATGGCGAGCACAAGGCGTGCCGGGAGTGTGGGAAGTTGTTCTCGTCGTGGCGGTCGCTCTTCGGGCACATGCGGTGCCATGCATCCGGCGCGAGGGTTCACGACGACGAGGACGTGGACGTGGAAGAGGAGTTCTTCGCCGAGGAGGCGGAGGCAGAGGAGGAGGGCTCGGTGGCGCCGATGGAGCTGTCGGCGCCAGCGGCCATGACTGTGATGGCCGCGCCGCCGAGGCGGAGGCGCCGGTCGATGCGCGTGGCGGCGCCGGCCCCCGCGCCGCATCCGGTGCTGAGCGGTTTCGAGAAGGAGCAGGAGGACGTCGCGCTCTGCCTCCTCATGCTCTCGCGCGACACCAGCCTGTGGATCTCGCCGGTCAAAGATGAGCATTTGCGGAAGGAGGACCACAAGAAGACGACGGCGAAGCAGGTGTACCTCCCAAGAAACGGCTATGATTACAACTCCGACGACGATTCAGCTCTGCTCCAATACGGCGACGCCAAGATCAAGAACGACCGTGGCATCGACGTCGGCAAGAGCAAGAAGCGAAGGACCAGCTATTACACTCCCAATTCCAGCTCGCCGAAGAAGCAATGCGAGGTCGTGCCGACGAAGCGCACCCGCTACGAGTGCCCCGGGTGCGGCAAGGTGTTCAGCTCCTACCAGGCGCTCGGCGGCCACCGCGCGAGCCACAAGCGGATCAACACCAGCTGCAGCGGCCCCAAGGTAGCCGCCCCCGCGCCGGAACCGAGCGTCGAGGCGTACACCTCGTTCAGCACGCTGTCCCCATCGGCCTCACCTGACTCGGTGGCCACCGGCATTGGTGCCAAGAAGTCAGCGGCGGCGCCGGTGGAGAAGTTCGAGTGCCCGGTCTGCTTCAGGGTGTTCGCGTCGGGGCAGGCACTGGGAGGGCACAAGCGGTCGCACGTGATGACCGCCGCGTGCTCCGACGACGGCGAGCTCTACGGCAGTGCTAGTGGCAAAGCAGAGCAGAAGCAGGAGCACTCAACGGTGGTCACCGGGTTTCTTGATCTCAACTTCCCGCCGGCTCCATCAGAGGAGGCTTGAAGCTTGGTCGAGCTGTACTGATCCAAGCTTGATCCGCAAATTGAGGTGATCAATGGGGATGTGTACAGATTCAATTCATTTCATTCTTTTCAACCTCCATGCTTAAGGGGATAAATCTTCGAGGAAAATGAAGAAGAGTTCGAAGAAGTTTTCTCTCGAGGAAAATGAAGAAGAGTTCAGAGAAGTTTTCTCAGGTTCCATCAGTTTTTTACATTTTCTTTAGATTTTCTCTTCTTTGAAGGGACTAAATTAATAATCTTATGATAATCTGAGCTCATAGAGCTTACAGTACCTGAGCTGATTCAGTTAATGATTTCTAAGATTAACTCAAAAGCTGTTATTTTTACTTGGTCACAGTGTTATTTTTAACTTTGTCATCTGCTTGCTGTTAGCTGCTATCCATGTAGTAGTAACAGATCCCCGTGAATTTCTGGGTCAATGCTAACTTTTGCTCTGTTCCTACTTTTGCTGCACTAATCTGAGATCTGCCTTGTGCGAGGCAGGAGCAGCTTAGTTGCAGCCTCAAAGTAACCAATTGCTTCAGTTGCTGCATGCTTAGTACAGCAGTACTGTCATGCTATTGGTTGGTGGCTGTGAGCGACGTTGTCCAGAGAGAAAGCAAGCACAGCAAGAGCATTGGACCCCAACCTCTCTCTCTCTCTCTCTCTCTCTGACAACACAACAAAGAAATGTGCAATTGTGCATAGAGAGTGCATTGTGCAAGCGGGGTAGAAGTATGTGAGCCAACTAAAAGAGGAGAGCAGCAAGCAAGGGGGCGAATAGACTAATGGAAGCTCAGAAGCTGCAATCTAGTGATGAAATGGTTGGGTTAGTACAGTGTAACAACCAAATCTTTATGCAGAAATAGGTACTAAAGAAAAAGGATTTAGCATGCATGTGTGTGCGTGTGATGGCATGTGGTATCAATGCAGGGGTTGTTCACTTGTCCACCAGAACACAGGAGGACAAGCCTTCTCACTCACCATTCCGGTGTATTTCTCTCTCTCACCCCCACTCTTTGTTGCTTTAGCAAGCCTGCAGCTAGAGATAGTTTATGTTTTCATGCCATCTTTCCCTCTCTCCTCTCTTCTCTCTCTCTCCTGAGGGAGAGACAGGCACAGACAGCTACACAAACATTGTGTTGTTCATCTCTCTTTCTTGCCCACCTCTTTGAACTGGTTTGCCTTGGGAGGCACACAGGACACTAAGGTGGTCTCTCTGTGAGGGGGAACTTGCTATAGCTCCTGCAAAATTCTATCCATTACAAAGCAGAGAATTGGCTTCAGCCTGCAGGCCGTCTCACATTGGTGTCTTGATTCTTCTCTTGTTTGAGACGGAGTTGTTATTAGTTGGACACATTTCTATCTGCAGGTCACATCGTGTGCAATGGTATATTCCTTGCTTCGATTCAGTAAACTGCCTTGGAAACAATGTTTTGTAGGTCCATATGGTATGTGTTGGCTATCATGTACTAGCTCTCATCAAAGTTGAGAAGGTTGATTGCCAAACGGCAAGCAAAAATTGCAACGCTTGATAGTTAAGAATTTTGAGACGGCAAATTAAATAGGCGTGATGGCTGATGGCCATCTCCAAGCACCTCCTTTTATCAATGCCAATCAGATGGGACCACAATCTTGTGCTGGCCTTCTGCTCCATCCTGTTTGGTGGAGCCCTCGATGTTGGTAACCCACAAGTCAGGCAAAGTTTCTTGTTTCTGTGGTGCTAAGATTGGATGATGGCCTGAATTGACCACAGTTATCTAGCAGAACCAATCAGTTTGTGCTCTGAGAATAAAGAACCTCAAGTCTGCAGACTAAAGTTGAGATAGTCGATGTGCTTCAAGCCAAGGTTCATAGTACTTGTCATACTGTCTAGTTGCTGCTTATAAGAACTCTGTTTCGGAATATTATTGGGAAAAGGGCATGAGAAGGTATAATTCACCGAGTTACCTATTTAAGATATATGTAAAGTGATTAGCTTCCAGTTGTTTTACCATTAGACCACGGAGTTACTGGTGTCAGTCATGAGCAAACTTCTTAGTCTGAAAGCTTTCTGAATAGTATGGTCTATGCAATTTTCCTTTCAGAGAGTATGGGTACAGAGTTACAAACACTCTTTACCTAACTTTCCAATAATTGCCAGCAGCTTTGCCTGTACCAATCCAGTTGCTCTTTTTTCTCGAAAACGCATGAGCGCTGCGTTTCATTCATTAAGCAGAAAAGGTACAAGACAAAGCCTGAAAACCAAGGGAGTTCACGCTACAAACAGGAGAAGAGGGGATTGGAACCCAATCCAGTTGCTCTGACTTGAACTGAAGGCCCCAAACAATATAGATCTTTTCCGAACCTCCATCCCTTAATGAGTTACTTCGCAGTTCCAATTTCACTCCAAACCAAACAGCATGATCCTTGATCAGCAACAATGTCCCTGGAATAAAGCTAGTCTTTTTTTTTTAAGTTCGGAACTAGCAGTCCATCACATCCTTGGAATAGCAGGCACCACAAGCCAAAGCCTAGAAAGAAATGAGCTATCACAAGCTTTTGCATCTAGCCAAAGGCTCAGGTCACACTCCAACTTGTGAGAAAGATATACATGTAAAGAAACAAATATCTCTGGGAAATAACTTCCCTGCAGAAAACAATGAAAAAATACTCCATGAAACAAGCCATGACCATGAGAGGTTCTATTTGTGGTTCCCACAAATTTGTGCGGCTTAACCAACCAAAACACCTCTCACCACTTCAGCAGAAGCCATTGCTCTGTTGCCTTCTAACCACTCAACCAACCTATCTTTAGCAGTCAGCACAGATCCAGATCTGCCTGCCTGATTCAGTGATCAGTACAATGTTGCTAAAGTTAGACGAGAGAGGGCTCTGAAAGATAGGAGCTCTAAATGTGTATTTGTGACCAGGTAAGTAGGCAACCGCTAACTTGAGCATGCCATAAATTGTAGCTAACCAATTTGACTTTCTAGTGGGTTTTTTGTGGCCTAACAGAGGTGTCGAAAGGCGCTAATAACTCGGCACACTATTAGAAGATACTGGACTAGCAGAAGCAAAGGTAGACTCCACCATATGTGATTCAAGAATGTAATAATTGGAAGGGTCGATTAGTTAGTGAGCAAGGTCACACCAGCCAAGCTTGGGGGATACTCTTCACAGGAAAAGCTGAAGCTTTTACATGCCCTGAAATATGTGACAATCATTCGTAGCACTATCTCGCTAGCAAATATGACTCTCATCAGCCATCATCTCATGTCATGCTACTTGCTTTCAGTACACCGTCATCGGGATGGTTAAAGAAATAGAAGTTTTTTTAACACATAGTTGGGAACATGAAGAAGCTTTGTAAACTAAGAAGATATAGCAGAATGATGCGAACCAAACAAACAAACAAAAAAGACAGTGAAAATTTCCAAAACCATGCTCCATTACGATGCTGACATCTACATGGCTCTGACCACCAACACAAGGCTGGTGATCGGTTCGGCTGAAAGCTGAAGGCTTATGGCTGAAAACACTGTAATTGGTGAAAAAACATCAGGTGAGAGGGTTTATTTGACATAATTAAATTTTAAAAAATTAAAAAATATAAAAAATATGCTAGCCCATCACAGACAACGCAAACGAATATAAGAAAAAAAGAACCGACAAAAAATCTCAAAAAAAAAGTAAAAAATTCAGAAAAAAAACAAAATTATGAATAGTGCAAAAATAAGCTTAAGCCAATAAGCTTAAGCTATATTGAGCAGGGCCAATTTAATAAATAATGTAGGCATCATATACTGGCTCCTATACAGGAAGACGAGGGAAACTCCACATAGCACAAGAGACTGGGATCATGTAAACAAACTAGCCAACTCAGAAAGAAAAATAGCAGAACTTGCATGTCAACGTCGGTGCATTATACATTATATAATATACCTATAGTTGCCATCTCTGCCGTAGAGTTTGAACCAAGAAGTGTCTTGGATCATGTGTGGTAGCCTTTTTTCCCCCAGAAATTGTCTCAGAGAAGTTTATGGATGCAGTCTTCAGCTTCTTATTACATACAAGTGCTTTTAGCTTGCCTGAGTAATCTTTCAGGCTGCACTCCGTGAAAATCCAAGGTGCCTGAACCTCACAAGAGAAGCAGTGTGCAAAGTGCACAGCTGCCTGGAATGATTCTTCGCGCGCACATGTGAAAACAGCAAAATCGCTCGCTTTGCAAAGCATCGACACGACCGTCGGCTCGATGATTGCATCGTTAGGAGAAAATAGATCGAATATATCTCATCACACACCAAAGGCACAATGCGATAAGATTTGGCATGCAATGTTGTTGATGTTACCCCCCAACTTACTTCCTCGTATCCGTACTGCAATTATGCAGGTGACAAAGTATAGCTCGAATCAAAATCAATTGTCGCTTCGAGTGAAATGCGTCACCTTTCGACTGCGGATCGAAACATTGGTGAAAGAGGATAGCAGGAAAGCTGCCCAGCAAATAGGATTAGTACAACTCCCACAGAAAAAGGAAGTGAAGTCTGACATTAGAAGCAAAGGGTTCCCCACTAGCATCTGTCAAGTAAAAAAAAAAGGGTCAAAGTGATCCATCGGCATCAGACATTGTCAATTCTGTTTCTATTACCTGCATTTTCTGAACATCCAGGTGGAAGGAAGGATTCCATACAATCACAAACCGATAGTAGCAGTAGCCAGTTACGCAGTTCACCCAATCATCCATCCCAATTACCAAAATCTTTAACAATGTCGACGTCCTGCACTCCTGCTTCCCATGCATGGGAGAGCTCAGCACTGCAAATTTTCAGGTCGCAATGGCCGTTGAAGGGGGGGCATTTAGAGAGAGTGAGACCTACCTGCGCCATCAGCTACATACATCCCGTCCAGGTTCCTGTAGTTGTCTCGGGTATCATCGCGCATCATGCGAGCATGGTTATAGCAGGGTGAACCCGGTGACCCGGTCATTTTGGCCCTCAAATGATGAGCATGTACTTGTCATGTATGGATACGAGTAGACTACACTAGCATAGATTAAAATTTTCTACCGAATAAATTAGAAAATCATATGAATAAGATATCATAGATCATTACCAATAAATACGTAGGAAAGTAGAATTGAAGCAACCAGCTCAACGTAGCGTGCGTCGGTGTAGTGAAAGCAGTCGATCGTCCTTCAGCCAACTGTCTCCTCCTTGTGATCGTCCCGATTAGCGCCGCAGTCGCAGCAACGCTTCTACTGAAGTCCATATGTCTAGAGATAGAACGTCGTGTATCGGTATGCTAGCATCCGCGTGTATGGCAGGGTTTTAAGATGTGGCAGCTAGGATTTTGATGAATGTATCTCGGGATACCTTCCTCAGCTCCACGCCTATCTTAATATATAGCCTCCAATCGTATCCTTATTTGATACCATTAGAAATCTTATCTAACTTAGAGAGTCTCTGATCAGATTCTTATTCAATACGAGTAGAGACCGTATCTCACTCAAAGAGACTCTGACCAGATCCTTATCTAATATGAATAGAGATTGTATCCCACTCAGAGTCTATCATCCGGACCCTTATCATTCTAACCTGTTAAGTGTGCAACACTGTATGTTCATGTATATTCGATCATGACCCAAAAACTCCCTTCCGGTACATAAGTCAGTAACGGTCCTTAGCAGAATACAACGACTTCCAAATATGTATAAAAATCATATCGGATGAACATATAGTGCTAATGTACTGATCCCTTTACCTCACGATATGAGATTGAACTCAAGACAAGAAATGTGCCATCATTTGATAGCTCAATCCTTCACTCAAATCTGTATTAGATTACTCAGTTTGTGATTGATTCATCAACCATATTCAGCATAGGCATGCATTTTCTTAATCTAACCACATCATGGGTCCAAAGATATCTTTTCTGTTATGTACAAAGGGCAAATTACATCTTAATCAATTATATTTCTTTACATGTTTCATAGGAACCCCAAAAGTTACCTTTATGACCATCCAATTACGGAATAGTATTTGACAACCTCTAAATAAACTATTATATATACAAGAAACTACGACAATCTCCGATCTAAGGATCCTATACATACTATGAGACCAATTGATAACATTTAAGAACATAATAATTCGCGTATTGTCTCATGGTATGTTAACTCAACATCATATTTTTTAACATGTGTTCATATTATTGATTTGATATCCCCATATCTATTATTCGTGAAATATGATTATCAATCAATACATATGTTGATCTATATATCATAATTGTCCTATATAATAATATAAGATTAGAAATAATTTAGAATAACAATAAAACATGAATAAAAGAGTTCCACAAACAAGACATATACTTGTTAATCAATACGAAAGACATTTATTCAAGGGACAAAATAATGTGTTATTGAAAATATCATAAACATAGAAGCGATACAATTATCCCTATGATTATCTCTAAGACATATCACTAACACACCCTGCATGCCTCCGTTTTCCACATGATTCTTCAGATTTGATCCCATGAAACTTATGTTGAGACACGGCAATATTTTTGGTCGAAAGTGCCAAATGTTTGACAAAAGTGGGGTGTATGGTTTATTTTGTTTGTTCTTAATATATAGGGGTAGAATAGAAAAAATGACTTCATTTTTATTTGGGCTACAGTAAGTGGGACAACTAATAAGGGTCTGTTTGGTATGCATAAATTTTACAAAAATTTTGTAAGAATTACACCGTAAACAGTTCAATATTTCAAGAGCATAAGAAAATTCCCTGCCAAAGGGGCCTAGAATTGGTTAGCGTCTTAGCGGAGAGCAGTAGATGTTGCGTTGACCGTCGGATGTAGATCAGACAGGTGAGATTTTAGTGGGAAAAATGTTTTTATAGGGCCTGTTAGCTGCAACTTATGGCTTTTGGTTGAAATTTTTAAGTTTTAGCTGTTTACGATATAGATTACGGAAAGAGATACTACTTGCGATTTTAGATGGTACAGATGTTGGGCTTTTAATGTGTACATCGTTTAACTTGTAGACTCCGTCGTGAGAAAATACTCTATTTGAAAGTTAGATACTATAGCAAAAATCAAAAATAAAAAACCGTCAGCTTTGAAGAAAAAGAACATGCACTATCCTTATTTAGGTCTTGTTTGGAATCCAGAGAAATTTCATGAGCCGTAAAATTTCTACAAAATTAGCGTGAAATTCCGGGCTAAGAAACGGGCCTAACCTTCTCACCTACGCTTCGAGATGTCCAGTTAATCGCCCAGCACTCGAACTTTCCCTTTATCGTCTCTCGGCGGCGGCCATGGAGGACGACGACGACTGCCCTCCCCTCGCCGTCGAGCTCCCGCCGCAGACACCGTCTCCTCCGGTACCCGCTCCCTCCGCCGACGCAGCCCCTGCCTCGCCAGTCGGCGTCACCGTCATCACTGGCTACCTCGGCGCCGGCAAGTCCACGGTGAGATTTTCCTCCGTGCCCTAAACGCCCCCCAATTGCTGCTCCCTCCGCCCACTGGGTTTGGAGAAGTAGGTATGCTAGCTATTCGCTATACAGAGTCGTACTGATAGGACACCTCTAATCTCTCAAAAATTGGATCCTAATTTAATCTATCTTGGACCTACCACGGTTACTAATTATAGCATCATCCCTACAGTCCCTCTTGTCAGCTGTCATTTGCAATTCAGGTTTTGTTGACGTAATTTATATTTTGTAGTGTATCTCACCTTAACATTTCTCCCAGTGGTACTTTTGATGGAGTGTCGTGTAAACATTATCAGACAATTTGTTAGTTTAGATAATTGGAATTCTATGGGTTAACTGTTGCTCTCTGAACTGGCAACTTTCAGTTAGTCAACTACATTTTGAGTGCACAACATGGGAAGAAAATTGCGGTAATACTAAATGAGTTTGGAGAGGAAATTGGAGTTGAGAGGGCAATGATCAATGAGGGGCAAGGTGGTGCACTTGTTGAGGAATGGGTGGAGCTGGCAAACGGATGTGTTTGTTGCACTGTAAAACACAGCCTGGTTCAAGCACTTGAGAAGCTTGTGCAGAGAAAGGAGAGGTAAATACAAATATTTCTATCTATGTATGGATGCTTTATGTATAATATAGGATCCTATAAGTATGTGCCATACTATTATAACTTGTTTGTTCTCTGATTCTCTGTACCTTTTGATGTGTTGATCCTGATAAGTTCTGACTTGATATTGATATTCGGTTTTTAGCTCAGAACTATGTATATCATGCTTATTCATGAACAAGGGACCAATTCCTTTGTTGCTAAGATGGTTGGCTGCCTGTTCTAGTTCTACCGGAAATACTAGAATTTTAGTTTAATACTTTGATGCACTATTGTGTTTATGCTGTGTACTGATTAAAAAAAATGTCTAATGGGTCATCTTCAACGATACTTTTCTTTCCTTTTTTTGGGTCAAGACTTCAACAATACTTTTCATCATCAGTAGTTTTTTTCCCTGAGAATATTAGAGGTTGGATTTGATCGTAATGCTTTGTGAATTATGATGATGTAAATTCAAGTTAATTGTCCTAATTTGTTGGAGTCATTCTATGTGCTGCAGAATGGACCACATATTACTCGAGACAACAGGATTGGCTGATCCTGCACCACTTGTTTCTATTCTTTGGCTAGACGATCAATTGGAATCATCAATTAGACTAGACTCTATCATTACGGTTAGCTCAACCTTAACTTTTTTGTTGCCACAGTTGTCAATCATCATTTGTCAGAATGAGAAAAAACTGTTGCTAATGACATGCATAACATAGCCTTGTTGTGCACTTTCTCCTTTATCCTTCCCATTCTTACAATATCTTACAATTTTTTTTATAATTACTTGTTTGTTTGCTCTTACAGTTTTGAAAAGTGTCTGTCTATTTAGATCACAATTGAAAATACCACATCACATTGGACTATTTTTTACTGCTTGTCCACAGGTTATTGATGCAAAAAACTTCAGGCTGCAAATTGATGAGCACAAAAACTCTTCTTCATTCCCTGAAGCATTTCATCAAATTGCATTTGCGGTAACTTGTCCTCAATGTTCTCTGATTTTTACCGTTTCATGGTTTCCTTTTTTTGGGTCTTTGATTCAGATTTTGGAATTCCTTGTGTTGATGCTGCTGAGACCGAAATTCGTCATGTTTGGTGAAGTCCAAAATCCAAACAACTATAACAAAGTGTTAAAATCCTATGTAACAGGATGTCGTGATATTGAACAAAATTGACTTAGTAAAAGACAATCTCGAGGATTTGGAAAGGCAGATTCATGAAGTCAATGCTCTTGTTACAGTGGTGCGGTCTGTCCGGTGTCAGGTTGACTTAAATAAAGTATTTGACCAGCAAGCATATGGTGCCAAGGTCAGTAAGCTAGTTAAGAGCTTACATTCAGCTATTTCTTCTTTGTATTCAGCGCGAAGAAATCTAGAATTGTTGATTGGTAATCAGTTGTTTTATTAAGTACGATTTCAATTCTTGTCATGCTGACACATGGAAACTAATTATAGTCATGCCAACATATGGGAACTAAGTTATTTAGATGTATAGTGTTATACCTGATCTCTGGAAACTCAGATAGTTATTCTCAGAAGGTCATTCGAACTCTATAACAATAAGCTTCTCAGCAAAATATAGATTCATTTAGCATAAAGTTCTTAAAATTTTGGCTAACCAATAAGTCAGTGAACTATGTTTTTTGAGCATCTATGTGCTCATGCTAACTAGCAATTATTCCTGTAAATTGAAATATATAACATATCCTTCCTAATACTTCATGTACCCTTTAGGGTGAAAGTATTAAACTACTCATCAACACTGTTCTTATAGCATCTGAATTGTAAGAATCGAAATGAAAATCAACAGAACATTGCACGATGCTAATTCATTTTCCCTTTTGATGAATTATTCTAGACGTGTACATTGATTTGTGGATCAGTTTTTTTTTTTGAAGTGAACCACACTGGCACACTGAGAATCTTGATATAACTGTCAACTTCCTGTCCAGGCAACCAACCAAAATTCAAGATAAGAAAGCTTTACTTGCTTACTGCCTTTGGGTACTTCTTTGTAGTCATTGCTGGCTGCGGCACCTTGTGCTCAACAAAATTGAACACCTTAATTCAGGGATTCAATTCTTGACTTTTTAAAAATGTTTTCCCCCTAGAATTTATCACAACTGCAAGAACTTCTGGAGTTCAGTAAATCAGTACCACCTAATCGGCACGATGCTAATTCATTGTCCCTTTTAATGAATTATTCTAGACATGTACATTGATTTGTGGATCAGTTTTTTTAAGTGAACCACACTGATACACTGAGAATCTTGATATAGCTGTCAACTTCCTATCCAGGCAACCAACCAAAATTCAAGATAAGAAAGCTTTACTTGCTTACTGCCTTTGGGTACTTCTTTGTAGTCATTGCTGGCTGCAGCACCTTGTGCTCAACAAAATTGAACACCTTAATTCAGGGATTCAATTCTTGACTTTTTTAAAATGTTTTTCCCCCTAGAATTCATCACAACTGCAAGAACTTCTGGAGTACAGTAAATCAGTACCACCTAATCGTCGTCACGATAACAGTATTTCCACCTTGTGCATTTATGAGCAGGATCCGGTTTCCTTGGCTAAGGTACTTTCTCTCATTAAATGAACCATATAAGCAGAATTTATGTAATGCAGTTGACATTTAGAAAACATTTCTATTGGAAAATTTTAAGAAAGATTGATTAAAATATTTATTCATTCATCTTAAACATATGGAGTTACTATTGGAGATTGGAAAGATATTTTTTATTCTAGGATGTCAGGTTGTAGAGCTACATGACTTTGATAATTATAATGTCAGGTTGATCTCTTCTGTACACACTCCATAGGTTTGTTAGAACTTGAAAGTTTGTGTCTACCTGTTTCATTTACTATTCTACAATAAGTGGCAGCCTCATTTCATACTACATAGGTTGCTTTTTAAGAAGTTCCATGGAACAAGTAATTGTAAGCTCTGTACTCCGAAGATATTCCAGTTCATGAATTTTGTAACACTCCTTCCTGGTTGATGTTGCAGCAACAATTGGAAACACTACTTGACTCATATTGCTCCTTTTAAGTTCCCATGTGTAGAGATGCATTTTAATTAGTGATTTTGAAGATAATCATTTATTGGGACATGTGAAGATGAGATGCTCCATACTTCCACTGTCTGCTGGACTAAATGATATGCAAAACTCACTTCTGTATATTAGAAAGGGATATTTAATAGTCCAGCATCTACACCTTTATACATTTCCTAGGTTTCTCAGTTCATGAGCTATTGAATGCTCAATCTCCAATTGTCATTTTGCCGTATTTGTCTAATGCAATTTATTTTTACAGGTGGAAGCATGGCTTGAGGATCTTCTTTGGGAAATGAAGTCTGACGTGGATATATATCGTTGTAAAGGAATTTTACATATCCACAACTCGGATCAAGTTCATACATTACAGGTCGTTACATCACACAATGATTCTCAAAGAACTACATGATAAGCTAAAGTTATCAAGCAAATTTCTATCCTATCCCCTGTATACAAACCAATCACTAGAGAATGTGTTTTGCAGTTGTAATAAATGTGACTAGTTGTACAGATTGTCACTACTGAAGTCTGTTTTTACCCTTATGCAGGCAGTGAGGGAAGTCTATGAGGTTTTGCCAGCTCGAGAATGGTCTGAGACAGAATCTCGCATGAACAAGATAGTTGTCATAGGTATATTTCAAAACTCAGTAGTTAAGCATCAGCTACTTTTAAACCAGTCATAAATCTTTGTATGCCTATTTTGCCACAGGCCGCAATTTGGATATCAATATTCTTCAAGATTCATTTAGTCGGTGCAAGCACTGATATTGAATGGTTTGCTCATCTTGCACCTTGTAAGTTACTACTTGCCCTTTGTTTTGGTGATATTGGCTCACATTCTGCTTTTGGGGCTTGGTGGGCTGTTGTGTATTCGGTTTTGCTGTATGAGGCTTTTTGCCGCCATCATCATGAGTTGCTAATTGCTGCTCACAAAGAGGCGTGGTTTCTGTTTACATCGTCCCAAGTTCTATCCTATCGGTATTTAGCATTTTAACTTCCTTCCCTGTACTCGTAGGCACCTTCGTGTAATCAAATACTGCAAGGGGCCCATATAGCCTCCCTCTCAGATTATGTGGATCTCGTACCGTTCCCCGAAGTTCTATTTTATTGGAAAATCTTCAGTAGACGGGAAGCAATTCTCAGTGCAGAGATTAAGAGAACATTTAACCTGGTTATAATGTAGTAGAGTTCTGCACCACGGAAGCACTTCTCGGATACACCTTGGTAAAGAAAATGATTTCTGCTGAGCTTTTGTATGTGCTCAATTGAGAATGTAGCTGTTCAATTTTGCGGAAGAAACATGTATCCAATCATAAGATGTGCTCTGTAGAAGGATTTTAGCAAAATGATCAGCAACATATTAAATATATGTTCGCAAAAAAGGCAACATATTGAATATAGTGGCAGCGGCAATCTCTCTCTTTTTTTTTTTGCATGAAATAGAAATTTGGAGACGTTGAACCTAAGTTTGGTTCTTGAATTCGTGGCCTCTTGGATTCTTGGGGCTGCTGGTACGAATTTTTTTATAAATAATTATTTTTTAATCAAAATTACAGAAATATACCTGCGCAAAATTAAATTTTTTTATAGAAATGATTTCCAATCGCCGAACTGTTGAACTGCGAGTGAGCTAGTATATCATATCTGCGATTTAAGCATTCTTGATGTCTGAATGTACAGAGTGGCTTGTGCAAAATCGCAGAAGTCAACATCGTTCGGACCTTCACGAATGGTGCCGGCACTGTAGTGCACTTTCAATATAGTAGGTATCGGTATTACTGTTGTATACGTGTAAATATTTTTAATGTTGTAACTAGTCAAATCGTATCACACATTATGAAAGTACTTATGTACTATAATCTACATTTCAACAACCGTTTGCCTACTATGATTTTTCAATGTACTAACAATATTATATTCATTCGTAATTAATCATAAATGTTACGTATTAATATTTTGCACAAAGCAAAATATTTACTTCGTATAAAAGTATTGAATGAATTTTTAATAACTATAATTTTCTATGGATGCTTATTGTGTACATAAATTGACTAAATTTGCTACAACTATAATTTTATATGGATGCTAATTTTTTACAATTATATTCACTAATTTTTTTACAACTATAAATTTCTACAGATGCTAATTTTCTATTACTACATTGACTAAATTTTCTACAACTATTTATTTCATACCAAAGTTGTGCTAAGTGATGGCTTCACCCATAGGCTGTCAGACTGCACGACATGGACTATACCTCAGCTGGCATGCTCAATCTTGCCCCTTATTTTTTTTAGCCAATCGTATCATGATGATAACAGGAGGTCAGTTGTTTCATGGAACAGATGGCCACATGAATATCAGCCATTGCTGCCAACAAAGAAATGTCTGAGAGAAAAAAAAACGATGGATTAGAGGAAAAGAGAAGCATGAAAAGGAAAAGCATAATGCTACCACGTCAGTCATGTACTCATGTTGATCCATCCAGGTTTTCACCTTCCAGGATGATTGCTAATAACTTAGCTCACACTTTTAAAATGTTAAACAAAAACAGCATGAATGATCCCATCTATATGCAGTACCTATAGTTGAGTAGAACTGCCGTTATTAACCCACTAAATCCTCCTAAAGAACTTACAAAACCTCACAAAAAAATTTAAAAACTTACCAAGTACAAAGAGAATCAAAGCAAGACAAATACAAACAAAAAGTATTTGCCTGTGACTCCAAACTGCATTATTTACAACTTGTAAAATAATACAAATCACATGCTTCTAGCTCCTGATTCCTGATATGATGATCAGCAACTATAAAAAAAAAAGAGAAGGGGACTAGGGGGAGAGACACCCCCCTAATTTTCCTTCTAAGTTGGGTGAGGACTCGAACCCGGGCTGGCTAGGTGCCCTATCCAGGCTTCCCGGGAGAGGTTCCTCATGATCAGCAGCTATGATGTTGAGCCTCTGTCAAATGTCCGTTGATCATCGCTCTCCTCCTCCTATCCCTTGTGGCCATCCTGTCGCCGTAGGTCAGAAAGATATCCCCAAGATCAACAAGCCCCACTTCCCTCAATCTCCTTCCAACTTCCTCAAACATTGCCACCCCTTCCTCATTCGAGAAGTAGTGCAAGAACTTGTTATAGTCGAACCTCGGCACATCCACTCCACCCCACATTGCCCTCTCCACAAACTTAGTCGCCTCCAGCGTCCTGCCAGCCTTCACCAATCCACCAACAAATATGCTCTCAAAATTCACCGATGGATCCCTCCCCTTCCTGCCCCTCTTCCCCAAGTGCCCCTGAAGCAACATGATGTATGTGTGCATGTTCGGCTCGCAGCCCCTGGCAACCATCTCCCTGAACACCTCAGTCGCCTCCCCGGCCCGCTTGATCCTCACTAACCCCTTCATCAACCCATGGTACAACGCAGTATCCTTCTCCTTAACACCATGGAAAACCCTGTACCCTTCCCTCACCCTCCTCCTTGCCAGCAGCCCATACACCAAATCTCCCAAGACCTCCCCATCCACCTCTACTCCTCTCTTCACCATTTCGGCAAATACCATGTACGCGCCCCACACCCTCCCTCCCTTGCACAGCCACGACACCACCGCACGGTAGCACCCTCCGCCACCGCCATCCCAGACACCCCGTTTCCGCATTCCGTCGAACACCTTCATGGCGTCGGCAGCACGGTTGTTCTTGAACAGCGTCACCACGATCTCCTCGTACGCCGCGGCGCCCGGCTGGATCCCGATCTTCCCTATGCCATTCCACACCCTACACGCGTCCTCGAACATCCCGGCGCGGCAGTACGCGACGATCAGCTGCTCGCAGCACCTTCCGGTGCGCGCGACGCCGTGCCGGTGCTCGGCCTGCTTGATCAACTTCTCTGCCACGTCGGGCAGCTTGCAGACGGAGCAAACAACGTCGGTGATGAAGTTGAGCACGCGAGGGCGGTGGACGTCGGGGAAGAGAGCGAGGAGGGCAGAGACCTTGCCGACCTCGCGGGCGGGAGCGAGGCCGCGGACGGCGGCGCGGAGGGCCGCCGCGGAGAGGAGCCTCGGCGGGAGGGAGAGCAGCGTGGAGTGGAGGAGGTCGACGTTGCGGGACTTGGCGAGGACGTCGAGGAGGCGGGCGGCGGTGGCGGGGGAGTGCGCGAATCCGTGGCTGGCGGTGAGGTGCGCCAGGAGGCGGTGCACGGGGCGCCAGGAGAGCGGGAACCGCGCGGAGGCCTGGAGGAAGAGCTCGCGGAGATCGGCGGGGGCGGAGGGGAGAGGAAGCACGGAGAGTCGGCTGTGCAGCGCGGCGTCCGGGGCGTGCTGGTGCTGGTAGAGGATCGTGCACAGGCGGAGGAGCAGTGCCGGGTCGGTGGGCCTCGGCGCAGCCGCGGAGGTGGCCTCTGGAGCGGGAGCTGCGGCGGCGACGGTGGAGAGGAGGCGGCGGAAGAGGGTGAGGAGGCGCGGAGGCATGGAGGTGGTCGTGGTCTCAGATTAGCGGTGTTTGCCGACCGACCGAAACGGCGAGGAGGTTGAAGAGGGCGCGGCGAGCAGCGCGAGCGCTGTACTAGTTTTTGGAGTTTGGGCCATCGGATTGTGCAAAATCTCGTCTCTTTTTGACGGCGAGTGGTACTTGGGCCATATGGGCTCTATATAGGCCTGAATTTCTCAAAAGAAAAAGGGAAAAAAAGTTTTTGTTTCTGACGTGACGTAGCTTCTTCTATTTAGTCTATGGCTTAGTTGAGAAATATGACATGCACGCATGTAGCGATTTCTAATTTTTCTGGCGCGGGTAAGTGTGCAGGTGCACGGTAGCTGCTGTTAGGTCACCGGATGATCGATGGTGCAGGTATGTCGCGGTCATACACAAGGAGAACGAACTGCTCGTAGAAAAGAAAGTACGTGTACTATGTACTATGATGACTGACCGGTCAGTAGTTTCGTCGGTGCTTCAAATATTCACAGCCTTCTCTTCGTGTTGGTAGAAGTTGTCAGGTGCGGTTTTAAGTTAACCCCGCAAGTAGTAGTAAATTGCTTGGTCAGTGCCGTGATAATGTGCAAATCTCAAGAAGTGCCACTGCTTTCACTCAACAAGTTAAAGTAGAAAATTACACGGATGGTAAAAAAGGTTTATGAAGAAATTAAACCACACTTACTAAGATATGTCATCTCAACTGTCTCTTAGCTATATTAAATAAGTAAAATGCTATATAGAGAAAAGAGGAGATGAGGAGGGATAATACAATGTCTCTTATGTAAGAGACGACTTGAGGCCGTAAAACAACGTAAATAGTGAGAAAATGTGAGGTAATAAATTATTGTGAAAATAATATAAAATAGTTAGAGGAACAATTTACTTTTAAAGAGATTGTAATGCTATCTTTAGATAAGGTAAAAGCTTAAAGATAACTTTAAGAGATAAATTATTATACACACTTTAAGATAATAACAGCTCATTATCTAGTGGGATTCACAGTTTTTCACACTATGCATGCACGCACGGATACGCACTAGGACAGACCGGGTGCTGCATCCGTTACGTGCCATGCATGCATGGTAACCTGTCTTTTAATTATAGAGCTGATATCAATTGTTTTCTTTTCGAAGATTACAGAAGCACCGACGGATTTTTGGTAAAGTACTAAAAAAACCAGGCTTTAAATTAAGAGCGTAATCAAAACCAGCTTGAATAAAGAAAATTACACCGTACCTCTCTAAACTTATAAATTTTTACCATTTTACTTATTAAACTTGTATTTTATTTTTTAGTCTCTAAACTTGTCTCGGTTTGTATAGTAGATCATTTTCTCAGTCAGTGCCAGAAAATGATGCATGCGTAGATCGTGTGACAACATAATATTCTAATTTATATACGAATACAAATTAATAAACCATGCATGATGCATGTGTAGATCGTGTGTGTATACATATAAGGCAAGGCATACGTACATCATCAAATGACAAAGAAAGCGGCAACATACATCACTGAAACATCACGCTCTCCTAGCTAACAACAGCTCTCATGCATGACGAACAACGCGGTCGCTGGCAAAGATCGCAGTTTACAGGCATAAGCATACATACACAGTAACACAGAGAACGTATTTAATGTAGATAACTGGGGCTACACGTGTGGAAGTAGTCCGCATCATGGCTTGGCCTCCGGCTCCGGAAAGTGGAACTCAGGCGCCTTCGGTGGCTGCTCGGTCGTGGGCAATGGTGGCAGTTCGTGCTCTGGCACCTCTGGCTTTGGCAGCTCTGACACGGTAGGGTGTGGCGTTTCGTGCTTTGGCACCTCTGGAACGGCAGGGTGTGGCACTTCGTGCTCCTTTGGCACCTCCGGCACGATTGGGTGCGGCAGCTCGGGCTTTGGCACCTCCGGAACGGCAGGGTGTGGCACTTCGGGCTCCTTTGGCACCTCCGGCACGACCGGGTGCGGCAGTTCAGGCTTTGGGAGCTCCGGCACGGTATAGTGCGGCACTTCGGGCTCCTTTGGCACCTCCGGCACAACCGGGTGCGGTAGTTCAGGCTTTGGGAGTTCCGGCACGGTATGGTGTGGCAATTCGGGCTCCTTTGGCACCTCCGGCACAGCTGGGTGTGGAAGTTCGGTCTTTGGCACCTCTGGCACGATCGGGTGCGGCAGTTCGGGCTTCGGCAGCTCTGGCACGGAGGGGTGCGGCGGCAATTCAGGCTTTGGATATTCCGGCACGACAGGATGCGGCGGGTACTCCTCTTTGGGAGGCGCCGTCTCCTCTAGGTACCGTGCCGCACTGCTCAAGCTGCTGCATGAGAGCAGCAGTGCGGCGAGGAAGAGAATGGAGGACATGGTGCTCTTGGAGATCTTGTTGAGTGGTCTGCTCTTCTGATCTATGTGTATCAGTGGGGAGCTAGTTCTTTGTGTGTGGCTGGGAGAGAAGACAGTCCTGGTATTTATAGTCCCTAATGGAAGCTTAAGCTGGTGAATGCATTAACTGGTAGGTGATCTGCATTTCGGTGGTTGTTTAATTTGGTCTGTGTGTGATCTCTCCTGATCAGTCCTGAACTCCTGATCTCTACTTGTGTATGGTTTAAACAGTTGGGAACATTGAGACCACGGTGAGTTGGCTGGTGGATGAACTAGCATTGTGTCCTGCTTGTGGGTACTTGTGTCAAGGACAAACAGCTAAGAAACAGAGTAATATATTAGCCGCCATACAGTCCATGCTGACGAAATGTTTGGTTATTGAGACTTGCAGTGACCTAATTGGTGTACGTCTTTATGCGCCGTGTCCATCGTTGTTTGGTCACCGGAAAACGCAAATTTGTATGTGTCGAAGAACAAACAGCTGAGAAACACAGTAAGATAAAATGCTTGACTTTCCAGGTTCTAAATCTAGTTGAAAAATGACCGCTACCGTAAAAGCGCCTTGCCTGCTCGCAATGGTCGTATGGCCATTTTTCAAACAACCTACGCTAGCTAACCGGGTGCCATACCAGTTACCATCTAGTATAGAATTTACAATAGTATAGAATTCACACCATGGGTGGATCTTCAGCAGGATAATCGGGTGCCATACCAGTTACCATCTAGTATGTATCCCCTTCGTTTCTTAATTAATTAATTTAAGATTATTTTTTAAAAAATGTAGAAGCACAGTACAGAATTATTTGGCCTGCTATGCCTTTATAGCTAGTTGCACCAACCAATGTTTAGTATATACGAATTGACACGGTCTATAATACACCCCACTAATCATTATTGTTCTAATTGTGTTAGAAATCATTAAAAATTTAATGACATACAAGTTTTTTTGACGACAAATCTTGTTAGACCACGTGGATGGTCGTAGATTAAGATATGATGAATAATTGACATTTGGTTTGTTTTGGATTCTGCGTTTGTGAAAATCTTGGTTGTTTTGCTCCTTGAGTGGTCGCACACAGGTTGGTTTGAGATCACAGAAGACGCTCTACGACCACGACAAAAGACGCTCTACGACTACGGCAACAGGCACTCTTATGATCACGGCAACAAACAATCTTACGACCACGGCAGAACACAGACAGTTTTACGATCACGTTGGTCGCAGTCGATTTTACGACCACGTTGGTCGCAGACGATCTTACGACCATGTTGGTCGCAATCGACTTTACGACCACGTTCAGGCTACGACCATGGCAGGCTACGACTACATCTGGCTTCGATCACGGCTGCACGACTTCGACCTTTTGACCACGGCACTACGACTTCAGTTTTATGACAATGGCTGGTAATCGTAGCTACAATACTCTTTTATGGTCGTAACTACAGTACTCGATAGTCGTAGACTTTACTGGTCATTAGTCGAGGGCTTTGCGGTCGATGGTCGTAGTTTTCGCAGACTACCTCCATGGTCGTAGGTCTTGGAAACTACCTTCATGGTCGTAATTTTTGCAGACTACCTCCATGGTCATAGGTCTTACATACTACCTTCATGGTCGGGTTTTCGTTGACTATCTTCATAGTCGTAAGTCTTGCAGACTATCTTTATGGTTGTAGATTTAGCAGTCTTGTCGATACTCGTAGATTTCACAGACTGTTGTTCTGCCTGCGATTGTCAAAGGCTTGTCGATCGGTTGCCTTTGGATTCTCGGTCGGTACTCGTAAGACCTCATGGTCGATACGAGTGCTTCACTCATGTGATTGTTGAGTACGTCGAGTACTCGTGTTGGGCCAGTGGTTGTCTGGCCGGTGAGTGGTGGTCGATAGGTGATGGTCGGTACTCGATAGTCGTATGGGTTTCGAGTACGTTTGGATTACGAGTTAGTGGTCGAAGGAAGTGGTCTGAGGGTGTGTCTTTGGTTAGCGATAGACTCAGTGTGGTCATAAACGAGTTTGTCTCAGGAAGCGATGAACTGGTGTGGTCGTAAACGACCTTGGTCATGGTCGTAGGTGATAGCGATGGACCGGTGCGGTCGTAAACGACCTTGGTGATGGTCGTAGATGGTAGCGATGGTTCATAGCGGTCATAAACAACCTGGGGATGGTCATAGGAAGTCTTGGTGCTTGTCTGGGGATAGACAAGGGTGTATTTGGCTAATTTATGTTGCAGGAGGATGGTTTCTTTAGTCTTTGTATATGCAGGTGGGCATGGAGGCGGCCATGGTTGGTGACGAGGAGGACCGGGACTAGGAGGAGGTAATCTGAGGTCCAGTCGGCCATGAGGCCACGCGAGGTGGTTGAGCTCATGTTGGAGCACATGGAGGTCAGAGGTGGATGCTGCATGGAGGCGAGGAGATGGTTATGGTCGGTGACAAGGAAGACCGGGACTAGGAGGGGGTAATCTGAGGTCCAGGCAGTCGGTGGTCATGCGAGGTGATCGGGCTCATGCAAGAGTACGCGGTGAAGGTGCGCTATGAAGATTCAGGTGGGGATATCCTGGAGACTTCGCAGCGTGTGTCGTATGGAGTTGTGGATGGAGTCCATGATCTATACGAGGTGGTTAAAACCCGTGTTAGGAAGGGTTTTGGGTCCCTTGGTTCGAGGAAGAGGTAGTATTCGTGTTCAGGTGGAACAGGACACAGGTTGAGGTGTTTAAGTCGGATATGACTGGTTCGCTGGCTATAAAACAGGGGAGGTTGTAGGCTAGCGAATATAAGAGAGTTTTAGGGCTTTTGTGAGAAGGTTTTTAGGGGTGTCGTGAGGCGCTTTATAGCCAAGAAGATGCTGATGAAATAATAGATCAGATTCCTTTCATCTCCAGTGACTTCCAGAGCATCGCTCCTTCATTTCTGTTTTTCGTGCTCTGTTTCGTCTTCGGCGTGTTCAAGCGGTGGTCGAACGGCGGGGGACATTAGGCGAAGGAGGCTATGACTACTCGCATCGCTGTCGTGCAGAGCAGTCGGAATGATCAGGCGATCTGTCCGAGATCGTGCCGAGTAGAACGAGCGGAGGATCGACCGAGCGGTCGTGAGCAATTTGTTGTTCGGGACGAGCGGTCGTAATGACTGGTCGTATCGATTGGTCGGATGACAAATCGTCTAGTCGTAATGAGCACGCATGACCAAAGCGACAAAGTCTTACGACTACATACAAGCAGCCACTGTGACAGAGCGGTCGGGCGACAGAGCGTATAGTCGTAACGAGTTCATACGACCAGAGCGACAGAAGTATACGACCACGTTGAGCAGCAACTGTGATCATTTTCTTCGATCAGTAATACAGATTGCTTCCATGTGTTTTTTTTGGTGTTTTGTTTTCAGTGGTAAGAAGCGAGACAATCATTTACCCCTCTCTGATTGTGCCATACGATCCTATAAATCTATTAACATAACTTTCATATAACAAATATAAATATTTTTATGTATATTTGTAGTCAATGTTTTAAAATGTTAACTACACATTATAAAACTACAAATTAAAAAGAACAGAATGGGATGTACTAAACAAAACTAGGCTTTAAGTGGTCATCTGATTCGTTAACGGATTTACTGAAAACAAACTTTTCTTAAATTTCATGTGTTAATAATAGTTTTCACTTATTCCGCTATTTCTATTTATTAGAGCATGTACAATAGTAGAAACGACTACTATCTATATACTTCTTCATGTCACTTAAAGACAAAACTAAAGACAACTTGTATAATAGATGATATATTAAAGTTGTTTCTATGGGATCATATAATCTTTTAATCATAATATGGAAAAATATTTCTTACAGACAATGACTTATACAATGGTGTTTAGGGCTGTAACCGAGCCGAGCTCGAGTGAGCCTAGCCTCCTAAGCTCGAGCTCGGCACAAGTTTGAGTTGAGCTCAAGCGAGCCAGAGTTCTGCTCGGTCCAAGCTTAAGCTCGGCTCGAATAAGCTTAGTAACAGTCAAAATAATATAATATACACTATCTTTTCACAATAAGAAAAACTCGAGCTCGGTTCGAAAGAGCTCGATAACAGTAAAAATAATTTAACATACACTAATTTTAAACAATAGAAAAGCTCAAAAGCTTGATAAGAGTTAGTATGTATGTAGGTTGTAAAAAAAGTTAAGTATGTATGTGGGCTGTAAAAAAACCTCGAGGCTTGCAAGCTATTTGAGCTCAGTTCGTTGAAGCTCGTGAGTTCGGGATCAAGCTCGAGTTCGGCTCGTTTGGAGCTCAAGCCGAGCTCGAATCGAGCCTAGAGTGAGCCGAGCTTGAGCAGCTCGCAAGCCTCGATTTTTTTTACAACCCTAATGGTGTTTCGTATTGTCTATATAGTCATCTCTTCACGAAGACTCTCTCCTTCTTTCTCCCTTAGTTAGCAAAAATCTTACATGGCAAAGCTTATAGATAGTTGATAACATATTGTACATGCCCTTCATAATTTATATATGAATATGAATTAATAAACCATGCATGATACATGATAGATCGTGTGTGTATACATATAAGGCAAGATATACGTACATCATCAAATGACAGTGAAAGCTGCAACATACAGCACTGAAACATCAGCTCCTAGCTAACAACAGCTCTCATGCATGACGAACAACACGATCGCTGGCAAAGATCACAGTTTACATGCATAAGCATACATACACAGTAACACAGAGAACGTATTTAATGTAGATAACTGGGGCTACACGTGTGGAAGTAGTCCGCATCATGGCTTGGCCTCCGGCTCCGGAAAGTGGAACTCAGGCGCCTTCGGTGGCTGCTCGGTCGTGGGCAATGGCGGCAGTTCGTGCTCTGGCACCTCTGGCTTTGGCACCTCTGGCACGACTAGGTGTGGCAGCTCGGGCTTTGGCACCTCTGGAACGACAGAGTGTGGCACTTCGTGCTCCTTTGGCACCTCCGGCACGACTGGGTGCGGCAGATCGGGCTTTGGCGCCTCCGGAATGACAGGGTGTGGCACTTCGTGCTCCTTTGGCACCTCCGGCACGACTGGGTGCGGCAGCTCGGGCTTTGGCACCTCCGGAATGGCAGGGTGTGGCACTTCGGGTTCCTTTGGCACCTCCGGCACGACCGGATGCGGCAGTTCAGGCTTTGGGAGCTCCGGAATGGCAGGGTGTGGCAATTCGGGCTCCTTTGGCACCTCCGGCACGGCTGGGTGCGGAAGCTCGGTCTTTGGCACCTCTGGCACGATCGGGTGCGGCAGTTCAGGCTTGGGCAGCTTTGGCACGGTGGGGTGCGGCGGTAGTTCAGGCTTTGGATATTCCGGCACGGCAGAATGCGGCGGGTACTCCTCCTTGGGAGGCACCGTCTCCTCCAGGTACCGTGCCGCACTGCTCATGCCGCTGCATGAGAGCAGCAGCGCGGTGAGGAAGAGAATGGAGGACATGGTGCTCTTGGAGATCTTGTTGAGTTGTCTGCTCTTCTGATCTATGTGTATCAGTGGGAAGCTAGTTCTTTGTGTGATGGCTGGGAGAGAAGACAGTCCTGGTATTTATAGTCCCTAATGGAAGCTTAAGCTGGTGAATGCATTTACAGGAGTCATCTCATCGTTTGGTAACTGGTAGGTGATCTGCATTTCGGTGGTTGTTTAGTTTGGTCTGTGTGTGATCTCTACTTGTGTATGGTTTAAACAGTTGGGAACATTGAGACCACGGTGAGTTGGCTGGTGGATGAACTAGTATAGTGCCCTGCTTGTGGGTACTTGTGTCCTGCTTGTGCATGTCAAGGACAAACAGCTAAGAAACAGAGTAATATATTAGCCGCCATACAGTCCATGCTGACAAAATGTTTGGTTATTGAGACTTGCAGTGACCTAATTGGTGTACGTCTTTATGCGCCGTGTCCATCGTTGTTTGGTCACCGGAAAACGCAAATTTGTATGTGTCGAAGAACAAACAGCTGAGAAACAGAGTAAGCTGAGAAACAGAGTAAGATGAGCTTATGTAGTTTTCGCAGACTACCTTCATGATCGTAGGTCTTGAAAACTACCTTCGTGGTCGTAATTTTTGCAGACTACCTTCATGGTCATAGGTCTTGCAGACTACCTTCATGGTCGTGGTTTTCGTTGACTACCTTCATAGTCGTAAGTCTTTCAGACTATCTTTATAGTTGTAGATTTGGCAGTCTTGTCAATACTCGTAGATTTCACAGACTGTTGTTCTGCCTGCGATTGTCGGAGGCTTGTCAATCGGTTGCCTTTGGCTTCTCAGTCGGTACTCGTAAGACCTCATGGTCAATACGAGTGCTTCACTCATGTGATTGTCGAGTACGTCGAGTACTCGTGTTGGGCCAGTGGTTGTCTGACCGGTGAGTGGTGGTCGATAGGTGATGGCCGTTACTCGATAGTCGTATGGGTTTCGAGTACGGTTGGATTACGAGTTAGTGGTCGAAGGGAGTGGTCTGAGGGTGTGTCTCTGGTTAGCGATAGACTCAGTGTAGTCGTAAACGAGTTTGTCTCAGGAAGCGATGAAATGGTGCGGTCATAAACGACCTTGGTCATGGTCGTAGGTGATAGCGATGGACCGGTGCGGTCGTAAACGACCTTGGTGATGGTCGTAGATGGTAGCGATGGTTCATAGCGGTCATAAAACAACCTGGGGATGGTCATAGGAAGTCTTGGTGCTTGTCTGGGGATAGATAATGGTGTGTTTGGCTAATGTATGTTGCAGGAAGATGGTTTCTTTAGTCTTTGCATGTGCAGGTGGGCATGGAGGTGGCCACGGTTGGTGACGAGGAGGACCGGGACTAGGAGGCGGTAATCTGAGGTCCAGGCGGTCATGAGGTCACGCGAGGTGGTTGAGCTCATGTTGGAGCACATGGAGGTCAGAGGTGGATGCTGCATGGAGGCGAGGAGATGGTTATGGTCGGTGACAAGGAAGATCGGGACTAGGAGGGGGTAATCTGAGGTCCAGGCGGTCGGTAGTCATGCGAGGTGATCGGGCTCATGCAAGAGTACGCGGTGAAGGTGCGCTATGAAGATTCAGGTGGGGATATCCTGGAGACTTCGCAGCATGTGCCGTATGGAGTTGTGGATGGAGTCCATGATCTATACGAGGTGGTTAAAACCCGTGTTAGGAAGGGTTTTGGGTCCCTTGGTTCGAGGAAGAGGTAGTATTTATGTCCAGGTGGAATAGGACACGGGTTGAGGTGTTTGAGTTGGATACGACTTGTTCGCTGGCTATAAAACAGGGGAGGCTGTAGGCTAGCGAAGATAAGAGAGTTTTAGGGCTTTTGTGAGAAGGTTTTTAGGGGTGTCGTGATGCGCTTTGTAGCCAAGAAGATGCTGATGAAATAATAGATCAGATTCCTTTCATCTCCAGTGACTTCCAGAGCATCGCTCCTTCATTTCTGTTTTTCGTGCTCTGTTTCGTCTTCGGTGTGTACTCGTTCGAGCAGTGGTCGAACGGCGGGGGACATTAGGCGAAAGAGGCTATGACTACTCGCATCGCTGTCGTGCAGAGCAGTCGGAATGATCAAGCGATCTATCCGAGATCGTGCCGAGTAGAACGAGCGGAGGATCGACCGAGCGGTCGTAAGCAATCAGTCGTTCGGGACGAGCGGTCGTAATGACTGGTCGTATCGATTGGTCGGATGACAAATCGTCTGGTCGTAATGAGCACGCATGACCAGAGCGACAAAATCTTACGACTACATACAAGCAGCCACTGCGATAGAGCGATCGGGCGACAGAGCGTATGGTCGTAACAAGTTCATACGACTAGAGCGACAGAAGCATACGACCACGTTGAGCAGTTGTTGTGATCGTTTTCTTCGATCAGTAATACAGATTGCTTCCATATGTTTTTTCGGTGTTTTGTTTTCAGGTGGTAAGAAGCGAGACAATCATTTACCACCCTCTGATTGTGCCATACGATCCTATAAATCTATTAACATAACTTTTATATAACAAATATAAATATTTTTATGTATATTTGTAGTCAATGTTTTAAAATGTTAACTACACATTATAAAACTACAAATAGAAAAGAACAGAATGGGATGTACTAAACAAAACTAGGCTTTAAGTGGTCATCTGATTCGTTAACGGATTTAGTGAAAACAGACTTTTCTTAAATTTCATGTGTTAATAATAGTTTTCACTTATTCCGCTATTTCTATTTATTAGAGCTTGTACAATAGTAGAAACGACTGCTATCTATATACTTCTTCATGTCACTTGAAGACAAAACTAAAGACAACTTATATAATAGATGATATCTTAAAGTTGTTTCTATGGGATCATATAATCTTTTAATCATAATATGAAAAAAATATTTGTTACAGACAATGACTTATACAATGGTGTTTAGGGTTGTAACCGAGCCGAGCTCAAGTGAGCCTAGCCTCCCAAGCTCGAGCTCGGCACAAGTTTGAGCTGAGCTCAAGCGAGCCAGAGTTCTGCTCGGTCCAAGCTTAAGCTCGGCTCGAATAAGCTTGGTAACAGTTAAAATAATATAATATACACTATCTTTTCACAGTAAGAAAAACTCGAACTCGATTCGAAAGAGCTCGATAATAGTAAAAATAATTTAACATACACTAATTTTAAACAATAGAAAAACTCGAGAGCTTGATAAGAGTTAGTATGTATGTGGGTTGTAAAAAAAGTTAAGTATGTATGTGGGTTGTAAAAAAAGTTATGTATGTTGGCTGTAAAAAACCTCGAGGCTCGCGAGCTATTTGAGCTCAGTTCGTCGAAGCTCGTGAGCTCCGGATCAAGCTCGAGTTCGGCTCATTTGGAGCTCGAGCCGAGCTCAAATCAAGCCTAGAGTGAACCGAGCTTGAGCAGCTCGTAAGCCTCGATTTTTTTTACAACCCTAATGGTGTTTTGTATTGTCTATATAGTCATCTCTTCACGAAGAGGCAGCTACACTCTCTCTCCTTCTTTCTCCCTTAGTTAGCAAAAATCTTACATGGCAAAGCTTATAGATAGTTGATAACATATTGTACGAATATGAATTTATATACGAATATGAATTAATAAACCATCCATGATACATGTATAGATCGCGTGTGTATACATATAAGGCAAGATATACGTACATCATCAAATGACAGTGAAAGCTGCAACATACAGCACTGAAACATCACGCTCCTAGCTAACAACAGCTCTCATGCATGACGAACAACACGATCGCTGGCAAAGATCACAGTTTACATGCATAAGCATACATACACAGTAACACAGAGAACATATTTAATGTAGATAACTGGGGCTACACGTGTGGAAGTAGTCCGCATCATGGCTTGGCCTCCGGCTCCGGAAAGTGGAACTCAGGCGCCTTCGGTGGCTGCTCGGTCGTGGGCAATGGCGGCAGTTCGTGCTCTGGCACCTCTGGCTTTGGCACCTCCGGCACGACTGGGTGTGGCAGCTCGGGCTTTGGCATCTCTGGAACGGCAGAGTGTGGCACTTCGTGCTCCTTTGGCACCTCCGGCACGATTGGGTGCGGCAGATCGGGCTTTGGCGCCTCCGGAACGGCAGGGTGTGGCACTTCGTGCTCCTTTGGCACCTCCGGCACGACTGGGTGCGGCAGCTCGGGCTTTGGCACCTCCGGAACGGTAGGGTGTGGCGCTTCGGGCTCCTTTGGCACCTCCGGAACGGCAGGGTGTGGCACTTCGTGCTCCTTTGGCACCTCCGGCACGACTGGGTGCGGCAGCTCGGGCTTTGGCACCTCCGGAACGGTAGGGTGTGGCGCTTCGGGCTCCTTTGGCACCTCCGGCACGACCGGATGCGGCAGTTCAGGCTTTGGGAGCTCCGGAATGGCATGGTGTGGCAATTCGGGCTCCTTTGGCACCTCCGGCACGACTGGGTGCGGAAGCTCGGTCTTTGGCACCTCTGGCACGATCGGGTGCGGCAGTTCAGGCTTGGGCAGCTCTGGCACGGTGGGGTGCGGCGGTAGTTCAGGCTTTGGATATTCCGGCACGGCAGAATGTGGCGGATACTCCTCCTTGGGAGGCACCGTCTCCTCCAAGTACCGTGCCGCACTGCTCATGCCGCTGCATGAGAGCAGCAGCGCGGCGAGGAAGAGAATGGAGGACATGGTGCTCTTGGAGATCTTGTTGAGTGGTCTGCTCTTCTGATCTATGTGTATCAGTGGGAAGCTAGTTCTTTGTGTGATGGCTGGGAGAGAAGACAGTCCTGGTATTTATAGTCCCTAATGGAAGCTTAAGCTGGTGAATGCATTTACAGGAGTCCACTCATCGTTTGGTAACTGGTAGGTGATCTGCAATTCGGTGGTTGTTTAATTTGGTCTGTGTGTGATCTCTCCTGATCAGTCCTGAACTCCCGATCTCTACTTGTGTATGGTTTAAACAGTTGGGAACATTGAGACCACGGTGAGTTGGCTGGTGGATGAACTAGCATAGTGTCCTGCTTGTGGGTACTTGTGTCCTGCTTGTGCATGTCAAGGACAAACAGCTAAGAAACAGAGTAATATATTAGCTGACGAAATGTTTGGTTATTGAGACTTGCAGTGACCTAATTTCATATGTGTCGAAGAACAAACAGCTGAGAAACAGAGTAAGATGAGCTATACTGTCCATACTGACGAAATGCTTGACTTTCCAGGTTCTAAATCTAGTTGAAAAATGACCGCTACCGTAAAAGCGTCTTGCTTGCTTGCAATGCTCGTATGGCCATTTTTCAAACGACGTACGCTGGCTAACCCTTTATACAGCAGTATAGAATTTACACCATGGGTGGATCTTCAGCAGGATAATCGGGTGCCATACCAGTTACCATCTACTTGATAGCCTCTTCGTTTCTTAATTAATTTATTTAAGATTCTTTGATATATGGATAATGATGTTAGGATATTGACATTCTAGTGAGCTAATTTTGCAAGTATATTCTTGTTGGAAAGATTAGACAGTTTGGTGTTTGTAGATTTGAGATCAAGGGGCTGTTTTTGTTGTATGTACACAAGGTGTTTAGTGAAATGCTTGTGAGAAATTAGTTCACTATATTTTGTCACTTCCGATATCCCTCTGTGCTCACAAGTGGTATCAAAACAATTTTATATCAAGGACACTTGTTTATTTGCTGTCTTTTGTGAAGATGCCAACTTTGGAAGTGAGCAAGTTTGATAGCAATTGTGACTTTCGGTTATATTATATTTTGGTTGGCAAGAGTTTAGACAGTGTATTGGAATATGGTGATCTAGATTTGACAAATGTATCAAGTGATGAGATAAATAAATTAGATAAGAAAGCATTGACGGTGCTCCATTTGGCTCTTGTCGATAATGTATTGCGGCAAATTTGTAGGGAGAACACCGCTTTGGCTCTTTGGAACAAATTGGAAGCTCTCTATTTGGACAAGTCACTCTCAAGTCGTTTCTACCTCATGGTGCGTTTGTTTAGGATGTGTATGCAAAAAGGCACTCCTATCAAGCAATATATTGATGAATTCAACAAGACGGTGCTTAACTATCAAAATTTAGGCAACTTTATGAACAAGGAACATATGAGATAGCACATGCACGTTCTTTGATATATGGATAGTGATGTTAGGATATTGACATTCTAATGAGCTAACCTTGCAAGTATATTTTTGTTGGGAAGATTAGACAGCTTGGTGCTTGTAGATTTCAGGTCAATGGGTTGTTTTTGTTGCATGCACAAAGGTGTTCGTTGAAATGCTTGTGAGAAATTAGCTTGCTGTTTTTGGTCGCTTCCCTTATCCCTCCGTGCTCACAATTTTGAAGATAAACCACCAACCATATTGAATGTACGTACATTATCAAAAGCAAATAGTGCAAACTCGAGAAAAATCTTTATTGATTTATACAGGAAACAAACATAACACGAAGAGAAATGAAACATGTATCATATATGTGTAGATTGTGCATACGTATACAAACAACAAAGCGGCTTGAAACATCACTCCAAGCTAATAAAAGACAGCCAGCTCACGGACAAGATCACAGGCAAACATCGATCACAATTTACATACACACTGCACATATATAATTTAGATAACTGGCGCATCATGGCTTGGTCTCTGACTCCGGAAAATGGAACTCTGGTTTCGGGGGCAGCACGTCCTTGGGCAACGGCGGCAGTTCATGCTCTGGCACCACTGGCTTTGGCAGCTCTGGCACCGCATGGTGCGGCACTTCGGGCTCCTTTGGCGCCTCCGGCACGACGGGGTGCGGTAGTTCAGGCTTTGGCAGCTCTGGCACCGCATGGTGCGGCACTTCGGGCTCCTTTGGCGCCTCCGGCACGACTGGGTGCGGCAGTTCAGGCTTTGGCAGCTCTGGCACCGCATGGTGCGGCACTTCGGGCTCCTTTGGCGCCTCCGGCACGACTGGGTGCGGCAGTTCAGACTTTGGCAGCTCTGGCACCGTATGGTGCGGCACTTCGGGCTCCTTTGGTGCCTCCGGCACGACGGGGTGCGGTAGTTCAGGCTTTGGCAGCTCTGGCACCGCATGGTGCGGCACTTCGGGCTCCTTTGGCGCCTCCGACACGATCGGGTGCGGCAGTTCAGGCTTTGGCAGCTCTGGAACCGTATGGTGCGGCACTTCGGGCTCTTTTGGCGCCTCCGGCACGACCGGGTGCGGCAGCTCGGGCACAGTAGGGTGTGGCGGCAGTTCGGGCTTTGGTAACTCCGGCACGGTGGGATGTGGCGGGTACTCCTCCTTAGGCGCGGTCTCCTCGAGGTAGCGTGCCGCGCTGCACATGCCATTGCACGAGAGCAGCAGCGCCATGAGGAAGAGAACGGAGGAGGAGCCCTTGGAAACCATAGTGGGTGATGTATATTGTACTCCTGATCTATGTGTATCAGAGAGAGAGCTTCTTCTTTTTGTGATGGCTGGGAGAGAAGAGAAGCCTGCCATTTATAGTGCCAAATGAAAGCTTGCATGCAGCATGTTCGAAGGAGTGTTTTCTTGATCTTTGTTACCATGGTAGGTCATCTGCATTTCGGTGGTAGTTTAATTCGGTTTGTCAGTGTGTGATCTCTCCTGATGTCATGTGTGGTTTAATTAGTTGGGAATATTGAGACCTGAGTGATCTGGTTGGTGAATACACCACGACCTGTGTCTAATTTTAGAGCGTATATACACGTGTGCTACACATATGCTATCAGGCTTGCAAAGTACAACAGCTGAGAAACATATTATGCAAAGTATGCTCACGTAATGTTTGGTATGGGTAGTTCTAAAGAGGGTTGGAAATGACCACTGTAGTAACACTTTCCAAGGCTTTCTTTTTCATGTTGCTGTGATGGTTTTTTCAGACTACCTAGCTAAGCTATACAATTACAGACAACACAGTATAGATAAGGCTACAGAGGAGTTTGTCTTGAGTGCTAACAGTAAGAAACGACCATCGTAAAATGAGAGGACCGGTAGACAACGTCCTGCTCCAAATGGGTTTTACTTATAGCTTATTATTTTTTGTTTTTTTTAGTTTTTTTCATTTTATGCCTTTGTATTGTCCATACCGATCTAATGTTTTTTTTACTTTTTATATTTAATTATACAAAATAAGTCAACAAGAGCTACAGTAAAAAATAATCCATAAGCACACCGGCTTATAAGCCACTTAAAACACCCAAAAAATGCAGGTATATCTAAGTAGATTTTTTATAGTACATTATACTGGTAGTATAAAGGTGATAGTAGAAATAAAATCTGACTGTTGATTTATGAGGGAACTATAGACTTTTTATTTTTATTTTAAGGTACCACAAAATAGCTCATATATATATATATATATATATATATATGTGTGTGTGTGTGTGTGTGTGTGTGTGTGTGAGAGCATATCTAGTGCTAATGCATTGTTCAGTGCTAACATGCTAATACGAACGTGAACACGCCGTCCTCGCGCTCTCCATCCCTGGCAGCTACGCTGCTCCAGCCATCCATCCCCAGAGCCGCCACATGTTCTTCACAACATGACCCACGTTAATCAAAATATGCTTCATACAACATATATGCATTGACCAAACACAAGTCAAATCAAACCAAAACCAAATTCGCAAATTCCAAGAATTTTCACCTGGGTCGGTCTGCCCGCCAACCACAAGCCAGTCAGACCGGTTGAAGCACTACGCAACTGGACCTCTTTGGGAAAAAAAACAATCCTTAAGTAACTCGTGGTACTACCAGTCAGAGGTATGACCGCTGCGGTCATACCACTCCCAGCGGTTTGACTAGCACCATAACAATAGTTGGACTGGTTTGCCTGAAAAATTCTGAAAACGTTCTAAACAAAATACAATCTTTATAAAATCAAATATCCACTCTATAAAACTTACAATGATTTATCATAATATTATTATGGACCTTCTCACATGATCTTTTACGTCCGTGGCTGTATTATATATAGAAGTTGTGGATGACAAAGGATTGTACGCACATACGCTGCAACATCTTCGCTCGCCAAGTATAAACCTCGTAGAGAGTCTTTGGGATCATTTGGCGATTGGTAGTTTCTTCAGTACCCCTCCTCGGATTGGTGGTAGGTTTCCTATTAGTTAGCTAGCTTGCTGCCGACTGCGGATTGGTTGCGTGCGAATTGCTAAGGCTTAATTAATTAAGTGATCTCCTAATAAAAGGTGATCTCTATCAGGTTGGTGATCGAGTGCGCGTTCGTGTAGGAGCGTAGTACCAGTGTTAGCCCATCCACGCACGGTGTGAAATATACAGAAGGCTTCTTCTTCTGGTTTTTTCATGTTGCTTTTAGCTTTAATTTTTTTCAGCGATTGCTATTTATTAGCTTAATAAATTATATCTAAAAATTATAAGTCGAAACGAAAAGAACAGGCGAGCCAGTTGCTCAGTTGTGCGAGTCGAACTGAAAACGATGCTTGTTTATTGTTGATGCAGTAGACAGGCGCTTTCTTTTCTTGGCCATAAGCCGCAATCAAAATAACAGCCCCTTATCTGCGAGGCAGTTGCTCGGCTGTGCAAGTCGAGCTGAAAACATCGCTTGTTTATTGCTGACGTAGTAGGTACGCGCTTTCTTTTCTTGCATGTTTGGTTGCGGCTGATAGGTTCGGTGTTACCAGCCGGACTTGTGGAAAGATGGAGCGTGTGGCACAACCGTACTACCATAATCTGTACCTCCGCACGTGCCACAAGCTCTCCACTTAACTACTACTTCCAAGATACTACCAGCTAGTAGTTTGCAAACAACCATGTTGTTTTTTTCAAATAAACAACCACATTATCTGTTAGTGATATATCTTAAAAGTAATCATAAAGATGTTTGTATCACTTCTATGTTTATGAATATTTAAATAAAATGTTATTTTGTCCTTTGAATAAATATCTTTCGCATTGATCAACAAGTATGTGACTTGTTTGTGAAACTCTTTATTCATATTTTGATGTTATTCTAAATTATCCCTGATCTTATATCATTATGTGGGACGATTATGATTTACAGATCAACACATGTATTGATTGATGATCATGTTTCATAGATTATGTATATGAGATATCAAATCAATAATGTGGACACGTGTTAGAGAACATGATGTTGGATTGACCCATCATGAGATACTGTAAAAATTGTTATATTCTTAAGTGTCATCAATTGGTCTCATACCGCTACACCGACGTGTTCTTCGTTGAATCGGCTGCTTCAACCTTACTTCTGTTGCACTGTACGTCTAGTGGTAATGATCCATGATCTCTTACTCGCATGGCTTCCTGGTGTACGTAGTAGAAAAGTTTTAATATGCGTTAGTGTAGCCCACCCGCATCCCAATATTATCTACTTGCATAATTTCGTGTCACTAGTGTATAAATTCCAAATGTGACAAGACTACGTATCCCGGTTGATTGAAACTGTTTGGAAAGTTTGATCTTAATTTGTACCATAATGCTAATAGAGAAGGCATAGGACTTTTTTTTTAAAAAAAAATCCTACTAATTAATCGCTCATAGTAGTACTAGTACTTCAACACACTTAATTTTTGCACCTGATGCGTTGTCTAGAAACTCCCAGATGAACTAACTTTATTTCAGGGGGGTTAATTAAACAAGCCATTAAATTGTCATGCGCTTCCCTAAATGAATCATGAATCAACAATAAACTGTGGCAGTTTTCAATCCCGTATATATGCCCCGATGCCCCTGCAGATACCAGCAAGAAGTAACAACAGAGCTAGCTATTCGGTGCTGGTTTCAGGTTTGGATCTATAATTAATTATAACTCTGATCAGATCTGACTACTGAGCACAGTTTGCACAGATCAGGAGTAGCAAAGTTTTTGGGAAGCAAAGATCTCATTCGCTTTGATTCCATATTCAACGATTGCGAAACATGACGACAAGAATTCTGAGAAAAACATGAAGACGACGTAGGGTATCTGTTTGTTCATGAATTCAGTGAATCGATCGATATTATACACAGATCAGAGCAAAGTAGCGATAACTGACAGATGTACGTATACATATAAACACACGAATCGGATCCGTTTATTAGATATGGTCTCACACTCTCAAAACAGAGATGTGAGCTCACAACAACAATCTCAGCAATTACATACATAGATCACGGACGGCTTGGCATGCACGTCGTGGACAAAGATACACAGCCCCAACAAGATACATAGCAGCATGGAGTAGAACAATGTATACAGTATCAGTATGCATGTAGTCCTCGGTCGCGTTAATCATGGTTTTGGCTCCGGGAGATGCACCTCAGGGATGGTCGGTACATCGGGCTTCGGTGGAAGCTCACCAGTCGGCAGTGGAGGCAGCTCGGCCTCCGGCTTCGGTGGAAGCTCACCTGTTGGTAGTGGCGGCAGCTCCGGCTTTGGCGGCACGTCTGGCTTCGGTGGCACCTCGTCGGGCTTCGGCTTTGGCGGCACGTCTGGCTTCGGTGGCACCTCGTCGGGCTTCGGCAGTGGCGGTACATCTGGCTTCGGTGGCACCTCGTCGGGCTTCGGCACTGGCGGCACGTCTGGCTTCGGTGGCACCTCGTCGGGCTTCGGCACTGGCGGCACGTCGGACTTCGGCTGTGGCGGCACGTCTGGCTTCGGCGGCACCTCGTCAGGCTTCGGCTTTGGCGGCACGTCTGGCTTCGGCGGCACCTCGTCGGGCTTCGGCTGTGGCGGCACGTCTGGCTTCGGCGGCACCTCGTCGGGCTTCGGCACTGGCGGCACGTCGGGCTTCGGTGGCACCTCGTCGGGCTTCGGCACGTCTGGCTTCGGTGGCATCTCATCGGGGTTCGGTAGAGGTGGTATCTCGTGGTTTGGTGGCATCTCCGGCTTCGGTGGCACATCGGGTTTTCGCATCGGCGGAAGATCCGGCCTTGGTGGCACATCGTGTTTGGGCAACGGCGGAAGGTCCGGCTGCGGTGGCATCTCAGGTTTGGGCAGTGGTGGCAGATCGGGCTTTGGGAGATCATGCGGTGCCGGCGGGTACTCCTCCTTTGGCGGAGCCGCCGTCTCCTGCAGGTTCCTCGCCGCATTGCTCATGCCGCTGCATGATAGCAGCAGCGAGACTAGGAGGACAAGGGAGGACACGGTGATCTTGGAAGCCATGGCTTACAACTCAGAAGATCGAGTTCGTTGTGCTGGGTGCAGAGGAGCGGAGGAACGGTGAGGTATTTATAGGAGCCAAGGGCTCGTCGGAGTCGATGGCAATGTGGTTATTACTTGAATGGCTTGCAGTTCACCTGCGCGTGTCTGTGACACTTTTGTAATTAGCGTACGTGTAGTACTTGTCCGTGTGATAGCGTGGGTTGGAAAATGGAAAATTGCTAAGCGAGATTCATGGTCAGGTTACAGTTAGCTACGCGGTCACCGTGCCGTGCGTTGTTAGCCATATAAGTCGCAGGTAATGTTAGGTGCACGACAGACTAGCGAAACATGCATGTGTTACTGTCACCAAGGTCTGCACACAAATCGTTGCAAGAGTAAAAAGTGGATTACATGGCGGGCGACGTGTACTTCTCTACATCGTGCAATCAAGGCATTGCCCCTCTCCCCCGCGCAGAACGAGGATGCTTACGACATATACAATAATGTACTATTACCTACCTGTAAATTTTATTACTTAGAATATGAGATAATACAAAGAAGCGAGGAGGAGCATTGAGAATTGGACTATCTATTATATAGTAGTCAACTATAACACAGTAAACAAGACACATTGTATCATAGAGAATCTGTCTATAGAGACATACAAAAAAGATAACATATTATATGAGCCGTCTTTAGTGTCATCTATAGATGACATGAAAAATATTATAGACAACAGTTATCTATACCACTATACGTACCCTTAGGACCGCTCGAACTGGGTGAAAGCTTCGGCTTATGGCCAATGTTATTAAAATCACGATTCTAGTTGTAGAATCGTATGATTCTACGAACCCATAAAACTAATACGGCTCAAATCGTCACTTGAGTCGTACATGATAAAATTATGGTAGAATCACAATCATAGTCATAGAATCGTAGTAGAATTGTGTATCATCTAAAATTATGAAAGATTTATGTGTTTAGTTTGTCGTATCCATCAATTCAAGTTGTATGTTAAATACTAAGTAGTTAATAGTTTAGATATTAAGATTTGGAGATTTAGAATAATAAAAAATAATTTGATTATCTATTTATTTTACTTTTTCATGTAAAATTATCAGATTATGGCAATATTGATAGCATCACTCTTCTAGTCGTAACTCTCAATGACATAGAATTTAAACAATGATTCTAGTTATGAATAAGATACATTTATTAATTAAATAAAATGTCAAATGATCAAATAAATACTTATATCACTCTTGGAATACACAATAAATTAGAAAAAAATATAAATTTTTAGTAGAATTGGGTAGGATCTTAGATTATACGATTCAATCCTAGAATGTGATCCTAACAATGTGTCTCCGATCTGATTCAGAATCACGATTCTGACAACTTAGTTTACAGTTGTCGCTTTTGGCTTAATGCTGCATTTACATTAAAGCGACTGCTAGTTTTTTCTGAGTCATTCAATTAAAGATAAATGAGGAAAAAATAAAAACATCATTATATCTCTACGAATAATGAAAAGCAAAAAATAAAATAAAAAGCAAAAAATAGAAGTCAACATATTCTAAATGAATTCTAGCTTAAATAAGTTAAAAACAAAAAAATAGAACCTAAAGCTATTTAAAATAGGCCTAAAATTACCTTCTGGCTTAGATGAGAGAAGAAGCTGTTTTGAGTCGGCGCCTCCGGAGTCTGCCCGTGAGGCCGTGACTCCGTGAGGCAGCGCGGCATGGTGTTGGGCGTCAGGCCCTCAGGACACTAGCGTTCTTCAGGAACTTGGGCCACGTAAGCGACAACGCGGGCTCCGCCGGGGAGAATAGGATGTGCTGGAAAAGAACATGGTCTGGCACTTGACATTTTTTTTCTTTGGAAATTTCTCGTGAAATGATTTTTCACAAAATCGAACCTAGTTCACGGTGAACAGTTTTTATGAATTAATCCTTTATTTTATAATATTTGAGAAATGACCCCCACGTTAACTCATTTTCAAGGAAAAAAAATTACATACTTACCACGCTATCCTTGTGTTGGTGGCATGGTAAACAACATTGTCACCCCACGTGTAAATTCAAACTTGCTTTAAAAAATGACCCTTTTGGCTAAAACATTGAAACAACACTGACAAGGGAGGCCACGATAGCGCCACCAACGGTGGTGTGGCAAGCAGGGGTCATTATTTATTATTCCTAAAATATTCCCTTCATCTTCCAATATAAATCTATTTTATTATAAAGTGTTATCCCATAATATAAGTTCATAAGAAAAAATGTATTGTAATTGCAATATTTTCACTTATACATATACTTTGATGCTGAAAAAGCTGATAAGTAGTTGTAATACGTTATTTAATAGATGTATATATATGGTCTAGTGATATTAATTTTTTCTTAGATTTAGTGTTTTTTTTTTGTCTTTGCATACAATGAGCTTAGATTTATATTGTGAAGGAAGGAGTATTAGAACTGTTAGGAGAACGATTAATTAATAAAACTTGCTCGTTCACGGCATTCAATCAAGCATCAAGCATTTATAGTGTCGTATTCCCCAGCGCTAGCATCTCAACTTTCTTAATTATTCTCCACGCATCATTTATAGTGGTTGGATCCACAGACTCATAAGAGCATTTGCATTCTCTTGTTATGCCCTCCAACGTAGAAACGCAACTAACATGAAGAGTTTTCCACTTTGGATCACACTGGGGATACTTTTATTTCACTCATGTACATTCTCTTGTCACAAAAACATCATGTTTCAAGATACCTGCAGTCAAAATTTTAAAACTTTAGCTATCAATATCTTTTTAAATATTTATTTCAGATACATAAACATTAGTGCCATCGCAAAGATTCACGACTTAAAAATACTACTGCAAAAAGAGAGAGGCTATAAAATACTATTGCAATCGTACAAATTCTTGGAAATACCATCGCCGTGATATTTCCCATCCAAAGGCTGCGAACTAACCATTTTGCTCCTTTCTACATTCTTCTTTTCTCTCTATTTCTATTTTCTTAGGGATGGTCCCACATGTCATTCTATCCCCTTTCTTCCTCCTCTCTTCTTGTTCCCTTTCTTGCTTTCTTTTCTTTTCTTCTTGCTTCGCTCTCTCTTTTGTGCACCCGACGCCACCGCATTCTCTGCTCAAGTTGTCACCGTTGCCCCTTGCTGACTGACGAGCTCCTCCACCTGTGGCTCCCCTCCTCCCTCTCTCTTCCTTCCTCTCCTCCTCTTTCCCTTCCACGCTCCCTTCCTCTTCAAAATAGAGGAGCCAAAGGAAGCACCCATGGCAGGTTTTGGCGAACTCGATGCCAGCAGGAAAAGGCAATATCGATGGCCAGTGAGTATCAAAATGGATCCTGGTGACCAAGGAAAGTACGAGAGTGGCAAGAACATAGATGGAGGTGATCCACAATGGGTAGTCGCCCAAGGCAACGCGTCTTTGTCAGCCCAAGCATCGTCTTCCCCAAAGCTGGCCACCGTCCGTCGAACAGTCCAACCGTTCCAATGATCTTCACGCAATTTTGTCCACGTCACTGCGTGTTCTAGCATCTTATCAATATTTTCCCACAACCAATTTATCTTTTCTCGCAGTTCATTGTCGGAATCGCATCATCTTCTCTGACTCAGTTGAACCCGCCGCCGATGTCAAATTCATTATCCTCGGTGAGCTTCCTAATCTGATGCACCAAGAGCACCGCCTCCATCTCCAATACCTTCTCCCCATGTCAATTCGACCGATGTGCCACTTTGGAATGCCATCGCCACACCACCTTCTTCCCTAGTGCCGGTCGCTGCTGCCCCGCTATCTTCTGCCAAATCTGGCCATACCGCTCACACCGGAAGACTTCATTCACTGTCGTCATGCTTATGCTAGCACCGGTTCCCAAAGATCACCGTCGGAGCATCGCCATTGCCATCTGCCCGTGCTGTGGTCATCGCCAGTGCAGCTGCCATGCTCCCCTGTCCACGCCGCTGCCACCTATTGCCGTCCCGAGGTGGTGCCAACCCATTTCGGTTGTCTCCCTTGACCTTCGCCCCACCGTTCGCTAGAGTCGTCGTCGGGTTGAGCCTGCACTGCTTGGTTCTCTGTTCTCTCTGTGTCTCTGATCTTTTGGCCCCATTCATCAATTTTCCCTTGCAAGTAGGGCACATTTGATAGCACAAAGGGCAAATGAGGGAGAAAGAAGAACACAAGGGTAATATTGGTATTTATCAAATTTTTCTCTCTCCAAGAAAGTGTCTGACGGCTGTTTTGGATGAAAAATATCACGGCGATGGTATTTTCCATAGTTTTCGGGTTTATAATGGTATTTTGTAGTCCATCTCTTTTGCAATGGTACTGAACAAGTTTACTCGAAATTATGTGTAGTATTTAAAATTGTGTTTTATAGACTATATTAATGTTCAAAACGATATATTTTTTTAGAAGACCGTTTAAAACAGCCAAATACTCGTTTTTATTAATGTAACGCATGCAGCAACTCTGCGTACAGCATCATAACATAGCCATCACGGCGCCACTCAAACAACTACGTCGAATTAACTCGACCGGCACACACACACACACTGCAAATTTACCACAAACGCCTAGCATAACACATGATGCACACACATGATGTACTACGTATACATTAAACGTATACGTAGTACATACACCAGTAAGCAGCATGTACGGCTGGATGTAACCCGGATCATGGCTTGGCCTCTGGCTCCGGAAAGTGGAGCTCAGGGATGCTGGGGATCTCGGGCTTCGGCGGCAGCTCCACCTTCGGCAGCTCGGGCTTTGGCGGCAGGTCGACCTCCGGGAACGGCGGCAGCTCCGGCTTCGGGGGCAAGTGCACTTCCGGGAAAGGCGGTAGCTCGACCTTGGGCAACGGCGGCAGCTCGTGCTCTGGCAGCTCCGGCGCGGCCGGGTGCTCCTCCTCGGGCGCCGCCTCCTCGAGGTTTCTAGCCGCGCTGCTCGTACTGATCATGCAGAAGAGGAGCAGCGCGGCGAGGAAGAGGAGGGAGGCAATGGTGCTCTTGGAGACCATGTCGGATGGTGTGTACGTGTGTGATCGTTTTGTTGTTTGTATTCAGTGAAAGAGATCAAAAGTGTTTGATTTTCTGGGATCGATGGAAAGGAAGGGACGAGTGGTGTGGTATTTATAGCGTCACTAGCTGAATGCATGTACTTTACTACAAATTTTAAAAAAATTTAGAATATATTTGTATGCATATTCTAAAATTTTTTACCATCCGTTAGTTTCAGAACATATAGTATGATAAAATTTTAAAATCCGTAGCAAGGAGCATTCAGCTAGTACAAGATTAAGCACTGGATGAAAAATACAGCATGTACTCTACAATGCAGTCTAGATGAAATCCACCTTGACCACTAAATCATGGAAAGAAAGATATTTTGATGGGAATGTGGGAAGATACGGCGCATATCTTTTAGGGCCACATATCAGCGCTGTCTTTTGTGATAAGAGGTTGGAGAGATCGAACCAACCACCAACTCCTTCTTTTATAATAGTAAAGATAGGGCGTAAAATCAACGGTTAATTGTTCGTGTCAGCATGTCGTAGAGGAGTCGAGCACTCAACTTGGTTGGTGATCTGCGTTATTTCCGGTGCGTTTGTTTGTGTGATCCGGCCTTTTTTGGTCTGTGTTTGGCTGATGATTTGGTCGGAAATCGAGTGATCAAGTTGGTGAGCTAGCGCACCATGTAAATCAATGGGTGGTTGCGAACTTGCGGTACATGTAATGATGTACTGATGCGTACTGTCGTCGGATCAGATCGATAACCGGTTAAATTAGCTCTGAATCTGTGATGGCATGTTCTAGAGGACTGAGGCCACCAACTCGTGAGAAGCACACTGAAAAAACTTTGGCAGAAGCAGGGGAGAGCAGTTCGGACTAGTGTGTGAGCACAAGTTTGCAATGGAATACCCCAAAAAATGCTAAGGAATACTTAGGTGTTTTCTCACCTCCGGAGTACTCAAAAGTTTCATCCCTCCGATTTATCTCGAGATTCATATCTCTAGTGACGTCTCCGGCAACCAGCGACCAACAATGAAACTTCAAAGAGTTAGGTTTAGGGTTAGGTTCAACAAAGCCCCCTGAGTATAGAGGGAGGACGGGGCAGTGGGCGGCGGTAATGGTGGCGCGGCAAGACGACGGTGTGTGGGGACACCTGGATTTCACATGAGCCTCTATATTTCCACAACCGTTTAGGATTTTAGTTGCGTATAGATAAACAATCATGCTTAAGATTACAATATCATAACATAGTTCTTACATAAGACACGACACAACAATCGATTACAGAGTTTTAAGGGCTTCTAAGCCAAACTTATTCATATTACACACAAAAGACGACAACATTACAGACTACACCATCATAGTACTCATCATCTGCTACCATATCCTCCTCATTTTGTTCATTGTCTGAACCAAAATATGCAAGAATGAGTACATTCGTACTTAACAAGTCATGATGGTGATATTTATACTTACAAGGGATTTCAATGGATGTCTAACAATGAGGGTTTTGTGTGCCTATCTTAGCTAGTATCCATAGTTTTATTTGTAAATCATTTTGATTTAAACAAAGCAGTTTAGTAGTTGATGTAAATCCTGCCGTTCGGCTGCGGGTCTGTTCTTTTCGGCTGCGGCTTTTGGCTAAAGCTACATAAGAGGGAAGGCTTTAGGGAATTTTGGGATATTTTTTGAGGATTTTGGATGAATTTTCAGTAGTTTAAGGGAAAGGGGATAAGATTCTGGCTCATGAAAAATACAACAAACTGAGAAAAGACAGCATACAACTTGAGAGATTTTACAAAAAAATTTCATGTATTTTTTGAACTTTTTGGGATGTCACATGGTGGTGTCGCTGGCGCCATAGGTAGGAGGAGGGTGCTAGGCAGCGAGTGGAACAATACTCGAGCGAGGAGTTAGGTTGGTATATAAGAATCACATAGCCTTGAGTCTGTATATAAGAATCCATCATACTCTTCCAAAAGGGATAGTCGAACCCATCGAAGAGAGGCGGCTTGGTGGAATACTTGTCATCTACCATGGCTCTAAAGACCAGTTAAAATCTATGAGAAGAGCTAACCGAGCTCTCATACTAATTGAAAGACCGAATATTGCAACAGAGGGGGCTAAATGGCACCTTCGAATTTTTTTCAAGTATTCAACACTCCTTCACTCCAACAGCTACAAAGCTATGAAATTTTGAATGAAAAACCAACACCAAACAACCAAAACAAAAACTACCTTTCCTCGATGAACAGCGAAATCAGCCCAAGTACCTTTGTTATAACTACAGTAATACCAAAAATTGAAAGTACTTTTGTTATAACTGCAGTAATACCAAAAATCGAAAGTACCTTTGTTATAATGTGGTACTACCTTTCCTCGATGAACAGTGAAATCAGCCCAAGTTCAAAAACTAAAACTGACTGAACTTTTGATTTGTAGATCCAACGACATGAAATTTTACAGGGATCTTCTCTAGGTTATCAAGAACCCATTCCAATAAATGATCATGAAAATCATGGGCAAAATTGAGATCTTTTTTAGTTTAAAGGAAAGGTGCACCGAAACCGAGCCAAAACCAAAATCGATAAATACAATTTGCTCGTGGGATGATGATGACCAAGAAGGGTCTAGATGTATTCCCACATGTTACAGCAAGTTAGATCACTACAGAAACCAAGCCAAAAACCCTCGGATCAAGAGATGGACCAAAGAGACCAAAGTCAAGGAAAACTGGGTTTTCTCATAAATCTTGCTATCAAAGTGCCTAGATATATGGAGATGTATTTCCAAGAATTATCTCCATCTCTTACACGTCCTTGGCACAACAAGATCACAAAAAGGAGAAGAGAGATCAAAACCAACCAAAAAGCAAGTACAACAATCAAAATAAGAGAGACTCAAGAGTTGCACAAGAATTAATGTATTGCTTATTTGAGAAGGTAGATTTTGTAGCCACTCCACCTTGAAAGACAAAGAGTACCCAAAGTACTCACTCTCAAACCCTAACCCTAAACCTAAATAAGAGAGCACAAGAGATAGGTTGGATAGTTAATCTCATATGTCTTCATCCTAACCCATTTTATATGTGAGCAACTGCCACCTATTCACCTTAGTGGATACTACCCACTATTACAATGGGAGAAACTCGTTAACCCCACACAGGTTTTACTCACACAATTTCACTTATGCACGTTTTTCAAAGTGTATAAGTGTGCATCCGCTAAATCCTTAGCGTTGATCCGCCGTGATCAAACCAGCTCCACCTTGACCTAAACTGCTCTCCAACGCATCACTCATGCGCCGGGATTTTGATCCAAGATGATTTCCGGTATTTTAATTAAACTACCAAAATACCCTTCCTTGACTCAGTAATCAACAACCACTGCAAGCAATCGTCATGCTTGCCACGTGTAGTTGCACCACTAGATTACCACGCGTCGCCATGTCTCTCTCGTCCCGCTTCCACCGAACCACGGCTCACTTGCTCCGTGCAAGCCGCATAGCGCCATCCCGCCGTTCAAACTTGCCTTCAATATTTCCCGCCTTTCTCGTGCCATGTTTGAGCTCACCATCTCACCCGACATACTCGATCATTTCGGGCCTCAACTCCTCCATAAGCTTAGCCCCGACCATCATCTTTAATCATGATTGACTCCAAGCGACCCTACATATTCAAAGACAAAGAAATCATTTCTGGACATAATTTTTTCACAACTTGACCATGTTAGGCAAAACATGCATAATGCAACCTTAATGCATGTCGGCGTGGTGCGAAGAGTCCGGCGCTCTGGAGCAAGGTTGACGTACGTGTAAAGGGGCATTTGAATTGGCTATTGCTAATAGATTTTAGTTATTTTTTATTTTTAACTAAAAATAAATAGTGATAATGACAAAGTTGACTTTAAGAGGAAAAGCGTAAGCAATATGAAATTAAGGGAGAGATATGTGCACATGACAGAAGCAAAAGAAGAGATGCATGATGCACCTATTATCCCTGATCTTATCTCTGGAGCGAGATGGTAGCGAGAGAAGTGGAAAAACCATTTCAAAAAATTAAATACACATAGTAGTTTTTAGTTTTTCTAAACATAAAACAGAAGCATAAACCATTACTACCGGGGTCTATATGCAGTTGGTTTGCATGTTCCTGTGTGCTGTTTTTCAGTCTGTCTGCTCACGAATTGGGTGAGAGAAGAGTCGTCAGGCTGGTGAGTGCACCGTGCATACGCCGTGCGCAGGGTAGGTACGGGCACACACTGTTGTTAGGCCAACTGTTGAGAGGTAACGGCATGTCTAAGGGAGAACCAACTCGTAGAAATAATACGAGCATTGACATGACATTCAGTTCGGAACCGAGCTGATCCAAACAGATGATCAGAGAACCACCATTGTTTCTTTTCATGTTGTGTGCGCAATAATTTAGCATATCAGGTGATATATCAAGGATCCAATCAGTACATGCATTACGAACTCAAAGACATATAATAAGAAAAGGTCCATATAACACTTTAAACTTTGCTTGAAAGTTCATTCAACACTCCGAACTATAAAATCGGCTATTTTGGTCTCTGAGCTTTGCAATTCAATTTAAATAACACTCTAACCCAGTTTCACATCGTAATATTACCAGTGTGTAGGGGTGAAAACAGATCAGATAGTTTCCGACTGATCCGGATGAAAACGAATACGAATTATGTCGGTTCGGATTTTCTTCGGATAATTCTCGGATCGGAAACAAATACGGATTTTTTTTGTCGGAAACGGATACGAATACAGTTGGCTTGATATCCGACGAATATGGATATAAATACGGATTATCCGGATAATATGGAATCGGATATCTGGAATTTCAGCCCAACATTGCCCAGCACAAACCAGCTTCTCTCATCTCCCCTGCCACCAGCCCACTAACCCAACCAAGCAATATGCCTCCATTACCATTAGGCATTAGGTTCCCTAGTCATATTAAATTACAAACACCACTAGCAAATATTTATGTTTATTAAAAATAAATTTAGTATTGTCGGTAGATTAAAATTTGTATCGATTAAATTGATGTACTGCCATTTAAATCATTCTAATGCAAAATTAAATTCTTAATTAATTTATTAGTCACATGTAAATAGTAAAAATCTATTAAGAATTATTTAGGACTTTAGAAAAAATTAACTGCCATTTGAAAATTTAAAACCTGTATAATGGTATGACTATTGTGGATAAAAATACTTATGCTTATTTAGATTTCATTAATGTTTTGACAAGATATATTATTTATGTGTTTTCATTGATTTTGAATATATAGTTTAAGGGGTTTTTATATTCCGATAAATATTCATGACCGTATTCGTTTCGATTTGTATTTGCTCCATATCTGTATTCGATATTATTCGTATTTGTATTCGTATCTGAGGTATCCGTATTCGTATCCACATCCGAGAAAAAATATGAAAACAGATATGATAGAGACATCATCCGTCCGTATTCGATCCGATTGCATCTCTATCCGTGTGACACAATAAGTGAGCGATTTTGTCACGTGGAATGATATGATAGACAAGTTTAGGTAAATAATATGTAAGACCCACAAGGACTTCTCCCACAAATCAAAAAAGAGAGGGAGGAAGCTACAGGGGGCGGCGACCATGGAAGTACGACTGAGAGCATGATGGGAGAGAAGCCCTTATTGGCCTCACCTGTCATTGACCTAATTTGACTAGTGTGCCGTCCTACATGGCAAAACCACCCATTCATCACGCCACACAGACAATGCCACCCTACAAAACTAGATCAAAATATTATTTGAACCGGATTACAAGGTTCAGGAAGTCAAATATCTAGTTTTATAGTTCAGATGCTAGAGGGACTTTCAAGTAAAGTTTTAGGTGTTACATAAACGTCTTTCTATGTAATATCACAGCAGTAACTGATTGATGTCAAGTTTTGATCCATCAACCCAGTTGGCTTGTGCGACTACTGGTGACAAGTTCTCTCAAGGAAACCAACTCTACCATGCAAGACAATCAAATACCCTACTACACAAAAACGGTAACAGCTGAAAATCATATGCCAGGGTTTATAGGGTGTGCTTCCACTGTCAAAAGACGTACTATGCTTCCAATAAACACCATCATCACTATCAACCAAGTAATTAGGCATTCACATGGTGAACGTTACGCAACACGAAATGCTAACAGCCTAACGATCACCTCAGGACTATAATTCATGGTCATGTAAAAATGTATTGATTTTGGAGTCAATTTCACGAATGAAGTAACAAGAAAAAAACTTGATGAGCAAAATATGGTGATCCCTATTGTCGATCTTATTTATGCATGAGTGCATGCACCACCGGTAGCAAACTCCATGTTAGCAACAAAGAAACAAGGGTAAAGCTGAGTCTTGTTAAGGGCATTTAGGTTATTTCCTATTGTTTAGGGTTTGAGTCCTTGTGTGTCTCATGTATTATATATAGCCCCATGGGTTGCTATTGCAATACAACTTATATTCATCCATCTCTTCTCTAGAGATAACATAGTATCATAGCCTAGATTTCAAACGTAGCTCATCTCTGGCTGAACCTTCCGCTGCTGCCCCTGGGAGGAGCTAATCCCGGGGCGGCCATCATCGTCGGCCGCCGCACCATGCCACCGCCGGCCGCCACCGACCGTCGCGTCTCCTTCCTCTGTCTGCGTCCACGCCCGGCAGCCAATGCGTTGTCGCGTCCGCACGCGCTTCTGCGCCGTGCCGTCACCCGGATCTGGCCGCCTCCGACGCCGCCAAGTCCGGATCCGGCCGCCTTCAGACCAAATCTGGTCGTCTTCGTCGCCGCCGAGCTCAGATCTGGCCTATCTCTCACCGACGCCGACCCTCTCTGCTGTCGCCGCGCCGCACTGGGCCACCTGCTGCCGGAGGCCTGTCTCTCACCGACGCCGGCCCTCTCTGCTGTTGCCGCGCCGCGCTGGGCCACCTGTGCCTCTGGCAGCCCGAGCCTGTGCTAGCATCTCCTGGCCATCACCGCATCCGGTCGTCTGTACTATGGATTCGCATTGCCCCAGCCCAGATCCAGCCTCCCTACGCCGAATCCATGTCGTCCCCGCCAGATCGGGCCGCCTCCGCGCCGGGCCGTCGCCTCCCCCGCCCGAATCCATCCCACCTGTGCCAAATTCAGCCTTGCCCCGCCTGGATCTGGGCGCCTCCGCCCTTCCCGGGCCACCGTCTTCTTAGGCCGCTGCCCTTAGGGTCACCGCTGCCCTCCCAGATCCGACCGTCACCGCCTCGGATCCCGGCCCACGCTCGCCTTCGGCCAGATCTGGGCGGATCCGGTCGCGCCCACCTCGGCCGCTGTCGCCCCAGTTGGACGTCTTCGGTCATCTCCACCGCCCACACCCAAAGTTCGTCGCGCCAGATCCCGGCCGTTGCCGCCGCCCCAGGCCACCATCGACCTCTCCCTCCTCTTTGGCCTCCTCTCCTGGCCGGTGGTGAAGAAAGCGAGAGGTGCTTGGAGGGAAGGGGAGTGTGGTGGGAGTAGAAGTTGGGTTTTGGGGGGAGAGAAGGGGAGTTGGTGTGGCTTCTGCTATAATCCATTAGTCTTCCATTGTGTCCATCCAAGTCTGTAGTATCTATTTTCAGTTCATCAAAGACGTGCAAGTCCATCAAATCCTTGTCAGTCAACCGACTACTTTGCTAGCCACAGTTCATCCTCTCGGATGGGTGTGGTCCTCTCCTTCCTTTCGCATAGCCGCACCCGCCACTTTTCTCTTTAAGCCACTACAGATCGTAGAAGTCTTTATAATGCCACTTCTTTTTGAGTCACCGCCCCGAGTTTGTAAGGTCACCGCGCTTCTTCTGCACCGTACCTCCGTTGCACTTCTTGTGCACTGTACCACTGTCGTCCCGAGTTTCGATCTGTACCGCTATGTTTCTATCTCTCTTTGGCTTGATTTGACATATCTCTACTTGTGTCACCTTCCACATCCACTTTATCGTGTTGTTACGATCGACTTTGCTCCCGCTTATCTCTATTTTCTTAGCTCCTACACTTTGTGTTTTTTGGGCTGTTGCACAATTCCGGATGGTTAGTACTCGACACAATTTTTTAAGAGCTACATGCTATGACAATGTTTTCAACCTTTTCAAATACAATGCTATTGCATATACCTTGCATTTAAAGGGGTGTTAAGGATATTAGGTCGTTTCCTATTATCTATGGTTTTGGTCCTTGTGTATCTCATGTATTATATATAGCCCTATGGACTGCTATTGCAATACAACTTCCATTCATCCATCTCTTCTCCAAAGATAACAGGTCCAACCATAATTAACATAGTTTGACTCCATGGTCTTGTAAAAATGTATTGATCTGACGAAGGTTGCACATGTTTCCAACCATAATTAACATGGTTTGGTTTTTTGGGATGTCTTGTCAACCAATATAATCTGTGCGAGTGAACAACAGTTAGCAACAAAGAAACAAGGGTAAAGCTGAGTCCGACTATTTAAAATGAAATAAAAAGATGTCAACTTGGGATATTTAAAACAACTGAAAATTGAGAGCAGTAAAAAAACTCGATAGCACGTGCATAGGAAACATACGAGAGGAAAATCTTCATCACACTATTTCAATCCCTGATGAGATACACAGCTTGGAATCAGCTCCACCACTGATCACACTGTCCCCTTTCCACCAGTCGGCACATAAAACCTGCAATCACCAAAGTTAGTTGAGCACCTCTTTTCCTGAAATAGGTGGGGGTTAACACTATCAAAAGAATACCTTATCCTTGTGCAAGTCTACAGAAGCCAGTGGCCACTGCAACAGGAGCAACATCATTAATGACATTTTCATGCCACAATCTGGAAGAAAGAGTGCAAATGAGGCAAGAAACGATATCATTAGAATATTACTGCTGTTCTTAGATCCCACAACATCACTTTCCCATCAAATGACGATGATATCAAATGAAACCAGGAACTTGGATGCCATTTGCAAGCAGTAATCCAGCTTGAGTGAGAGGAGAACTGAAAAATAGGAGCTAGAGTTCCTGTTTCAAGGAAAACATATGAGCTAGCTTGAATGTGGTCCACGAAAGATAATTACAAACATAACTTTGTACATGTTTACCAGGTTTGCGAGGGTCCCATACCCTCAAGACAGGGTCAGAACCACCAGCAGCAATCAGTGAAGAGCTCTCACCACCACAATCCAAGCAATTCAAGGCCTTCCCACAAACCTATGGAAAAGGTTTGAACATCAATGTGAAATAAGATGGGATCAGTTACGAAACAGAACAAGAGAGTTGCACTAGCTATATGACTCTGCTAGACAAAATATTTTTTTGAACAGTAAGATTTAGTAGTCAAAGAATAAGTAGGGACGTTGATCCACAGTTTGCAAGAAGCAAAATAGAGAGAAAATCAGCACCAAATGTTGCAGATGACAATAAATTAGCATAAAAAAGCTGTTTCCTTCTCTTCTGCTATGTTAGCATGAGAACAGCATATTGTTCATGCATCTTTTTGCAATATATAGATTTTTTTCAAGCAAGAACAGGAAACCACCGCTTCGTATATTGAAACCAAATAGATAAGAGTTCACTGCATAATTGCAACATATAGATATATTTTATATACCATATTCCATGTTTCTTTCCCTGTCTGAACATCCCACTGCCGAACAGAATGATCCCAAGATGCTGAATATATTGTTTGCTGCTCAGGCCAGAGAACAGCAGAAACACATTGTGTATGTCCCAGAAGTGTTGAAGTGGCTGAACCCTGGAGTACAACAGGATCAAAACTGTGAGATCAGCGGGATTTATCATAAGATAAGAAATAACATGAACTTCATAATAACAGAAACTGTCAGCCTTCTTCCATCTCCCTGAAAATCATGGTAGTCCGTACACATTAAATTTATCATAGCACAGGGATTTGAAATCCAATACCCAGCCCAATTTCAAATTAATAATTGAAATTGATTGGTCTAGTCCCAGATAGAGCACTATGGAAAGGTAAAGAGTGGTTTATGACTTGAACAAGAACCAAACCATTTTCCACTTTGCGGAGTATTCACACTCTTTTATATCCGTAGCTCCCCAACCCAAGAGGGAAAACACCAACACACATGAAAAGGCAGTGAAAAAACTTGACTTCCTAACTCAAATCAATCAACAGATACATAGGCTTTACAGCCTTGGCACTACGCTAATAACACCAAAGAACTTGGATTAGAAAGTAACCTCTAACTGAGACTCTTCGGGTCCAGAGGAATCAGAATTCATCCTTCTCTTCTTCACCGAGACAGCGTCACCATCTTCTTCAGATCCTTCAACCGCCCACAGCTTGATTGTGCTATCCCAGGAACCAGAACATATCTAGGTACCAAAAAATAGGTTAAAAGGAACTGAGGACAAAATGAGTATCATCTAACGTTGCTGTGGAAGAACAGATCAAGTGATCATTACCATATCTCTGGAAGGGTCTACAGCAATACTTTGAACAGATGATGTGTGCCCAGGAAGAATTTTGTAAGCCCCGATCCGCTTCGCGTAGCCCATAGTGACTGATGTATCAAACTTCAGGAGTGCACAGCATAATGTAAGATTATAAGAAAAATATACAATGTCAATAAACAAGTCTTGGAAATAAAATTGAAAAGAGTATCTTTACCTTGAATAGGCGCAATGACCTATCCTTTGAGCCAGTCACTACATGCAAATTGCCTTCAGTTTCAACTCCTGGGATAACGTTATCCAAGTTAATCACTTAAAAATATACACATCTTGACATTGTGACAACTAGCCTCGTGGCGCGGCGGCGCCGCCACCCACCGTGACGTACCAAAATAAAAGAGGCGATAATTCGCGAGGAGTTTTCAAAAAATCGGGGCAAAACGCATTTTGAAGAAGGCGGGCGTTTTGGAAAACCGAGGACCTGACGTAAAAAGCAGGGACCCGTCGCGATATCCGAAAGCGGGGCCATCCCGCAAACGGAGGGTTAAAAATTTCGAGGACCTAAAAATTTGAGGATTTTTGCGAGGAAAAAAGGACCTATCGTAATTTGAAAAACCGGAGGTAATCACCTCCCGGCCAGTCATAAATCCCATACCTGGCGGCCATGTGTGGGGGGGTATTCTCATGGGTAGGAATCCCCGCTATAATCTTTGGTTAAGATGATGGGAAATATAATTAACAAAAAAATGCCCTCATAGCATTAATAAACAAATACTAAATATTTTGAGCAAGCCAGCAAGGTAACCTTTATCGATAAAGCTGGCAGAAGTAATTGCATCACTGTGTCCCTCCAAAACTTGAGTACATACAGATGCGTCTTTCCATATTCTATGCAAGAAATGAAACTAAAAGGGTAAGACATACAACAGTTCTACATACTTTTCATGTAAAAATTGAGTCAAATAAAATAAACAGTAAGACTCGAGAGATGCATACCTTGCAAGACCATCGTAGCAACCTGTTAATATGAAGCTGCCAAAAGATAAGTAGTTTAGTAATACTGCAATCACATGAAAGCAAAACTTCAAATAAAGATCAACAATGTAAACAGTTCATTTGAATTGTCAAAGTGATTTATGTACATCTAACTAAGGAAACGATCGAACTTGTCACTGTGTGTAAGTGTATTAGTTGCACAATACTGATCAGTTTGGGACCCCAAAAAAGATATTTTTACAGGATCATCAGTTGCTAGTAGTATAATTATGAGATGCAAGCACGAAAAGTTGGAGATGAGGCTCGACATTTGGAAGTATACATATAGTATTGAACTCATAATAACCCAATCACATACTGAGATACTTGTGTTGCTTGGAATTTCTCCCTTCATGTTGGCTCTGGCTGAGATAGGCACACCACACACTGAAAGATTTTAGCCTAGCGTTTATTTAGCACATTTCATACATGGACAAAACTAAGTTGTTCTTTGAAATAGCCTGAACACAATTACACAAAGCATATAAAAGTCTCAATTTGCCATCTATTTCATCCCTTGGGTTCAAGTCTGAATGCCATTATCCCTTGGTATTCCTTCCTAATCACAACTCATGCCCTGCTGCTACAATAGAAGCCAATGTCGACGTACTCTAGACAGGTATATATCAAAACAACTGTTGACTATGGTTTCCAGATAGCTATGTATGCCATCACATTTCCCGTTATCCCCATTCCATACCTTCTGACAGCTGAAGTACAACCTAGAACTCTGACCTTAGCCAAAATCAAATGTTTGCATCAACTAACCTCTTCTATTCAAATAAGGCATGTCCTCAAATCCAAAACTCCCCCAAGTCATCTAACCAATACACACATTATCGCAAATATAAGGAAAATAAATTTTAATTCCTGGCCAATTACTCCGACAGTTATAGGTTTGTGCATCACCAACAAGGCCTGATTGGCCACCTAAATACTCGTCAGACCAAAAAACAAAAAGCATACCTCTGGTTCGATCCATCAACCGCACTAACCCAGTCATCATGCGGGCAGGGTTCCTCCTGCTTCCTTGGCGCCACGGCTTTCACATACTCGAGCTCAAGCACCCTCTCCTGCAAAACGTTCACACCAAATCCTCGTATAATTTCACAACCACCTCCACATCACAGCAATATCTCCCAAAACCAAACCTTCGAACACAAATTCATACCGCCGATATGCCCTTGGCGAGGAGGAACTGTTGAAGCGGCAACCGTACGAGCTCGCCGTCCACGAGGAAGTCGAAGGGCTGCGCCTGGTGGTCCGGATCGGCTGCAAACGGAGCGGTTGGTGAAATCGGCGGGTCCTTTCGCTCTAGCGAGGTCGGGATTAGGGTGTAGGGGCGCTCACCGGCGAGGAGGAGGCGGTTGACAATCTCGGAGAGGCCCATGCGGGAGAGGTCGGCGGGGACGGCGATGGCGGTGGGCGGCGCGCGCAGCGGAGGCGGCAGCTTCGTCACGAAGCGCACGCGCACCTGGCGCGACTGGTCCAAGGCGCCGCCGGCGTTCATGGCGGTGTCGGGGGACGGGGGCAGGAGGCGATGGCGGATGTGGCGGCGGCGGGAAGGGTTGGAGAAGGGTTTTGGGAGTTCGAACGGTGAGCTTATTTGGTTAGGGTTTTGGAGTTTGTGGGACCCTGTTGCAGCGACCAGATGTTCGCGGGAGACAGGGAAGAAGAATTAACCATTTCGCAAGAAACCCCTCCAATCATTCCAACCTTCAGACTCGGCGTCTTCTTTTCAGTTTCTAAAAATTTATAACTAACTTTCAAACAAAATATATTTTCAAGATGATGTATACAAATTGATGAAAGTATATATTGCAGCGATTTCATTTATATCAGCCAAAACTACATACGAGATTCTGTTACTCCGTATTATGTCTCACAAATAGCCTAAAAACTATAAGCCGTAAACATAAACCGAAGCCAAAAAAACAGGCTAATAGTTGTGGCTGATGGCTTTTACCCTTAGTGCGAGCGTTTGTACGAACAAATCGAATATCGATAAATTACTTCAAAAAATAGTAAAGAAATTATTCTGTTTATTTTTTCAAAAAATTATAAGTAAGTCATAAATCGTAAGTTAGAAAAGGACGGGGCTTTAGGCGGACTTCCATAGTTCCATCGTGCGGCCCAATTTAGGCGCACAGGGATTGGGCGGGATGCTGGCTCACCACGGCCACTATGAACTAGGCCTTGGTGTACCATACCATGTGCTACTACCAACCCCAACCAAGACATGTACTACTACAGCGAAGTTGGCACCAACCTTGGGGGCTTCTTCACTGCCGCTAATGAGCAGCAAACTACGGTGAGCTCTGCTGTACCTTGTGATTCGTCTCCGTGCTACAAACGGCAGCAATGGAACTACACAGTTTTAAGACAAAGGCGGACCGTGCATCTCCAGGGCCATCCAAGATGTGATGAGATCTCAACCCTTCGCTCTCCTCTCCAACCGCATCAAACGAAGCGGACAAAATACAGCCAGGGTAAATCGGCGCTTTTATTGGAACCTATTTGGGAACTTTAATTCCCGCGGTGCCGGGAAACATTCCTGCGTTTCAATGGGGATGGTAAGGCGAGAGCATGCAGGTGCAGCGCCTAACCTTGGATTCGATCCCCGGCTAGAAAAAATATTGCAAAATTCTGATCGGTTCCACCTAACTTGGTTGACTCCTCTCAGGGGCGTCTAGAATCATGGATCTGTTCTTTTTTGCTACGACTTATGACTTTTAGTTAAAATTTTTGAATTTTGGTTGTTTGCAACAGAGATTGCGGAGTGAAATACTCACTTGCGATTTTGGTTGATACAGATATTAGACTTTTAACGTGTACTATAATTAACTTGTAGATCTCGTTTTAAGAAAATACTTCATTTAAAAGTTAGGTACTATAGTAAAAATCAAAAACCGCTTTTAGAAGTCGTAAAGAACATGTCCTATAACTTGGCAATATTACAACCAGCAGGCTACCGTTGATTTTCCTAAAACTTCGGCACTGATCAGTCATTTAGCTAGAGAAGATGGATTTTTTTCTGTTGCGGTTTATGGTTTTTGTTTTTGTTATAACGTAAGTATTTGTATGAACGAATCAAATACTGATAAACTAATAAACAATTTTTAAAAAAAACTATTCTAATATGCCGCTTTAAAATAAAGACAAAAAAATCACCGTTTTTTTAGGAAAGAACCGAGACAAAAACAGAACAAAAAAAAGGGAGGCCTTGGTTGGCTGGTTGGTGGGTGGGCTAGAGGAATATATGCGCCTGTTGCGAGTGGACTCTCGAATCATTGTGCTGCGTGCCATATCATGCACGTTCGACGGTCCGGAAGAGCGAAAGAATCTGATCTCGGGTCGAAAAGGGTCGAACAAATCGCAGCTAGTAGTTTCGTCCAGGTCTTTTCGGCTTTATTTTTAGTTTTACTTCCATCGAGACAAAAGCTACGACGCAAACGGGCGGGGCCGAACGTCATTTCAAACGTAGTAGCAGTCTAGCAGAAGGCTGGTACTACTGATCAGTGAATGAGCAAGCGAGTAGAGTGCAGGCTTCGGTGCTACCGTCGCTTGATTCGTCGCTGTAAAGCTGCAACCTCACGTACAAAGGCCAATTTGGAACGTCGTCACGTTGCCAGCGTACATTTGTGAGGAGGTAAAATAGGTTTCAGTCTAAAATATAAAGTGGGTAATATTTTTATGATCTTACTTTCAAACATTCATTCCAACGAATAAGAATTTGTCACGCTCAATCTCTGGTATAAAACATATGCGTGCATAGATCCCGTTTGGAACAAGAGAATTTTCCCTGTTTCTTACAAAAAAATAAATTAAATTATGTAAAATTCTTGCAAAATTTACGAAAAAAATCTCGCTTTTAACCATACTGCTTAGCCTCCAGAGGAAAAACCGGCAGTATGCACTCTCCTAGATGTAGTAGTTTTTTATCTTTTTTTTTCTTTTGCTTAAACAAAATTTTGTTGTGCATTCTCTCGGATAAAATACTAGCCTCCGAAGGAAAAAAAACAAAAAAAAGCTTCCCTTCCACCAAAAAATGGCTACCCTAGAAAAGATATCAGGCGTGAGATTGTTACAGTGGAATGCTCTGGTCGGATCTATGCGGTTATTGCAAGGGGGACCGAGACAGGGGTGGTGTGTCTGCTTGGCTCTGGTCCTGTGGGCCCTACAACACACCAACCGAAAATAATGTACCCGAGGACGGAGGTGCAGTCTGATGCTTGCAGTAACACTGTAAAACTGTAATTCCTCCTTGGAGACTGCAATGTATGCATGATTTCTTTCTCTCTCTCTCTCTCTTTTTTGAGATTGTGATAGTTTATTTTGCTGAAAAAGGCCTACTGTGTATTTTTCACCTGAAACAGTGATAATACCATGGGAGTACTCGTACATTAGGGCTGCTCATTGCTGCAAATAGAATGTGGGTGTATTCATGTTATCATGTACTCCTACATGATGTTTTGTAGAGTACATGTCTAACTATCTAAGCACGCATGCATGTGAATTTATAGGACTTGTTCATATTGATCTTAGCTTCTAGTTTTTTCAAGCAGAAACTAATACGAACATTCCAGTTTATATAAGTTGCTTGTATCAATTATTATTTTTGGCTTTCTGATATTGTAATGTACTTTGTATTTTATTATATTATAATTCCGTAAGTTGTATGATAGTCCAAATATTATAGTGTCTTTTGTTACATCGTCTTTCTTACATAATACACTATTATTTATCAATCACAGCTAAAAACCATCATCAAAAGCTAATATGAATTGAGTACGGGAATGGTGGGCTGGGTAGAGCCAATTGAGCGTAATGGAGAGGAATTGAGCGTAATGGAGAGAAGAGGCGAATGCTGAGTGTTCAGGAGATCAAACTATGCGGTTCTCACCTCAACGGGTTATGAGCTTTTCTATTTGGTTTGTGGCTTTTCTATATTAGCTAGTTTTTAAATAGAGTGTCTTTTAAGATAGGATCGACAAATTGGTTGTAGTAAACAATATAACGACATCGTCTAGATCGACCAAAATTGCACATTAATGTCTCTCTCCGTATTCTCTCGTGTGAACAGTCAAAAACCAAAAAATTTAGCCAAAATTCATAAGTCACAACTTAAAAGAACAGACCCTATTTCAGATCAAGGACTTCGCATTTAAGGCTCCGTTTGGAATGAAAGAACTGGACTATTTTCTGTAAAATTTTTATAAAATTTCTACAATCTAAACATGTCTTAAGAAGTACAAACGATAGTCCTAAAATGACAAATAAGAAACATAATCCATAGAAAAAAGATACTTGAAACAATGCGAAGTCTGCTAATATCACTTGAATACGATGGCTTAAGTGGTTAAGATAGTTAGAACTGCACCCATTTTGTTCCGGTCCCTAGCATAATCTATATATTACACCCGGGGTTCCGGGATGGAGAAGCTAGCCACGTCATCGATTTTGCGAGAAGCCTCTTGTGTTTTGCGAAATCACGTAGAGGTCATTCGTTTTCGCAAACAGGTCCCTGCCAGTTTTTTCGGAAAGCCCATCCAATTCACCGATAGCAGCCCGCGGTTTCTAAAATTACGTATAGGTCCTTGTTTAGTTACGTACAGGTCCTTACGGGTCCCTGTTTTTTTTTGCGAAAAAGCCCTTTGGTTCCTCCGAAATTACGCATCCGTCCTCGATTTTTTAAAAAGAACCGTCTCACGAATTTTCGTCTCTTTTACTTTGGTCCACACGGTGGCTAGCGCGGCGTGGCGACGCGCTTACGTGGCTAGTTTACTACATAACTCATAGTCTAAAACGTTATGTCTATGTGAATATCCGAATATCCATATATGTGATTTTTTTTAATAATCCGTCTATGAATATGATATGCGTGTGTATGTATGTATGGATGTGTGTGTATATATATAATTACTAACCAGCGCGCAGGTGTAAAATACGCGGAGAAGTTACTGACGTTTCTGAATGAAGTTACCATTAGTTCTGAATGAAGTTATTACCAAACCTTCACAATGCCAGAAAGTTACTGATGTTTCTGAATGAAGTTACCATCGATGGCGAGTGAGTTCTTGTCGAGCAGCTTACGATTATCTGATGGGTGGTAACTTTTCTCACAGCCGGTGATAACTTTCTAGGGTGCAAAACCACACGCACAGAATGCACAGTCGCAGAATAGCGTTACCAGGTATGTGTATATATACATACAATTACTATTATGCATGCAGGTGTAAAATACGTGCCAGAAAGTTACTATCGTATGCGAATGAAGTTACTGCTAAATATATATAAAGTTACTATCAATTATAACATTACATAACTGACAATAATTCTATATATATTTAACAGTAATTTTATTTAACAGTAATTTTACTATCATTATTTTTCAACACGCACAGCACATAATAGCGCAGCCACTTGGACATTCCGTAGTAAACGTTCCACGCGTACAGCAAAGCGAAAACTCGCTGCTGTGCTCGTCCTTGATGCGCACACACGTCTCCGCTCTCTCCCCCCCTCTCTAGAGGAGGAACAAAGCCACAGCCCAAAGCCACCTTTGAGTACACAGGTCACAGCCCCAAGAATCTCTGTTCCAGCTCGTGGTTCGTCTTCTCAGCTCGCCATGGAGGCGCTTGTGGTGCCTGTGCTGCTGCTCCTCTCCTCCACACTCGTTGCTTCAGGTGAGTGAGCTCTGGTCTTTTTTCTAACCTTTCTTTCCTTTATCGTGAGATTTTTTCTGGGTTCGTCTAAAATAATGACTGCAAACTGCGAAGTCTCCTTTTTTGTTTCTGAAGTTTGATATGTCGAGTTCTCGTGGATTTTGTCCCGTCTTTACTGTTCAGCTGTTCTTCTACTCCTTGGATGTTGTATAGGCACGGTCTTCTTTTTTCCCTGTGATGTTTCTGCTTATTTTCATCTATGCTTATGTTTGAAACAGCAAAAGGTTCTCTCTCTTTTCCCCCCCAATTTTTCTAGGAGAAACGAGCAGCCATTGCATATATGCGCAACTTTGGTTTTGAGTTATCAACTTTTTTTTTATCAAGATTCCCTTTTCTACCTCGTTATGTGAGATGGCAGTCATATGCATAGCTCCAGTTGTTGTTCTATTTTTGAAGAAACCTGGTCAAGAGCAAGAAACAAGAAACAAGGACAGGAGATCTCGTCTTCTTTCCTCCTGGAGATGTGTTCTTCTCAAGTAGATTTTCCAAAAAAATAAAAGGATTTTTCTTCTTTTTCGAAGCAAAATGCCACCGAACTTATCTAAAAAAATGTAAAAATTCCGTCAGCATGATGCGAATGGAAAACTTGGTGGTCTCTCCTTTCTCTCTGTGCAAACCTCACTCTCTAGTCTCTACTCTCTACCTTGTATTGCTGCTTTCGTCACATCCCTTGGCCATCCCTCTCTTCCGCGCATCCCGTGACATGCACATCAAGAAACTGACATAAAAGAACCGCCTTTTTCCTCACCGAAACGCCCAAGCTTTCCTCTACTAATCCATGGCGCTAATCTCTTCTCGTGTTCTTGGGCAGATTGGTGCGTGTGCAAGTCAGATCAGCCTCAGGCCGCGCTGCAGAAGACCATCGACTACGCATGCGGCGCGGGGGCCGACTGCACCTACATCCATGACCAGGGGCCGTGCTACAACCCCAACACCGTCGTCGCGCACTGCTCCTGGGCGGCCAACAGCTACTTCCAGAGGAACAGGGCGACCGGCGCCACCTGCGACTTCAGCAGCACCGCCACCCTCACCACCAGCGACCCAAGTAACGACCCCTACCCTACCTATATATCATATCCGCTGCCTACTTTACCCTTGTATTCCAGTTCAATGCACTTGATTGCGAGTTGTGCGCTGGTGCTTCGGCCGCTGCTGATTAGAAATGTTTTCGCGATGAAGGTAAGGAATTTTGAAAAAAAGACCGCTTGGCTGGTGGAATCAAGATTCACCTATATCTGTAAAGTGCAGTGAATGTTGTAATATGGCAGTATGTACTCTAATTCTCCTTTGATGAACTGAAACGCGAGTCGAAAAAAAAAGGTTTTTGGACTTGTTTTGTTTGGTCGCCTTAGCTCAATGTTAGTCTTGTGTGTTGTTCGAAGGCCAAGCTTCGTGCCTAGCTTTGTCTATTGATGTGGTATCCAAGATTTTTAGTAGATTTGGATTCTTAGGTGTCATTGACAATTGTTTTTTAAGCCAGAAGAATGTTGAAAATTGGCATGAAAATGCATTCGAATCTTGAAGTATACAACAAAAATTCTTGATTCTGGAGTGGGAGATGACAATGTTGTGTAATTTTGGTTCAGTTAGAGGCATATTTGTTTCTTATGCGATATCTTATGTTCTTGCTCACTTACAGGTTCTTCTGGCTGCTCCTACCCCGCAAGTGCAAGGTACATTATTAACCTCTTCACTTGAATTGACCGTCTATAATGAGTATCACTGAGGACCGATTGATGTTCCATGTGTTCCATTTTGAAAATCGGTACCACAATGAAACTTTATGCGTCGTGTTGAAGTACGTCTTTTGGAACGCAACTGACTGCTTTGATTGATAATTGATGCTCCTTAACTAGAAAATCACGGATTGCAAAAACTGCAAATAGCCATCAATTTTGTCGAACTGAAATCGAGGTGTTCCCAACTTACAATTTTAAGCAAGTGTTTCTGCTCACCTGCATTAGTTATTTCTTTAGGTGAATGCGGCAGCGGAATTAACGTTTACTGCATTTTTTTTTCGTTCAGTGTCTTACTGTATTTAAATATATTGTTTTGAGAAGTCATCTCGAGCTGATTGATGCTTCACCCTGAGCAACAACGTAGGAGTTTCGTTCGTTTGGTACCAAGTGCTTCAGCATACTCTTGGATCGAAATCACTCCACAACAATGCTAACAACTTTTCCTTCCTTTACGCAGTGCTGCCGGAACATCAACGACTCCGACGACTGGAGGCACAACGGGAGCACCCCCAGGAGCCTTCACGCCCGGTACCGGCACCGGCACCGGTACTGGCATGGGAACGGGCACTACCACTGGGACTGGCATAGGAACGGGCACTACTGGCACCGGACTGGGCGGCCTAGGACCAGCAGGCACAAGCGGCAGCAGCATGGATACCGCGGCAGCGGACCTGCTTCCAAGGGCTGGGCCGGCCGCCTTCCTCGCACTGCTCCTCTCGTTCATCCCGTTCGCGTGAAGGTTCTTGGAAGCAGCACCTGCCCCTATTTGCCGATAGAAAGAAACCGTTCCAGTAAGCTTGTTGCAGGAGTGTTGTGGTTTGTGATCTATGGAGAAACGAAGAAAGACCTAATCCATCTGAAGGTGCCATCCCATCCGAAAACCCCCACTAGTGCCTGCTTCTGTACTCGGTAATTTGGTAGGATGGCTCTCTTTCATGCAAGGACTCGACTTTCTTTTTTTCTTCTCTTTTCATCTTGTAAATCTGGGGAAGTCAGTAGATTAGTGAGAATGAGGATGCCGTTGGGACAATGCCATCGTAGGCTGTTATCAGCTTATCATCAAGCTCTTTACCCCTGTTGGTGGCTTCTACTCTCAATGTCATGTAGCTCTGAAACTTCCAAAATCGAGCTGTTAGGTTGTGTGTTGGCAACTGACGGCTCAGATTAGCTTCGGGCAAACGAGGATCGCTTGATCTGGAGCCGTTCTTTGCAATGATCGAACAGCTGGGACGTTGCTTTCTGCACGGAACACCCGGAGAAAGACGCAGCATGACGCATTGGCGCGCCATGATCAATCTCTTGTACAACCAGGCAGGCAGGCTGACTCCATGGCACTCGCAGATTGCTCGCGAAGCAGTTCAGCTTAGCTACATCGGGGACGCTTTCGTACGGCGACACTGCTCCGTGGGGACCTGCAACTGCGTGTAACATCTACTGAGGATCCGCGATACGCTAGGCAACAAAGCCGTGGCAGGAAGATGGAACCCGCTTGGGAGAAAGTTTACGAGAAACGGACGAGCGGTTCAGTGTTGCCTGGCTGCGCCACATCACCTAACAGATAAGCATAACGCTATTCAGGAACGCGCTGCCGTGCTTGAAACCATGAGAACATTCCTGAACTTGGAGCCATCAGACGCACATGGTGTCTCACGGTGAGCGGCGTAACTGCCGAGTTAAGGAGGGGTAGTGATTGCGCGCGGAAGCAGGCGCGCGGGCGAGCAATCATGCGTGCGCGCAGCGGGCTCTGCCTCTGCTGGGTCCGCGCGGTGATTCCAGCCTGCCGCGCCTGCGCGTGCGGCCGTCGTCGAGGCGCGCGGCTGCGCGTGGCGGACGAGGCGCGTATTCGTTCGTGCCGGCCCGGTCGCGGCAACGGCGCAGTGGGGGCGGCGCACGGCAGCAACGTGGGGGTGTGGCGCAGAGGCGGCCCAGAGGGTCTGACAAGTGGGGTAGCTCGGTCCAGTCGGGGCCGCCCAAGTGGGTGGCAGGCCGGGCCTATTCTACCTGCGGCCGAGAAGCGTCTGTCCTAGCCAGCATTCCGTCGGCACTTGGCTGCGGCATCTCGTGGTCTCAGCCCGGCCCAACCTGCGCAAGCAGACCGGCTCGGAAAAGGATCGCGGGGAGGCCACGCGCGGGGTCCGACTTGGCGGGCGTCCGTTCGTTCCGGACTGTGGCCTCTAGTTTTGGACCTGTTCTTTTTGGCTACGGCTTATAATTTTTAGCTGAATTTTTTAAATTTTAGCTGTTTACGGTATAGATTACGGAGAGACAGATACACAATTACGATTTTGGTTGATACAGATGTTAGGCTTTTAACGTGTAGATCGTTTAACTTGTAGACCCCATCTTGAGAAAATACTCTGTTTGAAAGTTAGGTACTATAGCAGAAGCCAAAAGCTGATTTCAAAAGCCCAAAAGAACCTGTTGACTGTGCTTTTAGGCTCCGCTTGTTTCGGTTTGAACTTTTGGCTTATTCTACACTATTTATAAATTTCGTCTTTTTCTACACTTTTGGTTTTTTGAGTTTTTTTACCGATTCTTTTTTTTCCTCGTATTTGTTTGCATTATGCGTGATGGGCTAACATGTTTTTCTATTTTAAATTTTTTTAAATTTAATTATGTCATTTAAGCCTCTGTCAGCTACAATGTTTTTTCAGCCAGCTACAGTAGTTTTCAGCCATAAGCCACCCAAAAAAGCTCATTTGAGCAGGGCCTTAGTTTTTTCGAACGGGCGAAATAAATACGACAGTTTTTTAAATAAGATTTTTTAAATGATTTTTAAGTTTAAAATTATATTCACCGTTTATTACTGTTTCGAAAAGTATAAACAAAAACTATTTCTCGAACCCCAGCCCACGTGTCCTTGACAACACAGACATCGACACCTCCCCGGCAGCCTGCTGCCGAGAACGCGATATCGGTGAGGCAAAGCTTAGTGGCTGTTAGGAAACTTGAGCCTAGACTTGAAGCCTTGCTCCATGTCTACATCGCATGAGCTGCATGGCGGCAGTCCTCCACGAAATATGTTTTAGAGTACTATGACATCTATTATTTGTGCGGGACTTGGAGTGCTGTGTTCAACTCCTGCAAGGTGGACATGCATGCATGAACATTTTGCCAGAGGAAGTAGAGTGTCGAATAATGCACCAGTCAACATGGCCAACGGGTGATGCAAGATAGCGGGGCATTCCATAAGGAACTGCCCAAATAGGCTCACTTCGTCAGCTGCCCTGTAGACATTGCCATTTGTAGCACCACCTACACCTGTGTACTCGTTCATGCTTTGTAAGGCCAATAAGTCGTGCAATGCAACTCTCAACGAAGTAATATTCTGTAATGCAAATTTTGTACTTTTGAAATTAAGTTCAATCGTAATATTGACATGTTCTTTTCCATAACTTTTAATGTAAATTTTGTACAGACACTGCCACACGCTTTTAATGTATATTTCGTGTGGATACTCACACATCCTTTTCTGTACTACAGGGAGTCGCACTACGACAACTGAAGCATGGCAGACAGTGTTGAAAGCTCAAGGCATGGGAGGGGATGATAGGCACGGGCTTGGTTTCTAGGTCATGACCCTTACCTCGAAGGCACGAGCATCTACGGACCCTGGATCCCAACCCCTCAAGCCCCGATCTACCGCTTGAAATCAGGGAGTCATACCCCCTAGAAATCCCATCCGCTACTACCTACACATTCCTGAGCCTTGGCCGCTATGCAAGAAAAATCTTGACACGGTGGTTTAGGTTTATGATGACAACACACACCCAAGATATTGATTCTTTCGCTACCCTCTATTCATGGTACGTGGCTCGTTACCTACCTATTCTTGCATGCATGAAACGCTTGTACTCGCATCTTCTTATTTGCAGGTCGCGGATTGCAAGTTCACTGAGTGGGTGGATCCATCGTATCCAATATCCTCATAGGTTTACATCCATACTCTCCAAATCCGACTAAAAGAGTTACGTGAGGAGCTCCAGACCAAGAGGACCAACAATGATGAGCTTCATAGGCAGAGGATCAGGGAGAGGAACAACGAGCAGGTGGTGCACCTTAGCAGTGACTTGCACCTGTGTTGCTGTTATGCCAACTCGAGCTGCAATTGCTCCTACAACTACTGTGACAACCAGCCACGTCCACGCCGCCTAGATGACCATCACGTCATGTGGGTGCCCTACAGTTCCACATTTTTCCCTAGACCCATTATGATTCGCACATTCATTATGAAGTATTATGTCAGGCTAGACATGATCTATTACTACAGTTTTTTTACAATAATGTATCTGTACTATTTAAAATAGGGAGTTGGTGGTATGGTTCATCTACTCATCCAAACTTCCCCTTGCGCATCCCTAAAAAATTTATAACAAAAACAAATGATTGTTTTATGTTTAGTAAAGTACGAGCATTTTGCTAGTTATTACAAAAAAAGGGTTAAACGGGTAAACCTTAAATCAATAAAGGTATGAGTACTTCCACTGTCGACCAAAGCAACCCTTGTTTTCCCTCCAATAACCACCACAAGAGTATAAGTGGTTATGGTTGACAAGCCCTGAATTGCTTGGATTGATATTTGCATTAGTTGTTCTTCATGGTCGGGGTTGGTTGGTGGATCTTCCGAAGCCTCAGGGAGACATTCTTTTGGCTCCAGGTCCTGCTGTGAGGTTTCCTCATTTTCAGAAACCATAAGGTTAACATGTTGATACTGTTTGCATTTATGCCCTAAGAACCATGTACTTCCACAATACTTATAGATTCCCGGAATGAAAGGTTTACTGACCACTTCTTTCTTCTAAGAATTGGGTTCTGTTTGGTGTTTGTTTTTGGTCATTGTGGCATGGTATCCACTCTTACCTTGCCCCAGATTAACATCATGAGTTCCTTTCTTTGTCATAGCACCTGCCCCCTTCTCACTGTCCTTAACCATCCAATAAGCTTCACATAGAGTTTGAGGCTTCAAAGGTTTGATGTAATGCTTAATGTCATTTCTAAGCCACTTAACAAAATATTTGATAAAGAAATGGGGGTTCTGCAGTGGATTTTCACTCCTGTACACAGCCATTAACTCTTCAAATTTGTCAATATAATCAGAAATGCTCAGATTATACTGCTTCACCGAGTGAAAATTCTCCAACACCTCATATCCACTATACTGAGCAAACCTATCGCATACCATTGCACAAAAGTCAGGCTAGGGTGGAGGATCCCACAACAATCCTGTACTCCTAAGCCATCTGTTAGCTCTTCCCACCATATAAATTTGGGCCAGGTCAAACTTGGCTTCATCAGGAACACCAGCCATAGCAAAATAAGTTTCACTCTGCCTGATGCACTCTAAAGGCTCACTTCCATCAAACTTTGGAAAATCCAATTTGGGTCCCTTAGCAATGGATTTGTAGAAATTGTTGACTCTCTCATTGGTAGGATTTGGGTTCCACTGCCTAGTGAAATAGGGGTCCTAGGTATGGTTCATGAAATTCCTAGGGTTCGTATTCCAATGCTTAGCAAAATGCTGAGTATGATTGGCATTCATGTGGTTCAAGGTGGGGGAAACTGGGCTAGAATGTGGTATTGGATTATGTCCCCAGCGGCTGGTGCTACAGGATATCTAGTAGATAGAGGATAAGTGTTACCTTCAGGGCTAGTATTGAAATTGACTCCATGAGTACTATTAAGATTGATTTGGCCGAGTTCTTTGATCCTTCTCATCATCTCCAATTCCAGTTCATTGGGTTGAACAGAATCAGGAAGATTTCTGGGCACATCTTCATTTCTCACGAGATGGGTACTCACTCCAATGTGTTGCTCAGTTGCCCTAACCTGAGATCCTGCAATACCTTCCAACAGGCATCTTGCTCATCTGGGCTTGCATTCACGCTACTTGTTTCTGTAGTTCACCAACTTGATGTTGTACCAACTCCGCCTTTGTAATCGCCACCTTCGCCTCTTGCTAAACCGCGACGAGATCCGACGCCTCTCCGTCATTTCTAGTCACCGGCTTCGTCATTCCTCCACAGATTGGGTGCTAGGCTTAGGAATTTTATCGAGGAATGTATCCTGAACCCTCACCGCACTCGCGATCTGTACCGCCACCTTGGTCTCGAATTGGTTGGGGATTTTACGAAGAACCGAGATTCCTAACCCAAACAATTCCCGACTGATTTCTTCGCCAAGGATTGGGATGCTCTGATACCAATTTATCAGATCCCTCAATTTGGGATCCGAATTTTGGGGATAAATCAAAACCGGATTTGGGAAAAGTTGAACACGCAAGAACGGAGGAACTACGGCTACAGCTAGGGCGACTAGATAATTGGCATAATGGCATAGCCTTCTCATTACGGCTCTCGGCTCATATATGAGTTCACAAATGAGCCTTAAGAGAAAAGAAAGAAGGTTACAAGTACTCAATGTAAGTATAAACCTGTTTTTTTAACATTGTTCAAGGTAATGTAATCCTTGTGATTTCCTACAATAATTACTGAAAGGTGTTTAACCGTAGATCTTCCCTTGAAGAGGTATGAGACGATCCCCACCGTTCCTTCTGACTTAAAGTCCAGGATGCAAGCCTGAAGCGTTTTCTTCTTGATTTCTGCCGGAGTCTCCGAATATTTTTTGGTCTGACAGCCACGCACGGTGAGGTTCATGGCCGCGCGTGCGCCCGGCGTGCAGAATCTCGTCCGGCTCGGGCTCGGCACGCGTCGCATGTGTACGGCGCTGTCCGGCTCGATCGGGTGGGCAGGCGGCTAGTGGCCACCGTCACGGGCGGGCGCTGGGCCGAAGGCCCGGGGCATTGGGCTGTGCGTCGGCCTTGCGGGCTGGCACGAGCCGCATGCATCCCGCCGCCGCCGCGGCCGGGGCCGGTGCCTTTTTCGCGCTTTCCATCCACCCGCAACCTGGCTCTGGCTTGGGCAGGCGGCGACGGCGGCGGCCGGAGCCAAGGGGGATGCAACGAAACGGGGAGGAATCGACGGCGGGAGGATAACGCATAAGGCGAACGCCAAGCGAACTTCCTAGTGAAAGGCAGAAGATAAAATTCGACGACTCCTGAACGGAGCAGACGATGCACATCCATATGGACTGATGGACATATACGGGTACAATAACAACCAGCTTGCTCGATCGAATCCACCGTGCGACTGTATCAATACATGCATTTTCTAGTGCTAGGTAGGCTGACCAGCAGGGACACATTTCTGGCATTGCTCTCCTCTCAAGTTCCAGTGTCACTGTTTCCATCTCCCTGGCAAAGCCTTGGCACCAGCTCATCAGCTCGGCCGCTCCCAGGTGCAGAATACAGAATGTGCGAGCCAAAAGAAAAAACAGCGTAGCTTTTTTCCCTCCGTTCCCTCAATCCAAGAGCCACTTCAAAGTAGCTCGAGTTCTTGATCCGTGCTCAAGCTCATACCGCGTTCTCCGAAAAGTGGTGTCATCGGTGACGAAGCATCATCCAGTATGATGGCGAAGGATAGTTTCGCTGTCTCGCTACATTATCCGATGCTCACGACGAGCAATTATGCAGCCTGGGCAATCAAGATGAAGGTGTACATGAAGACTCAAGGGGTGTGGAATGCGATCGAGAACGACAACGTCGATGTGCGCAAGGATCAGATGGCATTGGCGGCCATCTATCAGGGTATCCTAGAGTAGACGCTCTTCCTACTGGCCAAAAAGGAGACGGCCAAAGCCACATGGGAGACGTTGAAGACGATACATCTTGGCGCCGATCGTGTGAAGGAAGCAAAGGTGCAAACTCTCAAGACCGAGTTCGAGGTGTTGCGTATGAAGGAAATGAAATCAATCAATGACTTCGCCGTCTGGTTGACGGTCATCGTCAATAAGATTAGGACTTTGACGAGAAGGTGAAAGAGTTATACGTAGTGAAGAAATCTCTTCGTGTTGTTCCCTCACAGTTTCTTCCAATTGCTTCAGTCATAGAGTAATTTGAAGACCTAAAGACAATGACCATGAAGGAGGTCATCGATCGTCTTAAGGCGTATAAGAAACGCATCCACGACAAAAGCAACAAATGCGATGGACAGGTCTTGTTGACCCGTGCTAAGTGAGAGATCCGATCATTGAAGCGTGAAGGCAATAACACATCCAGGGGTAGTGGTCAAGGCCGTCAGAATCGAAAGTTTGATAAGGCAAAAGTGGTGTTATAATTGTAACGATTATGAACACTTTGCTTCAGAATGCCCCAAGCCGAGGATGAAGAAAGCGCTTGTTGCTGAAGCGCTCAACGATGATAAATCAACAGTGTTCTGATGATGAGTTGAGTCAGTGACGTCGAGAAGATATGTCGCTATCCAAACTTAAGTAAGGTGAAACGAAAACGGACGTTGAGGAGATGTGTCACTGTTCTGTGTCAAGTATGAGTTTACTAAGTCATATTTGAGACCGACTGACTCAATATTTTAGAATCTTTGCATCCGGATGGACCTTACCAGTTGAGTTGAATTCCTATATGTAGTTTATATGTAGAACGCTTCATGTGGAGGCGTGACTGGTAGTTCATAATGTATTGAGACTAAAACTAGAGTATGTCAAGTCAAGATTAAGGGGGAGATTGTTAGAAATAATCTTAACTTTAAGTCTAAGACGTAATAGAGTCTGCCTTCGTATGTAACTTAAGTTGAAGTTATGTCCAACTTTAAGTCCGAATACGTATGCCAGTAGAAAAGTATTAGCCTATATATTAAAAAGGTTTGTAGCCAGTTTTGTAAGAAGAATAAAATAAGAAAAAAGAAGAAAGGGAAAGCAAGCAAGAGAATAGAGAAATTCAGAAACTTTTCTGTGTTCTCTCAGTTTATTTGTGATGTGTGTGTTTTTCCCGAGAACAAAGTTAACACTGGGAACGAACGCCAGCCTCGTTGTAAAGCGCTTCGTCTAAGCCGAACAGCTTGGAACCGAGAATAAACAGCAGTGTGCCAGTGTACATGTTACCTTGTACTGCTGTACACCCTAGCCTGAAGGATCTGGCTCTGCTCACCGGGTCCTGCAGCACATTGCACAATGGGCGCAGTACGTCAATGCGAGGATATTCAAGCACGTAGACGGAGTGATGCAGGTAGCAGGATAGCAAGGCTTTCAGTGAAAAATGACATACGTAAGTGTTGATAATACGGAAGGAGCCCGGTTTGCCTTCTCCGCTTTGTCGCTCCCGAGGAAATCAAGGACATGTTTTGCTGCTTCCCTTGGCTTCTCAACATGAGGAATGTGACCACACTGGCGTACCTGCCTTAGGATTGCATTTGGGAGTTCCTGATGCAACCTCTGCAGAGCGACAAAAACACATTACAAGGGTGCGCGTATGCACATGAGAATGTGCATTTCTATCTCAGGCATGCCTATACCTTGCAGATTAGATCCATATAACATTTAAGCATGCTCGAATGAACTTACATATGCTTGTTTATTGCTAATTATTTCATCATCCTCTCCCCATAAGATCAGGCATTTAATCTTTACCTGTCCACAGAATAGAGGGATACAATTAGAATTTCCTCTCTTCTACTCAACCCATTTCTTTTTTTTTTCTTTCATGCCCAGTTGTGATTGAGAAAAGTCGCAATGGTCCATCATTGCTACTCAGCAAAATGAGGATGATGTAGCATTATGAAACAACAGTGCAACATCCTATTGATGTTTGTGTTAAGAAGATAACAGATTCAAGCTAATACATTTTGTCACCCAACAGGTTTGGTTAATACTGCAGGAAGCATTTCAACCATCTATACAAAAGGAACCAAAACATATCAGGAAGAATAGGAAGCAATGCTGAGAATTAAAGGAAACACTGAATCAGCATAGATAGCATAGCTAAAACTGTGAGAGAATTTTCTCATTGTTATAAAGTTGGTCTTAGTGTTACTGATAGCTAATAGGAAAAAATGGTGTTAGCATTAGATGTTTGTCTGAGTGGTAGTTTTCGTCTCAAGAGCATTTTGTTGCAGCAAACAAGGAGACTAGTGGCAACGGCTACTGCATTGTCATGGATGATAAGAAGACGATGAAACTGGAAAAGGAAATCAGAAATATTAACATCTTGAGCAGAGAAAAATTCATAGTTTGGATGCTTAAAGAAAAGAACCTGCTTTATTTGGTTTAGGACATTATAACCCCCACTAATCATAAAATTAACTGTAGCATCTTCCCACCAGGGAAGTAGGCAATGTAGACGGCCAATCTGGAAAAAAAAAGAAGGCAAAACACATGTCTTCAGATCCCAAAAGTACAGAGGAACAGGAAATGGAATATCAGATATACAGAAGCAACATTTGAGTGGCAAAGAAATATATGATTCGGATACAAAATAAAACATTACAGCATAAATTTAAAAGGTTTGGGTAATAATTTTTGACGCATCAACAGCAGCGTGACTACTATTCAAGAACTTTATAATATCACCAGTTTCTTGCAGGACAATGGAGAAAACAACTTAATTGGAAGATATAAGCATACCACCAAAAAGTGGAGAAAGTTAATAAACCAACAACCAGAACATGATAGTAGTTTTTTTTCAGTATGAATAGACTTACTCGCACCCAATCAAAGAATCCATCTGGAATGTTCTTAAACGCCAAACGTGTAGCTAACAATCGCAGTGGAAGACTCTTCAGTATAAAAACCTGGGGAAACAAAAAAATTACAGTGTACTCCAGCCAATACAAATGCACATTTGTTTGATGCCAATTAGAGATAATAATCCAACATGAATGATGCTTGAGGACAAGCATAACCATCATTAATTAAAAAGAAATATACTTAGCATTAGATAGTAAATATGGACATCAGGACATGAAACCTAAAAATGTAACAGCAAATTATATTAACAAAAAGAGAACGCTACAAAGTTGAAGCAAGCTATCTTAAAGAACTTATAGCACCCAGATCAGCAAACAACTCACCCCAGCATATGGAACAAATTTAGGCACTCTGGTCATATCTCTTGTGCCCTCAGCATATACACTTGCACCAATAAATATCAATTTTGACACCTATGATAAACAAGATAAAGTTAGCTTCTTGTAATACAAAACTCTCAGCTTATGGATTTGTAAGAAAACTAGTTACAGAAAAATAGATAAATTTCGCATCACCGAGAGCATTACAGATATCTCTCTGTACTTTTCTGCTACTACTCCTATGTGCTAAGAAATAGAGAGAAGATCATAAATCTTAACATGCTTGTACCGCTTCCGGATAGTTGACTGCAAAATCAATGGCAACGGCAGCACCGAGGCTGGGCCCAACTAACACCATAGGCCTTTTGATGTAGGATCTCCAGAACTACACAAAGAGGTTGTTAAGATGTAAGGGTCATATCACTATAACCATTCGATAGCATCATCAGTCTGACTTAACAGTTTTTCTTTGTGTTTACTACCAAGTCACAAGAACTGGTCTTACATGACTGGACATAATATAAACAAGGAAAAGCAGACTGAAAACTTGCTCATAGAAAAGCATGGTAATACTGTACTCCGGACAATCCAGTCCTTGTTTTGCTATAGAAGATAAGTTTTACGCAGTTCTGAGCAAAACGCCAGTACTTCATTTACATATCAAACTCATTCTGAATTAAAGATTCATACCAAGCATTCGGTCATTCTAAGATAAGGTGTTCAAATTTGGGGTACTGGTTACCATATTAGAATCACAAACAAGTCTAGAGACTGGGAAGTAGGAAGTGAACTCATCACAAGAAAATTAACGACATGTACACCCGCAGTAAATGTTAACATATACCTGGTAAAGATGCTCCCGTTTTGACGCAACATCACATGGTGGCCTTGTTTCTATGAGCCAATCAAGCAATATTAGAAGGGGTTACAACTTACAACTGTGACAAGCACAATAATTGAACAAAATCCCATGAAGTATGCAAAATGGGGCATACCTAAATTAGAGAAGCCCCATCCAAGAATGTCCACAGCCCAAGCTTCCAGTCCAGCCGCCTCCAGTAACGGGTAGGTGTACCTCCACTCTAAACAAGAACTGTATTTCTAATACTTTTAAAAGGCCCAGACTGCCAAATGCATGATAGAAGCACCACACGACTCTCTAGTGGACAGACAATGATCGACACTGGAATTAGACAATGCAAGTTGAACCGTAAGATAGGCGCCCCCCAAATTGGCGCTTGCATTGCACGCACCTGTCGAAGCCATGGAGCAGCACGACCGGGTCATTGCTCTGTTGCTGCTTGAGTGGCCTCACGCAGCTGCTCAGTATCGGGCTCTTGGAGAAGCCAGTCTGAAGAGAGGGGGATTGATTCAAAGCAACGTCATCACCGACTGTACTAGGCAGTCCACACTTCTTTATTCCCGAAAAAAATTTCCAAGAAAGCAGTAAAATTTGGGCAAATTCGAGAGAAATTAGCTCGCCTGGACGGGCACGCGCTCGATTCGCTTGGCCAGGTGGATGGCGGCGCCGTCGCGGATCCGCTCCACCGCCCTGGGTAGGAATGACGGGAAGCAGCCGCCGCCCACGGCGGCGCTGCCGGTGGCGCCGACGTCGGCGGACGCCGCAACCCTAACGCGGGCCCTCCAACGAGATGCCGACGGCGGCGGCGCCAGCGCCAGCGAGGAGGTGAGGAGCAGCGGCATTGGTTGAGTTAGCCGCTTGCACGCGCGTCCGCCCGCTCGTTGGAGTGCGCGTCGTATCAGAGCGTGCGCTCCGCGTTGAGCGGAGGTTGTAGGGCGCGAAGGCGGTGCGACCCGCGTGGCAGCCTGTGCCGCTGCAGTGTCACGGCGACGTGGGCCACACGAACTATTATAAATATCGGCGTAGGAAACCGAAGATTGGACATTTTCAGCGCTGTTTATTACAAAAATATCAAATATAGCTTGCTGAGCGTGAAAATTTTATTTTTGGCCTCATATGTGAGTGTGAGATTACAGAGTGCTGACACGTGCATGATGGTGCGATAGAGGAGCCACGGACTAGTCGTGCGGTCCCGGATCGTATGACTAGCACTGTAGTGCAGAGCGGTGCGGTCCCCGAACGCATGATCTAGCGGAAAGGTGCGGTCGCCGATCGCATGTCCTGGCGAGAAATGCGGCGCCCGAGCACACAATTTGACCGAGCCATGCGCTGCCCGACCGCACGTCTAGGTTGCTGTCCAGTCCGCCCACCGAAAGCAACGATCGCTGCGCTTGCGTCTACGCTTTTTCCATGCCACTCGCACACGCGTCTGCAGCAGATGCATATGCCCCCCTGATATTTGTTATGCCTGATGAGTCTGCGCAATAAAATGGCTTGAAGGTCACTTGGTGAGCAGATGCATATGGTTTCACAGCAAGACAGCCTCGTTTGAAGTTGGAGCGAAGACAAAGCGAGAGAGGGAGTGAAGGGAGGAAAGTAAGGATCGAAACACGGAATTTTGAGTTGTTTTCATTTGGAATCAACAGATTTTGTAATTACGAAAGTTGTAGATCGCCTCGTGAGCTTCAAGAAGAGGTAATTTTTTTGCCCGTGCAACTATATTTTTATCGATGTCATTAGCCCGTAATTATCCAAATCATCTTTTGTTAATGTTGTTGTATGTCAATATTTGATACGTTGTGTATTTGTAGCAAAACTTCTATATATGACGCATGATGTATTGTAGTATAGATATGTTGTAGTTTGTTTTTTGTGAACATATGTATTATAATGTAGTTTTTTTGTGAACATATGTACTTGTAGTTGTGTAGGCGTTGGAAAACTAAATATTTATATTAGAGCATTTGTAGGTGATAATAACAACAGTTGGATTAGAAACAAGAATGTTACAATTAGTAGGCTTAGAGAACCACCGGAGAAAATGCGTGGGGTCGTAAAATAAATTTTGATGATTAGAATAAAAATACAACAAAAGTAATACGAAGGTATAGTAAAAAGAAATAAAATAAGGACATGAAATTACAAAAATATTTTTTTTGATTTATATGTGAATTCGTAAGTGAAAGCCCGCATTAAATAAAATTAAGAAAAGAAATGAAGAAAAATTAGTAATTGGAATTTCGCGTTAATTGGAACAAAAATAATATACATTAGGAGTGAAAATAAAAGAAAATTGTAATTTAATTTTTATACTAATTCGAAAGTGAAAGCCCGCATTAAGTAAAATTTTAGGAAAGAAATGTATAAAAATTAGTAATTAGAATTTTGCATTAATTCGAACAAGAATAATAAAAAATAGTAGTGAAAATAAAAGAAAATTGTAATGTAATTTTCATACAATTCCAAAGTAAGATCCGTAAATAAGACCATTGAAAATAAAAATAAAATAAATATGTAATTTGATGTATGTAAGAATTTGTAAGTAAAATCCTTAAAAATAAAATTTAGATTTTTCAAATAAACAAAAATTACTAATCGATTTTGTACGTGATAGCTTCAGCTACGAAATTAACATGTAAATCTTACAATACGGTAGCAGTTGTATGATGGTTCGATTGTTGCATGTTGTATACTAAGATGGTTCAGTATGCACTTATGTTAGGTACGTCATGAGTGATATTTAGGATTTATTCGTGTTCTACATGAGTGGTCTCGTACGCGACGGGCCGTGTGGGGCGGACCTGTCAAATTATGATCGGACCGTGATCCGGGCACCCAGTCTGAACGCCATGATCCTGTCTGAGCTACGGAGGTGTGTCTGTTCGGCGTTCGATTGGTACACCGCAAGGAAGTAGTTATAGATCGAAGCAGTATATGCCTTAGTGGTGGGTGCGGCAGGGGAGACCATGTGACAACTTCTGAAGGTGACTTGTGACACCTCATAGGCCAACTACATGGAGGTCGTGTGCAACACTGCCACTGCAATATATGCCAGGCCAATGGTGTATGTTGACTTCATGGAGAGGACAGAATCACCCGTCATGGTTGGTTCTGGTGCCGCTGGTGGAGATGAAGTGGTCGGGTTGTTCTCCGGCGCTCATGAAGACGCTGGTGCGAGAGAACATATCGGCGAGGAAGTGGGCGATGGAGACTTCAGGAGGCGTGTGGAGAATTTTCAGGCCAACAAAGGTGTGGAAAGGTGGAGGGCCGCCCGTGTTGATTGTCACGAGTACCTTGCGGACCAGGTGGAAGAAGTGCACAACGAGGAGGATGATGTAGAAACAGGCAGTTCTGGAGAGGATGAAGATGGCGAAGCTACAATTGGAGGGTGTTAGGTGGTGTTGTGACCACCGACGTTGCGTATGTGTCGTCCAGACTGGACGACATCGCAGTGACATCCCTAGTTCTGCCACATGCGGAGGAGACGGATTAGGGGTTCAACGAAGGCACACTCATTTTAAGGTTGTACTTCCGTAACAAGAGTGCTACCCAGCAGGCTATTGCTAGATACGCCGTCAACATTAACCAGACGTATCGGGTGCACAGGTCTAACTCAAACACCTACATCGTCAAGTGTGTCGACGGGTCCTGTCCTGGCAAGGTCCGTGCATAGCGGTTCAGGGGCGCTGCCACGGACTTCTGGATAACGGTGCTGAAGGATCACAGTTGTGAGCTTGCGGCGCCACTACATAGACACCGCAACATGACGTCGTCATATGTTGCGGAGCTGGTAAGCCACCTCGTCATGGCAGATGTGTCTATTTCTTCGAAGCTTCTGTTGGTGGATGTAGCGAATATGGTGGGGTTTGAAGTCAGCTACAAGAAGGTCTGGTGGGCAAACAGAAGGTGTTGCAGCGTATGTTCGGAACGTACGAGGAGGCGTACGACCTGATCGCAAGAGTGCTGCATCAAATTGCAGAATCAAACCGAGGCACCTACATTAACAGGAAGGAGAGGGTTCATCCTACGCTGGGCCCGAATTGTTTTATTCTTGACAGAGTGTTCTAGGCCTTCCGTCAGGCGATAGAAGGATTTAAGCGGTGCAATCCAGTGCTAACGACGGATGGGGTGTTCCTATCCGGCAAGTACTAGGGTACTATCCTCATTGCGGTTGCAGCTGACGCGAATGACCAGTTACTCCCAGTGGCATTTGCAATTATGGAGAATGATATTACCGATAGCTGGCGGGCACTTGGGTGATGTCCTCTTACACCGTAGTTACTTGGGCCATCAAGAGAGACGACTCGTCATTGGTGTTCTGCACCAGATGCGTCTCCTCCATTTTCTTCTTGCGGCAATCACGAGCCCAATGCCCCAATTTTTCGCAGTACCTGCACTCATCCCTCTTGGGGTTATCGTGGCTGCTGCGAGAACAGGTCTCTTTCCATTGCTGGAGGAATCTAGCCCGCGCCTGCCACAGCCTGCGGAGGTGTTGCTGGACATCGATCCATCCCGGTCACGTGCCTGCGCACGTGCCCGCCACTCCTCCTTTGTGAGGAGCAAACGGGTTCCCTTTTCATCGGCGTCACGGTTGGAGTAGCGCTATTCCACCGCTCAAAGCTGACGTCACCTCCTCGATCGAGAGGGCGCTGATGTTGAGGAGTGTCTCAATGGGAATGGCCGCCTGAAGATAGCGATCTGGAACCACCTGCAGGAGTTTCTTGACCACCTCTTCTTCTCAGATGGGATTGTTGAGCAGGTGGAGGTTGTTAGCAAACCCAGAGGTCCTCATCGAGAAATCGTCGATGGACTCACAGTCTTTGAAGGATATACTACCAAACTCCTTGCGCAGTTATTGGGCGTTGGCTTCATGCACGCGGTCGACGCCCATACGCATGGTCTTCACGGCCTCCCAGGTAGCCTTCGTCGTGTGCTTGATGGCAAGAGTCGATAGCATCTCGCCTGGCACAACGCAGAGAATTTCTGACAGCATGAACCGGTCATCGCGGTAGTTTGTGTTGTCAGTTTTGATGGCCTCCTAGAGACCTTACGCCTGGAGGTTGACTCGCATGACCAGCACCCAGTCGTTGTAGTTCGTTAGTTCGTTCGCGTGAGTATGGGGTAGACAACGGAGCCTGAGGCCTCCCTGACAACGCGCTAGACAACGGGCGCACGGCTAGTGTCGTCACGATGTTGCGGTCGGCACGGAGGAGGCGAAGGCGAGCGTGGGCAGTCTTGCTGTGGAGGAGTCATCGACTGCCTTGTTGGAGGAGCCCATGACGAAGACATATCTTCCAGATGATCGACGAACACAGGCTCTGATACCACTTGTCGCAGCGGGCATCCACGTAGTCAAACGACCACGAAATCGTTTATGACCATGTCTCGTCATAGCAAGTCGAATGACCACGAAGTCGTTTACAACCACGCCTCATCACAGCAAATCGGAACTACGACGTAAGTCGTAACCGAGACTTCTGATTTCCTCAAACACTTGGGAATACGCACGTGACACTAAGGAAAAACGCAAGGATTTGTGCTGCTCGACTACCGCAGCTTTTCGAAAGACTCTATTTAAGCATCAACGAGTACAGATCATGGCCAACATGGCCCCTTCTAAGCGCACGCCATGACTACACGATTCGTGCTATCCCACAACCAGTCATGATGCACGACTACTAACTAAAACTGAAAAAGAAGCAAACGTTCTCGCATGAACGAGCACACGTCGAACGTCTGACGTGCACGACCAGAGAGCCATGCCCAACTAGTGGACCCATTATCGGCAACTTGATCGAACATCCTAATAGGTAGCACCCACCGCCGTCTCTGCCATGCACAGTGCCTTCGCGGACACTAGTTTCGCCACGGTGATGCGCTCGGTGATGGCGATCGCCAACAGCCTCTGTTGTTGCGCCTGCGCCTGCTGCTGTGCGGCCGACTATGAGCCGCCACCATGCGAGCTCGCTCAGCAAGACTCCGCGCCCTTGCTTCTTGTAGTCTTGGAGCAAGCAAATCTTGGCAACAGAAAACCTCGGCCAGACCCGGATCTTGCACTGTGGTCAACTGCATCAGGGGCAAAAGGGACATTTCAGGTGGGCTAAAATCAGTGGCAGACCGAGGATAAAATGTAGGGGGGCTAATGGAGCTTGCTCACCGATTTATCGAATACCGAGTTGCCGACCTACGGTTTCCATTCGAAGAGAATTCCAGCACAAAGGATCATCCTGCAGCGAGCAATCAGATTGCTCAAGAGCACAATTTTGTCACAACTCTCCGACAGTGGCGAAGCCAGGAATGAAATTGATGGTAGGCTGAACTATTTATAGATCTAAACTAAGTTGACATAAAATTAGTCTTTTACTCTTATAAAATTTCAAATTCATATAGAAATTATAAATTGGATAGAGACAAACAATAAAAAATAGAGAAATAGAAAGTAGATACCTCGATAATAGAAAGCGCCATGAGTGCGGAGTAACGATAAGTCACTTATGTATAAACATATCAAAATTAGTAATATAATAGAAACGTATAAATGACAATGAAAATTTAGATCAACTAATGATGATAGTTGTGACGGAGCATGTGGCGGCGGCGGAGGGAGAAGATTTAGATCAACTACATCATCACGGAGCGGCGGCGGAGGGAGAAGATCAACTAGAGGTTCATCGAGCTCTCCACTTGCAGAACCACATCATCACGGAGCGACGGTGGAGGGAGAAGATCAACTAGAGGTTCATCGATCTCTCCATCGTCATCCCCGGACTCAAGAAGATTCATATATATTTCACTTTCTTTCTTCTTTTTTTTCTTTGAGTGATTATCTCTTCTTTAATTTTATGATTTTCACTACTCTCCCTCCTCCTCCTCTTCTTTAATTTTATGATTTACATATATTATTTCGCTTTCTTTCTTTCTTTGATTGATTGATTAGCTCTTTTTTAATTTTATGCATGCTTATTAAGGCGTCGCTTAGGCTGGGAGTGAGGGAGGAGGCTGGCGGCTGCTGGGAATGAGGGAGGAGGGAGGGAGGCGGCGGCTGGGAGTGAGGGAGGAGGGTGGCGGCGGGAGTGAGGAGGAGGGAGGCGGCGCGGCGTCGCTGGAATGAGGAGGAGGCGGTGGCTGGGAGTGAGGAGGGAGGGAGGCGGCACCGGCGTCGCCTGGAATGAGGGAGGAGGCGGCGGCTGGGAGTGAGGAGGGAGGGAGGCGGCGCCGGCGTCACCTGGAATGAGGGAGGAGGCGGCGGCTAGGAGTGAGGGAGGAGACTGGCGTCGCCTGGAATGAAGGAGGAGGGAGGAGGCGGCGGCTGGAGTGAGGCAGTCGTAGGGTTAGGGGTTAAATGAGATGATGATATTTTTACAATTTAGTCATCAGAGTTTATGAAATTACAATCAGGTCCTTATAAGTCCTTTGAATCTTTAAATTTCTTCTGATTCAGCCCTCCTGAACTCCGTTTTCTCCGCCTTATAACGTGTGTAAGGGGTCGCCTCGCCTCACGCCTTATCGCTTAAAAGGTGTGAGGGGGGTGGGTCGCCTTACCTCGCCTTACCGCCTTAATAACATTGATTTTATGATTTTACTTCTTAATTTTATGATTTTCACTTCTTCTTCTCCCCCTCCTCCTCTTCTTTAATTTCATACTTGTTGTTAACCTTCTCATCAAGGAGAGTTAGCTTCTCTTTGAGTTTGTTAATCTCTCTCTTTATTTCTCTTTATTTTTATATTTTTACTATGTACAAAATTGCCACCAGGAGAGATGAGGCTTAAGCCTCATTAAGCCCCCGGTGGCTACGCCCCTGCTCTCCGACATATCTTTGTCATTGCCATCAGCATCACTGAGAGGAGAAAGCTTAAAGAACATCCCCTCAACTTCAACGTGCTCGACATTATCGTTGAAGTCGTCAGATAAGTCATTCTAAGCGATTCGAAACCTGAAAAGAAATAAAACATTTCCCATGCCTACCAAACAAATTAACAATATATATGATGAAAACTGCAAGGTGCAAAGCAACTCGGCGGCCGGACGAGTGCCACGCCGCGTGCCAATGCCATCGTCACCGAGAGGGCGAGAGAGACATGCACGGCAATAGAAACGTCCAAGTCATTATGATGGACCAACCAACCACCGTTGTTTATCCCAAAGTCCGATCGGTTTCGAGGCACTGTGCGTACTGATCGACGTACAGTAACACAAGCACCGATCGATGTCCGACGAGCGCGACTGGCCGTGTCTGTCCAGCGGAGAATCCTGTAGCCGTCGCCGTCGCCGTCGCGGGTTTCTGGTCGTGTTTGGATGCTTTTGCTATTGTCGCTGTGACTTACGAGTAACCCCTATTACGCGCCGCGGGATTCCGTGCAGGAGACCGCCTCCACGTCGCCCGCGCCCTCGCTCCGCCCGACGCGTGCCGGCCAAATTTTGGTACGGTCGGGGGACCTTTTTGCGAAAAAGTCCCTGCGTTTTTTCGAAATTACGTACAGGTCCTTGATTCTCGCAAAAAGGTCCCTGGAAGTTTTTTTAGCCCCTCCGTTTTGCAGGAAAGCCCCCCGCGTTTTTTGAAATTGCGCACGGGTCCTCGTTTGTTTACGTTCAGGTCCTTGCGGGTCCTTTTTTTCCGGAAAAAACCTTTTGTTCCTACGAAATTACGCGTACGTCCTCGATTTTTTTTGGAGAACAGCCTCGCGGATTTTTGTCTCTCTTTTTTTCGGTCCACACGGTGGCTGGCGCGGCGTGGCGCTGCGCTTATGAGGCTAGTTTAGTCTATTGACAGCGTAAAACCGATCTCCGGCGGAACGCACAAAAAACCGATCGATCGATCCTACTTGTACGGGCTACACGAGGTCTGACGCGCAGGTCCATCCACGCCGCGCCCGATACTAAAATACTAGGTACATAAGCGCGGCGTGACGCCGCGCTAGTCACCGTGTGCACCGAAGTAAAAGAGACGATAATTCGTGAAACGTTTCTTAAAAAAATCGAGGACGTATGCGTAATTTTAGAGAAACAAAAGGGTGTTTTCGCAAAAAAATAAGGACCTGTAAGGACCTGTTTGTAACTAAACAAGGACCTATATATAATTTTGGAAACCGCGGGTTGCTATCGGTGAAGTAGAGGGTGTTTTCAGAAAAAAAAACCTGTCAGGGACCTGTTTGCGAGGACGGAGGACCTCTACGCGATTTCGCAAAGTGCATGGACTTTCTCGCAAAAAAACGTGACGTGGCCACGCTCAACAGCCGGGAATCCCCCCGGATATAATAAGGAGATTATATGGCAGCTTGCGTACATCAAGGAATAGCTGATAACTTTGTTGCTATAGTTGATGACTTTTGATTACTATTGATAGCTTTTGACCCTAATACGAGTACTTGCATGAACGAACTGAATTCCGATATACCGCTTCGAAAGAGCTATTTTGATAAGCTGCTTCAAAACGGCAATAAAAAATCATCTTATTTGTTTGATTGAGAAAAGTCATAAGGTATAAGTTAAAAAGATCCTACCAGCGACATTGCAGTATTGTAGTGAAGGGCAAGAAACAAGGGCCTGTTCTTTTAGTTTCGGTTTATAGTTTTTGGACTATTCGTGAGAGAGAGTACGGAGTAACATAAACTTATGTGCTATTTTAGTCTATTTAAATAAAGTCGCTACGATGTGTACATCAATCAATTTATAGACTCTAATTTAAAAAAAGTATTTTGTTTGACAACTAGTTTATGTAGGAAAGTTAGTTTTTAAACACTAAAAAGAAGAGCCTCAGAAACGATTGGCCAGTCCAATCCGGCACCTGTCCATTTGACGCGGTGCTCTAAGAGTATAGAGAGTCGCTTGGCCAACTAGCATATGGATTGGATCATGCTCTGACAAGCTTTAGGTCCCGTTTGTTTCGGCTTTAGCTTTTGGTTTCTGGCTTATTTTTTATTATTTATAATTTCGTCTTTTTCTGAACTTTTGATTTTTTTAAGCTTTTTTGCCGGTTTTTTTTTTTTTGCTATATTCGTTTACGTTGTTTGTGATGGGCTAACATATTTTTTATATTTTTTAATTTTTTAAATTTAATTATATTAAATAAGCTCTATCGATTCTGATGTTTTTTTCAACTACTGATGCTTTTCAGCCATAAACCACTAAAAATAAGTCAAAATGATCACCACCTCAAGCTTTCGAATTCGAAATGCAGGATGCGGCAAGGAGGGCGACAAAAAAAAAATACTACGAAAGAAGGAAAAAGAACAAGATTGATTATTTCCACGGCATGCAAACTGCAAAGTAGATGTACAGAAATGGATTCCGGCAAAGCATACACGTAAACAGAAGAAAGGAAAGTGGGCCCAGTCTGGTCCGGGCCACTTCCTCAACAACCAGTAAGCACTGGGCCCTTCCAAGACGTAGCCGCTACGCGAATTCAAACTCGGAAAGCCCGGACCTCCTCGCTTTCAGGTGGGACCCAACGCTGACACACTCACGCACGCGAAATGACCAATCAGGGCGGAGGAGCAACCAACCCAATCCAGTCCAGTCAAGTCCAGCTAGATGGGCTAAACGAGAGGCCCAGCTTAACTAAACAACAGGTCGTGCCGCTCTATGGATTCAGCCGTGGATCTAGGCAGAGTCTTAAAAGGTCATAAGGGGGCTAGGCTGGGCACGTTTAGTTTGCCAGGTTGGTGTTGATCCATTTAGCTCATTATCCCATTTCAATCATATTTTTTAACCATTGGATCGAATCATCCATTCCTACTCATGCATAGTTTATTTTAACCCTAATCCAACCATCCTTATCCAACACTCCGCCATCGCCCCCTATGCACACTCTTGCCTCGCGCACACCCTTCGCCACCATCTCTCCACCGCCTCGTCGAAGCATGAATCTCGCGCCAACACATAATATTGTTCCAGGCCAGTCCACCATGTCAAGGTGTCGATCGAAGCACGGCGCAGCTGGTCAGATTAGGCCAGCATGACCCATTTATTTTTAGGCTATGTCAATAATACCGTACTTCAGGCTGGCACGATTAGTCTGATCCATTTAACCACCTAAGTCCAGTCAGTCGTCTTGCGGCGGACAAACCACTCCGCTCCACTTCCGACTCATCTCGCACCTTTTTGGCTACCGGTTTGGTCTCTCCGTCGTACGACGGGAGCGATCGCCGGTGCATGATTAAGCCTACATTATATGCAATCCAATCGAGCAAAAAGAAACTCCTTTTGTGCTCTAAAATTGGATATAGCGAAGGTGTATGACCGAGTTGAATGGGCTTATTTGATGGTGGTGATGCTAAAACTTGGCTTCAGCTCTCGTTGGCTAAACAAAATCACGAAATGTGTGTCCTCAGCGTCATTTTCAGTGCTATTTAATGGCGAATGCTTGGAGGAGTTTAAACTCACGAGGGGCATAAGACAAGGTGATCCTGTTTTGCCTTATTTGTTTTTTTTGCTGTGTGTTGAGGGATTATCATGTGTTCTCAAGAGAGAAGATTTCAATGGCATGGTCCAAGGGATACAGATTGCACGTACGGCACCAAAGGTGAATCACTTGTTGTTTGCTGACGATAGCTTGCTCTTTCTCAAAGCATCAGCTGAACATGCTTCTCGGGTTCAGGAGTCTTTGGCCCACTACTGTGATGCGTCAGGGCAGATGGTTAACCTTGCAAAGTCATCTATTTTAGAGGTGGCAATTCCCACGGGGAATATCTCCATGGAGGGCGGGGGATGATCTTCCTCTGCGGGGAACAGGGTGAGACCCGCTATGCTATTAATTCGGCAAAGCTTGGCGCCTGCTGATCAGTCCTGCTTCCCTCTGTGCAAGGCTAATGAAATCGGTTTGCTTCCCGACTGGCGAGCTGCTGCATGCGGAGTTGGGGAGCAAACCATCGAAGATGTGGAGGGTAATTTGTGATGGGATGGATGCAGGGTTTTTTTACCGGTTTTTATTTTTAACCAGAGGGGACCGGTAAGTCCGGTTTAGCCGGTATTCGGTTTTTTCGGAGAAATTATAATCAGCCGAAAATCGGTTGAAAATATCGGCCGAAAATTTTTAAACAAATTTCGGCAAAAATTCCTTCTAAATTTGATAAAATTCATGCTAAACGAAAATTTCAAAGCTGGTTTAAAATTTTACCGAGGGTCACCGATAAACCCGGTAATACTGATTACCGGCCGGCTTTCGGCCGAAAAAAACCATGGATAGATGTTCTCAAACAATGACTGATTAGAAGAATTGGTGACGGAGACAGTACCAGTATATGGTGTCATAATTGGTTACCTAGAACCGGACTGCTGAGGACGGTTTGTGCAAAAGCAACAGATCCTCCCACCCGAGTAAGTGAACCGATTGAACATACAACAATGTCATCGAGAAGCGATATTATCCAAAAAATCGTTAAGGAAACGAGCCAAAAGACTAGCTCGACTTGACTCGTTTTCTAGCTCGAGCCGGCTCGTGAGGGCTTGCGAGCAGAGCCACCCAGAGCTTCCTGATTTCAGCTTTCTGAAGAAGTAGAATTAGAATCCTTTAAATCCTTCAGATTCTCACAAACTACATTCTTCTCCTCAATTCCATCCTTGATCTCATCAAAATCCTCATGATCCAAGAATATTTTCTCACCAATGCCACTCTCCAATGAGAGCTCAATTGCAAGCTCCTTGCACTCTTCGATGCCTAACAAGAAGCTCTCCTCTTCCAACACAAAGCAAGAATTACCATTGTCACACAACTCACCCATGATCTCGCCGATCTGTGAGCAGGCGACAACGTCGGCGCCGTGAGGCCAAAACGAAGGAGCGAGCTACGACCGGCCGACGCCTCCGTGGTCTTTGGCCCGTCTGGCCGGAGCTCGGCGCAGAGCGCACCAACGGCAATGCCACAGGTCCTCCCGAGAAACTGCCGGACGGAGTAGAAGCGCGGCTGCCGACACGACCGGTGACGGTGAGCCACCTGACGTAGATGTGTATATTGGACACACCCACATAGATATGCGTATGTATGTGTATGCATGAGTGCATTCTGATTGTAATAAAAAAATGAATCAACTATGAAGCAAAAGAAAACCAGCCCACAAATAGCATTCAAAAGATTTTTCAAGAAAAAAAGAGTAATTCAATTCAAAAGATTTTTCATTTATTTCTGATTTGAGGTTTGGATTTGTTGCTTGTTTTGGTGATTTCAGTGGTGGTGGTGTGCAACAAGGCTTGCTACGACCGGCTTGGGGACCTTCCTGTGCGTCGGGAGAGATGGGTGGCGGAGGCTGGTGAGGTGACCGGCAGCGAGGCGAGGGTGGCCTGACCGCTTGAGGAACAACCGAACAAATCGTATTCATGAGTGATGGCAGACAGCTTCTCTGTGTGGCTGCCTGTGTCTGTGTGGACTAGCCAACTAGGTCGCATGGAAAGATGAGTCATGGGCTCATGGTAGTGACGGGTCGTCGGCTGACTTTGGCGCTTGGCTAGTGGGCTAAAAATTTTGGATATCCACCTTCGTATTATCCGGATAATTCATGTTCGTATTCGTATTCGACGGATACCAGGCTTATTGTATTCGTATTTGTTTCTGACAAAAAAATCTATATTCATTTCTGATCTGAGAATTATTTAAAGAAAATTCGATCCGAGACAATCCAAATTTATTTTTGTCCGAATCAATCGGAAACTATCCGATTCGTTTTTACCCCTAGCAAAAAGGCAAAAATGAAAAGGCAGAGGCCGTCGTCGGGGCGTGGAGGGGAGCCAGCAAAGGAAAGCGGGGGCCTTTTCGCATTTCACACCCCCTTTTCATGTAATTGCACATGGCCACACTCGGCTTCTCTCCCCCCCTCGTGGAATTTTGCGGGTGGGTACACTGCAATGCTCCTGTTTTTCGTAAAGGAGCCTAATAAAAGTAATACGAATGGAAATCTGTTGTCTCTTGGTTTTACGACCAAAAATGTTACCACGATGTGTCGATGTTGAAGTTAAGGTGGTGCTAAGCTTAGCCTTCTGGGTTTTTTTTTCACTACTTGTAACTTGTGCATGGGATAGTACCGTTCCAACATTTGTTTGCGGAATGATGGTACTAATATAGATACGAGTTACTGCCAGATTTTACATGTTTAAATGATATTTCACTTCATTCCAAAATGGTTCAACATACACACATATAAAAAGATGAAGTTTCTACTCACCAGCCGGAATCACGCGATGTGCTAACTTGTTTCCTACCAATATGGCAACAATATAACTCATGCGGTTTTGGCTTTTGCTACACATCATAATGGATTAGTTCGCACTAAGCTGGTGCTCTAAAGGGCTTTTAAACCTAGGTTTATAGCTTTTTATATTGTAGCAGTGAAAGTGCACTATAGTGATGGTTATTTTTTTAAATAATTAAATTTAAAAAATAAAAAGTTATATTATTACAGACAATGCAAAGAAATAAGAAAAAAAATCAAAAAAGCCAAAAGCAAAAAAAGCAAAAAAGGACAAAATTAAAAAAAAATCAGAAGCTAGAAGCCAAAACTCGTTAGAGCAGGGCCTAAATTTAACCGCCACAAACATGTTTATTTCGAGTAAATGAGAGAATAATACTATTTTTTTTCCTATGAGAAGTTAGCAGGTATCACGCACTATTTATAAATTTCGTTTTTTTCTGAACTTTTGAATTTTTTGAGCTTTTTTCCTGTTCTTTTTTTCCCGTATTCGTTTGCGTTGTCTGTGATGAGCTAGCATATTTTTTCTATTTTAATTTTAATTACGCTAAATAAACCATCTTCAGCTATAGTGAAATTTCAACCACTACAGTGTAATTTCAGCAATAAGCCATAGCTTTTCAGTCCAACCGCGCGGGCCTAATACCAACGATCGGATCCATTTTCATTAAACTCCTTAATCCCCTCCGCTATTTAGCCCCACTCTTTCTTTCAGACCTTACATCCGCGATCCCATTCCTTTTATCACCCTTATACCCCTTCCCTGTCCCCATCCTTCTCTTATTCTCCTCGTTTGATACCCGCACGGTTGGCGATGCTACCACCCCAGGTTAGCATGCCTATTGTCTAAGGCCATGCCCAACGGCTTGCCGGACATGGTCGTAGATATATATATATATATATATATGGGAGTTTGATGTAGTTGAGTCTTATAGCTTATGGCTGAATCTGATGGTTTGTAGCTGAAATTTTTAATTTTGTCTGTTCACATGAGAGAATATGAAGAGAGACAATCTTATAAACTATTAGACTCCGTCTTAAAAAGACACTCTGTTTAAAAGCTAGTTACTGTAACGAAGTCGAAGTCGTAGAAACCGTTTTGTCGAACAGGCCCTATAAGTACAGAATAAGGTGACACCAAAGGAGAGGTCTAAACACAAAATCTCGTAGCTGCCCCTTGGCGATGGGAATGTTTTGAATCTAATTTTTAGCATAAAAGACATCATCTGCAGTCACCATTTTCTAAGTGTCTTGATTCGAAAACTCAAAAGCTGTAATTGGTTATTTAAAAAAATCACATTTATTCGCCCGCTCGCAGGGGAAGCGACCCCACCTCCACCGGAGGGCTCAAAACGCAAAACTCCACCCACACCGAGGTCCCCGCCGCAAAAACGCCACCTTACCGGCCACCGCCACCGCCGCTGCAACCGCGCTCCCCCACTGTCCCTTTCCAATGCGACGGCGGCACCCGCCGCCGCCGCCTCCCATGGGCACCCTCACCGCCCAAACCCTAGTATCGCTACTGCTGCTGCTGCTCACGGCCGTTCGAGCTTCCGGTGGCGGAGGCGAGCGCGAGGCCCTGCTTAGGTTCAAGGCGGCCGTTATCGCCGACGAGGGTGGGCTCCTCCGCGACTGGTCCCCATCCTCGGCGGATCACTGCCTCTGGCCAGGCGTGTCCTGCGACGCCTCGGGCGAGGTCGTCGCGCTCAACATCTCCTCCCCCGGCCGGCGCCTCTCGGGTGCGCTCTCCCCGGCGGTCGCGGCGCTGCGCAGCCTTCGCGTGCTCGCGCTCCCCTCCCACACGCTCTCGGGCCCGCTCCCCGCTGCGATCTGGTCGCTGCGCCGCCTCCTCGTTCTCGACCTATCCGGCAACCGACTCCAGGGCGAGATCCCGGCGTCACTCGCCTGCGTTGCGCTCCAGACGCTGGACCTAGCTTACAACCAGCTCAACGGCTCCGTGCCCGCCGCGCTCCCGGGGCTGCGGCGCCTGTCGCTGGCCTCCAACCGCCTCGGTGGCGCCATCCCTGACGAGCTCGGTGGCGCAGGGTGCCGTAACCTACAGTTCCTTGACCTCTCTGGGAACCTCCTCGTCGGTGGTATCCCCCGGAGCTTGGGGAACTGCGCCAAGCTGGAGGCGCTGTTGCTGTCCTCCAACCTGTTGGATGACGTCATCCCGCCGGAGATTGGACGGCTCAGGAACTTGCGGGCTTTGGATGTGTCTAGGAACAGTTTGAGCGGGCCTGTGCCAGCGGAGCTTGGTGGTTGTGTTGAGCTATCTGTGCTTGTGCTGTCCAACCCTTATGCACCGATTGGTGGTTTGAATTCGTCGGATTATGGGGGTGTCGATGACTTCAACTATTTCCAAGGAGGGATTCCAGATGCTGTTGCTGCGCTGCCGAAGCTGAGGGTGCTATGGGCGCCAAGGGCTACACTGGAGGGGGAGTTGCCGGGGAATTGGAGTTCTTGTCGGAGCTTGGAGATGATGAATTTGGGGGAGAATTTGTTCTCTGGTGGGATTCCTAAAGGGCTGGTGGAATGCGGGCATCTGAAGTTCTTGAATTTGAGCTTGAACAAGTTTACAGGTTCAGTTGATCCATCACTGCCAGTGCCTTGCATGGATGTATTCGATGTCACTGGAAACCGGTTGTCTGGCTCAATTCCTGTGTTCTTCTCAAAGGGTTGTCGTTCATCTCAGCTCCCATTTGATGGCTTAGTGTTAGAGTATTCTTCATTCTTTGCGTATCAGGCGCTTGCTGGCTTCATCTCATCCTCATTATCCTTGGGTACAGATTTGACGAGTTACCATAGTTTTGCCCAGAACAATTTGACTGGAACAGTGACATCCTTGCCGCTTGCTGCCGAAAAGCTGGGAATGCAGGGGCCCTATGCTTTCCTGGCTGATGGAAATAATCTTGCAGGTCAGTTGCAACCTGGGCTATTCGACAAGTGTAACAGCTCAAGGGGCTTCATTGTGGACATCAGTAACAATCTGATAACAGGTGGGATTCCCATAGAGATTGGCTCAATGTGCAGTTCGCTTGTTGTTCTTGGTGTTTCTGGTAATCAACTTTCTGGTTTGATACCAACAAGTATCGGAAAGTTGAATTATCTTATCAGCTTGGATTTGAGCAGGAACCACCTTGGTGGTGAAATTCCTACTTCTGTGAAGAACTTGCCACATTTAGAGCGCCTCTCTTTGGGCCATAACTTTCTAAATGGCACTATTCCAAATGATATCAATCAGCTGCGCTCTCTGAAGGTTTTGGACCTATCTTCAAACCTCCTCACAGGGGAGATCCCTGGTGCCCTAGCTAACTTGACAAATCTCACTGCCCTCCTCCTTGCTAATAACAAACTTACTGGGAAGATACCTTCAGAATTTGCTAACTCAGCATCTCTTACCGTGTTTAATGTGTCATTCAACAATTTGTCTGGTCCAGTGCCAACAAATAGCAGTACAGTTCGATGTGATAGCTTCATTGGGAATCCTTTACTACAATCTTGTCACATGGATACCCTGGCAGTCCCGTCAGCTGCTCAGCAGGGTCGTGGCTTGAATTCAAATGATTACAATGATACAACGCCCGCAGATCCAGAAAATCAAGGAGGATACAATTCATTCAATGCAATTGAAATAGCTTCAATAACATCGGCTACAGCTATCGTTTCAGTTCTTCTTGCTCTGATCATGCTCTTTATTTACACAAGAAAGTGTGCCCCCCGAATGTCAGCTCGGTCATCTGGAAGGAGAGAAGTTATTATCTTCCAAGATATTGGGGTGCCGATCACTTATGAGACTGTTGTTCGAGCAACTGGAAGTTTCAATGCAAGCAATTGCATTGGAAGTGGGGGCTTCGGAGCCACTTACAAAGCTGAAATTTCACCTGGAGTGTTGGTAGCTATAAAAAGGCTCTCTGTTGGGAGATTCCAAGGAGTCCAACAGTTCCATGCTGAGATCAAAACTCTTGGGAGATTAAGACATCCCAATCTTGTTACCTTGGTAGGCTACCATCTTGGTGAGTCTGAAATGTTTCTCATATATAACTACTTGCCTGGAGGAAATCTTGAGAGATTTATACAGGAGAGATCGAAGAGACCAGTGGACTGGAAGATGCTGCACAAGATTGCTTTGGACGTTGCAAAAGCACTTGCTTATCTGCATGATACTTGTGTTCCTCGGATCCTTCATCGTGACGTGAAGCCAAGTAATATTTTGTTGGACACTGACTTTAATGCTTATCTCTCAGACTTTGGACTGGCAAGGCTCTTGGGAAATTCAGAAACCCATGCAACCACTGGTGTAGCTGGAACTTTTGGATATGTTGCTCCGGAATATGCTATGACTTGCCGTGTTTCGGATAAAGCTGACGTGTATAGCTATGGTGTTGTACTGATGGAGTTAATATCAGACAAGAAAGCGTTGGATCCATCATTTTCTCCTTATGGTAATGGGTTTAACATAGTTGCTTGGGCACGCATGCTGCTTCGTCAAGGCCGTGCCCATGAATTCTTCATCGATGGTCTGTGGGATGTGGGCCCGCACGATGACTTGGGAGAGACATTGCATTTAGCAGTGATGTGCGCTGTTGATTCGCTCTCTGAACGACCGACCATGAAGCAGGTCGTTCAACGGCTAAAGCAACTCCAGCCTCCAATTTCGTGAACACCGATGAAGGTAAAGATCGCCGAAACTTGTGGCCCTACATGATTTTTCTATTCATCTGTTTGACTAATTTTATCTTGTAGATGCCAGCTTTGTATAATACAGTTTTCCTCTGAATTGCTCACTGATGTGTCTGCAGATAAGATGAGCAGATGTAAATTAACAATCTTAATCCCAAAGATTCCATTCTAGATTGACTGACCTATGCTCCTTGGTTGTTTCCTTTAAAAGAATCTTCAGTGCGTGTTGATCTCATATGTGATGCAATATCAACATGAGACTAGCATGCAAGAAGATGCCTCAAAAAAAATTTCGTGACCTCCAGCAGGTTTATCATCTCTACAACACCCTCCTAGAGGTTTTGTTATGGTATATATTTCCCCATTATTTGCATTATTTTTTTCTGTTCTGAATTTGTATATGGAGAACAAAGTTTCCATCCAGTCAGCTAACTAATTAAGCAAGTAGGTATGCATATGTACAACAAACCTTGGGAATTCATAAACTGTAGCACTCTACATACAGCAAAGCTGAGATATTACTATAGAACGTCATCGCCAAGAAACAAGAGAAAAAATAAAAAACAAAAGTAGAAATCATAAACCAATTAAAACCTTTAAAGTACTTTATTAAATAACCAACGAAAGCTGAAATAGTGTTTAAAATATGAGACCGATCCACTTCTAATCAAATGATAAATAAAGTAAATGATAAAAGTTGTGGCAAGCCACAGTGTTGAAATTCGAGTGCTCCTACCCATGCATGCTGCTATCAATCCACTGGCTTTTTACCTGAGAAGGGAGAGAGCAAGCGTGAGATTTGAAAATCTCAGCAAGTACCCAGCAACGGTCACAACAAAAGAGTAAAGATAGGTAATACAATCATATGAAATAAAGGACAAGCATCACAAATAATCAATGGATACAGGATGGAAACGACGAGCAACTGATGTCAAAATACTGTTGTAAATGGGAGACAGATATCATGGAGACTGTGTATTAAAGATAGTTGTTATGTGACAAGTTATAATAAGTTATAGCAAAGGTGTCGGCGACCTCATCCCACATACCCGGTTATACGAGAATAGCTAGGCACATCCTTGTCCTCGACTGTATAACTGCCGACGGGGTGTAATATCCTGCGTAACGAGAATGTACAACCACTGTACGTTACCAGGTTAGGTGGAAATCTCCCCTATAAGTGGGTAGTCCCAGCGTGATAACCTTTAGTTCTTTATTTAGCGAATTATCCACGGTATAATTAGAGAGTCGTGATTGAATTAAGGTAAAGTTATGAGAATAAAGGTTTGGTACAATGAGGTCGGAGAGGCAGGATTGGTGATACAAGGTGATAGAATAAGATCTGTCGATAGAGAGGATACTGACCAAAGTCACACAAGAGTTGTCAATCATACCATTTTATTATGTGATAAGTGGTTATTAGTCAAGTTAATGTACATCAACTAAATCAACTATAGCTCACAATTAATAATCAGCGATTAAGGTTCACAGAAGCAAGACATATTAAAGACCGCCTAGTGTTAAAGATTACTAGTGGTTAACCTTAAATTTGAGCATGATTATTCGCAACCCGAATTACCATTTAGACGTTCATTTACATCCCTAGCTACACATGAATTCTATGGTTAACATCATACTAATTACAAGCATTTAATACAAACTACCTCATCATATTAAGAATCTACTAAGGCTATATTAACCTACGACAGGCAACCAATATACTGCAATGATCGGTAATCACGCTAAGGCAACATGTAATCATGTGACATAAACATGCGAAAGAAATAGGTTATGGCCGCGAGGTACTTGCCTTGAGCACGTTCGACGTACACGCTGCACGAAGGGTCTGAGATGCGCAACTGCCTAGCTACTCCCTCAACAACCGCGTGAGAACCTACAGGGTGATATGGAAGGCAACCGATCAAATATGATGAATTTGATAAAGAACGATAGGTGATACATTTGACTGGAAAAGAAATAGTCGTTCGGTCGCGCGAACGGTCGTTTGGCCGCACGAAACACATTCGGCCGCACGAACGGCCGTTCGGTCGAGCGAAACGCCGTTCGGCAACCACCGCCGCCGGCAAGGCCATGCACAGGGTCACGTGCGTGCGGGCGCATGTCGCCGCTGCGCCAGACGTCCGCCGGACCGCCATCGCCGCCGCGCGAAAACAACGCGGATGCGCGGCGCGTGCGTGCGTGTGGTGGGTGCGAAGCCGCGGACCGTCGCTTCACGCCGGCCGCACGCCGCCGCCACGGCCGCCACGCCGGTGGCGCGTATGTGTGGCGGCGAGCGCCGCGCCGGAGCCCCCATGCGGCCACATGAACCGGGAGAGAGAAACCTAGATTGAATCTGGAATTTTGGAAAAAAACCCACACTTGGGAGAGTGGAGGTCCCTTTTAAGGCCATGTTTAGATTAGGGTTCATTTTATTATATATATATATATATATATATATATATATATATATATATATATATATATATATATATATATATATATATATATATATATATATATATATATTTCTTTCTTTTCTTTTTTTTTTCTGAGTGCTACATAAACATTGAACATCATATGATCCAATCATTCTTTAGAGTCTTGATGTAGCTACCTACTGCAAGCATCTGCTTTGTCTTAAAAAACATGTGTCACTTTTGGTTCATATGACACCTCTGTGTTGTTAGAAGTTCCACAATCTTTGCTGTTACTGAATTGTAGCTCCTCTGGTGAGGAAGAGCATAATTACCATCGTGAAACCCCCACGCTCATTTTGCCATGTTGGGAACTCCTCAAGAAAAAAAAAACATGGCGTCTCTAAAAAATTGAAGAAAATGCAAAGAGAATGACATGATGGCATAATTACAGTAGTTGATAACAGGGCATGACTATCACAGGAGCATGTCTAGGTTTCACTTCTGAAGAGTTGCAAAATGTTCTACTTCGAAGTTTCAGTTTCTGTCTGGACTGAACTTGTTTCAGTCTGTAGTTTGTGAAGACTCATGATGCAAATCTCGGTGCAAATATCAAAGAAAGAGGCCCTCACTGTATTGTCATGTATCAAGTGTGCACAACATGGTAAGTTGTGCCAAATTTTCTGAATGCCTATGTCTTGCCCAGGTTTCGAAAGTGACTTGGCAAGAACCGGCACAATCAGATAACAGAATTCTTCCTGCTTCATATCATCTCAGGCAGAGCTAATTCTACCGGGGATTAATGGATCATGTAGCAGAAGTTTGTTACTCCGTTAGCACCACTAGTAGACTACCTTGGATCTGAACATTCTTTCAGTTAACTGCTTGTTCAGTTGACCTTATCTTAGTGATTGGTCGATACTCGTTAGATGATCAAATCTCGCTTCTCAGAAACCGCAGCAGGGGCACAAGAGAAACTAGTCCAATGGAATGGAGCCATATATATATATATAGCCAACGCAAAATCCAAAGATTTATCCCATTACATAGAGCCAAATAAATAAGTAGTAACCTAAAAAAAGAACAGAAAATCTATCTGAACCTTCTGACTGACGTATCTCGTCAGCCAGCCACTCAGTCCCTCTTGCTGGTAGTCCATTCCTGGTAGCGGCGGAGGCTTGCCGGGAAGTCGGTGAAGAGGCCGTCGACGCCGACGTCGTTGAGCCAGTAATCGTACTCGGCGTAGGGGTCCTGCCGGAAGTTGAAGTGCAGGAACTGGTTCTCGTTCCTGTACGTGTAGGGGTGCACCTGCAGCCCCCGCGCGTGCGCCATGGCGACGAGGTCCGTCGGCGTCGCCAGCTTGTTGTCCTTGGTCGGCGGCACCACCGTGTCCTTCCACGGCCCCACGCCGACCACGTACTCCTTCATGTAGTCCAGGTACTCGTCGGAGGTGATCTCGTCGTACGACTGCACCGCACGCCATTCTCGTCAGCTCTGAAGCATTACTCATGCCGTATTGACTAGAGCTGGAATCGATGCGATGTGGTTAAGCTTAAGCACCTGGTTGGTGTCCTCGGTCCGGATGGTGACGTCGTCGATGAGGAAGACCTTGGGCGAGTCGATGAGGTCGGCGGCGTAGATGAGCGACGTCGGCGCGAAGGACTGGATGAAGACGGGCTTGGCGAGCCACTCCTCGGACATGTACTTGCCACCGTACCCGTACTTCTTGAGCGTCGCGATGAACTTGTCCTCGTACTTCTTCCCGTCCGCCCACTTCACCTGTGGATAAAAAGCAATCCGGCCAAGAATCAATCGAAGGTGATCAACCTAGCTAGAACTTACGATTTCGTTTTGAATAGAGATGGGAATATGCATGGCTTACTTGCTTGTTGATGAACACGGGGTTCTTCATCTCCGGGTAGATCCCGACGACTCTCCTGGCGTTCAGCGCGATGTCGATGAACTCGTCGAACGTGATGATGGGAGAAACGCCTGCAAAAGAACGGGGATTTAGATACGGATGATCTGATCTATATGTAAGCATCATACCTATTATCTACTGAACTGAACACGGGTGCATGTCTCAGAGCAATGGATTGGTAAATCCACCAAAATGGCGATTGGATCATTGCAACACGTTCGTACCGTCGTGGGACTTGTCACGGAATGCATATCTCTGCTTCGCCCTCAGCGTCTTCAGCTCGGCCAACGTGAAATCGCCTGCAAGAAAATGAGCAACCAAGAACGCGCCCCGGAATGATCCCTCGATCATCACAGATCAACCAAAGAGAAATGTAAACGAGAAGCTTACTGATGAAGTATCCGGTGACGTTGGCCCACTGCACCTCGAGCGTGCGGCGGCGTCCGGCGAACTCCTTGTGGTCGGCGACGTCGGTGATGTCGTCGAGCGTCATGTCGTGGGCGCAGACGAGGTGACCGTCCTTGGTCGCCGAGATGTCCGACTCGATGAAGTCGGCGCCCTCGTCGATGGCGCGCATGTACGCCGCCGCCGTCTCCTCGGGGAGCTCGCCGTTGGAACCCCGGTGCGCGATGTTGAACGGTCGCGACGTCTGCAGCGCCGCCTTCTTCTCCGCTCCGCCTCCTCCTCCCCCGACCAGCGGCCGCGCCGCGCCACCGCCCACCACGCATCCGAGAACCAGCAACGCCGCGATCCCTGGACGCATGCAAACGCAACGATGATAGAACGCACAAGAAACACCGCATTTTCACGACCACAGTCACAAGATCACTGGACCAGAACACCGCATTGGGATCGGACGGGCGTGCACGTACAAAGGAAGGCCATTTTCGCCGGTGTGATATGTAGCTCGTGCGGCGTGGCCTGCTGCTCCCGCCGGCCTTAGAGGGGGAGGGCGTAGATTGGATTGCGGCGACGACGAGCGGTATATATATAAGGAGGCAATGCGGCGAATATTCTAACAGAATTTAGGTTAATTCTGTATGGCTTTGTGGCAGATGAGATGATTATCTTCTTTGACGCTATTAGCACCAGAGATCTTGACTGGAAGCTAACGAACTAACAAATTTCACCCGGGGGAAGGTAGAAACAACACAACATTTTGTGCTCGTCTTTCCGGTGCAGTATGCTCCTATAGACTTTGAGAGCAAATAGGCCTTATTTTAATTGGGCCATGATATCTTAACTGGGTCGAACTGCAGCATTTAGAAAAGCCCATGTAATAATCCACCAGTTTAGCGGTGGCAATTTCCCCATGTAATAATCCACGTAATAACCCTTTTCGTGCATATTTGTACTAAAACTTGAATATATATAATAGAATATATATTTTAAAGCTATATTTCAAAAAAAATATGCCTAAATAGTTATAAATTAATAAATAATATAGCCTATTTTCAAAAGTAATACAACCAATTTTTAATCCCGCGGGGTCTAGGAACAGGGGCAACCTTTCCAGCTAAGCCTAATGGGGCCCTCCCTGAGGACCCCCGTCCTGTTGCTACCCCTACACGAGTTGCAGGTTGCCTTTCTAGAGGAAAAAATTGATCATATACCCTCCCTTTAGATGGAAATTGAGGATTTACCCTCCTGGCCACGTGTCAGTGACTTATGATGACCCCACGTGTCATTGAGATGCGGAGGGTAAATCCTCAATTTCCCAACTAAAGGGAGGGTATATGATCAAGTTTCCCTTTCTAGAGAGTGAGGATGGAGTTTGGCCGAGCAACACGTATGAGTAGGGCTCCATAATTTTTAGTTTATGGCTTAATAGTATATAGTTAATGATTTCTTTCAAACAAATAAATGAGATTTCTTCGTTATCTTTTTAAAATGGCTTATCAAGATAGCTTTTCAAAGTGGCTTATTGCCATTCGGTACATTTGCATAAGCGCTCGCTAATATGGGGGATGGTCGATCTTCGCGACGTAGGATTATTAATAATTTAGGGATAACTAGTGTGAATATGCTGAAGAATCTATGAAGCCTGACAAATCGAACGATGCCAACAACGGTATGGGTAACCGAAACCTATGACGCTTGAATTCACCCAACAACACGCTTTAATCCTTGTCCACCCGCTATGCAAAGAAGTAGATATGCTCCTGCAATTCAAAAGGAAACCACAAGAACAATAGAACGACAAAAACATATAGAACTCCCAATTCTAGCGGGGTAAAGTTTGCTCAAACCCTAGAATGAAGAATATGATTAATTTGAAAATACGATGTCCAATTTGGTACATGGGACACACCCCTTGGCCATATAGCACTTCTAAGATATCTAACAAGACTTGGACTTGAATACGAACAAATAACAAAAAGATAAATTTTCGGCTACCACTTTGTTTTAGAGATAGCGGTCGATCCATGGTGTTTCTGAAGCTAGGGCCTTATCCATTGCGTGGGCCTCAAAATAATCTTTTCAACAAGTACAAGAACACTCAAATTGGACTCCATTTGTGATAGCTATGGCATTTTTATTATAGGCATGTGGGCTATCCCGAATCGAATTCGAATTGAGTTCGGAGTTGATTCCGATTTTGATTTTAGTTGGGCTTGAGGAAAATCTGAATTAGACTTGAAAGTCTCACCCAAAACTTGGTCTTTAGATTGTTGAGCTTCTCCCCTTTCCCTTCTCCTTTTCTTCCTTTTTTCTATGTATGCTTTCTTTGTTTTCCTTTCGGCCACACAATTCTTCTTGCTTCCATGCGCTCAACCGACTACTCTTTTTCACGCTTGATACTTAATAGCTTTTCCTAAGCTATTAGCAATAGTGCATGAAAGAAGTATTCCGTAAAACAAGCATGCTTTTTTCTATGTATGCTTTCTTTGTTTTCCTTTCGGCCACACAATTAATAGCTTGCATTGGCTCCGGCCTCCCTCACCTCGCTCTCGCTTCCAAATACTTTCATCTTATCAAACATAAAAACATACAAAGTAATTAAATTAAATAGTGGCCAATTCTCATATAAATCACAAGTAAACTCATTAAGAAACAAATTCACACGTTGGTTAAGTAATTTTGATTTATATTTTGTCATTGGACCCTTATGCAAATCATAATTAACATCTTGTACATTTGAAGAGATAGACGATACACTAGTATCAATAATATCGTGATCATCATCTTCATATCACTCACACTAAAACCAAAAACCATCAACAACAATCATAAAACCCACTGTTTTAGGATGTTAGGTAACGACGACACCGTTGATAAGCACGGCGCGCACTGACGTTCTGTAGTGGCAGCTTAGCCTGGCAGCATTGTTCCAACGACGCTCTCAGGTTGAGGTAGCAGGACACCGTTGCAAAGCACCGGTCAAGTTGCCGAAGCAAACGTGCCATCTTCGCGCGGGTTCTGCGCGAAAAATATCATCGCTTTTCGAGACGCCGATGATGCGCTCTCCACTGGTTGACCGTCCGATGCCTGTCCCCTCACCCTGCCGAAATTGCGTCGACAACAATCAATCATTCGGGACAACTTTGGTAAGTGCAGTACAGTACCACATCATGCATACAGGGGTATTGCAGTCATTTTGCCTCTAATTTTTGCTAGGATTACGTAAAACGGTGACCAAAGAATGGAACTATTTGCACAAATAATACTGTGCGATCTTTTCTAAAAAAATTGGCTCTATCTCTTTTTTTTGTAAAACTAACTACTTCTCTTGGCTCGACAGCTGCGATAAACAACATATATCATCTGTCACACTATTACAGCTTGATAGATTCTACCAAGCCACCACAGCTTAGCAGATTTAGCACTAATTAAATATCGCTAAATCTATAGCACTACTAGCCACGCTATAGAGCTAGCGTGCGTCGTTTTCTCCACCACATGATGTTGCTTAGCGTTGGACTACGCTATCCCTAGTGACAGGGCGGTACCAGTAGTGATATATGGTGAGGCTGAGGCATGCCACGTTTTGAGTTGTGAGGCATCGCTGAGGGCATATGGGTGGCTTAGCTAATAGGGTCAGTAATAAATGGAGGGGTGTAAGATAAATGCTCATTACTCATTGAGACGAAATGCAAGGAAGTTGCCAGGAGATGCATCACAACCGTTGGATGCCACTGTGCCTATGCGTCCCTTTGGGAATTTCAGTGGAATCAGAATTGGTTTACAATTCTAACTTTTTTTGTGTGTTTGTCTATACTTGGGTGAAATTTAGAATGAAACCACTAAAATTGGATCAAACAGCTTGATAGTCGTGTGAGTACATTGATAGTGACACTATCAAAAATGTAATGCTTGGCAACACTGGTGTTTAGAATTTAGGCTAGTAATTTAGGGTACAATTTTGGACAATTCTTGGGTGCGATTGGCGATAATTCTTGAACCTTTTTTAAACTTCTAAAATGATGGTATTTTTGAACTTTGGGTGGTACTTTTTAAAACTGTTGATGATAACTTAGGAGTGTAATAGATGATAACTTAATTTGCTAAAACCACAGATGGTGACATACGTTGCAACTAAGGTTAAAAATTAAAATTTTCAGAATTCATAAATTTGGAGGTAATTTTGAACTTAGGCTGATAATTTTTTAAAATTGTAGATAGAAAGTTAAGAGTTTGACATATGGTAAAATTGAGTTTTTCCACAAAATCATAAATTAATAGTAGTTTTATAGGCGCACCTCTCACTCATAGACATAATTAAATGCATGCATATTGGGATGCTTTTCAAATGGGCCTACAATAAATATGTTAGCCATGCACCATGCATGCATAAAAATGATGCTTGTACGATGGACCCATGCACTTGGTGCAGTAAAAATGCTTCGCGTTGAATGCAAAACGTCTATGCTAAGTTTTGGTTTCAGCTTATAGCTCTAGCTTATTTTTTATTATTCATAATTTTATCTTTTTTCAAACTTTTAGTTTTTTTAAGCTTTTTTGCCGATTCTTTTTTCCGTATTCGTTTGCGTTGTCGTGATGAGTTAGCATATTTTTTCTATTTTTAAATTTTTTTAAATTTAATTACGTCAAATAAACCACCTTTAGTTACAGTAAAATTTCACCCGCTACAATGTAATTTCAGTTATAAACTATAATTTTTCAGTCTAACTGAGCGGGCCTTAGCCTGTAGGGATGCAGGTATTCTGATGGACCGCAACCGTTGGAGAGGCAGGTGTGTTCACCGCACGGAGGTAGGACTGGTCTTAACGCGCACCCAGCCACGTTGTACCTATGTCCATTAAATATTATATTATATGATTACCATTAATTAATCACTGTGCGTCCGGTCATCATCCTATCAAGGAGAGGGCCGAGAACTAAATTTACAAAAACGAAAGAGGATAAAATTTATAAAACCAGACATATAGACTTTTTTTTTGAAAAAAAAGGATTACAGTGACATTCGAGTGAATGGCTCAAGAGAAGCCAGCTGACGAGCCAGCATCCATTTGGGAGTTGACATGCATATTGTTAAGCTTATGGTTCTCAAATTGTTGTCTCCCAAATTACAGTAAACGGCTAAGGCCCTGCATTCCATAAGGCAGGGCACAGCTAGTCGATCATACCAAGAAAATTCAGAGGAAAAATGAAAGAAGACAACACCTCTCTTCCCCTACGTACCCTTCAGCATTACAAGAACACCGACGGCGAGGGGTTGACGACGATGTGCTTGAGCGGGTTCGTGACGTCGCCGCCGCCGGCGTGCTTCACGAACTGGGCCGGCGTCAGGAAGTTGCCGTGGCAGACGCACACTATCCTCACCTCCTCCCCTTTCCTGTACTTGTACAGGAAGCCGTCGATCTTCCGGCCGTCGGGGCCGTCCACCCTGGAGGAGACCATCGGCATGTCCTCCATCATGCTCTTCCGGAGGTCGCCGGTGCTCGTCGTGCGCATCGTCAGGGACCGGAGCGTTCGCAACGGTGGTTGCTCCTTCATCGTGCCGTTCAGCTTCCCGGCTGATGTCGTCCGGGGAAGGGATTTATTCTGATTGCTGGGATTGTCAGAAGACGTGTTCATGCTAGATGGGCTCCTCGCCTCAGCACCGCCACCACCTGTGCATCAAGAGCAGAGGGGCAAATTGTCACATTTCTAGATTCCAGCACGAGAAGAATTGAAGAAAGAATTTATAGCCAAATTTATTCTTCGTAATTTTGATACATTTACTAATCACTATTTTTGTCGAGGAACTAATCACTATTTGCAATAACAACAAAGCGATAATAGGCAAGCTGACAGGGGTCATTCAAGTAAGATGACCTACAGTAGCTGAAATGCAAATGAAAGGAAGTGTTAAGAGTATGAAGTAGGTTTTGACTGTTTTCAGGTATGCTTGATTATTTCCAACTGTGCCAATGGCACCGGCGTCATGAAGTGAATCTTACACTAGCTTGTACAATGATTAGTCTGAACAATCATACTTCTATGCTACTTAATGACAGAAAGCTTAGAAGTAAGAATAATCCTGTAAAAGGCATGAATTTTTTGTATAAATATTCTATTTTTATTCGAAATAACAAAAATATACTCACGCGAACATTTTTTTTACAGAAATAGGCTCCAATCGTCTAACCGTCGGACGACTGTAGCCTATCGCCCAATGGCCACACGACACGAAAGCTGTCCGTGGGCCGTTGGGCGACAGGTTGCAGTCACCCAACGCTTCGGCGACTGTAGCTTGTCGCCAGCGGTGTCGATTTGCAATTGCGATCGCTCGGTTGCAAATGACGCAAACAAGATGCAGTGTGGGTTAATCCATTTGTGATTTTCGTAGATTATGAATACCAGATAATCTGTTGGATTCGCAATAAGAGTTTACGATCGTTGTATGTTGTTGTAGTGCAAAAAAATCGTGAAACTTTTTTTAAGAATGATTGAAATAAGAACGATCGATAAGTACGAGGGTAATGATTGAAATAAGAACGATCGATAAGTACGATGGTAAGTAATATTGTGATGTTACCAGAAATTCGTATACGGAGAACTAGTTTGTTAATGTTGTTGGATGACTTGCTACGGGAATAATTGAATGCGAAAAGGTGAGGAAATAAGTTTGTTTGAATTAAAATAGACTTTATAGTACAGTTGGGAGTAACATGCCGCGTAGGGCTTGATTACATGCATAACATAGAGCATCATGTGCGACCAACCAACCCAGCTGCTCGTACGACATACTGTGTGGACTGAGACCGTTTTTCCTTCCTTGCGAGCTCGGCGTTGAACTCCTCAGTGGCCTCTTTTGCCTTAGTCGTCATTTCCCTCTCGCGAGCCTCGCGCTCCCTGCAATATCTAAGGTAGCGAAGTTCCCCATAATCCTGAGCCCACCGAGTTTGCCACACCACGCATGCATCATCCTCTCCTTGAAGTACTCCGACATGAAGTTCAAAGAATCCATCCCAGTCCCGCATGCAGCGAAGACATGAGCATAGCTTATGTAACAGCTTCGGCTTATTGCACGAGCAACTAAGTTCATTTACATGATCTCCAAAGCATTTCTCGTGGGTAATAAGGGCACAAGCCGTTCTAAATCCGGCTCAATCCCGGAGTACCATGGCAAAACAATGCTCCCTATTGCACATGACGTGCACCGTGTGCAATTGGCCCTTTTGTGCCTTCGTCTCCATATATACCATACTTTTCAGCGAGTACGATGTTCATGGGTTGACCGCATGAATTGCGACATTCGCATGCCTCTTTCTGTAGTAGACGATTGTGTTGTGCAGAACACTTTCCACGATGGCGACGAGGAGCTGAGAACGAAGACCTATGAGAACCCAGTTGTACACCTCCGCAGGGTTAGTCGTCATTATGTTGTACCTTGCGCCGTCTGTCATGCAGGAGCGATCACTTCTCCAATTGTTTCCCCCGATCCACTGCGAAAAACACTTGATGTTCCGTGAGCTCCTCGGACCAGCTGCATTAGGCTCATCCAATGTTGTCAGGCATTCAGGTTGTGCCACCCCAGGCAAAGACGACCCCTTGTTCCTCTCATCGACGTGCTTCCTGCTGTGCTCATCCAACGCCCACAAAGCATCAAATTTTCCCTGTTGGTTCTACATAGCCAGCCTCTTAAACAGCTTCATAAACGGTTGTTTCGGGAACTGCTTGAATAAGTTCGCCCCTAGGTGACGAATGCACCATCTGTTTCTCATATCCGGCCAGGGGAAGGGCTCATCGGAGTCTTCCTGAAGTTTTCTTACCCCAACGTGATGATCATGGATTACGCACATACCAGGACGAGCGTTGACAACTCCAACCCTCATATGTCTAAGGAATCATAACCAGCTATTGTAATTCTCACTTTCCATGGATGCGACGACCAACAACATAATTTGATTATTGCCATCAATGCCAATGGTCGTAAGGATCTGGCACTTGTATTTGTCGGTCAAAAAGATCCCGTCAACCGAGATCATGCGCAACATATGCCTGAATGCCTCGATGCACGCACTGAATGCTAAGGCCCTCTGCAACACCGTAAAACCTGATGGCCTTGTAGATAGCTTGTCATTCACAGCGATATATGTGCCTAGGTTTCTGTTCTGCAACACATGAAGCATATGAGGAAGATTGTCGTACGCCGCCTCGAAAGACAAACCGTTTTTCCAATACCTTCTGCTTTGCATGCCACGCCTTTGCATAGCTAATTTTGTACTTGAATTTCTTCTCAATAGCTAGCACGATTGTGTGGCCTCCATATCCTTCTTCTCCACTATCTCTCCGTACATCAGATTGGCTATAAAGAAGGACGTTGGGTTACGATACCTCGTCAAAACACTATTGAGAATGCAAGAGTGCGGCTGCACCTTCGACACAATTCAGTGAGTTTCATACGTCGGTCTACGTGCGTGCACTCTCCAAGGACAACCGGCCTGCTCGCACTTCACGGTGTACTACTCTTGGCAAAGATTTCACGACCCGAAAAATCCGCTGCATAGCCAGTGCATCACATCTACGTTTCGAGCATTCTTACCGTCTGGGTGTACCAGAGTGGCTTGCGCAAAACCGCTCAAATTCACACCATTCGAACCTTCACTAACGGTTCCAACACCGTAATGCACTTTCAATGTAGTGGATATCGGCATTACTGATGTCTGCCTGCATATATATTCAATTTTACTAGTAAATCGCATCGCACATTACGGAAGTATTGATATACTATAATTCACATTTCAACAATCATTTGCCTATCGTAACAACTACACTACCCTCGTAGCATTAACTTCCTATTGACAAACTGCACACCGACGCCGCTTTTTTCTCGCTACTCGAGCTTTCCCCTACTGCAAATAATTCCTAATAGTTTCGACAATTTACATAGCATATCGATTTAAATGCCTATATACCAAGTTATAACGGTATACGTGTTTTTTTCAATGTAGTAACGATATTACATTCATTCGTAATTAATCATAAATGTTAAGTGTTATTGTTTTTTACAGATAACGTTACTAAATTCTTACAAAAATATTTACTGAATTTTGAATAACTACAAATTTTTACGAAGGCTTAATTTCTACGTAACATTGACTAAATTTTCTACAACTACAATTTTATACGGATGCTAATTTGTTAAGGATGCTAATTTTCTACAACTATATTCACTAAATTTTCTACAACTACAGGACTACAACTGCTAATTTTTTAAAACTACATTGACTAAATTTTATATAGCAAAGTTATACTATTCGTTTCTACATCTACAATTTTCTACGGATACTAACACTAAACAAACTATCTACTTTATATACAAAATTTAAACAGCAACAAACAAAAAAATTACTTCACAAGAGTCGCAAAACCTCTCCTCCTCTCCTACCCTCTCCTTTTCTTTCCTCTCCTCCGTTTCTTTTGTTTCTGTAGCGTTTGTTCAGAGAGCGGTCACCCGCTCGACAGCGCGGTCCTTTTATATGCGCTTTCAGTCGTCCATCCCTTTGGTAACTGGAAGCGCGGTAGCCTAATGGATGGACGACTGGTAGCAGTCGTCCATCGGTTCGGTGACTGCAACCAATTCGTCTAACGGTCAGCGGATTACTTGCGTGTCGCGCAACCGTTAGGCGATAGGTTCCATTCGCCCGACGGCTCGACCACTAGACCCTATTTTTTGTAAAAAGAATTAGAACAGGTATATTCCTGTTATTTCGAATAAAAAATAAATTATTCATAAAAAAAATCTAAAAGGCACCCATCTGGTCACTACAAACTACAGCACATCTCAAAAAATTCCACAAAACGACATCAATCAAAACAAACACTAACTAAAAACAACAAGCTGATGTGTAAAACAGTAAAAGCATCATCTTTATCCATAAAGGGTTCTCTGTTTTTACTGCGAAAGAATCCCAAACAAGTTTCCCAATATACTGAAAAACAAAGCATCATCATCAACAAGGCTCAGTAAACACCTAACAAATTCAGCTCAGTACACACAACCCCGCATCTAAAGATCCACGTCCAATTAAGCCTAGACCTCTCTGCACATGTATCTCCTACCTAAAGAACCCAACTAAACTATGTCCAAAAGCAAAAACAACATCAACCTGCATGAATAATCAAGGAGTAGCTACCAACACATAAAAATGAATAATTCAACTAAAAAATGGCAATAAACAGTGGAAATTACTAACATACTGTAATAAATAGTTCTACCAGTATGGGAGATAATAGTAGCATATTATATATACCTTGGTCTGCCATGCTTGAAGAGGTGCTCCCCTGCGAGGCGACGGAGCGCCGGAGCTGGAACCCGCTGGGGTACAGCGGCTCTTGGCCGTCGTCCCGACCGCTGCCGCCGGACCTGCCGGAGTTCATGGAGTTGCGCCGCTCGAGGCGCTTGCGCTTGGCCTCGAGGCGCTTCAGGCTCTGCATCTCGCGCCGGCGCCACCGCTCCTCCTCGGTCTCGGTCGGAAGCGAGCTGGTGCGCATCAGCGGCGCTGGTGGGGGCGCCGCGGCGGCGAGGTCGTCGTGGACGGGGAGCGAGCAGATGGACGCGATGGAGGAGGACCGCACCAGGCAAGGCTTCTTGGCATCCCGCGCCGGGTCGGCGCTGAAGCAGCCGCCCAGGGACAGGCCCAGGCTGAGCTCGATCTCGTCGGACTCGCCGGCCACGCTCCCTGCCCTCCCCGCCCGCGCGCCCTCCGAGCCGCCGAACCCGCCCAAGAAGTCCCTCGACGCCATGGCAGAACACCAACAGCCTCCCTTCGCCGACTCAGAGCAAGGCACTCCCCAAGAACCGAGAATTCAGCGCGAGACGAGCAACAAATGGTAAGTCTTTCGCCTGGCCAAGCTCCAAGAACGCCAAATTCCTCAGAAGCACCTCGCCCATGCTGCGAATTCCTCCAACGGCGGAGAATTCACGGGCTGCAAACGCAGAGGAAAGGACATTACAGCACCCAGAAACGAGCAAAGAAACGGCGGCCACTGCCCAGTATCGCGCAGAGAAATCGAGAGGAAATGGCCAGAGACAGAGGAATCCAAGCAGGTTTGGACCAATCAAATCTCTCCCTGTGCCACTGTGCCGTCTGTGCGTGCCGTGGGATTGACCAGAGAGAGAGAGAGAGAGAGAGGTGGAAACGGAGAGGAGGAAACAGGAGGGAAGAGGAGACGAGGCCTTCGTCTCTGTCTAATCTCTTCGTTCCTGCATTAAACCAAAAAAAACTACCTTTTCATATTTGGAAATAGGGGGAACTAATTAATGGGACTACGAGCGCATGGAGGGTGGCCACGTGTCGGACAACGAGGACACGTATTGGATCCCGACGAGCCGAGCTTGGGGGGTGCGGCTCGGCTCGGTGACGTGTCGAGGGCGCGTAGGGGAGTTTGGGCTGACACGGCTATTTCTATAGAGCCTCGTTCCAGAACGAGAACTGTGTTTTGGGATCATACTATTTGCATTTACTCGACACTTTTGACTAAGTCATATTTATCTAGACAATTGTTTGTTTTTGTATTATATAACTAAAATGCCCCTGTTAACTAAACTAATGTGCTATGGACCCAACAAATGTGTCGTGGAGGAGGGAGGAAATTCTTGCTCTAGAGTTTGCTTGCACTCTAGTGCTATGGTAACTAAATCTATCCCATCCTTCTTTTATGTAGTAAGTTTAGCAAGTCAAAAGTTTTGCTTGTAAGATTATTACAACTAAGATACGCTATAAGATTATAAAAATATATGTAAACTGTCTGTACAAACATGTAAGAAATAAGAATGTCCAACTTCGAGCTATAAGAAAAGTAAATGGGTGTGAAGAAGATGGAAATTTAAACAACTATATACAGTGCAAGAGTTTCTAAAAAAGAACCAACTAACCTAGATAAAGGTTAACTAGAGTAAAGAAAGCACAAACACAGAATAAACCAAAAACGTCTAAGGACTACCGGAGGAATTCATAAAATAGTGATGTGCAAAACAAGTACCTGCAAAAATTCAGCGAGCCAAATCAAGCAACTTACAAGAAAAATAGCAAGATACATTGAATCTATGACATACACAAGGATGATATACATGTACAAGGAATGGAGGAGAGAATTTATGCAAACTCAGATATAACAAGAAAGGACAAGTACAGACAGAATTACCAATTGATGACAAGTAATTCATGAAGTTCACCCTAAACAAGGACGAGAGTTACGAAAAGGAGTCAGGACTTCAACAAGTTTTAATTTCCAATCCATTCTTTGGACTAGGTAAATCTCGGGGATAAGATTCTTTTTAAAGGTGTAGTTAGCTTGACATTATGAGTCTAAGATATCTTGTAAGTAAAGTTGAGAAACTCTACAGAGTACAATAAATGGTGTTCAAATACGTCGTGCTCCAGGTTAAAGGAGTTATGTTTTATGGGTGATTCCAGCAAGAAGGCTTAAGTAGAATTTGAAGAATTTTGATATAAAAATTGTGGGTAACAAACCACCTCTGTTAATTAAGTATTATTTTACTATTTTAAATGCAAAGTTCTTTACCAACAAACTTGCATATATTATTATCATATTACAACTTGTGACTATCCATTTGAACTCCTTGCATATTAGTTATATAGCATTCCCATGTGGCTTGTTGAGTATCTAATGTACTCAATCTTGCTTGTTTTCATCAGAACAGACAACCGAAGAATGAAGGATACATCTGCTATCATGTTAGGGTTACGATCGCACTCAAGCGTTCCTGTAGAATTACTTCGGATCTTTCTGAATGTAAGTACAGTTTCGGGATTGGATGCCGTAAAGCTATTCTAGTTTGGTTGTTAGGCCATATTTTAATCATGCTAATCCTTTTTAAATGTTTGTAAGTAGACGTGATACACTTTCTATCCGCAACTAAACTCCTGGGCTACTACGGGAAACTTTCGGCTCTGTTCTAAAAAATGGGAGCATTACAAAATGGCCCCGAAGGGCCTAAAACACTAGCATTAATTGGATCTACAAAAGTTTAGTAAAATTTCACACAAATTACATTAAGAACCCTAAAGAAAGAAAATTACACAGAATTCCTTGGTTCTTCTATTGTTATTGACCTCAGCAAAGATGATGGTGTCGACGTTTCTTTCTCGAACACATCAAGGGAAGTCCCTTGATTCTCTGGCCCCTGAGACCAGTGATAGGAGGAATTGGCTTGAAGCCTTCCGTGCAACCATCAGTAGTTTCAGGAAGAGGCTGTTGTCTCTTACAATGATGGGTGGTGAAGAATCACCACCACCATCCTTTGGCCTTTGTCATGGAGGTTGCTATTGATCGGGTTGTGAAGGAACCCCATTGGCGGCAAGGTGCCACCGTAGAAGAAACTGGACACAGAAGGAAAAAGAAAAAGGATAACACACAAAGTAGGGGACAATTGCAATTTTTTATCTAGATCTAGAGAGGGGAGGTAGGGCGACATTGGATCCACCGGAGGGGAGTCATACCTTGCTATGGTCGACGATGACTGAGATCGATGACAAGGCGCATCAGAGGACCACAACTGTGAAATCTAGAGCTCCAATCAGTGATTTACGCCAGTTTCCACACTGGTAGGTCCATAATGGGAAAAACATGCATTCTATTTACACCATATATGTATATGGATGGGTCCCTCACCCCTTGTCCTCGCTGGTGGCAAGCCGAAGAGGAAGGGAAAGGGCCGAATCTGGGAAAAGGAAGAAGGACTCGATGGCGAAGTTGGGGAAGGCGGAGGTCTCGAGAAATTTCCCACCAATAAATGGCTTGGTTGCCACAATATTTAAAATAGCCTAGTTCTGTTTTATTGATCGCACTATTATCTTTAAAATAATGGTTTTCTTATTCCATTTGCATGGTCAAATTAATACATTGCATCTTATGTGGCATTCATTAATGGACATAGTTAATCAGTGAACTTTCAGTATGCCAATCACATAATAGGAAACTAGTCTTTGTAAGGTCACATTTGGAACGTGTGATTTTTTTTTGAATCCTGTGAGAATTGACATTTTTGGTTTTTCCTACGAAAATCTATAAACTTCCTTCATTCCAAACATGCCTTAGCATGCAAGTATTTTCAAACGTAAATATACACCTAGCGAAAACCCATATCTAAGTGCAAGTGTTAGGTTGTTCAAACTTTCTGTGTAACTTGTTCAACGAAGAATGGATCATATTTGGTGGAGCATAGGTCATATAACAGGTAACACTCCTCAGTGTTGGAATTTGAGTTTGTTGTTCTGTTTAAAACGTCGTTCGATTTTAGTCCTAAAATATTTAAAATCTTCTCCAACATGCACAAAAGCATGGAATGTTTCCTATGGGAACAACAACCGTAAGCACGGAGCTATGTACGTGGAGTAAAATCTTAACGGTAACCAAGTTCAGAGCTGCCAAGCCGAGCCAGACTCAAGCGGCTCGGCTTGGCTGGCCCACAGGAAGCAAGGAGGCGGCTCTCCGCGACCCCGTAGGGGCAGGCAGCAACTGGCACCAAACCAACAGCTGCAACCTGCCGCGCCGCGGGGCCCACCGTCGCTAGCCCGTGGGGGCCCTACGACGCAGCGACACGTCGCCCCCCAAGCATCCGCTTTAAAGACGCAGGCGCGGGTACGTGTGCGCAGGCCGCCGCATCGTGCGCCACGTGTGCAACCCGGCACGTCGCGCGGGCCCCACGACAGCTCACTGCCCCCGAGGCCAACTTGCCCGCCCCCGCTCCAAGGCCCACATCCCAGTTTAATTCCATGACATGCGGGCCCGCGCATTTGTGGACCTGCGTGTGTCGGTGGCTGCTAGGGTACGGCCGTTTGGGTCTTTTCGGTGATGTAAGTTATCGCGACTTCTGCGGTGCGAGGACACGTCACCCGGGGTGGGCGACGGCGACGTACTGGCCCTGGGATCCACGTGTCGGGCGGCGGCGCGGAGGAGGTGAACGGACGGCCGCGATGGAGCCTGGCTGTCCCCCGCGGTGGGGCCCGCGTACAAGTGGATGGCGGATAGCGTTTGCTTGTGGTCCCCCCCGCCGGTGGGAGGCGCGGATCCTCTACGGATATGGTCTACTCCGGGGGTTGGATCTTTCCGATTTGTGAAGCTTCCTTTCCGAGGGACGTTCGTACGTGTATGTTTAGCCTTTTTTATAGCATATTGTAAATTTTTGCAACGAATATAGTATATCTAATATAGACCCTAGCAAAATAAGATCCACACGGCCGAAGCCGTGTGTTGTATTCTTAAGATGTTCCTACTTCGTTTTGACAACTAGATACACATGCGGCGCCGGAAGGATTTTGAAGCCTTGAAAGACTCGCATTAAGATGAAAAATTAAGAGATCGCCTCGTCGTTTTAAACTTCAAAACAGAGGGTTGGAAAGTTGTTTTTTACTACCATAGAGGCACTCCGTCCTTCAAAATCTAGCTTTGCTACTTATGATCCGACTAGTTCTAAAAGATGTAGGCCTGTTCTTTTCGGCTGCGGTTTATGGATTTTGGCTGAAATTTTTGAATTTTGGCTGTTTACGGTACAGATTACGGAAAGACATATACTCACTTACAATTTTGATTGGAACAGATGTTGGGCTTTTAATATATAGACCGTTTAACTTGTAGACCCCGTCTTGAGAAAATACTCCGTTTGAAAGTTAGGTACTGTAGCAAAAATCAAAAACCGTCAACTTGTGACATAAAGAACAGGTCAGTAGATCCAATTTAACCTAGACAACTTGGGAGGAGTCCACCTAACAGAACTTTTGTTCAACTTCTAGCGCGCACGATAAGAGCCTAGGTTTACATTGAGCAGCTAAAAAAGGTAATAAGAAGTTTACTACACTAGACTGACCTATATATAATTGCTAAAATTTGAGTTATATATGTATCCGAATATAAGATCACATCATAAGAGTTATTTAGACCTAATTTCGCATACTTCGCTCAGGTCCTACAAACTAAAACAAGCTTGAACTTATGCTGACAAATTGGAGCTCAATCCTCAAAACTAACTCAATAGCTGCTTACACGAGAAGTGAGCACGAATCATGAATCACCTAACACTTAGGTGCCGTTCGGTTAGACTAAAATAAGTTAGTTTATGGTTAAAATTACATTGTATCTAGCAAAAATTACATTATAGCTGATTGTGTCTTATTTGGCATAACTAATTTTTAAAAAAATAAAAATAGAAAAAAATAAATTAGCCTATACAGACAATGCAAACGAATACGGAAAAAAGAACCGATAAAAAACTTAAAAAATCAGAAAAAAAACGAAATTTATAAATAATAAAAAATAAATTAGAAATCAAAAACTCAAATCGATATAAACAGAGGCTTAGAAGAGCTAAGCACAGTTCTCAATGATCCACCGAATCATAAGCTCTCACCTTAATAGCAGTATGCAGGCATGGAGGCTGACCAGTGAAAAAAAAACGAAACTATGACAAGTAACCAATAATTGCTCTACAGAGGATAAGCCATACGGGCTACCTACATGTGTCCCATTCGCGGGAGATCCAGCAAATCCGCGAGCGCGGGGAGCAGAATCTTGGGGATATTGATCTTGTACGATGTTCGCCACAGAAAAAAAAAAAGAAAAGAAATCGGGGCTCGGCGAGTTGAAGCTGTCAGATTCAAACCCCAATAATTAAATCCCCTCTGCTCCGCTTCGCCGTGGCGTACCGCGGTTGGATGGTGAGTTGGTGACCATCGCCTGGCTGCAAGTTGCGAACTTGCACTTCCGGCCTCTAGCGGTGGTTGGACTAGTATTATTAGTAGCAGTGCTAATCCAAAGATTCGGTTTAGCTTCTGTTTAAAGAAATTAAAAGTCGATTTGAGCATCTTTGATTTTAAAAACGGCTTCTCCAACCCGTTTCCGAAAGCGGTTTTTTAGATCGGTTTAGCTTCTGTTTAAAGAAATTAAAAGTCGATTTGAGCATCTTGATTTTTAAAAACGGCTTCTCTAACCCATTCCAAAAGCGGTTTTTTCAAGACGCTTGTAAAAGCTGTCAGCCACCCTCGTTGGCTCTTTATCTTACAAAATCATATCTTAAATTTTATTCTAAAAGTTGCTTTTTTTAACTGTTACTATTCTTGTTTCAGTCAAAAGCTATCGGTTCCGGTTGATTAAAACACTCCTATAAAATTTTCTTTTCAACACTATATACTTGCACTAACTTAGCTTGTAAGGTGAAAGTAAATGAGCTAGGTGTAGCTTGTGGTAGATGTGCGTTGGAAAAAAGCAATGCCTAAAATATGTACAGCCAAACCATATTTCAGGTCCCGTTGTTTTGATCAAAACATGTTTCATAGCTTTTCCTAATCAATAGTAGGCATAAATTTGTTATAAGAAATACTTTTATAAATATGTTACCCTTCAATAAAACATATAATGATAAAATTTAGTCGTCAAAGTTATCTTGAAAGTAAAACTTTGATTAATGTTGTCTCTATTGTCCGTTAATTTAGACCCGCCACAACTTGTGATGATGATAAAGATCTAAACAAAAATCACATGATCTTCCTATCTATTTATCGGGTTGGCAATGACAATGATAGATATACGCTAGCCCTTAGCTACTTTATCAAAAAATAAAAAAACTTGGATCCAACACTCAATCGACCACAGTTGTTGGACACCCTGCGTTTTATAAAAAAAAAGATCAAGTTGCTATACGATATGCTTGTTGCATCTCGTTGTAGCGTGCTCATTAGCGTGGGAATTAGTTTAATCCTTGTAAATTGCCAACTTGCGTATCATAATTAATTCGTAGTAGTATGGTGCTCCACTAGCTAGTGACTCCAGAAACGAACAACTGAGCCGTGCGTAAAAGCAGAAAGAAAAAAAAGGTAAATCGATACTACTTGAACGGTGAAAACGACTGCTTAGTGAATATGTGCGAGTCACAGACTGACGCGGCTGCGGCTAGCTAGAGGTACGAGTTTTCTCTTTTATTTGTTTTCTTTTTGTGAATGGAACAGAGATCGGACCCACTGTCAGAGAGAGAGAGAGAGGCTCAATGCCTTCTGTCCTATTCTAGCTGTAGTGCTCAGGTACGTACGTGTCAACCATATATAATAGGACCGTTGATGTGCTGGTTATGTCTTGTACTTCACCATGGTGATGTCGTGTCATAACCTTTTTATTAGATGTCGTGAATACACAGTGATATATACATACATATGATATTATGATGTCTTGTTTATTTGAGTGCTCACAAATTTTAGCGAGAGCGTGAGATTTTTGTAAAATTTCTGCGAGCGTGTGTTTAAGGAGAGTGCGAGATGGTGATGGTATCTGGGATCCGATCCATAGTACACCAGTGCAAGTGGCATCTGCTTGAGGTGCATGGATTTACATGATCTTTGTAGTGCAGGAGTGCAGATATAGCATGAGAAATTATAGTTTATGGTAGCACCATCCAGATAACTCTAAGGATAAAATCTTTTGATGATCTTACAATGTGAAATAGTATAACCATGAGTCCGTAATGAATACGACCTGGCCGGCTAATTTGCATCCACCAATACGGATTGCATCATTGGAGTGACCCACAGGTTATGTCGCTGATTTTAAGTCATTGTGGACACGAGTCGTATCGCTGGATTTAAGCCACTGTGTGGCGCAAGAGGGGGTCTTGGTGTGGTGGACATAACCTCATTAAGATGAAACCTTAGCAGGTGTAACCTACATCGGGTGATGTATTATAAAGACCTTGTGGTGATCTTTTTGGTTTACATGTCTAAAAAAATGTGTAAAATATAATAAGTTGATTATCTCTTGTGCATAAAGTGTAAAAACTCTATAGAGTGTAAACTATTCGAACAGCCGTGCCCACGGTCACGGGTGGGCATGGGAACTTACTCGAGTTAATATATATTTCTAAAACTTTGTGGGTGGGATGAAAACTCATCGGGTGGATGTAACGCTGAATTTGGTTTGCCCTAAGTGAATGTAACCCAGTGATAGTAATGGGTAGATATAAGCCTAGTATCAAAAACTAACATATGATGGATGGAACCATATAACAGGTGGATAGAACCTGCACCGCTATTAATAATGCACACTTTTACTCACTTTAATAAAAGCATTGTTTAATAAAAATGCTAAGTCGTAGGGATTTCTATCTTATTGTAGTTTTCAAATAACACATTTAGCAAATAATAGAACCCGAGGCTATTTTTGTTGAACCTTGAATGTATAATACTACATTTTGTGTGTTGCTTATGGAGCATAATTGTTTGTGCTCACTCTCGCTCACTAAATATCTCAGAACCTGCGGATCAAAGTTACTACATGTACTACGACGCTCCATTAGCTGATGGAGAAGATGGAGGAGATTAGGGCAATCTCTAGTAGTCTAGTTCTTACCCTCAATCAGTCGTTTGCCTGTGGCAAGATGTGCCCTCCCCTTTTGCTATCGTTTTTGGTTTTGCTTTATGTATTGTATCTATTTGGCATGATCTGCTCTTTGTAAACTTGACCCGATGCGATCTATTTAAACTCTGGTCTATAATACCAGTGAATAGTATGGTTCACGTTATGTACGAAATGATTCGATGTTGTATCTTTGAGCACTATCTACTGATATAGAGAATAGTGTAGTGGCTTCATTGAGGATTTTGAATGGTCTAAATTCGGATCCGACACTAATTAACCCAATTTTAACAACGCGGGAACACCAATACATTGCGCATCATTAAACGCTCAAATGCTAGGGCCCGAGCCGGGAAAGGAAGAAGAAAGGAAGCAACAGCGGCAGCAAGCAGGACGTACGTGTAAAAGCACGGAAAGGTCACGGCGTACATTCCTTGACCACTCAACCTGCATGCACAAAGCCCTCTTGGCCAACTTGCAAAAGAAAATTGCCAAGAAAAGAAAATTGAAGTCCTTTCTTTTTCATCTCTGTTCTCATCAACAAGATCATCAAGAGATATATATATAGAGAGAGAGAGATGCGTATAGATAGTTTCTGTTTTCCACCAACCACTATTCAATGCCCAACTTGGCAGCTGCCCAGTTTGTTACCTATGAATATGATAACGTGTTTGCACTTTGTAGATCGGGAAATATCAATAGATGAGTATACTTTTTTGCATGCAACTGCACCCCATTGATCGATATATGAATAATAGATGCAGATTCCCTCGATCACAGCTGCCTCTCATGAGACAGTGCGTGCATGCAGGCACCAGCACCACACATCGACAGCAACCGGGAAATATCGTGCTGCGAGGAGTGATATATCGATCTGGGAACCGGACACGAATGGAGCGTAGCCATGGAACTGGAAGCATGTGTCGCCCGAGGGGGGACGAAGAGAATCGTAGACGGATGCCGCACCCACGAGGCCGCAAAGGGGGATGTGATGTTTGGTGTGAACATGGAAGTGCCAAATGGGTATCTTGATACTATCCGCGACAGACTCTAACTCCAAGTAAAAATACGAAGTATGATACGAGATGAGTGATGCCTGCCCGTATGATCCAAATGTTATGTGGTATGAATAAGACTGTTATGACTTCACTTAGTAATAGAATAAAAGATAGCCGAATTGCTGCATCTGAGCTGATAGGGAATACAGAGTGCTCATTTTTTGATATCTCGGCGATTAGTCTCTTTGTGTTTGCTCTGACTGCACCACTATTATTCAATTAATGAACTATGTAGGGGTGCAAAAGAAGCGGATAATTTTCGTTCGACCGACCAGCCGAAGGTTTACAGAGTGAATACAGAATTGAGAAATAGATATTCGGTATTAATTCGTCGGTAATGAAGGGTACATTCTATTGATTTCTTCCAAAACAAAGCAGCTAATCGGAACCCTAAAGATGAATGGAAGTGTGCGTTCATTGGCCATGTTTAGCACTGGGATCTTAGAACAAGGAAGTGTATCCACAAGGCTACTGACGATGGTTCCCTGACAGGCGTTTCGCTTTGCACCTCGCACGACAGCTCTTATTTTGCCGCAGGATCCACCGGCGGCATTGTGGATGTGTAGGATGGGTTTCGTCGGTTCAGCCTTCACTACCCGCGGTGCTTGGACTTCAGTCCGGGCAGCGGGTTTTTGTCTGTCGGACATGACGGTGGAAGAGTTCTGTTATACAAGCTGCACCACTACCAAAATGCCTGAGACTTAAAAGGTCACTTGGAGAATCCAGTTTTGACACTGTGTTTCGACTTTCACAAAATCCATGTTATATGTAGCATGATTCTTCCTGATCCTTGCCCTTTGAGTGTTGTCAATGATATTAATGCTTAATGATATTTTTGTCGTATGCAATTTGTACTCCGACGCGCGGCGGCGGTGCCGCCGCGAGGGCTGCGCGCCAGTGTTGCCGACAAGACGAACACGGTGCCTCCAACCCCGGGCTCCCGCGGCAGTGCGTGCGTAGCATCCATTCCCGATCCCTCCTGCCTCTCCGGAGACGCGCCGGCGGATGGCAAATTGGCACCGATCACCAAGGCAGCGACCGCTTCGCCCCCGGCGGCCTACCTTACGTGCGCGGGTTGAAACGAAACCGCGCGGCTTTCGGCTGAGGCCTTAAGGGACTTTCAGTTGCGTGGGCCGAACGCAGCACGCGAGGGCTTGCCCCGCGCATGCTCTGCCGTGCGAGGGGGACGCGTGGGCCTCGCACCTGGCCGGTCCAGTCTCGGATAGGCCCGTTTCAAAATAGCCATGGCTTCTGACTTCTAAAAACTAAAAGCAATAATGATGTTTTATTTTTTTTATTTTTTTCTTTTATATTATCTATAAAGATATAATGATATTTTTTCTTATTTTTAATTAAATAACTTAGGAAAAGCCGATAGCTAAAACCACATACCGGTTTACTATGTTTGCGGTGATTTGTAGGTGTTACACTAGTGGTGGTGGTTGGGTGCCGCCCGCTTGGACGCCTACTCACGGGGTCTATTCTTTTTTACTGCGGTTTATGGTTTTTAGCTGAAATTTTTGAAATTTGGCTGTTTGCGATAGAGATTACAAAGAGAGATACTCACTTGCGATTTTGATTGATACAGATGTTAGACTTTTAACGTGTACTACAATTAACTTGTAGATCTTATCTTAAAAAAATACTCTATTTAAAAGTTAAATACTGTAGCAAAATTTAAAAGCTACTTTTAGAAGCTGTAAACAACAGGCTGCGATTCGTGGGCTAGCAGCGTCCGGTCCTAGGCGTACGCCTACCGGTGCCAGGGCCACGCCCACCACGTGCTCCACGGAATGCTTACGAGGAGAGCCTGGACCTGCGCACGCAGCATCTGGCGTTGCGGTACAGCATGCGCCGAGAACCTAGGATCTCTTGCCGGCGCCAGGACGGCGTGCCCAATCGACCACTTGCCGGCTCCTGTTTCCGACGACCCGCTCACGGGGCGACGAATCCCAAGCGGATCGCTGGCATTCCATGTGCCGGAGCCGGAAGGCGTCTCGTCTTCCCTCACCAGGCCCAGGTCTGCCCGTCCATCGCTACGCCGTTGCAATTTTACTGCACGCTCGAGCGGCGGACGGATGAAGCTCTGACGGCTTAACAGCGGCGTTGAAATCTCGACAGTGCAGGGCCGGAAGAAAGGCTGGCGCTGCGCTGCGTGGATCATTGCGACCTCGACCCTCCGTCGCATGCTCGCTGTGCGCACGCAGTTCAGTCCGGAGGGCGACGTGTACTCCGGATTGCCGTTCTCGGGCTGGAGGTACGCCTCGTTCTGTCGCTCTCGGAAAAATACCTGTCCTCTCCTGTTGTCGTGTCTAGATGATCTGGATCTGTCTCGAGTACAGTTCTCTCGTCGAGAATTTGAACACGTCGTTACGCTGAACAGAGATGTGATTTGCCTGTACAGCACAGAGCCTCCGTTGCGATCCATGGATGTTAGTATTATATCCGTGCGTTGTGCTCATTCAATTTACTGCGTGGCGAGGAGTTGATGATTGGTTTTAGCGACACTATATATCCTCGTGCGAATGTCGGGTTACGACTGTCGCAGATTTCTTAGATATAATAAACAGCTTGGGAACTACAGGGTTAGAACTTCAAGTGGGAGTTATATCACCAATCTATCAGGGATCATCTTGTTGCCTACAACAGCGTGAGATGTTCCTGGCATGCAGAAACCAAATGGTCCCTTGTTATCGCTTCAGGTGACCATCTCAAGAAACAAACAACAGCCTGTGTAGTCAAGAACAAGAGCATGGTCTGATATTAAAAAAAAAAAACCTTAAAAAACATCTATAGAGAAGACCTGATAAAGAGTAGTGTACAATGGCAGTGAGACTAGTGTCGAGGAACATTTATATTTCTTCTATAGTTTGGGCTTCAGCAAAATACAAAAGGTTACATTTACTAGTGGCTTAGCCTCCTAACGGAAACAAGTATTGCCAAGCATATTCAGTTTATACTACTGAAGACAGCGGCCTCCGCAGCTTCCACTGTCCGACTTGCATCTTCGCTGTAGCCTCACCGCATATGACCTCGTCGATGAGGTCCTTGAAGATGGATCTTTCGATATCCAAAACCATGCCTTGTAGCTCAGTGTCAAAGCTTCCCCAACCTTTCATTCCATGCAGTGCATCCGCAGCTAACAGCATGTTTTCATCCTCGTCCTCTTCGGAGTATTTTACTGCCGAGCTCTCGGATCGGAGCCTGTCAACCTCTGTGCACAAGTCCTTGAGAAGTCTCCACCCACTTAGCTTCCTTGATAGAAGAAACTTCGCCGATTGACTTGCAGAGCTATGGATGTTCATATTCTGAGCTATAATTTCGTTTACCAGATCGAATACAAGTCTTCGGTGAAGCTTTTCTGCGTTAGGCGAAGAACTTTTCTTAGCTCCACTGACAGCTTGACATGCTGAAACAAAGTACGGCTTTGTCTGTTCAAGAATGAGGAAGAGCTCCGGATTGATCGGGCAACTGGATGGCCAGAGTTGACCAGGCATTGCTGCGAAGCTCAGTTCTTTGTGCAGAAGACCAGACGCTAAGAGTATCTCGTAGATATAGTGGTGATCTTTCGTGTTTGCAGCTTCATCGTTCATTGATTGCAATTGCTCAAGCTTCTGGATGAGGGCTTCCAAATTTTCTGGTTTGATCTGGTTGGCTTCACTGCTCGTCTTAGATTGTGGCGTGTCAGGCAGGCTGTTTGGGTTCGAGCACTCGTCTGAAGTATGTGTCTCTCCATCTGAACAAGCATAAAAAGGATATACATACATTCAGAAACTGATATTTAATACTACTGCAGAAAAAAAAACATGTACCAGACAGAAATACAGAATTCGCTACTATCAGACAACACAACTGAAAAAACATGTATCAGACAGGAGATACGAAATCATTATGTGTCTACAGGATCACTGAATCGTACACACCAGGTGTATTTTTAGAGGGGGACACTAGTGGGCACATCTATACTAGCGATGCATACACACCAAAGGACACATCATGCTGCTGCATAAGCAAGTGCAACATGTGGGGCTTGCAGTCGTAGCATTGTTCAGCACCAGCACATCTAGCTGCAACTGTCAATCTGCTGTGGTTCCTCTGAATCGCAGGACCACGAGCCACCTGGTAGCTAGCTTTTATTTCAGATTATCTGTCACAAGCGTCATCGGCACGCTTACAGCTAACTATGCTTGTCCTTTGAACGACACTATGGGCTTCTGAATTGAATGGGACCAAACAGTACCGATCTATCTTGTGGTTGTTCTTGCAGTTGGTTATCTTAAGCAAAGCAATGCAGAAAAAGTAACTGCTAGATCAAGTTCTCACCTCTGAATGAATTTGAGATCCTTTTATGGTAGAAAGATGTGTCAAGGACAGAGACGGGGCTCGGGACGTTCTCCAGTGAATGGATCCTCTGTTCTGATCCCAGAATTGACGAAGGGCCCTGAAAAAAAAATGAGAATTTTCATTAGCTAGTGGTAATTGATAAATAGCGAACCCATGGAAAATTTCGTAGAATTAATTGGCTTCTTTCATATATGGTTGTTTTTTACGCGTACCTTGTGACTTGTTGCAGTAGTGTAGCTTGGTTGAACGAACGATGAGCTGACAACCAGAGGCTTTTGGCAATCCATTATACTGACGTCGACCTGCTTCGCCAAGCTGATTCTGCTTCCTGGACTCTGGAAGACCTCATTGTCACGGTGGCTCTTCGGTTGAGAAGGCTTTGATCTTGTTCTTCCTCTTGGGGAGGCTGCTTCATTGGGCTTCCTGCTTGGGGACTTTGGTGAGACCGGTGGACGAGACCTCCTTTCCGACTCCGCCTTCCTCTGCAGCAGTCTGGGGCTTGATGAGCCTGAAGGCCTCGGTGAGCTTGCACTGCTTACAGGTTCGTCAGACTTGGATTGAGCCCTTGCAATGCGAGAATGGATCTTATCATCTGTGCCGGTTTCGTTCTTGCCAGTGAAAGATGAATCTCTAGGCTGCAGCTTCCTGAGGCTTCTGAGCCCTGCAAGAGGAGCAACTGAAGCAAGCAAAACCCCCGATTGCTCGGTGGTTCTTGCCGGCTTCATGACTACAATGGGAGACTGGAAGTTTCTGGAACTGGTGATTAGAGCATCTTCTGCCTGCTGAACAGCCACTGATCCGGCATTTCTGTCGCTCTGGCGCTTAGCATCTTTTGCATGCAATGCACCCAGAATCCTGAGAGCTCTGAAGTCCTTGTTGCTCTCCAAGAACTCGAGCCCCCCGAGCCTTCTCTCTATTTCGGCATAGACAGACGCAGTTCTTGGCCTCACTTCAGCATCTCGACATGGCGAAGCCTTGCTGGTGGTGACACCTCTCTCCTGCTGCCTCCAAGGAGCTGCTTCCGTGAGAATTCTCGGAGAAGGCCTGGTTTTCAGCGGCAGCGGCACACAGGGATCCTGGCAAGTGCTTCTGGGCGAACGTGATGGACGCTCGCTCTGAGTGGATTGCTCTGGTCTTGGAGATCTTGCAGGCTCGTAGCTATCAGCAACCAGCATCCCTGTAGCATTTGGTGCTTCTTCCAACCCCATGAGCTTGGCAATGACACTGCTGGCCGGCCTATGGCTTGGAGACTCTTGAGGCTTCAAAGTATCCAGTAGATTCTCATCAGTTCTCTTGTAACTGAAGTTCGTCAGACGTGAACTCGAGCTCAGAGATTCTTTCCTACTGTCCAAGGACAGTCTAGGAAGCTCTTTGAGCCTTGTGTAAGGCTTCTTGTTTTCTTGTGTTTCGACTGGCCGCAGGAGTCGTCGATCATCACAAGAGAAGCGCGATTGCTCCTGGAAACGCCTGCTGGGTTCGACGACATTCGCTGGAACCTTGTTGCTCCTGTCGATGCCGATAAGGTATGTCCCGTCCATTGATTTGGAGAGCAGCAATGGCCTCGGTGAGTCTTTGTACTGCCCACTTCTCCTTGCTTCCTTCACCGAGGTCTTTACAGTTAGGCCTCCGGAGTCCCGGTTGATGGAGTCCTTCACGATGTCTCTGAAACCGACGTTTGGTTGTCCGGACTTAGCGTCCATGTCAGCACCCTTCATACTTGGTGAGCTCTTCAGTGGCCTCTGGACAAAGAGCTCCCCATTGATGTATCGAAGCTCCTGCTGGACTGATTTGCTGCCATCAAGTGATGAGAACGATGAGCACGAAGAGGAAGAACAAGAAGCTCTTGATGACTCTATTGAAAGGCTACTGTTCTCCGTCATACTTTTGCTGAATGTTTTCTCCTGCAAAATCAATTCATAGGTTAGAGCCCTCTCCTTGATGTCCAAATGTACTTCTGATTCATGCAGAATGGTTTTCCTGCCCCCCCAAAAAAAAGTTGAGCTAGTCCAGACAGGAAAAATTACCAGAACGATCTTTGAGGTGCTTGAGCTTTGCACTGGAACATTGCTGCTGTTTTTTGGAGGATTACGACCTGCAGAAAATAAGAAGATATTAGCACTGTTGCCAAAAATCAACAGCCGAGAAAATAAGATGGTGACGTTTTCTTTACTATTATTCATTATTATTACATGAACGAATTTTTTACAATCAATTGTTAAGCTGTCATCTTCAGTTAATCTATCATTACAAAAATGCAAATATTAAAAACCAAATGTTCAGCCGAACTCTTCAGTTTCATTACATAAATGAAATTTAATAACCAACTGTTCAGCTGTCCTCGTGCTTCTTCCGGACACCCAAATCCACATCATTGGCTGTTATTATGTCAATGCCTTGTTCATATAGTGCTTAAAGTAGTCATGCGCTGTCATAGCACATCCTCAAGGAAATGCTTTTATGATCGCAATTACTATAAGCAATCTGTTTTTTTTTGGCTGTTTAGAATTCTACTGGTACAGTTTAGATGTTGTCCTTGCAGCAGTAAATTTCTGTAAGCCTTAGCCTTTGTCTCTTGTCAGTAAAACAAAAGTTCAAATAAATCAGGATTCTGTTCTGCCATTCTCAAGATAGCTACTTATTTTCGGACTTCCACTTTGGGTATCCAGTATCTACCATGCTTCAACAAAAGGAGTTTATACTATTGAACGGTTTTACCAACCAAGGTTTTTTTTTTGCTGAACCTTCCAATTGTCTATCTTACCAAACTTCGAATGATAGCCTGAAAGGACTTTCTTTTCGACCAACACAAGAAGCAACATTTTCTTCCAAAAAACACCAAACTTGGTAATATCTAGTCAACAATAGCAGAACGAGTTGCAGATAATATAATAATTCAGATAGTGTGGTTTAAAACTCCGAAACGGTCCTTAACAGTAATCAAGAAAAAAAAAGATTACGCTAGAACTTGACACACAACAACACTGTGTGAACACAACAGAGCAGTAAGGTGCAGAGACCAATGAACATGAGTTGTTTGTTCGTTACCTGGAGGGAGCCTCTTCTGCGCCTGCCGGCCGCCGCGCTGCGAGGTGAGCATCCGCTGGCGGTCGAAGATCTGGAATATGCCGGCCATGCACCCTATTTGCCGGTCCAACTCCGGCATGTCGTCGGGGAAGGCGTTCGGCATCCTCGCCGCCGGCATCTTTCAGGCTCCAAACCGATCAGTCAGACACCGAGCAAAGCACCCCAAGAAGATCACCACCTCACATTCAGGCCCCAGCAGGCCAGGCCAGTTCACACACACACACAGTGCAGCGCCAAACAGAGCAGGAGAAGCTTCCAAACCAGAGAAGAACCAGTGGGGAGTAAGTAGTACAAGCAAGAAGCAATATACCTATCTACACTCGCAGAGAGAGAGAGAGAGAGAGATGCAGAAGGTACAGATATAGAAGTTGCACAGAGCTCTCTCTCCTCTTCTCTCTATTTTTTCTTTGGAATGCGGGTGAGTTTCAGAGGAAGGTCATAAGAGAAGCGCTTGTACGCTGTGTCATGCAGGTCCTCGTGAGGATGATGGAGGGAAGGAGGGGGGGCTCGTGGATTCAGCAAGAGGCAGGCAGCCTGTGCGTGTGTGATGGGGTTGAAATAAGGGAGCGAGGAGACGGAGGGGGGTGCACCGGCATGCGGTGTTGGGGTGGGTCAAGGCGTGTCCCTGGTCCTGCACCCGCTGCTGCGTCACAAGGCCAGCCATGTGAGGGCTGATCATATCATCGCGGGTGTGGGTGCGGGCGGGCGGGCGGGCGGGCGGGTACACATGTGACGCCTGTCAGACCCGCAGCCGCGCACAGGAGCTTTAGGCCCCGCTCGTTTCGGCTTCAACTTCTGGCTTATTTTTTATTATTCATAATTTCGTCTTTTTCTGATTTTTTGGTTTTTTTTGAGCTTTTTTGCCGATTTTTTTTGCCGTGTTCGTTTGCGTTGTTTGTGATGGGTTAACATATTTTTTATATTTTTTAATTTTTTTAAATTTAATTATATTAAATAAGCCTCTGTCATTCTGATGTTTTTCACCAAATTCTGATCTTTTCACCATAAGCCACTAAAAATAAGCCAAAATGATCACCACCTTAAGTCATGCTCTTAATGGTTTTCGATTTTCTGGCTCCTAATTCTTAGGAGTCGAAAGCTTTTTTTAATAAGGTAGTTTTAATGTGGCTTTTTATTTTTTCTGTATATTGTCTGTAGAGATATAGCTTTTAAGAGATGCTTCTATTTTTTTTCCTCAATAGCGATTTATATAATGTTTAAACCATGATAAACGGTGAATAGATGTTACTTACTTTTTCGTTTGCTTTGAGATTAGTGCTACCCTTATTAGATAGAAAAACATAGAATCACTGCGCATAACCTTTTTGTCTTTTTAATTAAATATCTTAGCTAAAAGTTAACCATGTTATAATGTTATTTTATCTAAAAGCCGTTGGTTACCCAAAAAAAAAAGAAACGGGGGACTGGCCCGCACCGGCACCTGCCTTCAATCCCTGGCATGCCAACTCCTCCGTGCCAGGCTACTGCCGGCAGTTCGGCATGGCACGCCCATGTACCGTGTCCAGCCTCAGAGTCCGGTACTCCTCGTCCCTGCGCAGCTAGACACGTATGGTTGGGCGGCGAGACGGGGTTGAATTCATGGATCATGATGCTGCTGTCGTACGTGTTAGGTCGGCCTGGCTCGATCGACAGCTCATCGGTTGGCGGGCGGGCTCGGTCGGTCCATCGGTTCGTGCTGTACTGCTGCGTTGCGCTACGATCTAAAGGTGGCCTTAATTTGGGAGGACGCACGTCAGATCTCTCCCCCACCCACACCAGCAGTAGGGCCGGCTCGTCGGCATCGCCAAACCTTGCTAGACTGAAGAGGGAAACACCGGTCGGCTCCTGGTCCGCACGCGTATGACAGCCGTACGCGTACATCATATTCATACATACATGAGATGTTGCCATGTATGGTCGCATATGGGAGGTACGTATGAGTACGACATGCTGCTGCTGCTGCTGCTCAATGCGAGATCTTTTGTGTAAGAATATACGGTGACAGCCCCTAGTGATGATAAGTATTTGGTGTTATTTGTATCTTGCTTTCATTGTTTGAGTTTAATTTTAAGAATTTGTATTTTTACATGTTGCTTTTAGTAACTAATAGTTTGACTAGCTCTGGTGTGGCGGCCTGACCAGCCCTTGCACAGCGGTCTGACCGGCGTGAGGCAGTGCCGGCCTTTTATTGGTGGTAACTATTTTTCAAAGGACGTCTTTTGGAGTTTTTAATCTGAAATCTGGTGCGGTAGTACCGGCATTATAAATAAGTATGGCCGGAGTGGAGTGGTCTGACCAGCCATTGAATGGCGGTCTAAACAAAGTGGTGTTGGCGGTTTGACCGGCTTGGTGGCCACGGTCAGATCGGCCCTCTGTTATGTTGCTAAGTTGAGTTTGTTTTAGGTTATTAGACATGTGGTTTTCATTCATGTGTGAGTCATGGTGTGTTCATGTATATGTTTTACTAATGAGAGTTAAGCGCATGTCACTTGTGCTTGAATCAATTTCTTGTTCTTTGGTGAGTATGTGTTTTGATGATTATTGCGGCCAGCAGCAAGATCGAGGCTTAGTGGCCGTGACATATCGCTTAAGTCCAGACAGAGCGTCATCTCAAGCCAAGAAGCACGGGAGAAAGACAATGGTCGTGAAGAGACAGTGCGTGTATGTGGTGTGCCAATTGGACTTGTGCGTTTCAAGTTGTGACATTTTTCGAGTAGACGTATGATTTTAGCGACAAGTAATTGGATATCGTGGACTGTGGTGTGATATGGTGTGCTATAGGACTCGAACGTTTCAAGCAAGGATTGTCTCGGCGCAAGCGTACGATCTTGGTAACGAGGCATTGGGCATTATGTACTGTGGTTTATCAACAATTAGACCAGTTCGAGACAGATTTGGTGTGCGTTTGAGTTCAAGTTTCGCTTCGTAGAACTAATACCTGGAAAGATTTCGTACTTCATCTCCCGCTGATTCGCCGTAACCCACCTACGTCTTGTCACGAACTCTTCACTCAACTCTGTATCTGTACGTGTGCGCGCGCGTGTGACAGTGGGAGCGCCTACACCATGCCCATCCTCTGATTCGCCGTACCCCGTCCTACATCTTGTCATGGACTCTTCACTCAGCTCTCTGTATCTGTACGTGTGCGCGCGTGACAGTGGGAGTGCCTATTTACCATGCCCAACTTTCATCTTGTCATGGACTCTTCACTCAGCTCTCTGTATATGTACGTGTGCGCGTGTCAGTGGGAGTGCCTATTTACCGTGCCCATCTGATCTGATGGATAGATTCCTCTTGTAGGGTGGAGTGGACACGGTAAATTATCGCTGCGTTTTTGTCATGATGGAAAGGCAGGAGCCTGTCTGTGCTTGCCAGGGGGTCATGCATGTCTATCGATCGTAGTAGTACTCAGTACTTAGGGTATGTTTGGTTCCCGGCCATAGGTTGCCACGCCTAACGTTAGGCTTGCCACGGTAATTTTGGTAGGTGTTTGGTTTATTAATGAAGTTTGGCACGCCACCGCCCCAGAATCCTCTCGCCACTGTTTTTGCCAACAAAAGTGTGGCGGGCTTTTTTGCCGCCGCACCGCCCGTGGCGCGCCAAAGCCACAAAAATCCCCACCTTCCCACCGCGAAAGCTACCCCCGTCCTCCACAGACTTCCATCTTGGTCTCTCCCACCTCTGTCCCATGGCATCGCCTCTTGCGCGCCGTCGTGTTCCCTGAGCACCGGTGCCTTCTCCTTCCGCAGGTGATGCACTTATGCAGATTCCCATCTTCTCTTTCCATTACCATATGCTAGCCTCGGTTTTCCTCACGTGTAGATCTCAAGGATACTTTGGGTCTTGTAGCACCGGTGGAAGCAAAATCGGAATCCCCAGCGACTAATCCGTGAGGCAATCAGTGTAGCCAGGTGAATCCATCTCGCGGTGGTGGTTCATGTGCAGCAATCAATCCCTGCAACCGAAGAAGGTTCATGCGCAGCAACCAATTCCTGCGGCCAGAGAAGGTAATTCCATTTTCCCCTTTGCCACCGATTTTTTTATCCTTTGTATCCTTGCTCGTGACCTGATATGCATCAGATCTGTTGAGACACATTCAAAGATAACAAGTTCTCCTGGCAGATTCTACCCTTACTTTGAGGTACATCAAAATTGATAATCACTATTTCGAGTATACTTTAGGTGTCATGTTCATCTAATTTTTTTAAAAAATTCTATTTTCGTAGGGATGCATAGGAGCCTTGGATGGTACACATATACCAGCATGTGTACCTTTCCATATGCAAGATCGGTTTAGGGGTAGAAAGTCCATTACCACCCAAAATGTGCTAGCAGCGGTTGATTTTGACCTAAGATTCATATATGTTCTTGCCGGATGGGAGGGCTCTGCCCATGATTCTTATGTGCTTCATGATGCTCTATCACGTCCTAATGGGCTTAACACACCAGAAGGTAGGATTCAGACACTTTGCCCATGATTCATGATGCTCTATCACGTCTTATGTGAAAAAGAAGGCATTAACCTGTGAAGTTTAGCTTGTGAAGGTGGATATTTTGTGAACATGTGTGGGGTGCTGGAACTTTTAGTTAGTTGTGTGCACTCATGAAATGGCCAGAAGATGTATAGTTGGGTCAGTCCTCATTTTGGCTGCGCGGTCATGAAGAGTGGAATGCCAGCTTCTGATTTTGTATTGGCTGGTTGCTAATCTTGTAATGGCTGGAAGCTTATAGTATATGGTATTGTTTTAGTGGTACTGTTTCACTGAACATTGATCTCTTCTGTGCTTGTGATAATTGTTCAAAACCTATGAATTTCGTTGGTTATTGGTGCTGAAATATGATAGTTTACTAAGGAATGGGTAGGTAATCTTACCACTATAGCAATTGAGGTGTTTTTACCAACATGTGGTTGCAATCCAAACAGCTACCACAACTTTTTTGCCAAATATTTGTGACAACAATCCAAACAGCAGCCACATTATTTTTGCCTCACCTTTGTTATCAACCAAACATTATAATTTTGCCATAGAATATGGCTAGCCACAAGTGTGGCATGTACCTAACGTTAAGCGTGGCAGCCTATGGCCGGGAACCAAACATACCCTTACTCTCCATGCACTCTGAACCCCTGATGGTTGATTGCCAATGCAGCAACTCTGAACAGGGGCGAAATCAGAAATTAGATATGGAAGGAGATAACATGAACAATAAATAGAGTAGAATCAATAAACCATATCGGATTTACCGATTCAATAGTCACATATCAGAGTAATATGTTTCACAAATTACAATGCAAAGAAAATTACATCTCTATTAACTTAAACTTAGTTCTACGACCACCAGCAAGATCATAAGCCTTAATAATATCATCATTACTAATCTTTGCGGCCAATTCCTTTTCAATATAAATTACCAAATAATCTCGTAGAAATCCATCTCCCATTGTACTTCGAAGTCGCGTCTTCACAAGTTTTATAGCTGAAAAACATCTCTCGGTGGTTGCAGTTGAAACCGAAAGAGTTAAGACTAATCTTAACAACCTATCCACCATAGGATAAGATGAATCTTTACCAGTCTTAACTAGTCCACTTATTAGATCAGCAAGTGATGGTAATGCACTTAGGTCTGGATGGTTGCATACATCAAGTTGAAAATATGACAATTGACACTCCAATTAAGCTCTTTCTTGACTTGAGAAATCAGCAGGAATCCTTTGGGAGGATAATAGTTTTTTTGGATGGCTGCAGGATAATATTTTCCACTTCACTTTGGGAGGATAATATTCTTGACTTAAAAAATCAGCAAGATCATTAGGTGAAGTGTACTTTGTATTTTTTTAGAGGAGTCAAACCACTAATTAAACACATATAATTAGCTACATAATAAAAGATTAGCAGAAGGTTAGGGGATACCAGGCCCCTCCCAGCCCCCCTCCCTCCGCCACTGACTGTGAATATGTGGTCTCTATAACTGCTGATTGCATTTGGGATCTTGTCTAAATTTAAAGGCTATGGTTAGTGCTTACCACCTTTAGATTTCCAAAAGAAAATGGATCTAGAGATGGAAGGGTTCTAGGCGGCGCTTCGTCCGGATTCAGATTTGCGTCTGTGACTTCTGGTTAAAATTGCACTATAGCAGCGATTGATTTTTTTGAAAAATAAAAAAATATTAAAAATATTATATCATCATGGATAATGCAAAGGAATAAGAGAAAAAATGCAGAAGAGAAAAAAAAGCCGAAATTAGAAGTCGATGTGTTCCAAATGGCTTCTGACTTAAATAAATTGAGAGCTAAAAAAACCAAAAGCTGAAGTCGTTTGGAGCGAGGCCCTAAACTGTATAGTGTGTGTTGGATAGAACAATTATGAGGCACAACTACCTTGGTATGTGTAAGCGCATGTACAATAGTGCAGACAACAAATGTATATAGCACTAATTCATGTTATTCGTAGGCAGCACTATCCGCTCGTTTCGGCTTCAGTTTCTGGCTTATTTTTTACTATTCATAAATTTCGTTATTTTCTGAACTTTTGGTTTTTTTAAAGATTTTTTGCTGGTTCTTGTTTCCCGTATTTATTTGTGTTAACCGTGATGATCTAGCATATTTTTTCTATCCTCCACCTCAACCTTGTTCCGACGTGGCGAGGGGTACAGAAAAGTCTGAGGTAAAGCGTTGTGCATGGTTTAACATGCACGGTCATAGGACTTTAGATCATACTTAAAAGTGCTGTGATTTTTAGCTGATTGTGAGAGTAAGGAACACTCATGTTGAAAATCTACTCTATTTAAGATGACTCATGTAGTAATTTCTATAAACAGTTTATAAAAACTATCGTGAGAAACTATTCTGTTCAAAAGCTAATTTCTAAAAGCCATAGGACAGAACATGTTTAGAATAATGACTTAATACGCTTTAAGAACAAGCTCACTCAAGTCATTACACAAGCAGATGTGGTGTTAAACACAGCGCTAACACTGGAGTCACCGCTTAACCTTGTTGACCTTTGGTAAACAGAGACCCAATCCTGGTACGACACTTGTCCCAATAAAAATAAACTTTGCTCCATCGACAGTTCTTCTCCTACGCCATCATGGTGTAAAAAACCTTTCCTTGGGTAAATAGTTAAGGTGTAATTTCCATTACTAATTACTATAGTTTTTCTGACTTTGCCATTACTAATTACTGCAGTTTTTCTGACTTCGAGTCACTACTACTGCCACACTACCGTCTACTGACTTGCTGCCGCTATGCAACTTGTTCTCGCCATTCAGGAAGGACGGCTGCAACTGTGAGCACTCCCATGGCCGTGGTCCATGTTACTGTCACAAGTCCCAAGGCCACCCACAGATGCAGATGCAGATGCAGGAGGCAGGGAGACGAGGACGAGGGATTCGGCGACGCAGACGAGAGAGATGCAGGTAGTACAATAAAAAATTATATTCCTCGCTGACGATGCAGTGTAGTGGTGCCGTAACTTTCTGCAGCAACGAACTCTGCTTCTCTGCAAACGCGAGCAAGCGTAGTTGTAGCGGAGCAGCCTCTGCACTCTGCACTCTGCAAGGCTGCGCCCAGCCGAGCTCAGCTTCCCTTTCGCAAAAACTTTACTGGTAGCAAACAAAAACACAAACTAGAGGACGTGCGTATTGAGGCGCCTGTCTGTGTGGTGTGGCCTCGGGACCAGTGTTGTTGGATCTGGAGGCAGAGATGGCTGCTTAGAGCTTAGCTAGCTGTGTGCTTTGGAGTAGGATTGGACCCCGATATAACAATAAGACAGATAAATAATATCTTCAAATTCGAGCTCACCAAATCATATTTTAAAACCTTCACTCCACTAACTTTTCATCAGATCATATTTTAAAACCTTCACTTCACTAACTTTTAAAAGTTAGTGAAGTGAAGGTTTTAAAATATGATCTGGTGAGCTCGAATTTGAAGATATTATTTATCCGTCTTATTGTTATATCGGGTGAAGCTAGCTATCTAGGGGGTCTACCAATAAAAAAACCCACCAAAACATAGAAATAAAATGGAGCTCAACACTACAACACCGTTCTGATCGCTATTGACAGAGTGGTTGGACCGGCCTAGACCTGGTGGTCTGATAGCATGGGAGACCAGTCTGAACGACCAAAACCCTAGGAGTATTTCACAAGAATGGTCCCAAATCCAACCAAAGCAAACAACCTCTTGCGATCTTGCCACAACTTGTCTCTAGATGAATCGTTATGGTCCTCGAGACATGTCCATTACTCACATGTCATTTGAACACAACAAGACAAAGAGAGAAGAGAGGTCGGTCTGACCACCATTGGGCGGCCGGTCAGACCGCCAGCCCGATTAGATCGCTACCCTCAAGCTGGTCTAACCATTAGGGCAGAGCACCAAAGCAACCCTCTCTGAAAATTTGGTAAAATGCTATCTAGTTTTTGCTTAGACCTCCAAATGAGGTGACACCTAGTGCAACATCTCAAGATATTCCTACACAAATGTTTGGTGTCCAAGAGCCAAAAGCCAACATGGCCGGTCTGACCGCTTGACCCAAGCCGGTTAGACTGCCGCTGGAAAAAATACCTTAGTGGTACTCGACCGGTCTGACCAGCTCTACAGAGTGGTTAAACCACACCTGCATAGCGTTCAGACTAGAGATGGCAATTGGTACCCGAAACCCGATACCCGGTGGGTTTTTACTCTATTAGGGCATGGGTCTGAGTCAACTTCCTAACACATGGGTCTTTTAATGGGCAAAAAGCCCAACCCATCGGGTCTGCCGGGTTCGGGTACGTTCCTATAGTACCCAAACCCGTAAACCCATGGGTAATATAAACCCGATCCATAGGAGTTATAAACCCAGGCTCCCAGGCAAACCAGCCCAGCCCATAGCCCATTAGTCAAGTACAAGGAACAGTTGATGTCTCTCCTCTTGTTTTAACTGAGTTGTGAACTGTGAACTTGTAATGATATGCTATGCTAGTGAACTATGAACTGAGAATTGATGGAGTGAACTAGTGATGTGCATTGTAGATTTGTCATTGCTTGTTTCATCCATAGTAGCATATAAATTGAATTTATTGTTGATTTGCTAAGCACCGCACCGCTCGCAATCTGCACAATTGTTGTCGAACGCACGGCGACCGTGGGTACCAATTATCCGAGTGGGCATGGGTGCAGGCAAAATCTGCGCCCGTCACGGGCATGGATTTTTTAGCGGGCACGTCCAACTTTCATGGGCACGGGTTTGGGATAGCAAAATCCAGCGGATTTGTGCCCATTGCCATCTCTAGTTCAGACCGCCAGCCATCAAGCAGCACTAAAAAACCACACACTTTCGTAAATACAAATTTCAACTCGACACGAGAGCCAATTGCCAATTGTTCAACATAGATAAACCATAGACATTCTCAACGTGGTTCTTCACTATGATCATGTTTCTCTCTGGTAAATCAATCACAAATGCCAAGGTCAAGTGCTTTTAGTAGAAATTTTACAAAAAAATCATGTAAAACAGTCCAGTTCTTGCAAGGATCAGGAAAAATTCCCGTTTTGCAAATGAGACCTAAAAGTGGTTTATACCTCCCTCTTACAAGAACCATATGCCTGACTGAACCATGGTTTCCCTATAATAAGCTAATCCGAGATTTCTTTACCTGTTCCTTCTTGTTTGGTTCTGGGAACCAGTGAGATAATGTATTTGCTATCATTTGGGATAATGATAAACCAGCTAATTTTCACTTGTTTACCGAGCAAAGTTAAACTGAAAGTTGGGAAGGCATACAATACATGAAGATGTAATGGACTGGGGAGAACTGGGCGTACCTTGATTGGCTATGACTGTCGTTGAGCGTCTAACCCGTCCATGTTTGAATCCTAGGTTCGACGTGTGCGCTCATCTTCACACAAGCGTGTGTGTTCGGTAAGAAAATACATGCCTATGTTCCGTGAGGTACTAGATAAATATAAGATTTATCCAACAACCTCCGCTCTAACCTAGCGTGTATTTCAGTTGGGCGCACATACGTGTGTGCTCTTGGCGTGTGGTGTGAGTATGATGTACGTGAATGTATGTTATCTTTTGTAATCTAAAAACGTGTAAAGCACTGGGGAAGAAAAATCTTCTTCCCGGTCACCAAATTTGAAGAGATTTCGGGCACTGTGGTTTCCAAATTTGGAATTGAATGCTGTGGTATTGTTTTGGTAGAGAATCCCTGCGTATTCAAGGAGTTCGTTAGATTTCCCGTCAGCTACACCTTCCGGTCCTCCGTGTGAAGGGAGGGAGCAGTATCTCTTCCTTCCCGCCAATTTTACCTCCACAAAAGGTCTTGATATTCTAGCCAGAATGGTCAAATTCGAAACAAAATTTGTACTAGCTGTTTATTAAGACAACAACATTTACTTCGTTCATTCCGAGGGCATCCGAACCGTTAATTTAATCGAAAGATGCAGAAAATTTCAGTTGGTTTTCTTCAATAGTAGTAGTATCTCCCCCATGTTGTGAATTGTGATTCTGTCTAGGATTGTTAAGTCTTGTTTTTGATGGAGTTAAGCCCCCAAGCATTTCTCTTTTTTGTTGTTTGGAGATGCTAATGATGAAAATGTCTGTGGCTTATGCATCAACACAACTGAAATGCAAACTACACCTAATCCTGAAAAGAATATCGAAGGATGAGGCCGCCAATTTTGTTTCTCATTTTTCGAGGGAATAAAAAATTTAAATTTTCTCTTAATCATTTGATAGGGAGAACAAAGACGACAGGGTACCATACTGCTCTCGTTAAAGTACTAGAACTAATAATGCTGGTCAACGGCAGGTACGCCAAGTGCATCAAGCTGACCAAGAGGCCTTTCGGCGTGTACGTTACTTCAGTCCAATTGAATTGGATACCAACAAAGGCGACAGACACCTCTCACTGGCAACACATTTGTCCTCCAAAAATCTCTGAAAAAGAATTGGTCAAAAGAGCATGTACTCTGCATCATAACTCGCATAGAGAGAGAGAGAGACGACATCGCTGCATGAACATTGCATTACTCTCTCTCTCTCGATCGGAGTGAAGTGTAAGCTGGCCTGCAGGCATTGAACAGCTGAGAGCGACATGGTTGTGTACTCCTTGGTGAGGAGTAATGGAAGTCGCAGACAGTTTCTGCAACACTGTGAGATAAAGAAACACGCACTGGGATCGGCGTTGCAGGAACTAGCTAGCTGAAGCAGTGTTACGTAGGATCGATATGACAATAGACAAACGTGAATGATATCTTTAAAAAAATTCTTAATTATTGTTAATTCTTCACTCCGGTAGCTACTGAGCTATAAAAGTCAGAATTAAAAACCAAAACAAAACAAGCACCTCAAGAAATCGAAAGCCAAAACACTCAAGACATTGGCGGTCAGGCCGGCTACTAAGGTACAGTCTGACCGCCAGCAACATACCGGTCTAACTAGCCTCTGGCAGTCTGACTGGAGGGGGCGGTCTAACCGCTCTCCTGCTCCAGAACAGAAAAACTTAGCTCGAGTCGATGTAACTTTTGGTTCAACTTCAAAAATCCAAATCCAAATGAGATGGTATTTCACACACACACCTTACTTGAGGCCTTAGGAACCTATTCCGTTCAAAGATCGCAAGAATTCTCGTCAAAGTTCAGACCTTTCTTGATAACAAGTAAGGTTGTACCAAAATCGGGTAAAAACAAAAAAAATATATGACTTGTTCATGGGTGGAGGATGGCCAAGATGGCTCTAGATATATTCTCAATGTGACAGCAAGTAAGAGCTCCTGAAGATTTGAGACAAGAACACTTGGATCAAGAAATCTCCCAAGAAGGTTAAATCCAAGAAAATCCGATCAACTTCAATAACTTATAAGGCATGATGCTTAGATAGATGAGATTGATCTTCATGAGTCATCTGCATCACTTACACGTTCTTGACACACAACAAGATCAACAAGAGAATAGAGAAGATCAAAACTAATAAATCAAGAACAAATCAACCAAAACCAGACAACTTCATGAAAGATGAACAAAATTGATGTATTACAACTTAAGAATGAAGATTTTATAGCTACTTCATCTGGAGGACAAAAGAGCACAACAAAGCACTCACACTTCTCAAACATGACCTAGAACACTTAGCTAGAATATGGATGGTTAACTAGCAAATCTCTATTCCAACCTATTAAATAGATGGGGCAACCAGCCCATATTTAACCCTAATGAATACTATCTAATAACACATAAGGGGAAACTTACTAACCTACACAACATAAGTTTTACTCACACATTACACTCATGCACACTTTTTAAAGTATGTAAACTCGAATCCGCTAAGTACTTAGCCTTTAATCCAACTTGATATTCTCAGCTTTTGCTTGACCTAAACCGCTTTTCTAAGCGCCGTAGTTTTGATCCAAGATAGTTTTCGGTATTTTGGCCAACTTACCAAAATACCCTTCCTTAACCCGGTCTTCATCTTCCTTGCAAGTCGCCATGCTTGGTACGTATAGATGCATCACTGGCTTGTCATGCATGAGCAAGTCTCTCCCATTCCGGTTATACCATGCCACGCTTTACATGGACAGACTAAGCCACAAGGTGCAACCCATCACTCGAACCTTCCTTTAGATATTTTTCATCTTTTTTGTACCATGCTTGAGTTTAGCCATCTCACTCGGTATTTTCGATCGTTCTAGGCCTTGACTCCTCTATGAACGTAGCCTCGATCCTCGTTGTTGACCATGGTTAAGTCCAAGCTCACTATACATCCAAAAATATAGAAAACATTTTCAGGCATACGTTCTTCAGAACTTGACCCACGATAGCTGAAACATTCATCATACAACATACACACACACAATGATCTAAATCAAACCAAATTAATCCATCACAAAAATCCCAAATCTCCAACTTTAACCCATGCAAACCAGTGGGCGGTCAAACCATCGCCTCCAGGTCTAACTGCTTGGTGGTCACGGTCGGACCATTGGCGCCAAATGGATCGACCACCGCTTTTGGCCGGTCAGACCGCCATATCTGAAATAAGTCTAGAAAAACTGTAAATTTGCAAAATTCATATTTCAGATCCTCTAATTTGATAATGATTCATCACAATAAAATTCTGAACATTCTCGTATAATCCTTCAACATACCTTGTGTGTGTGTTTTTTTGTGCTTGTAGAGTGTAGATTCTAGTGCATAATGGCTTTTAGTAATACGGGAAAAGAGAACCTATTTTAGGGTTCTAGAAGGATGTGCAAAGTGCAAGGCGTGAAGCAAAGTGCGGACTGAATCGTTCAGCATATGATTTGACCAGCTTTCCACGCATGATTATCGATCGACGTACGCTAGCTAGTGGTAATGTCCAGCAGGTAGAAGTACTTTACCTATCCCCTAAATTCTCTGTAAAAATCTGAAAATTGAATGAATTGGTAGCATACTGGATACATCACCTTTTTTTCTCCTTTTTTCTTTTGTTTAATCACCCCCAAAATTAAAATCTAGGCCGTGTGTATATGATGGCCTAGGAAATGAGCTAGAAAGAACGATCCACGAATTAGAAAGTGTGTGCTACTGTTAAATTGCAAGAAAGTGTGTGCTATGTGTGTATAGAATCAAAGAAAAAAATTACATAGCATAGCATGCGTCGTTATTAGTGATGCTACTGCTAGCTACTAGTGATTTTATCCAAAAAAAATATTGCTCTATTTATCTTTAGCTACTAGTGACGTATCATTGCGTATTCCTTAAAAGAAAAGAAACAAAATGGCTGCCATGGCACATCTACTCTTTTTTTTGGAGACCACATCTCCTACTACTTCTAGCTAGCCTTGTAGACACCAACCAGTGATGGGGGCTGTTTGACAACGGCTGCAGTTTATGGTTTTTTGTTGAAATTTTTAAATTTTGACTGTTTACGATACAGATTACGAAGAGAGATATTTACTTGCGATTTTGGATGGTATAGATGTTAGGCTTTTAACGTGTATATTGTTTAACTTGTAGACCATGTCTTAAGAAAATACTCCGTTTAAAAGTTAGGTACTATATCAACTTCTGCATGGTTGAAACTAAAAGAAAGGGCACCAACCAACCAATTCTAGAATAAACCTTGTTCTTTAACACGAGATCCCCTCTGATTTTGACAGCGGTTGATAATTAGTGATTAATTACTAACAATCTCGCCCTGTCAGCAGTAGGTCTGCCGACATATACGGACAACGCAAGCTGCTGAAGTAGGCAACCTGCCCTGCAATTGCAAACAAACTAACCTGACATAAATACTCTCTTCAGGTACAAGTCGCAAGATCTTGCAGTTGCAGGTGACAATTTTTTTCAAAGGATCTAGCAGGTCACAAGCTAGTGCTGCACCCGTAGCTAGCCATAGCTTCGAACTAACACCTGGAACTATGATTTAGAGAGACAATTATTATTCATACATTATTGTTGTTATTTGGATAATGGAAGACGAATATGCGGATCGCTCATTGGGCCGTACGCCTGTACATTTTGGATTAATGATAATCCATCATGTTCCTATCCTTTAATTTCCTCCGTGTGCATTTCAGTAATCAATTGCCGGGAAATTATGCAAAAATAGCCCTGGAATATTTGAGCAACACATGTACTTGCACGTAGCATCAACAAAAATAATCCAAAAAGGGACTAAATTAGTTTCTGTTTTTTTCCCCATTTCATGCATGGCTCTGTACATGCAATTGTACTCTGCGTGTACGTATTATCGTATTATGGCGCACAGAAACTAACAAGCCTGCATGTTTATACACCGTACACCGTACACCTCAGGGGTGTGCAACTAGCATAATCGAAGAACCGGATAATGCCTACGCACTGTATAATAGATTGAGGAAGTAAGTTTATACAGACACGTCCATATTTTGAGCCGAAGTATTTCGCAAAAAAGTTCTAGCTACATGATGTTGATTTTTGTTTTAAAACCAAATCTCCATGCATGTTTGAGCCCAAATCCCGCAGATTTACAGATAGCTAGAGTCTAACAAAGCTAACTGTAGAACTCATAAGTCGACGAGAAGAGGGGGTTAAATAGAAGCCTCACAAATGTCGGTTTCTCTAACTTCTTTTTCTTCAAGATTTTCAGTCTTTCACTCCAATAGCTATGATTAGCTAAAAAATTCAAAGTCTAAATAGCAACAGTGAAGTCTCTATGAAAAACCGAGCAAAACATGCCTTGACGCGTTGTGACCGCTTGGACCGTTCTGACCCCTACTTGGTTGGTGGTTTCATCTTTGGGTGGTTTAACCTCTAGTTTGTTGGCAGTCTGCTCTCCCCTAAGAACATAATAGATTTTTAGCATGATTTCAAATCCAAAAATCGATGAAACTTTTAACTAATAGCTTCAAACTACTTGAAACTTTGCACACACCTAGATTATGATATTGTGATTCTAATCCATCAAGAAATCAAAACAAATCCTACTTTGTCGGTCAGACCAACCCCCAAGTCATACCAAACTAAACTCTCATGAATCCTACTTGGTCGGTCAGACCATCAACCATTGGTCAGTCTGATCATGCCAGTCTACTCTAGTCAAACTCTGGTAATAGGAGAGCCGGTCTGACCGTTGAACCAATATCGGTCAGCCTGACCTATGGCCGATGATCATACCTCTTAAGAGCACCAGAAAACACCATTTCTGAAATTTTGGTTAAACTCTGTCTAGTTTTAATTCAGAACTCCAAATTGAGTGACACCCAGTGCAAAGATATCCTCAAACACACATCCACAAGTGCTTGGTGTCTATTCTCCAAAAGACCACATGACCTGTCTTACCGCTCTAAAGCCGTTGGTCGACAACCAATGCTAGGCTGGTCAGACTATCATTACCGGGCCGATCATACCACTTAACTCCTGACAGTAACTCTGAAAACTGAAAAGGTTCAAAATCAAACTCAAACTTCGATAGAATTTACACATCAAAGGCAAATGCTCATCATACACGTAGGGTGATCTCCATATGGTCTCACCGTAACATTTAAGTTACCACTATACGAAGGAAACACATGCAATCATGCATATAGCATATACATAGCTCGAGGCTAAAGCCACAAACTAACGAGAAAACGTAAGCGTACGAATCTAAGCCGTTACAATCAGAACGAACCAGACAAACAAATCAGATCAATCATCTCTCCTCCTACTGATGTTGCAATTCTGCCCCCCAATCAACATAGCTGGGTGTGCATTAGCCTTGCACGGACATGTGTGAGATGCCCGCATGCACCTAGCTAGCCACAGGTTGCCGCAGTGGGTCAGCCAGATGAAGAAGCTGGAGGATAAGGTTGGGGAGGACGAGGGAGCGAGGGAGCAGCTCCACGTGCGTGCCACATCCCACGTGGGTGCGAGCGTGTGCGCCACCATGGCTTGCAGCGTCGCGGCAGAGGCAGAATCCTCAAAACCTGGCTAGCTATGCGTCACCGGCCAGCCGGCCATTTCCTCCATGCATTGGCTCCATCGATCGCTCCCATTTGTGATCAGCCCGGGACAGCATGTGCCCTATGCCCTGTTTGCTGGTAGGCTTGTAAACTTGCCGTTCTGATCACGACGGCTCAATGATACGTCGATGCCATCTCATCTGACTATGTGAGATGATCGATATATGCGGGGCCATGTGATATAATGCAGGCTTTGTAAAGTTGTGTCTTGGCCATGTGAGATGATCGATATACGCAGGGGCCCAATATATGCATGGTGCATGCATGCATGCATGCATGGAGTGTGTAGTATAGGCTCATCATGCGAGCTGGGTGTTAGTTCTGAGATGGGACATGTCAATTCAATTCATTCACTTTGCTGTGGAAGTGTAGTCATGGAACTGCTGGTTGCTCTGATGGAGATCACTCGGTGGGGGGGGTGACTGCTTCGGAAAATTTAATTATTTGCCACTTTTATGAGTAGAGTGGCAACAGATTTACCACCCTGGTCCGCTTTCAGTGACTCAGACGGGTCCACATGTAAGTGACAGAGTTAATTGGCCAATCTTAAAAGTGGCAAAAAATTAAAATCCCCGTCTGCTTTAGTTTGTGTACGCCCTGGGTGTTCCACACCGTGCTGAAAAAAATTACCGAAAGGTGGATGAGCTGACAAGACTGCTTTATTTGGCTTTCTTTGAAGAATGGAAGCCCAGTGTTTGCTAAGCGCAGTACTTAGTTTATGCATAGTTTTAAGGGTATAATCAGGGGCGGAGTCATACCTCGGACATGGTAGGCTTCAGTTCGAAGTATGAAAAAATATCTAGTATACAGTCTGGATAAATTCAGTCCAACCTGAGTAATATTTTTATGATCCAGCATAGATAACCTATATCATTTCATCATTGAATTTGAGATGTGATTAAATTATAGCTCTGTCACTGAAAATAATTGTACCGTTAGCCTAAAAAGAAAACGCTACTACTCGAACATTTTGAAGTTCGCAACAGAGAGCGTTGTGCAAACATGGCATATCGTGTTGGGCATGGGAAGATACTTGATTGGAACAGGTGGCCTGTCAAGATTGGACATGAGAGTTGAGGCCAAAACTTCCCTCTTGCCTGCCTTGCTACAACATCCAGCTAGCTTTTCTAGGCAGGAGGTTCCTCTGTCCTTGGTGTGGGGGCACAGACAGGTGGGGCCGTCCATAGGTGAGAGAAGCGAAGAGTAGGATGAAGGGTGGGCCCACATGCCATGAGTCGGCAGGGGGGTACATGGCAATTAGTGGCCTAAACCAGCAAGGCTAGCTAGCACAGCTGGAAACTTATTGAGCTGCTTTCCTCATGCCCAACAACAGCAGAGAGCAGTAATTAGCGGCCTAGTATTCAAGTGTACATTAGGTAGGGTTTAACTATTTTCCTCTCTCTCATAACAAGTGTCAATTGGGTAGCTTCCAGAGGCGGACCAGTAAAAGACTCATAGGGGGGCACAGACTCCACTTAATTTTTAGCTCGCATCTATATCAGTTAAAATTTTATCATTTATGTTTCTACTGGTCCAATAAAAATGCTCCTAGTAGACCTAAAATTAGTCAAAAAAAAAATGAAATCCAAATCCAAAGTTATTTATGCCCCCCTCCATTTTCATTCTGGATCCATCGCAGTAGCTTCGGTTGGAGATCTGAAGATATGGATGTAGTCTGCTTTAGTTATAAGCAACCGACTTCAAAGTCAAGATTAGCATGATTCTTCCGATCTACTACTTCGGAAGTTTTCGAGTTTTTTTAATACGGAGTGAAGTGAACAAGTTGTTGAATTCTTAGCGTGCCACACACAAGCATGCAATGGCAGCCAAGTAGCTACCTAGCTAACCCTGCCATGATTAATTACGTTGATCTTGAGATCTCTACAGTTATTGACAAAACTAAAGGCTAATCGTACATTAGCAACGCGATCTATCTCTCTCTCTCTCTCTCTCTCTCTCTCTCTCTCTCTCTCTCTCTCTCTCTCTCTCTCTCCCCAATACCGTAGAATTTCACAGTAATTTCGCAAAAAAAAAACACTTTAAACTCCTACATGAATCTAAGAAAATGTCTGCATTGCATTTCAAACAGCGCCTTAGGATCTACAAAACAGTTAAGCCGTCTAAACAGTAAACAGTACCCCCTAGATAGTTACATACTTGGCAGTAAGGGGGGAGCACATGCCTGTCATGTGGTACAGGTACTCTTATACTCTCATAAGAAGGTCAGCCGTGCATGTGTGCAAGTACACATGCAGCTAGCCCCAAATCGACATTTGACAAAACCTTGTGTGCTAAGCTAACCATAGTATACTGATTGGGAATTTACTAAGCAATGACTTCTGAGAATGAGGGCATGTGGGTGTTTGGTTTCTGAATGTTCTTAGCAAGTTGTTTTCAGGAACCGGATCTGAACTTGCGGTCTAGAATGTAAATGGAATATGGACACACAGAGAGCGTTTTTTTTTGTTTTCATATTGTTGGATAGATGTAATCACTTCACAGGCTGCCGATTCTCTAGTATGTTCCAACTTGTATAACATCTTCTTTACCAATAAGTAGTTAGTTGAGCTTCAGGTAAGCTGTAGGGTTAAGAGTTTCCAGAGAGAAGCTCGACCGTCTCTCTACTTGGTTTGGCTGTCGTCTGATGACAAATGAACTGTTAAGTGAGAAGGTTTTCTTTTGATTTTGTCCTGAACTCAACGTTTGCCCCGTCAGCTGAGTGAGTCCAAACTCTCAATTGAGCTCTAAGCCTCTGAGGAAGTAAAAATGTAAGGCTCTTTTTTTGTCTTTTGACTTCTTTCAAAATCAAAATACAGGATAGTTTCTTGAAACAGATCCTCTAAGTAGCTTTTCGAGCCTAAAACTGTATGCACCACCTGCGTTCACGTCTCTGTCGTCCGCTATCGTCTTAAAAAATATAGGTAAAAACCATTAACCGCAAACAAAAGCCATCAGGGAGAGGGATCTTAACTGAGCGGCCGAAGACTACAGCCCATTCGAGTGTTACGCGTGCGGCCCGTTTTAACTCAAATTGGACCAGAGCTTAACGCACACTGTACTAGGGTGGCAAACAAAGCACGCTGACATTATCATATGAGCACGTTGGGCCAGGCCTATCTTGGGCTCACAGATAAGAAGGAGAAAGGATCAGTGCACATTGGTGTTCTCTTTTAGATGATCTGATGCTCCCGATCGCGCTGAGAAGCTTATGGTTTGATAACTACAGCCTCTCCCGTGCGTCTTTCGATCGATCGATCACTTTAGCCTCCTTAACTCTAGAACCAAAAATATAAAGAAGAAGGAGAAGAAGGAGAAGAAGAAGAAGAAGAAGAAGAAGAAGAAGAAGAAGAAGAAGAAGAAGAAGAAAGAAAGAAAGAAAGACAGGTTAATCAGCAGGCCGGATGCCTCTGTGCACAAGTCTATGATGTGCTAGCTAGTAGCAGATTAACGGCTCAATGACCGCTGCACGCATGATTGATCAGTTGCTTTCAATTCGCAGTGGCAGATGCCTCTGAGCGCTTGTGGACAGGAGACCCGAGTCAAAAGTTCGCAGGTGTGCTTCAGAATTCAGTTGATGATTAGCTCCTGCTCCAAACAGTTCCGGTCTTCGGTTTCCTTTTAAATCAGAGATCATTTAGAATTCATCGGTTTCTAATTTTAACTTTTTTATTTTTGTTTTTGCTTTTTTTCTTCTTATTTCTTTGTATTGTTTGTAAAGATAAAATGGTGTTTCAATTTTTTTTATTTTTCTTTGTTATCTTTTAATAAAATAATTTAAAAAACTAACAATTATTCAGTGAACTGCTGAAAACCAGTCACAGGATACTTGGTGCGGCCCCGACCTTGTGGTCCTGCAGTGTTGATGTGCTATATATTTGTACGTGATGCAATCTGCTAGCATACCTTAAGGGCTTTGCTTCTTTAATTCCTTTGTGAAAGAGGGAGCACGGGGTACTGTGTTTTAATCAGATAGTACCTTCGGTTTCAGTGTGCCAATTGCAAGTGCTTGCCCCGGACTCATTCTCCTATGCTTTGAACATGTCATGTCATGCCTCATGACCGTCAGATATTATATATTTCTGATGTCTGATGAGTACGGATAGATATCGAGCCGGCTCGATTTCGCTCCATAAAGCTCGTTAGCTAGGATGTTGACTCGGCTCGTTAAGCTAACGAGCTGAAAAGGTAGCTCGGCTCCGCTTGGTAGCAGGCTCGAGCTTGACTCGGTAGGATACTAATTCTCTCAATTAAACAATAGAAAAAAAACTAAATTACACAATGACTAACAAGCAAAAGGCAATGACTAATGAGTTGATTAATCAATGATGGTTTCATTTCATACATAACAGAAAAGGCTATTAAAAGCTGGTGAATTCCATTGTTGTTTACTATATCCTGGCAGTTACTACCGGTCTAATAATCTAGCAACACAACAAATCTGGTTGGTTGATCATTACTATCTAGCTTTGCATTTGTTACAGATAAGAACAAGGTGATCATTATCTTGTAATACTATGAGAAGCAGCATAACATGTAAAATTTTAAGAACAAATTTTACTAAGTACCTACCATCCTTAATTTTGTATATCCCATATGTATATGCACCGGACGACCAAGCCTAACGACTCGGGCTCAGCTCGTTAGACGACCAAACTAAAATCCTAACTTGGCTCGACTCATTTATGCTACAAATCGAATCAAATTAAGTCTATAATAAATCGAGTAGACCGTGAGCCTCGAATTTTTTTGCCACCTCTAAGTACAGCGTTGGAAATAAACATGCATGGAGGTCTCTCGAGCCAGGGCGGCAAATACGAGGAATTCTTCAAACAATTCACCTACGAACGTCCAAGAGTTTTTTACGGTTGAGTTCAAGTGTACATCAGGGTCCCTGTTCTATGTGATTCTTGTTATGCCTAGCAACTTTCTTTCTCCCAAGCAATACACATTTTGATATTTTTTGTTATTACGCAGGTGATTTTGGTTGGACATGATTTTGGTGGTGCTTGTATATCCTATGCAATGGAGATGCTTCCTTCGAAAGTTGCCAAGGCTGTTTTCCTTTGTGCAGCCATGCCGACAAATGGACATAGTGGTCTTGATATGTTCCAACAACAGGTTCTATCACAGCATCTTTAGAATCTAAAAGACGAAAGAAAAAGCACTGAAATGTTGCCTTGCATTCGAATTAGTGTATCTCTCAATGATTCCGCCATGATGTATTCTCAACAGGTTGGATTAGTATTACTAAAATTGAGTTCTCAATCCCCCTCCTTTTGTTCTCGAAGGATGTATCCTCGGCTTCAGTGTCCATGAGACCTATCCCCATCGCTCCGGTACCGGAGAAACTCGCTCTAACAGAAGAGAACCACGGATCTGTCAGAGAAGGTTTTGCGGTTGAAAGGGTCGGACCGCGCCCCTTTCTTCTCGAAGCCGCAAGCACTGCACAGAACCCTGGCAGAGATAGCAACTACGCCACCAGTACAGGCATCGTGAGAGCACGTTTTCCGCCATGTTCTCCAGCCGGTGAGCTTGATTGCCATGATTGTTCCATGGCTGCTGTATATGCTGAGGATGGGAGTACGCTTGAGGCCGAGAAATGTTATGATTTGGAAGCCGTTATACAGGGTGTTGTCACAGTGTAGCAGCAGAGCAGGAGCTCTGAAATTCACCCGCATCTCGATGACGACATCCTCCCCGTGTCCGCTGGCATGTTGGATGCAGCTTCCTGTTGTGGACATCTGATGCTATTATTAACTATTGAATGCAGCAGCCAAAGCGAAAGAAGAAGAAAGGGAAACACTCTAGCTGAACCCCCACCTACTATGGATGTGAATTATCTCTTAACCAATGCCTACTATTGAGTTGCATGCACCAACCAGTTCACTCAAAAGCTTAAGCTGATGAGGAAAGATGAGCAATTCACTTATACTTCAACACTCCCCCTCACGTGTAGGCTCTCTTAGGCCTAATACGTGGAATAGAAGTGGACTGCAATTATTTTTTTAATTGCGTCAGCCAGGTCTTGAACTCGAGACCTCTTGGCTCTGATACCATATTGAGTTGCATGCACCAACCAGTTCACCCAAAAGCTTAAGTTGATGAGGAAAGATGGGCAATTCACTATACTTCAACACCTACAACTGCTATTGTGGTTGGGCAAAAGCACATTTTCAGGAAATTAATCTGGACCCGGGTTTTATGCACGGGAGATTGAATACTCTTCGAATTAGTCCTTGATCCCGCTCTTGATGCGGACATAGGCCCTATTTGTATTGGTTTCTGATTCTGACTTCCGTTTAGAAAAGCTAATATGAACATCTGATTTGTCGAAGTGGTTTCTCTACTTCTTTCACTACCGTCTCGCTCTGGGGATAAGATAGGGGCTACGGTTGCATTACTCACGCTACTTCTCTCGCTCCTGTCACGTACATTATCTCTCCATCACTTTTTGTACCACTTATCTCTCTTTTTAAAAGACACTTCTTTTAGACATTACTATTTATTTTCAACTACAAGTCATAATCATAGTTAAAAGACATCAGCAAAAGCCAATACGAGCACCCCCATAGCAAACTAGGTACTCATCAAGGCTACAGGGGAAGGCAAGGGGCACTACATTTTCATCTTATTTGAGGTAGTAGGGGCGACTGGCGGGCGCTTTCCTTCCATCCTCCAGGCCAAACTCAAGCGGTGGCTCGACCTTCTTGTCCTTCAGGTAGAGCACGTCACAAGGAGGGCCTGTTCTTTTTAATCATACCGGTGGCTTTTGGTCGTGGTCGATGGCTTTTGGTCGTGGTGGTGAATAGTAACGGCTGGAGTAGAAGCTGAGTTGTTCTGTATGGCTGTTGGCTTTTGGCTTTGTGCTGAGTACGCTGTAATACGTTGTAGCTAGTTGGAACACACCAAAAAAAATTTTACGGTACGTACGAAATTGGCGTGACACAACAGGAGATATTTTTTACATTAATATTTTTTACAAGGCAGCATGCAACCTACAACAAATCATGCCACCAGACTGTTTGCTATCGTCTCGCGTACTTGATTCATTTCAACATCACCCGTGTCTTCATTTCCAAATGAGCCACCAGGAGTGTTCGCGTGACCAATGTCCTCTCGCACACCGTCAATTAGGAAATTATGCAACACCATGGTGGCAATAATTAGCTTGCGCTGCGTGACATGGTCGAAACTGGGAATTCGCTCCAAAATACGCCATTTATTCTTCCACACGCCGAAGGCTCGCTCAATGACGTTGCGCAACGATGCGTGAAGGTAGTTGAAGACCTCGTTGAGCCCCTGTGGTCGCCCACCACGTGCAAAGTCGGGGACATGATACCGAGTGTTTCGAAATGGGGCTAGGAACCCCCTCCTGTTCGGATACCCTGAGTCCACCAAGTAATACCTCCCTGCATTGGCAACAAATGAGCAAAGTTAGGACTTCGTACATATGTTAAAGGTATGAAACGGTGGAGGAATTATACCGCAGGGGATGTGGAAACACGTGATCGTAACCGTTAAGTGTGTCTAGTAGGATCCGTGTGTCGTGAGCGCACCCGGGCCATCCTGCACACACAAATATAAACCGCATGTCGAAATCACACACGGCCAACACATTCTGGCTAGTCTCCGCATGGCGATTGGTGTGCATTACACGCCGGTCAGCACGGACTACGACGGGGATGTGTGTACCATCGATCGCCCCTACAGCTCCTGCGAAGTGGGGGTAAAATCTAGGTTCCCTCACCCTGTCATGCACTGCGCTGAGTGATGCATCGATCGGCCTAATGTAATCTGGCGCCATCGCGTACAAGCAATCCAACACATGGTGAAACTTCGCGCTCACGGTGGACGACGAGTGGGCGAAACGGTTCACGGCCTGCGCATAGGATTGCGGAGACCCTACAATCCACAAGAACATGCCCAAGGCTTCTGTAGAAAGCACTTCCCGCGTGGACTGCAAACCGTACTGCGTTACAAGAGTGTCATGCGGCGGTGGACGGTAAAATCGGCACCACAAGCGACACGGGCATTCTATAGGCATCACATGACAGCAAAAAAATGGCATCACATCACATGACTGCCTCACACCCATCACAACCAAAATGGCAGCATTCGGCAGTGCATCACAAGCAGCACAGCACCGGCATCACAAGCATCACAAGACCAAGCATCACAAGCAAGACAAAGACAAATAAAATCGGCCACAACACAAAAGATCATTCTACAGGCATCACATGACAACAAAAAGGCAAGATGCAAGACAAGACACCAGAATACAAACCAAAGATGACAAACTAAACATGATTAACATGACTTAACATGATTAACTAAACATTATGTCCTCACTGCGACAACAAATAAAATTATGCCCTCAATCATACAACACATTAAACGATGCACTGACTGATACAACAAATAAAGTGTCATTCCTCACTGATAATTAAGTACTGCCGACATGAACACATAAATAACTGAAGATAATTAAGTAGACATTACCGTCAATGTAACCCCGCTCCACGTTCGGATTGGAAGACAGGCCACATCCGGCGTATATAACCAATGAGGCTGCGCGGTCTCGGCTTGGTGAAAGCATCTCTGACCCTCCTCTGATGCAGCATGATCGCGGCGTAGAAATGCTCATCCGTTCCCTCGGGGTACCCATCGGCGACGACCTGCTTCATCAGCACGTGAACCTCATCGCGCTCCGGCTCATCGATCTTGGCCGCTCGGGCAGCACGAGCATCGTTCACGGTCTCCTCGTACAGGTTGGCAATCCGTAGAATGCAATCGTCTGCGCTGCTGCGGGTCTTCTTCGAGGAGGGTGCAGAGGTTGCGCCGGCTGCCCCGCGTTTGCGGGACAAGACGGCAGGCTCAAATACCGAATCCGGCTCCGGGTCTGAGCAGCCGCCCGAGCCGACATGTGCAGTCTGCCTGCTCGCTCCGGGGACGTCGGCATGCTCGTTAGTGCAAAGGCCCTCATGAAACATGATGTCGAGTATGTCCTCGTGAGCCAAAGGGGCTTTCGCAAATTTTTTGGCCCCTGGCATCGCCTGCAACATGCAAGATCATTTTCACTTCAAATCATGGGTGACTGCACAACTAATGAAACATATGAATTCATTTGTACCTTGTTTTGCTCCTCGAACCATGCCTCCGTTGCGTCGATGGAGCCAGTGAGTGCATTGATTCCCAAGCCCGTCGCATTTAGCTTCAACGTCTTCCAGATGTAATACTCCCTCTTCAGCGCGTCCCAGTGGTTCTTAAATTGTTTTCTAGTGTACTCGCGGCCGGTCCGTTCCTTGAATTTGTTCCCCAGGTTGATGTACCCACGCTGCTTAGGCGACCACCGGTGTGTTTGTGCCTCAAACTCCTCACGGCATATGTCCAAGCATAGCCACATGGGCGGCCTCATCCCGGATAGCGCTTTCGGTATTATCATTACGCTACCGCCCTTAACCATCTGCGAGCAAGCGGCAGCGGAGAGGGATAAAATTCAAGACACGCAGAGAACACAACAATAAGCATGGGAACAACAAGTGCATGCATCAGTACTCAGTAATGCAAAATTTCATATGAAATAATCATAAACGAGAGGTGAAAATAAGGTTCGCACATGTTGATTGCATGGCCTAACTGACATATCTCAGCTGTAATATGCACTTCAAGTGATCTTATGCACACAAAGGTTACGCAATTGTAACTACTTGTTACCTTAGGCGGCGAGAGAACGTCCTCCGCGAACACCGGCCTCGCACGGGCGTCCGGCGAGGGGCTTGATTGCGGGCGGGCGGAAGGGCACAAAGCCGGCGAGGAGGATCACAGCAGACAAGGGCACGACGGCTCGTTCGATCCCGACTCGAATGTACGCGGAGGTGGCGTCGGAGGTCGGGTCGGACGACGACGACTCGGCGATGGTCGCCGGATTCGCTAACGCCGACGCGAGGCCGGCCGGCACGGGAAGCTGTGGCCGCGCGGATCCGCTGTGGAGGGGGGGGTCCGGAAGGGTGGATCCGGAGAGGGTGTGCGGTCTTGGCCGGATCGGGGTTGGGGCGGATCTGGAGGCGGCGGCGGCGGGGGGGGAGGGGGCGATGGCGCGGCCGGGGCGGATCTGGGCGGGGGCCGGATCCGGAGAGGGGTGGAGTGGTGGTTGGATCGGGGGCTCGCGGATCTGCGGGAGGTGGGGTGGGTCGTCGGTTGGAGGGACAGGGTACGAAAATGGGGGCGCGGGGGGTGGGGGTGCCGGTCGGGCGGCGGAGGGGTTCGCGGCGGCAGGGACGGCGGTCGGGGCGGATCGCAAGGGAGGCTGGGCGTCGCCCGCGGACGCCTACTCGTGGAGGAGGGTGGGGAGGGGAAAGTTGTGCGGCTTGCGAAGGACGCGAGGCGCATCGGCTTTTTGGACAGCGCACAGAAGCCGGGGTGTTCGGCGCAGCTGCTGGCTTTTTTGCCGAAAAGCTGAAGCCGGAAGCCGCCGGCTTCTGCTATGCCGAACAGGCCCGGAGTGGAGTAGTGGCTGTTCACCCTGAGATACAAGGCATTGCTACCCACGGAAGGGAACCTCTTGGCGGAGAGGGAGACACAAGCCTCGTCCCCGACGAACACCGCACAACGACGGATGTCCACCGCCGGGACGAGCCTCTTCCAGGTGATGTCCACCTTGAACACCTGAATTTGGTGCCAGTTTGTTACGGCCCTGGTTGTTGCCGATGAAGGACAAGGCAAATTAGTAGCATTCAAGGCGGGAAGGCTCCAAAGCTTGGGCTGTTTGGCAAAAGGAGTATTGGATGGTGTGAGATCTAGTCCCAGGAGTACTCCAGACTCGGTTGACAGAAGTGTGTGTGTGAGGACGGTAGTAAGAATCGACTAAGAAATACATAACTGAACTCTAATATTCCACAACCTTGTTCTTTCCTTCCCAGTCTCAGTACCTTTCTTCTGCCCCAATCTATCTCCAATCCCAGTCTCCTACTCTCTATTCTGTCAGCTTCGTAACACAGTTGCACCGGTGGGGCCTGCCAAACTCTAGCTTGATCACGTCCGTGTTCTTCCTGCTAGAGGTGCAAATGGAGCGTGCGTTTGAGAGAGCTAGGGCCAACCTCGAGTAAGCAGTCGTAAACTTGTTACGACTACTGACGACGAACAGGTTACGACCACTGAGAGCGGTGCTTCCAGTAGTTAAAATACACCTCGTTTACAACTACTGAGATCGGTGTTCCGACTGATCGTATCCCCCACAGAAGCGGTTGTCCAGGCCGTCGCCCCGCACGGGTCAGAGGTGCACTCCCTCCATGCTCTGCACACGGCGCGGAGGAGGAGGTACTCGACCACGTCGTGGCGGAGCAGCCGATCGGCGATGTCGTCATTGTGCTCGGACGACAGGCTGGCCCAGTCGCTCCTCCATCCGTGGTGGATGGGGTCATGCGCGTTTCGGCATCTTTCCTGTGCTTTGAATCAACTGCGGCGGCAATGATGTTCATTTGCGTTGCACTAAACGTGGACAGCTGAAATGGGCCAGAAGCACACGGACATAAACAGGCCGGCCTAAATGTACTTAAATCATTTGCCCGTCTATTTAAAATTGGTTATTTTTTTGTTATTTTTGCTAGGGGATTTTTTTTGTTCATTTTAGAGGTTAAATAGGCCGAGCTTATGCCCTGTTGTTTATGAACACGTTTAACACTTGGTTTCTTAACATAATTTTTTATTATATATATAAATATAGCTGTGTTTTTATTTTTATATTTTTCTTTAATCAAATATATTATGAAAAACGAACAGCCGCTGCTGCCATTTCAGCCAAAAGTACGGTAGTTTGGAACATGATCTTGTCTTGGTGCAGGCAAATCATTGTGATGGACCATATTTTGATTTTATTTTATTTTATGTGAACCTCTGAGGAAGAGCAGGTGGATGAACGAAAGCGAGAGCCATGCATCTCTGGCGTGGTTGATGTGTAGCTGTCACCGGGGCCCACAGGTCACATGCACCCCCGGATAGGGCGCACGGAGGAAGACGTGCACCGCCGAATTCTACGCTGCACGAGATCTCCACCGTGCAAATCGCGATGAACGGCTCGTGGCACCTACTTGTACTGTTTTTCTTATGCGGGAGGGAGGGGGCTTCTCTGCCTCTCCCACCACCGCCCACGTGCTCTCTATGCGGGCCGCCGCTCGGCTGTAGCCAACAGGGTACGAAGTGGTTTCGTTGTCAAGTTCCTTTCTTCTTTTTGGCTCAAATTGTTTTGTTTGGCCTTTTTGTATATGTGTCCTTGTAAAGCTGATGAATTGATAATTTTCTTTGAAGACATCATGATGACGCTTCAGCTAGCTTTTAGCTTATAGCTGAAATTGCATTGCAGTGACGATTAGCTGTTCCTAAGAAAAAAATAAAAAACAGAAGAAAATAAAAAAAAAACGTTATATTGTTACAGACAATGAAAAAAAAATAAAAGAAAAAAACTAAAACTAGAAATTGACATATTCTAAATGGTTTCTAAGTTAAATAAATAAATAAAAACTAAAACTAAACCTGTTTAGAGCGGAGACCATGCCAAGCCTCAACACTGTCCACTGCTAAAGCCAAGGCCGGTGGGGCTCTTGTACCAGTAGTGTTAAGAGTTGGAGGAAGCCTGCGTCCATCGGAGCTATTGTTAGAAGGCTTGATGAATCCAAAAACATAAAACCTAACGCTGTAGCTCGCCGTCTTCGGAAAAGAAGAGTTCACCAGGTGGAATGTGCAAGAACTCACTAGTAAGATTGATTTTGTCGTTTTCCCCTGATCTCAGATCTGGTTTCTCATTTACCGTGTAACTGAAGGCCGATTTGAAATCCAATAATTTCTAGTTTTACTTGATTTGAAAATGTGCAGTGGATAGTTATTTTGTGGGCACCGCTAGATAGCACTTCTCTTTTGTTAAGCCTTTCTACGATCTCTGCGTAGGATATCATTTTTTATTTCTTACCTTAAATGTAAGATTACACCTTCCCTAAAATACTAGGGACACATGCTTTCTCCAGCTATTTCATTAGACTTTTTCTTTAATAGTCCATCATACAGACAAACAATTAAATCAAGGAAACACATGGTACCAATTAAATCGAGACTACACAGGGGTGGTCGTATTGGCTGTTGATGATAGTTTTTCGATGAAAATGAATAATTGTGTTTGAAAGAAATATCTTTTAAAAAGAGGTGATGAGCGGTGCAAAAGTGAGTGAGAAATATGTGTGTGAGATGAGAGTAAGAGGAATAAAATGAGTGATATGTCTGTAACCCTTTGTCTTATTCTTAGAGCAAAGAAATGGAAAAGTCTTTTCGAGAAATCAGCTGCTCATATAGGGTTCCTCTTTGTTTAATTGCAAACTTTAACGAGGATGAAATTACAAAAGAGCCATCCTTACCTGCAAACGTTCCGCTCTATTATAAGGAATCCAATCCCCCACCACTAACACGGCCTCACCGCTCCGAGCGACGCAGCCTCTCTCGCGCCCGTCCCGTTGTCGGCGACCGATCTGAGGTATCGAATCCCCTCCCTTTCCCTCGGATCCCTCTCATCTAGCCCTCGCGATATCGTTCCGGCGATTCGCACGACGGATCTCCCGTGTTCTTGATTTTTTGCTAGGTTTTTAGTCCCGGATCTGGTCTAGTTCTCTCAGTTGAGACGGATCGTGTGTTCTTGGTCCGTGGATCCTGCTTATGCTCGTATTGTTTTGGATTCGTGGATCTATGTTGTGTAGGTATCGGGATTGCGCCTATTTATTTTTGTCGGTGGTTGTTTGGGTGGATGATTTGTGGTAATGCCGGTCATTTTGCTTGTAGTGATGATAGATTCGTACGCATCAGGCTTTTAGTTGGGGAAATTGGGAGGAAAGAGTATGTGCTCGCAGTTTCTTCTTGAATGGCTACCTTGTACATAGATATGAAGATTCTAGGGTGTGTCGTGCGTAATCGTATGCAATATCAGTGCAGTTTCATGTTCAATAGCTTGGGAATTGACTCGAGTTGTGATGGAGATCTGGTTTTGCGAAAAGAAGGTTGAACTATGGTAGCTATTATAATAACTACTAGGGAAGTCCTGGTGAATTGTGATTTGGTTTTTAGAGGTGCTTGATCCTTTTGTGATGAAAAGGTAGCACATGGGTTCAGAAAATGCTGTTCAGAATTTTGGAAGCAGCCCATGTGCATGTTTCTCTGCGACGTATCAGGTGCAGGCCCAATTCCATGTTGGAAAAGAATAACAGAATGGCAAATGAATTCTTTGTAGTTGCCCTAGGTGGCTTGTCAAGTTTGGTCTAACACCTGAGATAGTGCAGGAACCTTGCATTTGGTCTGTTCGATAGATTTGTGTGGTGCTAATGGATGCGGTCTGTTGTTATTTTTTGTCTTATTTTTTAACTGAAGCTACTGTCCTGATCTTTTGGGTGTTGCGTACTGGGTGCTGGTTACAGTGCTGGGATGCACGCTGCAACAAGAATCCTGTGCAATTTGGTTTCCAAATGTACCTAACTGAACATTCATGCAGGCCATCCAATTGAAAAATCAATCCTGGGATTGCATGCTATCAAGCAAAAGAAATTTATCTTGCGATTTCTTGTCTAGTTTGACTGATCTTGAGTGTTGATTTTTTTATTGGAAGGTCTATATGAATGTGTAGTTCACTACTTCACTGCATTTTGAACTGTACTTTGCATTGTGGAGCCTACTGTTCTGTTCTTTTTGCCATGTCAACCCAAAGATACCGATAAATCTTTGTACTAGTGGTTTCTTTCACTAAAAGGTTTTGTCGATAATGTACTCTTCTATCCTGCTATCCTGTTACCAATAATAGTCTCCTAACTTGTAAGTAGATATCCGGGTGATATACTGTTGGACCGAGAACAGTGACCGGGGGGGTGGGGGGTGGGGTGAGTAGGAGCCCAAATTAAATCCGATGCTTTCCAAAATCCTTCCCAAGGTGAAAGCCAAGCTCTTCACTCCAACAGCCATGAGAAGCTATGAACATCGGAGGCAAATCACCCACAAAAAAAGCTCCAAGAAAAACTGAACCAAATGGACCTATTCTTGCCTAGGCGGTCTGACCGCAGTGCTCAGGCTGGTCTGACTGGTAGGGACGATATGGGCCCAGGTCAGGGCGCTCTGACCAAGCTTTGTGCGGTCTGACTGGTCTAGCGTTGGTATGACTGGCCCCTATGGACAGAGCTGAAAATAAGCATGATTTGAAACCAAAAAAATGATGTAACTTTTGATCCATAGCTCCAAATGATCTTAAACTTGGTATGCACCTACTTTAGGATATCAGGAACCTATTCCAATCAATGATCAAGGAAATTGTTGCTAAAATTCTGACCTTTGGTCCATTGGAGCAAGATGACACCAGAACCGGACAAAACTTAAGAATTTGAGACATGACTTGCTTGTGGGTACTTGATGGTCAAGATGACCTTGGATTTACTCCCACATATCCTAGCAAGCCTAAATACAACAAGATTCCAAGACAAAAGCCCTAGATCCAAAGAACCCCAAAATCACCCTTCTTTGAGCCAAAACCGAGCAATCACAAGAACTGGCTATGGAAGGTGCCTAGATGGATACGCTTTCTATATTGGCTGTATAGTGTATACCACTGATGATGATCCGAACCCTTTCTTCTAAGCTCCTGTTGGAGAAGTAATTGTTAGAACTTCTCTCGCTGTTTGCCTCAAACCATATTTGTTTATGTTTGCATTTTGCAAAGTATCTGTATCTCTGCAAAGTGTCTGTCTTTTTGTGAAGTTGATCTTATCTAATCTGTTCAAATTATATACTGCATTTGACCAATATATTTGTGGTAATATTCATCTCTTAACTTGTTGACTTCATTCAATGTAAGCAATATTGATTTGTCAAGCTTACCAAGTATTCATGTTTGAAGGCTTGGCTCAACATCCATGCTTTGGATGTCTTCCTTCTTTGAAGGGATCTCTGTACCTAAATTACCTGGATATGTTTTCTTTTAACATTGTTTTGGAAATGCCACCACTTACATTTTTTTTTATTAATGACTATTGATCCAAAATGATCTAATATCTATGTTTGATTTCTCGGTTGACTTAGTATAATTTTGCATCTGAGACATCTGAAACTTATTGGCAGCTTTTTAACTCTTGGTTTATTTGCTGTTTTTACAATGTACACAATTGTTTTCTATAGATTGTGGCAATCCTGCTGAACTTGTTCACCAATTTGTCGCAGTTTGCCTTTTTCGGACAATCAAGATGAGCCGTGGTGGGAGTGCTGGTGGTGGTAAAAGTTCCCTGGGTTACCTATTTGGAGATAGCGAACCCCCAAAGCCTGCTGCAGCACCAGCTGTGAAGGCTCTACCTGCTGAGAAACCAGCATCTATACCTGCTGATGTAGCCAAGCAGATTCCAGCTGGCATTCAGGGTAGCCAAGCTAATAACTACTCCCGAGCAGATGGCCAGAACACTGGCAACTTCATCACGGTACGCCTTTTTTCCATTGTAATGAACCTGAATTTGGTGCACCTGTTTCTTGTTATAAAAAAGTCAAAGAACTGTTTATACTATGTGCATATGTCTTTCAAAGGCTTACATTGACAGCAGTTAAATCACTTTTAGCTGCTCCTTTATTTTTGTTTTTGCTAGTACCATGATTGTCTACTAGTACATACTGTGCACTTTTCACAAACTACCTGAGTGAGTGTGATGCTCATTCTGAGGTTGCAAAGTTAGAAGTACTAAACATGATGTGTGTGCCATATTAATCATCAATAACTAGCATAATCCTTCTCACTGTTTCCTTTTGTTATCTGTTATAGCACTTTATAGCATATTCACTTTGCATATCTAGACGTAACAATTAAGCATTTTTTAGCAAGCAAATGAATTGATGAAACAGGTCATCTAGCCTACTATCTATTCATTACAATTTGCAAATGATTGTGGTCACAGTGGGAAATTCAGATGACCTGATTATGAGTAGGGACTGCTTAGATGTTTTGACTTTTGAGTTCATGCAATTTATGGCATCGACTATTTTAAAGATATTAAAACATAATTTTTCTGACCCAAAATTTCTGTTTTAATTCAAACATCATTTTTCTGACCCAAATTTTCTGTTTTAATTCAAACATCATTTTTCTGACCCAAATTTTCTGTTTTAACTTGCATTTTGTTATATGTACCCAGAGATATGGCCCTTCTGCCTATCTTTTTATTACCTTACGATATTGAGTACGATTTGTGCTTTAATTCTGTTGACATTTGCAGGGCCGTAATTCAATTAATGTTCAGGCTGCTCCTGGTGGTGGCTCGTCCCTGGGCTACTTGTTTGGTGGAAAGTGATGTTAATCAGGATGCTTAATGCAGGATGAATTGGTTTCTATCTCTGTTACCCATATGGGAAAAACTCAGTGTTTAATTTCAGCAAATTACCCCTTTTATTGATGTGCCATATGGCTGTATGTTTGGGGGACCTCCTGCTTGGAAGTCATCTTGTGCAAAACCTGTCGCTCTAAAGACAATCATGTTGATCGCAAAATTTGGTGTTTTTAGTTCCTTGTTTGCCCACTGTTGTGCCAATTGATGCCCTCCATCGGTTCGTTAATGTTGTGCTGTGTTACTGGTGATCTGATTGCATGCTCCAACTCTTTGCTGTGACGTTATACTGTGTGGTGAGCTTATTGCAGGTTTCAGTATTTGCTACACAGGTACAGGCTGCTATGTTATTATATTGCCCTTGTTAATTTCTTCGTCAACATTCGTAGGGACCAGAACCTGATCGGGCCATATGGTCGGATGTGCCGATCTGGCCCTGTTGTGCTAGGGCCAGTCAAGCTCAGGTTGGTGAAGCAAGCAGGCCAGGTCAGGAGTGAAACAAACCTTAACTTACGTTTCCTAAATTTTTCCATAATTGTTTATCCCTTGAAGCTTCTGGAGACTACATTATTGATAGTTTTTACCAGTGCTCACCTACGTATATATTCCTCGTATGACTAACTAGCATGCATAGCATCGTGAAATGTAGCCTAAGCTTAGGGTTGACGTCCGTACTTGACAGCCTCGATTTTCTTTGGTATTTTTCTTTCGCCGTACTGCCTGCAATACAGATCGTGTCGGCAGTAGGCACCATTGCTTGCAAAACTTGTTCTCAGGGTCAACTTCTCAGTAGCATGCTTGCTTGCAACATTCGAGCTTGCTCACTTCTAGACGAGGCTGCCCTAGTCTACACGTGTTGCGGTTTCATTTCCACACGGTATTGGGGTAGTGTACGTGTACGCTTTCGATATGTATGTAATTATGATAACCCTCAAAACTGCTTAACCAAAATCATACAATTAAGAAGTAATTAATATCTTAATATGTAAATTAACATTAATAATACAGGAATTAAAATGAAAGAAGTGTTATTAATTACATAAAAACTTATTTACCAGAATGAATTTCACATACATTTAATTATAAGACTACAAATCTAATATACAAAAATACACTATCAAGAATTACAAAAGAATGAAGTCCTACAAGTAAATGTTACAAAATTACAATTTCATAAATTTACAAGAATAAGACTATACAAGTGCATTACACATATATACAACTAATGAACTCAACTTCTTCACGATCGACCCACATTGAAACATCTGCAAGCCATTTTATTCAAAACCACAACTAGGAAAGCTAAAGCAAATATAATAAACAAATTGATGTCAGAATCCGATTTCAAATAAAATTGCACAAGGGCAATCGCTCATTGAGATACCAGATTGCCCGAAGCCAATTGGCGCCTCTCGCATAATGGGTTTTCATCAATTGGCAGTAAATTCTCATTCTTACCGTTACCATTCCTGTTGAGTCACCATTTCTCTATCCATGCACAGGACACGTTGCAAGCCAATGGTCACAACCAAAGCCACCTAGGGTCATAAAATAGAGCCAACAGTGAGAAGGAAGAAAGCAACAACACCACCGCCCATAGCCACTAGTGAGGCGAGCTCACTGCCACAACACAGACAAGAAGCTAGCCATCACTCATCACTACTCACACGAGCCACCATAGGCAGTCACTGCCACACTAAAGCACTGCACCACCATACCACAGCATAGAAGCATTCATGAGCCACCACCGATATTCCGACAACCAAAGAGAGGTAAAACTCACCCATTTAAACCCCACACAAGAACTCTAAGCTCAACTGAGAGAGGGAAATCCAGGGAAGAAGCCAGACCGAATGGCACCAGAGGAAGAGAGTACCACGACCAGAGGACGACAGCCACAAGCCACCACATAGAACTAGCCATATTAGGAAGCCACAACCACGTGAGAGCAAGTACATCACAAAACCAACCTAAATCAATCCTGATAATGCCAGTAAGGTAAGACTATGTATGGCTCATACCAGTCCATTTTTGCCAACTCTAGAAGTCTAAGAACCCGGCCAGCATATCCACGGCGGAGCACCACCCTGGCTCACAACACTAGCAGAAAAGGCCTAGGTGGCCATCCATGAGTTCCCGGGGCCATTGCTAATGCTCCTTGGCGCATGCCAAGACCCCAAGCACCCATATGGTTGCTCACCCACAAGCCCTAAACCCTTAAACACCATTGCAGTTACTCATGTAGCCATGAACCACATTCCACAACTAGCCGAAGATAAAATGAACGACAACAAAATAAAACTAGAAGGGAATGTGGTAATGTAGGAGTACAAGAGAAGATAGAATCGAGAAAATCAAAGAACTAGGGCCATGGCGTCAGCGGCATATAGCCACCGGGACGTAAGGCACCGAAGACGAGTAGCCGAAGGATGGATCGACGGTGTACCGGAGCACGACACCAGTGGCGCGTAGCTGCTAGGATGCCATGCGTCGATGGCGTGCAGCCGCCGTGATGCGTAGCTTCAACAGAGGTGAAGGACCGGCAGGGCAGAAGGACGTTGACGGGGCTTTAGTTCCACCGAGGCGCAAGGCGATGGTGAGGTGGAGGCATCGACGAACGGTTGGTAGGGTGCATGTCAGCAAGGCAATAAAGCCCTGGCAAAGATGCTAGCATCGAGGAAGATCGGAGGAGGCGCGAGAGACTGGCGACAAATCCAGTAGGAGGAACACCGAGATAACTCACCTTGGGACCAGATCCAGTGAAGCCAATCCCCAAATTACCGTGGGGTAGCCACATTCGAGATCAGCATCAAGGGATGGGGCGAGAAGAGCTAGGTGGAACTGGGAACACTGACAACGCTAGAGAAGGAGAGAAGCCAAGGGGAGGCGATGCATAGCACGGGGGGGCGTGAGGAGGCACACCATCAGCGGCACCATGGTCGACAGAGTCGAGGCCAGTGGCAGAGTTGGAAGAGAGGAGGCAAAAAGGGGGAACCGAAGCATCATATGATGCCGATGAGCGATGGGAAGAGAGAGAGAGATGAGATAAGGGAGGGAGAGTCAACGAATTGGGCCAGTGGGCCAGCAACTAAACAAGATTAAGTCCAAATCAACATTAGGAAGACAATAGGAATTGATAAATACCCTCATGTAAATAATACATGCCCAAAAACCTAATAAAAACAACCCAATATTCAGGTAAAGAGCTCTTCCAACTCTTCAACCCAAAAACCTAATAAAAACAATTTCAAATAGTAAATACTTGCAAAACTCTTCAAAATGATAAAAATGGTTTTCGAATGAAAGATCAGGTAAAGAGCTTCAGAAATATGAGGACAAATGTGTATCATTATTTAAAAAATTCCTGAGTACTCCGTACTCATACTTGCTATTAAATATCCCCCTTTCAGAGCCATATTCAGCTGGGTTGTACTTGGAATTTGATGAGGGTGAGGTGGATAATAAAAGCACTTAGGGGTACAAAGTTGAGACTGACTGGGAGTTCGGCAAGGCGGAGGCCATATACGATAGCTGGAAGGAGTGGACGACCTGTAGGTCGTCGTCTTGGGTCAGACGAGTATTATGTTATATATTTTTCTTTTATTTAGAGTACCCTGTATAATTAATGGTGAAAAATAGTTACTATTATAATATTATTAGACTACTGTGTGTCCAAGACCTTAAGCCCTACGTGGCTTGGAGTTATAATAATAATGCACTGCACTTGAAAAGCCTAAACTTATGCCTCAGCCTGGCTTCTACAATGACTTTTGAGTGAGGTGGTCAGGTGGTTGCATTGCATCCTGTCTTTCCACAGATATTTTGTTTTGTTAGTGCTTCTGTGCAAAGTTCTTGTTTCGTCCTGTTGTTGTTTGGTCATTCATGTAGGGATCATTAGTGATTACCCGGGAAAACACTATAGGTTTGCAAATTTTAAATTTTATCAGATGTTAGCGACAGAACTGGTAACAGGCAGTTATTGGATATTTTGAAATATTTTTTATGAAGTTTTTGAACTAAAATTTGAAATTTCCAGATGTAAAAAGAAAAAATTTGAAAGAATTGTAAATTTCCTTTATGTTTGATGAAAATTAGATAAATCTGAAATTTTTTGCTCGGTTTGAATTTTTATCAGATCCTACCGATAACACCAACAACTGGCGATTTTTGACGAGAAGTTTTTGGCGATTGCTATGCTTGGTGCATCCCAGGGGCGGAGCTAGAGAAAAATGAGGGGAGGTGCGGCTAAAGGGTGTTGAAATCTTGGGCTGCAGAAACTAGTCTTGGGCTAGCTACGAATGGATTTGTTTGGGCTTGGGTGCGCCACTTTAGTTTTAGGGGGTGCAAATAAGGTGAAAAATCAGGGTTAATAACCACAACATAGCTTCGCCCCTGGTGCATCCGACGCAAGAGAAAAAAAATCAGACGTCAACCGTCTTAACTGTCCTGTACTCCTCTACCACATGCATTCTGCACCACTTATCCTATTGAGCTTTTTGTCTCTCACTCGCTGCGCACTTTTTGGCAACCGAGCTACCTCAGATAAGAGGTCTGCACTAATTATCTACTTATTCCTCACTCTTCTACTCCACGAGTCTCTCAGCTGCTTCGACCTAGTTATTGCCCCCGAGCTCTTCGGACAGGTATGGGCATGGCTTAGTGCCTCTCTCTTCCACGCACAAACATACGAGCTCCTTCCTCTCCTCTCTTTCCACGCACGAAAAGCTCCATCGTTGTTGGGGAGTAGGCGCTGCCGATATAGCCTCCACAGGAGCATTGGGTCGAGCTGACTTCGGCCATCGGGCGTGACCTCCACGAGCACCATTGAGGCCAACAAAGATCCACTGGCATTGGCTAGGCATGGTTTTGCTCTCTGTACTCCAACTCTATTGGAGGCTATCCGTACTAGCGCTGCCCCTCATGAGAGGGCCAACGACACGGACGGCGATGAGTCTATGGCTGTGATGAGATGGTGTGGTTGAATGTTTTCTCTTCTTCTATGCCTGTGTCAGTTGTTGGTTTATTGCAATAGTTAAATTGAGTTGTTGCATACATTTTTTTTAAACGTTGCAGACTTGTGTGCCTGCTTTAAAATAGCTGTTACAACCAGATTTACTATTTTCTTGAAACTATCTTTTTTTATTTGTTGCAACAATAGTTTTTTTGTTGCATCCATTGTTGATTTGTTACATAAGAATTTTATTTTGGTGCAATAGAAATTTATTGATGTTGCATCGAAGTTCTTGTGTGTTGCATCATAGTTTTCTTTTTATTGTAGTTAGTTGTTAGTTTGTTGCATCATTTTTGTTTGTGATTGGTTGTCGCAAATCGTGGGGAATGTTATTGTATGTTCATCAAATCGATGCTGCGTCTTATTGAAAATTTATTTCAAGCTCCTATGGAGGACTGGTTGTTGCGGTTCACGAATTTTTGTTCCTCTCTCTCTCTGCATCTCCTCTGTGGAAGCAGGCGGCGACTACCGATGCCATAAGTCCCATCTAGCCACCGGCATCTCGAGCCCCAATGACAACCGCTGGTACGAGGTTGCCACCGCTCGTGCTTGAGGAGGCTGTCCGCCGCAGCCTCCTCCTCCTTTGAAATGCTGGAGCTCCGGTGAGCCAACTGTCAAAGATGAGCTTCTTACGGATTTTTGTTGTTCCAAATTAAATCATCCAAAATCAATCCAACCGAAATCTAACGGCGGAAAGAGCGTACGATAAAAAGACTTCTATCGTACATCCGAGCGTTAGTTGCACCCTAAGTTTTCCCCTTGGTCATTACACGACATACTTGTCACAGGACATGACCATTACATGAAAATCGTGTGAGCACAGTTCTGTAAACTACTGGCCTGGCTGATGCGAAGTCTGGTGCTGCTTACCGACGTAGTGTCGAGTTGTTCATTAGGTGCACATTTGCTACTGCTCTTGTACACTGCCATCGTGCCGTGTAAGCGAACGCTGGGCTATCCTAAACTGACAGCACAGTCTGAACAAACCACGGTTGAAGATTCTGGACTTGCCCTGGTTAAGTAGGACGGAAGGGATGGCCAAGGTCGCAACATGTATCAACATGGAAAGCAGAACATCTTTTGTACGACACTGGAACTTCCTGGCGAGTGTAAAAACGCTGAACCAAGCAAGCTACCTGAAGGCTCTTCTAAGCCAACCTGTACTGCACAGATTAACCGGTGATGTGACCTGAACTGAGATTATGACGGAACACCTTTCGGTTTTTGGGACGGAAATCTGACATGGACATGTTATTTTGCAGAGAAATAAGAAATAGAATTCGCCGTTCCGATGGCATGAAACGCCCACATCCATGTCCCCGTCCACAAAGTCAAAACTGTCAGACAAAAACGTCCTGGAACCTGACCGAATTGAAAGAGCTTGGAGTATTTGCCCATGAGCCAACGACTAACCTGAAAGTCCGAGGATCGATCGATCGAATATGTCCATCGGGTCAAATTAATTTGTTGTAGTATTCTTGTGAGGGAGGTTCAGAGTCCAGACTCCACTGGGAGCGTTCAAGAGTCTAATACTATAGCGATCTTATTTTCGATTTTTAAAATCTATTTTTCTATGTTAACTAGCTTTTAAATGAAATATCTTTTTAAGATAGGATCTACAAGTCGATTATAGTACACACTACAACGACTTCATTTATATCAGTTGAAATCGCACGTGAGTATTTCTTCATATCCTCTCATATAAATAACCAAAAATCGAAGCTTAAAATAACAGACTAACCAAAAGTCGCAGCTTAAACTAACAGACCTCGGTAGTCCAAGCGGTAAGTGCCCGATGTTTATCTTAGGGGCGCTACCAAAAATTGGCCATTTCGTCTGGTGCCAAAAGGCAAATAATTTAGCTAAATTTTAGTCAAATTTATCCCTATTTAAAATTTGTGTAAATTTTGTTTAAATTTTGATTAAATTTTATTAAAATTCAAATGATATTTAAATAATTCATCCGAAATTTTGGCCGAAAGAAACGAAATCTCGTCGGGGAACGAATTTTCCTGCGAGTGACGAATTAATTTTCCCTGGTTGCAGCCACACACGCATAGTTCTAGCCCTCAACGAGCATGCGTGTTACATCCAGTGGCACGTGTGCCGCCGCAATGCAATTGCGCGCGAAAAGCCGCTGCGTGCGCACCTCGCACGCTTGAAAGATGTTCAACCGTCGTGATCAGAGGCCGGAGCGCGGCCGTTGGAGTGGCCATGAGCCCTCGTCTTCAGACTCCCATGGCTCGCGCGTCCCTTTCCTCGCATGCCTACTCCCACTCCCAGTGACCACCAACCACGTTGCTTCGCCGGAGAAGAACTAGACTGTAAGCAACCCAAGAAGCAGGAGCTAGCCACCGGTAGAAAGACACGTCTCGGATCCGAGCCATCGCTGCGCTCGTACGCATCGTGCGTGTACGTACAGGACTGGAGCCGGTCGAGCTACCGCGAAGGAACCCAACCAACAGCGGAGGTTGGTGGCGCTTTGCCCTCTCGGTCGCCGCCGGTGTCTAGATAGCGCAGCTAGCTTCCTGCCGAATTCACCGATCACTGCAAACCTGCGCTTTCTTTGCCTTAAAGCCCCGCCGCGCCACGCCTCGCTCGCTCCTCCTCACCCAATGCACGCTCTAGTGTAGGTGTACGCTGTTCTTGCGGCTCGTTGCAGGCACTGTGAGGAAATGGAGCTGCTCAACTCCGTGCTCGTCCTGATCCTTGCCGCCACGCTTTCCGTTGCAGGTTCCTCTTCTCGATCATCGATCTGTCCTTTAATTTGTTGGTTTCGATCGAGTCTGTTCTTTGGTGTTGATTCTGTCAAGTGTCAATTCGTTTGCAGAGGCTTATGATCCGCTTGATCCGAACGGGAACATTACCATCAAATGGGACGTCATGTCGTGGACACCTGATGGATATGTCGTGAGTACTTGCATATATTTGTTGCTTCTGTTTCTTCCTGTCCATGCTTCTTGTTATGCTAAAATTGGACATGATCGACTGATCATGTCAAGAACAGCAACGTGAAGTTGTCGAGTAACTGATCGATCGCCGGCGGCGCGGTGATGCAGGCGATGGTGACCATCAACAACTACCAGATGTACCGGCACATCATGGCGCCGGGGTGGACGGTGGGGTGGACATGGGCGAAGCGGGAGGTGATCTGGTCTATGGTGGGGGCACAGGCGACAGAGCAGGGCGACTGCTCCCGGTTCAAGGGCAACATCCCGCACAGCTGCAAGAGGACGCCATCCGTCGTGGACCTGCTCCCAGGCGTGCCCTACAACCAGCAGATAGCCAACTGCTGCAAGGGCGGCGTCATCCCCGCCTACAGCCAGGACCCCGCCGCCGCCCTCGCCGCCTTCCAGGTCAGCGTCGGGCAGGCCGGCACCACCAATCGCACCGTCAAGCTCCCCAAGAACTTCACCCTCCTCGGCCCAGGCCCTGGTTACACATGCGGCCCCGCCAAAATCGTCCCCTCCACCGTCTTCTTCACCCCCGACCACCGCCGCAAGACCCAAGCCCTCAGTGAGTTCAACCTTCTCATTCTGATCATGACGGCGCGCGTCCATGGACTTGCCATAGACACGACAGAGCTATATATATCTGAACGTGCCATGCATGCAGTGACGTGGAACGTGACGTGCACGTACTCGCAGCACCTGGCGTCCAAGTACCCGTCGTGCTGCGTCTCCTTCTCCTCCTTCTACAACGACACCATCATCCCCTGCGCCAGGTGCGCGTGCGGCTGCGAGCACAAGAGCTGTGTCCAGTACGTACCAGCACTTACTACTACTCAGCCCAGCCGTTGTCGAACACGCACGTACGACGACGCGAATTGCGTCGTGCGATCGAGCAAACTGACGAGCGTGCTTGCGGCGTTTTTTTCTCAGGAGCGAGAGGGACTCGAAGCGGCTGTCGGTGTCGGGGAAGCACGAGCACGCGCACGCTCGGGGGCACAGGGGGGAGCGGGGGAGCGCGGCGCCGCTGCTGCAGTGCACGACGCACATGTGCCCCGTGCGCGTGCACTGGCACGTCAAGCTCAACTACAAGGAGTACTGGCGCGCCAAGATCGCCATCACCAACTTCAACTACCGCATGAACTACACCGGCTGGACGCTCGTCGCCCAGCACCCCAATCTCGACAACATCACCGAGGTCTTCAGCTTCGACTACAAGCCCGTCGTCACCTACGGCTCCATCAGTAAGTTAGCCCTCCAATTCATCGCCATTGATCTTGTAGGACAGATGCTGATAATCAGAGAGGATGGATAATTATTCAAACTTTTTTCTTAATGGTATTCAAAATCTTCACTCAAGTGATTATAAGAATTACCAAGTTTAGATTACACCAACTACACTTTACAAAACAACGCTAGAAAACTGTAACGTCCTAGGGTGTAAACCGGCTTAAGCCTAATCCCATTGTGGATAGGACACACACACGTAGCAACCCGTTGCACTTTCGTCCTCGCTTCGCGTAAAATGATTAACTGAAGGTTGTTACCATTGAAAACCCTAGGCTTATATGTTAGTGCTTCTTAAGCTAAACTAGTAAGGTGAGACTAATCGACACACATATGGGCCAACATGAACCTAATTCTACAGGGGCCAAGCTAGGTGTCACATACACCCTCTCAAAGGACCCGACGTCCTCGTCGGCCCAACATACCCACATTGAGGAAATGATCATAATCTCCCCTCTTGACACATGTCCGTGCGTTCAGTGCCAGCACATATGCCATATCGTGTGTCCACTTCGGGCCCACACGCGCCATGCGCCATATGCTCACGCTTTTGACCCGCACGCGCTTATGTAACCGCGAGGATCGGCTCTGATACCATTTGTAACGCCCTAGGATCTAAACTGGCTTAAGCCTAACCCCATTCTAGATAGGTCACACACACGTTGCAACCCGCTTGCACTTTCGTTCTCGTTTCGTGCAAAACGGTTAACCAGAGATTGCTACCATTGGAAGCCCTAGGCTTATATGTTAGTGCTTCTCAAACTAAACTAGTAAAGTGGGACTAATCCACACCCTCATGAGCACACACACATATGGGCCAACATGTGTCTAATTCTACAGGGGCCGGGGTGTCACATAAACTAAGCCAACAAAATCAGCAACCTTCAGTTTAAAATGGGCTAGATCGCCACAGGCAATCTGACCATAGGCACAAGGCTAGTTTGACCGGTGAGGTTGGTCTGACCGTAGGTTCAAGGCCATTCTGATCGGTCCTCTGTTCCTAGGCTTGAAAGACTTTTAGGACAAAACTCAAAAATCAAGAATTTGCCTAATTTTCATCCGATCACTTTCAACTTTTATATGAGACTTGCCCAAGGCATTAGAAAACCTAAACCAATCAAGAATTACAAAGTTTTTAGGCTTGGGTTCACTAAAATGAAGAGAATCAAATCTACGTTACAAGAATAGAAAAAACTCTAAAATTCAAATTACTTTTTACTCGTAGGGATATAAGGCATAACGTCTTTTAGATCTATTTCTCACAAGTCTTAAGAAGGTAATTTAAGCAAGAATTCGGGTTAGAACTTCTATGAATATGAAATCACAAATCTAATTCAAGAATAAGCAAAATCAAGTAAGAATACAAATAAGAATATGATTGAGACAAAATCTTTGATCTATTTCCAATAGATGATGCAATTTACATACTCATAAATAATTACAAGATACAGCCAAAACATCATTCTTTTCTCTCTCAAGTTTTCTCCCTCACAACAATGAAAGCAGACAAGGTGGTAGAGCATAAACCTAAACTCTAGAATTATTGGATCTAACACCTCTCCTTTTTGCTAATAACCAGCAATAAGCCCTAATAGATCTAATCCATTAGACCTATAGTGGAACCCGTTAACCCCACTAACAGGATTTTACACACTCACACACGCTTCTTAAAGTGTTTACAAAACTCAACCGGCTAAGCTTTAGCGATTGATCCACTTAGCAATTCCAAGTTTTTCTTGACCTAAACCACTTCTTCTTTGCACATCCCAGCGTTGTGGTTTTGATTAAGATACCAACCTGGATTTAGCTACCACCAAAATACCCCTGACGAAACTTTCGGGCATCTTCCCTCGACTCCATCTTCACTTTCACTTCAAAGCATCTCCGTATGCTTTGACACGTAGCCCGTAGTGTCCAATGACCAGCCATCATGTCTTCATGTATTTGATCTCTTCCGAACCGTCTCCATGTGTATTGGCCTCATCACTTTGTGCATCATGCACACCAACTCGCCTCTTCACGATTCTTGCTTTCTCTGTGTTTCCTGCTTGAGCCACGTAATCTCACCCGGATTTATATGACCGTTTAGACTTTAGGTCCCCGTCTAGTCTCAGTCCATTACCGTCGTCTGCTAACGCTCTCTAAACCACATACACAACCAAAGATCATGCAACTATCTTGAACGCAAGTTTCATGCACTTAATTCACGTTAGTCAAAATCATACATCATGCAACACCACACAACCAACCAATAACACCCATGCCGTGCACACACTCATCTAACTCAAAAATCTATTTTCACTATTCTCTAACCTTACCCACCGATCTGATCTCACTCCCCATGCGGTCAGACCGTTGGCCATTCACCGGTCTGACCACTAGAAAATATATTAGTTTTGGTTTAACTCTCTCTAATTTTAGCTCAAGTTTTCAATTACAGTGGCACCAAGTGTAAATTCATCTCCAAACAAATCTTTACGGGTGTTTAGTGTTCATTTCCCTAAAAGTTTATGGTCGGTTTGGTTGCTCGCTCCATGACGGTCAAACCGTCAGCCATCAACTGGTTTGACCACCAATCATCAGTCGGTCAGACCGTCTGAACTCTGACATCATAATTTGAAATCTGATTTTTCTAAATTTTTTATAAAAATCAAATTTAACTTAACTAGAGTGCTAATTATTTATCGTAAATATATTCTAGACGTTCAGTCTCCTAGATCTCTTCCATGCAAGAATGCTTAGCCAAGAACTGGACATTGGATGCTAATGGCGCGCTATGATTTTTTTTTCGTGCAGATGACACGGCGATGTTCTACGGGCTCAAGTACTTCAACGACCAGCTGATGGAGGCGGGGCCGTACGGGAACGTGCAGTCGGAGGTGCTGATGCGCAAGGACGCCAGCACCTTCACGTTCAAGCAGGGGTGGGCGTTCCCGCGAAAGGTCTACTTCAACGGCGACCAGTGCCAGATGCCGCCGCCGGACTCGTACCCCTACCTGCCCAATGCCGCGCCGGTGGCCGCCTCGGCGTCACTGACGAGCTCCGCGGTGGCGGCCGCCGTGGCTTTCTTGGTGCTGCTCATGGCATAAGCATGAGGAGAGAGAGCATAGTGCTAGAACTCGAAAGAAAAGTTGGTGTTATTCTTGTATATAGAATGTTCCGGATTTCAAGATTGAGCTTGGTGTTCTAAACATAACAAAACGCAAGTTTTTTTTTGTTTAAGTGGAAGGGACATGAGCATTATTTTGAGTAAGAAATCTGTAAAACACAGTCAGGTTGGAATCTAGAGACAACGACACTCTGCAGTTCACGTGATCTGACTGAAGTGATAGCACTATCTCTTGTTCACCGATGTTGCCTCTGCAATCCGCAGTTAGTTTCTATATTGAAGAAATGAAATAGCTTAACTTTGCATAGACATGCCTCCTTGAAATCAAATGTGTGTGTTTTCATGGCCACAAAGGATAAATTTTGCTATACAGGTACAGTGTATGCGTCTCGTCTGCAATTCAGATTGAAATTCTTGCCCAATATCTTGCAGTTACGGAAATCCTATGGAGGCTATCACTTTCTACTGCAAAATAATAACAGCAAAGCATCACTTCACCAAACAATATTGTACAGCAAATAGGTTTCCTAACAGCGCCAACAGTCAGCAGTTGCTGGTCCGCGCGTGCGTGCGTGCACCGAGGCGAGCCCGGTAGCCGAGCGATGCAGCGCCAAGCCGCCAAGTAACATATGGGCCTTCAACTAGTCTCTTCTTCTTCTTCCACGCGTACCCTACAATGGATCCCACTGTTCAGCGCAAGAGACAGGCCGTCGTAAGATTTCTACCCTCCTCCTCCCCAAATCCGCAATCCTCACAGCCCAATCCCGAACCCAACCTCTTCTTTGAACTCGTCTCCACATCTCGTCGCGACGGCTGCGGCGGCGGCGGCGGCGGCTATTGCTTCGCCGTTTGTCTCAAATTCTCGCGCCAACGTCATTTAACCCTCGAAGCGAAGGGATTCTTCACTCTTAGGCGTCGTCGTCGTCCTCTGCTCTGCCGGATTGATCTCTTCTTTCCCTGGTAAGGAAGCCCTAGCTTGCTTGGATTGTTGTTCTAAGAGTGAGCTTTGTCTCGAGAATCTTTTCTTTTCCGTGAGCAATCCCATCCAAATCTTCCTTTCTGGGATGGATAGTCCAGTCCATAGAGTTTGTAGCGGATTTGCTTGCTGTGTTGTGGAGTACCAGTAGCAGTTTATTTTTCCATATTTTTGGGGGTTCAATTGAACCCCCATGTGGTCCGCCCCTGCTCCATGCCACACCATCCCTGACTGTGCAGCACAATCTTCTCTCCTGAGGCCTTACAGCTGGATTCGTCCAGTTGGGGTGCGTGTTTGTATTGGAGATACCAGTTGTGTTTATTTTTTTCGTTTGTGATCCTGTGTGTTACTAATTTGTCATTGTCATGTTTATTAGATCGATTTCTTGATGTGCAGAGTCCGATCATTTCCCATGATGGTGTTCATGCCTCTGATTTTTGTGTAAAGGCTTTGGCAACAATGGCGGATTTAGGATTTTATGAATGAGTGTTCGCTAATTACATTGTGTTATATTTTTTAATATATATTTATATTGGTTTATAAAAACTGAAGATAAAAGTCACATTTCTAAGTCTATTGAAAGTCAATAACACTTTAGTTGACAACACAAGTATGCACTTTGTTTTTAAATATATATTAACTTTAACCCACTTCTCTTTTCTTATTTTCTATGTTAGCATATTAAACGGTGTTTTTTCACACACATAGAAAAAGAAGTGGTACATATTTTTGTTTTTGACATATATTGTCTCTATTTATGATTAACTTCTCTCTAAGAATAACAATTAACATGGACACTTTTATGAACATATTGCTTCCAAAAAATAAAACATAAATATTTATAAATCAAAACCAACTCTCTCAAATGATGTATATTTTGGATTGAAAGGATTATATAAATTCTTGTGACCATTAGATTTATGACAATTGACACCATCAAATTCTTTCGAATAAAGCATCTAAAATATCTAGATATTTATAGGAAACTATCTAAAATATCTAGATATTTCTAGGAAACTATATAGATTTAAGATCATGTTCATGAGATCTCTAGAACCCTTAATTATCTATATCTTTCATGTAGATAAATCATCTAATATTCCATCCAGTAATTTTAATCTATAGATTAATATATGATACTAGAAGATGATAAATTTACCAGATAGCTGGATTACAAAATTCATAGCCTAAAATTATTTATCTGATCAATATAAATAAATATTGTACAGAAAACTATACATTTTCTTTACAATTATCTAGTAGATAATATTCTTAAATTACTCTCATACAGTACCCGAAACTATAGGAGAACAATATAGCAGATTAGTCGATATACTAGTCTTTTCTCTAACGAATAATTTTTACTTCCTCTCTAATTTCAACTCTAATATCTAATTAAATTAATAAATACAGATAAAATCAAATCGTTAACTAAGCTAGCGAGAAGAAGAAAACCACCATCTCCTCCTGCCTTTTTTCTCCGGCTCTTGGCCCGTTGCTATTTCTACTTTTTTTTTCTTGATGAACTGTGGCTACAGTGGGGACTGCAATTGTTGTGAAGAACTTTAAGGCCCCGTGCGGGAATTTTTCCCTTTTCATGCAAAAACTGAACTATTTCATGTGAATTTCCTCTGAAAGTTATGTGAAACTTCTGTTGGGCTATTTTGGTAATTTTTCTTATTTTCAGTTTAAAGAAAATCAAGAAAAAGAAATTGCCCATGGAGCCCACTTGTAAGAGACGAAGGGGAGCCTGGCCGAGCCGGTTTAGACCTGGATCGAGTCGTCGGTTATCTCTTCTCCCTGGTCTCTCGGTGGCAAGCTTGGTTTCGCCGTTATTGACTATCGAATCATCACCGATGAGTCTCGACTTCTTACTCCTATATATCCAGATTAGAGCTCGGGAAGGGAGAGCATTCGGAACTCACCATCCGATCCAAATACAAGTAGTGAGACTTGTTTCTGTTGGTGGATTTGGGGCTGCGATGAACTTGCATCCACAAGTTCGCCGGGCTGTGGAGTTCCTGGTCTTTGCTACTCTGATCTCGGCTTTGTGTTGTGCGGCTGTTCTCTAATCATTGGCCGTGGCATCTGGTGGTGAGAGGTGAAGAAGCTCATATTCTCCCTCCTCCTCCTCCTCCTCCTCCCCAAATCCGCAATAGCCCAATCCCAAACCTCTCTCGTCTCTAGTTCCGGCCCATCCTCTTCCTTGAACTCTCCTCCGTATCTCGTCGCGACGGCGGCGGCGGCGGCGGCTATTGCTTCGCCGTTTGTCTCAAATTCTCACGCCAACGTCATTTAACCCTCGAAGCGAAGGAATTCTTCTCTCCTAGGCGTCGTCGTCGTCCTTCGCTCTGCCGGATTCATCTCTTCTTTCGCTGGTAAGGAAGCCCTAGCTTGCTTGGATTGTTCTAAGAGTGAGCTTTGTCCTGAGGATCTTTTCTTTTCCGTTAGCAATCTCATCCAAATCTTCCTTTCTGGGATGGATAGTCCAGTCCATGGATTTTGTGGTGGATTTGCTTGCTGCGTTGTGGATTACCAGTAGCAATCTTTATTTTTCCATATTTTTGGGGGTTCAACTGAACCCCCATGTCCCACGTTAGGTCCGCCCCTGTTTGGCAATTAGAGGCTTCTCTTGAGGAGGAAAGCTTCAGCTCTCCTGCGGTTGAGCCCCCCTCACGCATTAAGTTCAAGAGGCCTGACAAGACAGCCAGGCATGTTATGAATGTAAGCCTGGTGATATTTGTTGCACTCATATGTCATACAGTAACAGTAATATTAGAACGAACACTTAAATCAGCTTAACATATTCATTGTTTGACTTTGCACATCTTAAACAAAGAGGTAATCGAAAAGGTCCGTGCGGAAAGATAGATTCCTGGTGTACAGCCTGGATGTATTGTTCAATTGAGAGTGTTAAGTCATTTGCATTCTCGCTTTGGTGATATTCATTCATGTTTGCAGTTCTGATTTCATGTATAAACAGCAAGTTCCTGAGAACAAGCGGCGTGACTCTACATTGAAAGGCATTGCCATAGCAAGGAATACTGGGATCAATACAATCTTCAGACTGTGTAGACTAGTAGCTGGCGTGGGAGTTATCTGCCTTTCCACTGTAAGTGACCCCAAATATGTGCTTCTCTTTTCCATTTTTATTTATGTACTACTTTGTTTTGGGACTTTCCATGTAGAGACCAAATTACTTCTTTGTTCTGTACTATATTGCTGTGAGAATAAGTAGTTGTTTATTCAAATCTTACTATCATTGAGCATACTGTAAACTTTGTGGTTTGAGTGGGCCATTTCTTCCAATTCTTTGGTTGTCCATAAACTTATAGCTAGTTATACATGAATTAAATTATAGGTGTGTGCTTCTTGTATTAGAAGCATAGCTGGCTTGGATTAATGCGATGAGGAGCTTGCTCCAGGGTTTCCGCCATTGCCACGGCCTCGCGTTGGTTTATTGCGCCACCGAAGCTGCCCTCACTGTAAGAACTAAGAACACTACTCGGTTAAACAATTTTAGGAATACCTGTGCATAATTATCTTGCTTTTAGTTAAGTAGAATTTAAGATGCCCACTTGTGCACTTGTTTTAGGCCAATTGCTACAGGTCATGGAGGAGGCAATGCCATCTAGCTGCACAGTATTTTTCCACGAGCACAAGTTCTGGTAGGGTTCTGCCATGGGAGGCACCGTCTCGCAAAACTCTGTTGAGGACGATCGATGCTGCTCTCAAGGATGGCGATGTCGACGAAGCGCTACAAACATTCGGCAATTACAAAAGCCTGCACGGTCTTCCTGAGCCACGGGTACTGAATAGCATGATATTGTCGCTGTCCTACACATCTGGTCGGAGGTGGCTTCAGAGAGCATATGACATGGTTCTGTCGGTTTATCAACATAATGGCAACCTTCTCAACTGTAGCTTGCTGATGAGGCTAGCTCTAGCACTTGCCAGAGATCAGATGCCTGTTCCGGCCTCCACGGTCCTGAGGATCGTATTGGAGAGTGGCAAACTTCCTGATGTTGATATGCTGAGCATGGTGTTTTTGCATATGTTGAAGACACAAGTAGGATCCTATCTTTCTGCTGATGTTTTGGCTGAGACTTGCAAGTGCTTCTTGGGCCAAGTTCAAGATAGAAGGCAACTGAAAAAGCTGGATCCAATAAAGAACAATGTCACCTTGTTCAATATGGTTTTGGAATCTTGTGTTAACTTCAAATGCATGATCAAGGCCCAAAAAATAATGGAGCTGATGTCATTGGTTGGGGTTGTGGCCGATGTAAATACAATGGTGATCGCTAGCCGCGTCTTTGAGATGGTTGGGCAACGAGATGTGTTGATGGACATGAAAAGAAGTGTCGATTCTTTCACGTCGTTGCCATTCTTTCAGCACTATCAACATTTTTATGACAGTCTATTGAGCTTGCATTTCAAATATAATGATATGGATGCTGCTGCAAAATTTTTAATCGATCTGCATCGACGACAAAAGCCTGTTGTTTTCTTCAGCAATGGTTTACAGAAACAAGGTATGATACAAATTGGCTCTGGCAACCTAAAAACGGGATATAGAATAATGTTTGACCCCACAAAAGTGGACAAAGGTTTCGTTTTTGACAAAGAAAGTCAATCTGGCCTTCTTGTTGTTATTGATGGAAATCTTCTTCCTAGTGAAAAGGCTCTGGCTAAACTTACTATAGGCTGTGTGAAAGCAAAGAAAGTGAGTATATTGTCTAGATTTTTTATTACATTGCATAAGGAAGATCTAAAGGGAGTTTCTCCTTCAGATGTGATTAATGCATGCATTCAGATGGGATGGTTACATGCTGCTCATGATATCCTGGATGATTTGGAGTCAGCTGGGATTCCTGTGGGGATCAGTACTTACATGTCTCTTTTGAGAGCATATGAGAAGGATAATAAACCAGAAGAATTCAATGGCCTTCTCCAACAGATACAAAAATTAGCATTTAACATGGCTGACAATCATTCTAATTCATCATTTACTATAAATGGTATTGCCGAAATAGTGAAGGATGAAATGCCCCTGACTAATTCATCTTTACTTGCCATTTTGGTTGAAGAAATAGAACATTATAACCCTCGAGGCCACTTAAGTTATGAGTTCAATAATTCAATTCTATTCTTCTGCAAGGCAAAAATGATGGAAGATGCTCTGAGCACATATAAGCGCATGAGAGAGCAAAATATTACACCCACTTTGCATACTTTTTGCCATATAGTGTGCGGATATTCCTCATTAAACATGCATAGGGAGATCACCATACTGTGGGGAGAAATAAAGCGCAGACTCAAATATGGAGAATTTGTTGTGGATAGGGACTTGCTTGACTGCTTGATTTTGAATTTCCTCAAAGGTGGCTATTTTGCGAGGGTGATGGAGGTTATAAGTTACATGTCAAACCATAAAATTCACTGTGACAAGTGGAAGTACAGACAATTCTTTCTGAAGCTACACAAGAATCTATATAGGAACTTGAATTCATTGCATGACAAAACAGAAGCTCAGACCAAAAGGATTGAAGATGTCCAAGCTTTCAGGTCATGGGCAGGAATTAAATAGACAAACTGAGAGCAACGCTCTAATTGTTTTGCTTTTCAGAAACACTCTTTCTATAGCATGTAAAAGTTTGTGGCATATCTACCATAATTCAAAGAGGCACTTGAAGCAGGTGTTTGAAAGCTCTAAGAGTTTTGGCAATGCTTTGAGCCATTGTCTCTTTGACTATGAGGATGAGATGGGGTTCTTGTCAGCATGGGAAAAGCTACTTGAGAAACATGACGTCGGTGAGAGTGAGTGGCTCAGCAGATTTTTCCTGGAGAAAGAAAAATGGGCTTTGCCTTATGGGAGAACCATGTTTTGTGCTGATATACTCACCACTCTTAGGAAGGATAATATGATTAATGAGCTGAAACGGGAGCTCAGTGAGCAAGAAGATATTCTGCAGTTCTTCAAGCGTTATGAGACCATGCTGGAAGAGCATCGGTCAAAGAAATTGCATGCTGATGTTGATGGCAGCCAGGTGACTATGCCAATCCTGTCCTTGTGAATGTTAAAACAAGCCTCAAATGCATACACACCTGAAGCTTTCAAGATGTTCCAGGGTAAGTTTGAGGCTTACATGAATTGCATGTCCTTCCCCTGCGGTGTGGTTGGCACTATCTCGGAGTACAAATTAACGCTTGATGAGAAGCCATCAGAGAGCATTGTGAAATTTGATGCACTAGATGTCTCAGCCACTTGCAGCTGCAGGAAGTTTCAATCTGTTGGAAATCAATGCTGTCATGTACTAAAGGTGCTTGATCTCAAGAATGTCAAGGAGCTCCCAGAACAATACATTTTGAAGAGATGGAGGAAAGATGCCTGTTCTGTTAGAATGGGAGAAGAACCTACCTGTGGATCTGGCAGTAGCATGCGGTCAGCCTCAGAAGTTAGCTTCAGTAACATGTGCCGTTTCGTTAGCTTGATAGTTTCAAGGGCTGCCAAATCTGAGGAGGCAGTGTCATACATTGAAAGTCAATCAAGTGTTCTTAAACATCTAGGTGATATTCTACAAACAGGGTATCCTGAGATTGGAAATCATGCTGTTGCTTCAAGTAGTCAAGCAATCTCTTTTGTAGGAAACCAACATCCTGACCACACATTGCAAGCAAGAGCAGTTGCACGGACAACAAATGGTATAATGTTTTAACATTTCCAACATATCATCATTTAGTATTGTTTTTAACAAGATTACATTGTAGGTCTGATGGGGGTTTGATGGCACAATTGCAATCCATACCATGCTGGCAAGCATGGTAAGTGGCTTTATTAATGCATCCAAGATATGGGGGAATGCTACTTTCCGTCACTTACCATAACATTATTGCACTGTGTAGCTATCTATACACACCTTGAAATGTAAACTTACATGTCATGCTTCATTAGGATATGATTCCCATCCTCACTCTAGAGCCAGTTATGGAAATGCAAAACCTTAAAGAGTTTGGAGTAGGCATTAGAATTGTACAGTTTTTTAATCTAGTCTCATGCCCTGTGTCCAATTAGTATGTTTTGGAAATTTCCCTGTTTTCTAAAAATGCGTGTATAATAGACTAAATCACTAAAAACAGAAAAAACAAAAACAAAAAACATGACGATGTGTGTCCTTAATGCCTGCAACCACCCACATGCGCCATGTTAAAGTGTGGGTGGGCAGTCAGATGTTTGATGTGTAGAGTAATGCTATTTACTGAGAAGTTTTTCCTTTTAGTTGAACATAGTTGCTGCATCAATTGTTCTACAAGAAGAAATAATAAACCCTATTAATTTCAGCGGTTTTTAGACTCAGGCCAAACAGATGCTCTGTCATTGGTATAACACGATATGTTCAGGGAATGGGCTGAGTTCATCTAATTGCTTTACTCTTAACCGGATTTCCTGAACACATTGTGATTCCCTTCTTTATATTTGCTTGCCCCTTTACTTTCAGTTATAATTGGTTTAAACTTTAAAGTTTAAATTGTTGTTTTTTGTGACTTCTGAAACTACTGAGTCTTCAGGGCTCTGGCTATTACGATTGACCAAACATGCCTTCTTTTCCGCTTCTAAAAGCTGTTTTTCGATTTTTCTATATTAACTAGCTTTTAAATAGATTATCTTTTCAAAATAGTCTATTAGTTAATTATAGTACATACTGTACCGACATCATTTATATCAGTAAAAACCGCACATGAGTTTCTTTTACTCTGTAATCTCTCGCACGAACAGACCAAAAGTCACAAGCCGCAACTAAAAACCATAAATTTCAGCAAAAAAAAAAAACACAAGCCCCATAGTCAGCCCGTATGCTCCGTGCCACGCCGGACGGTAATCACCATTGTGTGAGGTGGGCAAACCGAAGAACCTTCCGATCCAAAAACAAAAGGTCATACGTATTTCCACCAAGGTGTATACGTGATTCTTGCACGCAACAAAGTCTCCAGCATACGTACCTCAGATCTCTCAAAAGTCCAAATACACACGGTGCCCGACGACGCCAGCTCCTCCGTCCTTGCACGGAAGAGGAGCCGCTACTTAAAAAAAACGTCCTTGCGATGCGTGACACGTGATCACAAGTCTGGTACTGTACCGTCCTGATTTGAAAGATCTCCCATGCATTTCCATGCAGTAACGTACAGCGCGGAAAGGCGCGTTCCCGATGTGTAATCCTCAAGTAATCGCACTCGCACCCAAGAATCAAGGATGCGCAAAAGAACACGGCTTTCCTATTCCCTTCTCTGTATTTTTCTCATGTTTCCTCGCGCATGGCAAAGATCAGAGTGCTTTGGATCTTTGCCACGTATGCGGAAACACGAAAAGAGCACAGAGAAGAAAACAGAGAAACCCGTTCCGCACAAAAGTGGCGTCTTTTAGGGCATGTTTTTTTCCTCCGAAACTGGCGATTTTTGGCTTTGCTACAGTACCTAACTTTTAAACGGAATATTTTTCTCAAGACGGAATCTACAAGTTAAACGATGTACATATTAAAAGCCCAACATCTGTATCATTCAAAATTACAAGTGAGTATCTCTTTCTCCGTAATCTGTACCGTAAACAGCTAAAATTCAAAAATTTCAGCTAAAAACCATAAGCCGCAGCCGTTGCCAAACAGACCCTTAATACGCCTTGTTTGCACCCTCGTCAATCAATTGCATCTCTTATGTTCGTGACCTACGTACGTCCAAGCTTGTGTCAAAGCTGCTAGCTTGATGATATCAAGCGCCATCTGAACTATGTTCGATCGATCAATCGGCCATCATTTGACCAGGAAATAAAGTACCTAAGGTGACCCATATACTATCCCTACTAGTAGCAATATACTATGTAAAACAAACTCCACATAACCTCTCATGCATATAGGTCGCATCTCTTGGTCTATCTTTCGATCAGCCCGGTCGATCGCCCAGGAGGATTCGAGCAGAAATTACACCGCTTTCTGTAACAAATTCCCACCTTCCAAACATGCATGTCTTACCCTTGTTTTCTTGAACACCTCTATGCTTCAAATACGGAAATCTATTTGTAAAATTCTACGGGGATTGTGCCGGCTCTTACGAAATTCTAGCATTTCCGAATAGATCCACCTTGGAAATTGAACCGTTCATGCCACTCTAGAATATATTTATGATAAACAATTGACACTTTGGTTGGGTTGAATTTGAATTTTTGCAAAGTTTCAGAAAATTCAGATTTTATATTGCGCTATTAGGGTTCAGATGATCTGACCAACTAATGGCTAGCGGTCAAATCAACTGATGGCTGGCGGTCTGACTATCATGGGGCAAGTGGTCAAACCAGTTATGGACTTTTGGGAAAATAAATACCACACACTTGTGAATGTCTGTTTGGGGATGAGTTTCCACTTGGTGCTACTGAAATTGAAAACTGAAGCTGAAACTAGATAGAGTTTAACCAAAATTTCAAATAAGATATTTTCTGGTGGACTTAAGAAGTCTGGTTGTCTTGTGTTGTATGATATATGATTTTGACTAACTTGAGTCAAGTGCATGGAATTGTACTCGAGATGTTTGTTTGATCTTTACATATACAGGTGGTTTGGAGAACATTAGTGGTCGACGACAATGGACTAGAACTAAACTAGGGAGCCGAGGTTCGGGCGGTCATATAAGTCCGAGTGAGACTATGTGACTCAAGCGAAAAACATAGAGAAGACAAAAATCATGAAAGAGGCGAATGGTGCATGTTGTGTGCCAAGTGATGAGGCCGATGTACGTAGAAATGTTTCAATGGAGATCGAATGTGTGAAGATATGATAGCTAATTATTAGGAACTACGGGCTACATGTTAAAGTATGCAAAGATGTTTTGAGGTGAAGGTTAAGACAAGAGTCAAGAGAAGGTACCTAGAAACTTCATCGGGGGTATTTTGGTAGTTAGCCAAATACTAGATTAGTGCATTGATCAAAACTGTGACATAGGGAGTCACAAAGAAGAAGTGGTTTAAGTCAAGGAGATCTGAAATTGCTAAGTGGATCAATCGCTAAGGTGCTAGTGGATCGAGTCTTGTAAATGTTTTAAGAAGGGTACGTGAGTGTTAAACCTGTGTTAGTTGGGTTAATGGGCTTCCCCGATATGCATAATGGGTTGGACCCATTAGGACTTGTTGCTGGTTATTAAAGGGAATGAGAGGATGTATTATATACAAGGAATATAGGCTTTAGGTTTTTGTTCTACCACCTGTCACCTTCTATGATTGTGTGAGAGAGAACTTGAGAGAGGAAACAGTGGTGTTGTGGCTGCATCTTGTAATCATCCATGAGCACATAAAATTCATCCTCTACTAGAAATAGATCAAAAGTTTGTCTCAATCATGTTCTTGTTTGCATTTTTGCTTAGCTTTGTTTGTTCTTAAGTTAGATTTGTAATTTCGTGTTCATGGGAGCTCTAAACCAAACTCTTGCTTAAATTACCTTGCTGGGATGTGTGAGAATAGATTTAAAAAGCCCCATACCTTAGATCTTCATGAGCAACAAGTAATTTGAGTTTTAGAGTTTTGGTGTTCTTGTAACCTAGTTTTGATTATCTTCAATTTAGTGAACCCAAGCCTAGAGGTGGCCAAATGGGTCGTGTCTGCCGGGCTGGCCCACAACCTAGTACTATAGGCATGACCTAAGGCATGACATGACACGAGGAGCTGGGCCACCACCCCAGCCTAGCGTGCCGGCATGGCACAAGCATGGTCTAGCACGGCACGTCCCATTAGGCTCGTTCATTTTTTAATATTTATATATTTGTATTTTATTTTTTGAATTTCATATAGTTAAATTTATAAGTATAAATAATTTTATTGTGTATTTTTTAAAAAATTTATATGTTCTCTAGGATTTTCTTATATATTTTTAAAATTTTCATGGCAAATAGCCTGGATGGGCCTCCTTCGCCCGTCGGGCTAAACGGGCTTAGGCTGACATGGCACAACCTGTTAGCTCACTAGGCCGTGCTTGGGCCGCCCCCTCGGCCCACGGGCCAGCACGGCATGGCCCGTTCAGGCTGACGTGCTAAACGAGTCATGCCTAACGGGCCCATGCCATATCGCCCATTTAGACAGGTCTATCTAAGCCTAAGAACTTTGTGATTATTGACTGGTTTATGTTCTCAACCCCAAGAACTTTGTGATTCTTGACTGGTGTAGGTTCGTAATGTCTTGAACAAGCCTCATATAAAATTTGAAAGTGTTTGGATGAAAATTGAGTAAGTTCTTGAGATTTGAGCTTTGTTCTGAGAGGTTTTCGGACTAGGAACAAGGGACATGTTAGATCGGCCCTAAATCTACGGTCACACTGACCCCACTAGTTAGATTGACCCTATATATGCGGTTAAACCAACCCATCCTTGGTGGTCTGATCGGCTATGTGCTGAAAGTTGCTGATTTTGCTGGTTTCGGTATTTAGCCTTATTTTGTGAAGCTTAGTTGATGTAATATGAACTTGGTAACTATTATAGTCACTTGAGTAAATTTTTTTAATACTATTAAGGAAAAAATTTGAACAACCACTAACCACCTTCTGATTGCCAGCATCGGCCCTACATGTACACTCTCAAGATCAGACAACTCCACACTTTACAACCCCTTTTGTACAGTTCCACAGTTTTACCAACAATGAATGCATCCTCATCTTTGGCTGACTTTTGGAAAGCAGCTTCGGCTGGATTGAGCTCCGCCACCAGTTAACGACACCGCCACGAGCTCCAGCTCCATCACGGCCCGGGCGTCCTCCTCTTCCCCCGCCGTCGTCCTCCTTTAAGCTGGCCTCCTGCACTAGATTTAGTGGCCTCCATGTTGGATCCGGCGAGGGCGAGACCGAATCCGTCATCCCAACAGTCTAGGAACCTGTGGAGAGCACGCACTAGACGACAATACAACGACATTTGCTATGATTTTTTATTTCTTCTCGCGATTTGTTGAAATAGGAGCATAGGGTATGTTCTTTTTGCTACCGTTTGTGGCTTTTGGCTGCAGCTTGTGGGTTTTGGGCTGTTTGTGCAAGAGATTAAGAGTAACAAAATTCACGTGTGGTTTTTGCTGATATAAATGAAGTCGGTACAATATATACTATAATTAACTAGTAGATCCTATTTTAAAAGATACTTCGTTTAAAAGTTAGTTACTGTAAAAAAACTAAAAAATAACTTTTAGAAGCCAAAAAAAAAATAGAGCCATAATCGCCATCTTAGACAAAAGCCAAAAACTCCAACTTGCGGAGAGGGTTCAACTGTTTCAAAAAGCCGACAAGCTCGAAGCTGCACATAACAAGCACCAAGCAGGCACCAAGGACCGCCGCACTGTTCCCTTCGTGGCAAGGAAAAAAAGCGGCTCACATTGACTGCCGCCGGTGCTCATCCGCCATGCCCAAGACCGCTCGTGCCTCTCTCCCCCACTCCCACTCTCCTTACTCCCTCGTTTTGTTTTATACTAGAAAAAAAAGCGCGGCGTCACGCCGCGCTAGCTACCGTGTGGACCGAAATAAAAGAGCCGAAAATTCGTGAGACGGTGTTTTTTTAAAAAATCGAGGACGGATGCGTAATTTAGGAGGAACAAAAAGGTTTTTTCGTAAAAAACAGGGACCTGTAAGGGTCTGTACGTAAATAAATAAGGACATGTACGTAAATAAAGAAACTGCAGGGGGCTATCCCGTAAAAGTGCAGGGCTAAAAAAACTCCTAAGGATCTGTTTGCGAGAAATAAGGACCTATATGTAATTTCGGAAAAACCGGAGGAAACCACTCCCCGACCGTACGAAGATTCCCCCGCCACGCGGCGCGCGCGCGGGGGGACGTGGCCGAGCGCGGGGCGAGGGAATCCCCCGGGTATATGAAGGTAAGTATACCCCTTCCGTTTCTCTCCCCAGTCTCCACCCCGATCACCTCAGTCCCCTCCCTCCTCGAGCCCCGCACTAGCCGCCTGCCGCAATGGCCGCCGCCGCTCCGTCGACGCCGCTGCTCAAGGACGAGCTGGACATCGTCATCCCGACGATCCGCAACCTCGATTTCCTCGAGATGTGGCGGCCCTTCTTCCAGCCCTACCACCTCATCATCGTCCAGGACGGCGACCCCAGCAAGACCATCCGGGTGCCCGAGGGCTTCGACTACGAGCTCTACAACCGCAGCGACATCAACCGCATCCTCGGCCCCAAGGCCTCCTGCATCTCCTTCAAGGACTCGGCCTGCCGCTGCTTCGGCTACATGGTCTCCAAGAAGAAGTACATCTACACCATCGACGACGACTGCTTCGTGAGTGTGCTCCCGCCCCTCCCCCCGCTCCCCTGTGATGCGAGATCTGTCTGTGTTGGTGTGTTTTTGGTGCGGAACAGGCTGGATCTTGGTCTAATTTGCTCGAATGATCTCCTGTCTTGGTGAGATTTGCCGCGGGGAGGTGAGATCTTGTCTAGATTTTTGAGGGTAAAGGTGAAATCTCTGGTTTGTTTTCTTCGTGGAGATGTCTTGTGGGACGATTTGAGTTGTGAGGTTTGGGTTAGTTATGCACTTAGACTATGATTTGGGATGTGAAGTTTACTGTCTTTGTTGTTACTCCTGTTATGATCGTGCCGTGATCTGGGTAGGTAGATTGCAATTTTCACGTGTCCGAGATTACATTGATCTATCGAGTTGAGTGCTTAATCCGTGGAGTCATGCATGTAGTTGCAGCTATCAGATCTAATCATGTCAGTTAAGTTTTGGGCTGAACTTTTGACCTGTTCCGGTGCAAAGGAGTGTCAAACATTTTAGAATCTGTTTTTTTCCCCGGAAAAATGAACATTTTAGAGTCTAGCCACACTGCCTTGGTCCTCTAATGCTTGGAGTTGGAAGGGACATGCGGCTATGAGCTGCAATAACCGCCGGATCTGTGGTACCCCACAATCGTTGTAGCCCTGTAGGATTCCGATATTTACGATGCAACAATGCAACTTGTTTATATCGCCTTGCCGCCTTAGTTTGTCAGTTGCGCAGGTACATACATTTGTTTATGCTTGAGGGTCATGATCAGTAGCCTTACCTAGGGAACAAAACAATGCTTGTTAAACAATATCAAAACGGAAAAAAAGGGTACCTTGATTGCACCTTGCATGGATTTTTCTGAAGACTAAACTTATAATATGTTTGGACTGAATGATATGTCCACTTTGCCTTTGGACCATACTGTTTTTTTATTGGCTATACGTTATTTTTTTGGATTCATCTTTAGTTATAACATGTAAATCATGCTTTTACACGAGAAATGTAAATGTAATGCTAAGCAGCAACCACCCCTCTGAAATCAACACATCTGATGGACCATCCCTTTATTAAGCCTTGATCATTAGTAAGACTCGATGGGCAGTGGAAAAATTCTTGTAGTCGTTAACATAGAGGCATTAGAAAGATTCTCATAGGGCCTAACATCTTAACAGTGTTCCACCTAGGCACCTACTGAAGTACCTTTTATTATATATGTGCTAACACTCAGCAAAATTACTGGCAAACACGCTCAATGGTTGCATTGCAATTTTTCCCTGAAAAGCAAATAGTATGTGTATTCAAGTGAGGTTCCACCTGATTGCTATATAATTTAACTTTTATTGGATCATTGGGCTGGCTTATGATGCGGAGATAATAGAAGAAAACTTTGAACTGTAAGGATCAAGCTCTGCTCTGTAATGATCATCATTGTTTACAGTTAGAAAAATAGTATGCCCTGTTCTATTTCATGGCATTACCTGCATTCAAGAAAGATCTACAGAATAGTTTTCTAGATTAGTTGACAGCCGATGCTGGCACATGCATAGCATATGCCTTGCACTAACAAAATTATAGCTTTGGAATATGATGCCATTATTTAAGTTCTCCGACCTGTTTTGTTAAATACCGTTTTTTATTGGCTCATTGCTGACCTATTATTTTTGCAACATCTCAGGTTGCTAAGGATCCATCAGGAAAGGACATCAATGCACTTGAGCAGCACATCAAGAACCTTCTGAGCCCTTCTACTCCATTTTTCTTCAATACTTTGTACGATCCGTACCGTGATGGTGCTGATTTTGTTCGTGGGTACCCATTCAGCCTTCGTGAGGGTGTCCCAACTGCTGTTTCTCATGGGCTTTGGCTCAACATTCCAGACTATGATGCCCCTACTCAGCTTGTGAAGCCCCTTGAGAGAAATAGCAGGTAAGGATGTAACATTTTAGCATATATATTTCATCTTTTAGGCAATCCCTTTTGCTAATCTGATGTTTTCCTTCTTGAAATCAGGTATGTGGATGCTATTCTTACAATCCCGAAAGGCACCTTGTTCCCGATGTGTGGAATGAACCTTGCATTTGACCGTGAGCTCATTGGTCCTGCGATGTATTTTGGTCTTATGGGTGATGGCCAGCCTATTGGTCGCTACGACGATATGTGGGCAGGATGGTGCACCAAGGTATATTCTGTTATTTTATTAAGAGTTGCATTGTTGCTATGCCTTTGAATGCAATTGAACAATCCAATGGTCATGTACAATTGGATATGTCCAGTGCGTTGTGCAAGCTAATAACCATTACCGATCCATGCTTCATGATACTGTGCATTGCTCGGTTCAGTTCTATATTGGTGCAGTTGTCTTTGTACTGAGTAAATCATATCAATGTCTCCTATGCTGGAACACAGGTGATTACGGATCATTTGGGCTTGGGTGTGAAGACTGGCCTGCCCTACATCTGGCACAGCAAAGCAAGCAATCCGTTTGTGAACTTGAAGAAGGAATACAACGGCATCTTCTGGCAAGAGGAGTTGATCCCCTTCTTCCAGTCTGTGGCCCTTCCAAAGGAGGCCACCACTGTCCAGAAGTGTTACCTTGAGCTGGCCAAGCAAGTGAGGGCAAAGCTCAGCAAGGTGGATGGCTACTTCAACAAGCTAGCTGACTCCATGGTCACTTGGATCGAGGCTTGGGATGAGCTTAACCCACCAAAAGGTGCAATTGCTACCGCAAATGGCGCTGCACCCAAGAGCAAGTGAGAGGCAGTAGCATACACTTCGTTTGTTCATGTGAACTATTCATACTGAAATACTGTTGTTTTGGTTAGTGCTGATGAACTGAGATCACTTCGTTGTAACTCAAAATTTTCACTTCCCTGCACAACTGTCCTGGCGGTTTTAGGGTATTTACATTTGTCTCGTGTGATGGAACAGTTGTAATGTCCGAATTGGATTACCTTCAAATTATAATAAAATACATTTTGTCTCGTGTGATGGAGCAGTTGTAATGTCAGAATTGGATTACCTTCAAATTATAATAAAGTTATTGTTTATGTTCTTGAGCACTGCCTGGAAATTACTTAGTTTGATGAGAGTTGTTCTTAAAAATGTTTCTGGATGCACAGTTTCTATGGTTTGTATTAAGTTACTCGTCTGTTTCTTGTGTTGTTTCTTGAGAGCACAAGTAACATGATTGGCAATTGATATCAGCAATCATTTTTAGCGAAGAAATTAGCGGATGCTTGTGTCATGCAGAAGTTCCAAAACTTAGTGTTTTTGATTTAGTAAAATGTGTTTTTTCAGCTACAAGCGCATTTCTGATTTCGCACTCGGTTTATGGTCACTCCCTCATTTTCTTTTTGTTCCTTTATCATTTGATTGGTAGAGGTACCTTCGCTTCATTTTCCAGCGGTTCCAAAACATAGTAGTGTTTGAGCAACTCTTCAGATTTATTTATCTGAACAAACAAAGAGCAGACCGTTCGAAGTTTACACTCCTGCTATTCTATGCGGCAGAGGTGCATATGAGAAAGACAAAACTTGGAAACGATTGCTGTGTTTTTTCTATTCTAGAAAACGCTCGCCAATTTGAAATGCAGCTATCTGATATTCGCGTTAAGAAGAAAAGAAGCAAACTCGACCAAAACAAGTCTAGAAAAAAGGAAGTAAAACGCTGGCCAATTCGAATGCAGCAATCTGCTATTTGCGTTAAGAAGAAAAGAATCGAACTCGACCAAAACAAGTCTTCAAAAGGAGAAGTTGACCCCCACAAAAAGAGCACCGTTGCCGGGGGAGGTAATTGATCTTTTGCCACACCTTTCATTGCATTTGATGATTTGCCCTGTGATGTCTCAATGACATGTGGGTCCAAGACCCACATGTCAATGAGACAAATGGGGCAAATCATCAAATTCCATATTTATGTATGGGGCAAATGCTCCAATCTCCCTTTGGTTCATCCTATTTAAAATTAAATACGACGCAAATAGTTACGAATTTTTTTTGAATTTTTTTCGATAAATCGTGATGAAATCAAGTGTCCTAGCTACAAAAATTTAACTGAAAACATGGCGTATATTAGGAGAGAAAAAGCAAATTTCAGTAAATAGTAGCTTTATTTTTTATTTTATTTTCTGACTTCATTTTCAGCAGGATTTTCCTTTTTTTTGTTTCTCCAAGTGTAGATTGAATTTACATTTAAAATTGTGTGGTATGATAGATTGATTTTGTGTCAACGTTATAAAAAAAATTCAGAATTTTTCATGACCATTGGTATCATTGAAGAGGATGCACGAGAATGCACCAAATCATAAGCCTATTATTCCCGATGGACTCCCCGGCCAGCCAGAGTGGCCACGTCGTCCTTTTTGCGTTTTTTTGCGAAAAAGTTCCTACGCTTTGCGAAATCGCGTAAAGATCCTTCGTCCTCGCAAACAGGTTCCTGCTTCTCGCAAACAGGTCCCTATCGGTTTTTTCTCGAAATTACGCGTACGTCCTCAATTTTTTTAGAGAACCGTCCCGCGAATTTTCGTCTCTTTTACTTCGGTCCACATGGTAGCTAGCGCGACGTGACGTCGCGCTTACATGGCTAGTATATATTAAAATGCACTAGATATCCCCCCGCTGAGTTATCTCCGTGAGCTTGCATTCAGCGTTCATAGAAATCTCCATGCGTGTATAGATTTCACCATCCATCAACACGCGCGAGTAGTCTTCCGTTTTTTCCCCTCTTCAACTGAAGTACGATGGATGTCCCCTGAAAAGGCTTACACTCAATCAAAAGTTTATAGAGGCAAACAGCCTGTCCTATTCTTTTCAACTTTCAAAAGATGTTTTTTAATTTTTTTATAGTAACCAACTTTTAAATAGAATATCTTTTTAATATAGGATCTACTAGTTAATTGTAGTACATACTGTATCGACTTCATTTATATCAGCAAAAACCCCATGTGAGTTTCTGTTACTCTGTAATCTCTCGCACAAACAGCCTAAAAAATACAAACCATAGCTAAAAATCATAAACCGCAACAACAAAAAAACAGACCCCTTAAACGGCCTATATATACATCCAACGCTAAACGCGTTGCTACATACATATCGAATCCTGTTTCTCCATGCATGCTGCACTTTTTGCTCCATTCTCTCGACGATATTTTTAGCTCGGGACAGTCACAATCTCGCGAAGCAGGGGCCTGATACGATGCCTTGAGCACCCAGATGGATAATTAATTAAGGGGCTATTGAGGATGTGCTACTACATAAAATGACGCTTTAGAGTCCGTGTCACTACGTAGATTACAACTAAGGATTTGTCACTCTATACAGAATGTAATTCATACTTTGCCATTTTCGTATTTTCCTGCCATTTCCCTTATTTTAGTCCACCTGAAATGACCCTTTTAGCCCTGTGGCCAGCTGCTGCGACCAAAGCCCCTTGTATACATAAATGGTGTATTTGCCATGTCCCTTTAAGCTATTTGAATGAGCTAAGAGACAACACACTATGTGCATGAATGGGAGTCAGTAAATTAGCTAATTAATCTCAAACACTATATCTCACAGAACTTGCATAAGAGAATCACTCAAAAAAGAATAACAGATAACACACTATATATCTTGTTGAGTTCAAATATGACATTACGTACACTGATTTCCTCGCATAACACAGTTCAAACCTAACATCTACCAACTGCCTCATGATATATACCAACTGCACTGTCAGCAGTCTAAGCCTGTGATGCCATACTAGATATTTAATCCTGTTGGTGGATACACACTTGTGATCATCTACCATCTTGCTGGCCTACAAACAAACATAGATGATTTAGTATCATTGGTTAGCAAATCTAAATAAAAGTTGTTAGCAAAAAAGGTAAGCACCATGACAGTTCTTTTATCTGGCATCAGTAAAGCCACTATTCTCGAAGGGCATCTTTCCACTTTGCATGATCCCCTAAACTTTGATGGGTCTGATTTCCCTGTGTCGATGTCAAATTCTTCATTTATAGCATACTGCCTCACAACCATTCTGAAGTCTGATTTCCCTGGGTCTGAATATGCAGCTGACAACCATCCTTGGCCTATCCCTATCATACACACAGTGATGCTTCTTAGGTATAGTGTCATCCACTGGAAGTGCTGCTCCAGCAGGATTATTAGTTGCAGGCTGACTCCTATTAATTAGCTCTCTCGTCCTCATCTCTTAATCCCATCAGCTGATACATCTCTTCCTCTCCCATTGCCACATCTCTGTCATCTCATCAAGACCTTGATCAATCTGTACAGGTGACCAATCAACCCTGCCATTTGATGCCCACACATTGCTAGGTGCTTGTCCTATATCTTCTTCAGTGGAGGTGCCTACTGCATTGGAGTTGCTTGCTGCATCAGGAGATTCAGGTTGTGATTGTTTGGACTAGCTAGCTAGGTTCATACCCTGCCTTGTCAACGATTTCAGTATAGAAACAAACTCATTTCACCCTCCATTGATTAAGAAAGGCATAACACATTAAAATGCGTTCTAAATTAAAATCTACTCTCCAGTATCTCTGAAACACCTCTAAAGTTCAAAATGAATTTGAATTTCTAATTGTTTGCTTGAGTTTGAATTTTTACCAAATTGGGAAGTCTCTCTCTTTTGCACTTTCTTCTTTTGGCTCCCCATCTCCTACATTGGCTGGCGCCCTCCCTCTCTCCGTCTTCTCTTTGTGCCGGTCGGCAGAGCTGGCCGACCCAGCCACAAGCCCCCTCTCCGTTCACACTGTACCTCTCCTCTGAGTCCTGCTAGCTCGAATCGAGCATTTAATTACCGCCATACCTCTGTTGGCGTCACCCGCCTCGTCCTGTGCGCACGCCGCTGACCCAGTTTCTCCCCACCGCAATCCCCTACGCCTCTCGGCTGACGCGTGCGTCCTCCCATACCACTTCCGTCACACCTCTGCAAGTCTCGCCAGATTGTAGTACTACCCATGGACACCTCGCCTGCAACCTTCCATTGTTGAGCGCGCCCCCCACGCGCTGGCAGCACCTAAATCACCCTACTGCTCCCATCGCATCTCCTTGCCTTTATAGTCCATTTGCCTTCACAGAGTCAGAGCAATATTGTTCGCCATCAGTGCAAGATCTTGTTCATCCGAAACCCGAAATTCAAAAATACCACCATTTCAATCGTTTCGGTGCCGTGATTTTATTTCCAGCCTCCGTTCCATCAGTCCAAGCTCCAATAAAATCCAAACCAACCCAATTTGGTTTGTATTGCATTTTACTCCTTTTTATTTTATTTAGTTTTCTAGCTTCATTAATTTCGAGCACAGACCTTATGTTATTTTATGTATTTATGTTAGCTCCTGAGTATTCTAAGGCCATCGTGCAAGGACTAGAATCAGACATTGAAGTGTACGAGATAGTATAGTTCGTAGAACAGCAATACAAGTTACAAGTTTTTGATCATATTGAATCCCATGGAATTTAAATTATTTAATTACAGTATTTATATTATTGTTATTTATGCAATTTTATTTAATTAAAATAAATGGTTAGAATGACATGTAAATTAGCTATGTCCTACCATTGAAAAATACCCTATTTAATTTCAGGCCAAATTCACCTTGACAACCTTAGCAATATTTAATTATTGTATAAATAATTGTAGATTGTCTCACTCAAAATTTTATACTACTAAGTGACTTGGAATTTGGCCAGCAGAATTATTTAAATGGTTCTAGGGTAAGGGTGACTCGTTAAAAGCCATTAGATACTTGGAGTTCACGACCTTACCTTAGGGTGGAGACTTGAGCAGTTGGGTGGCAGTGCCGTCGAGCACTGGGGATCTAAGTGTGGTTGGTAGCTTCAAAGTGAAAAGTAAGGATTGAAACCTTATGCTGAGTAAATGACGTAGTAATCGCTCAACCACAAGTATTGACTTGTCAATCCTGATTTAGTAGCTGCTCAACTCAATTGAATATCTATAGGGGGCAGGAGTATAGATGAAGGGGCATTGGTATGGGAGCGGTGTAACCATACCTAACAATGGTAGGGACCACTCAGGGTGGGTGGAAGTGTTTATGCCTGGTCAGTAGATACCCGGGTCTGAGTGGGGATCTACCAGGTAGAGGCTATATAAAGAATTGAGCAATGAAAAGCATTGTTTTCTCAACTCAGTCTCATGCTAGCTGGAGCGTGTCTATAGCTTGACATTGAGAGTTTGAGAAATCTTATGGGTAAAGCTAGGCAACTCTGTAGAGTGAAATAAATAGTATTCGAATACACCGTGCTTCCATTAAATGAAGCTGTGCTTATTGAGTGATTCCAACAGTATGTCATAAGTAGATTTTTTTATATTTTAATATGAGTAAGATGAGTAATCAACTATTGAAAACCCCCCTTTATCATAAGGAGTTATTGTTTTATGGTTTCATGTTTAAAAATGATTACAAATAAAAGTACATCCACTCTCATTAATAGAACCAATATATTTCCTTCTATTGAATATCCTTGCAAGTATATAAATTAGGATTTACCCTTGTGATTTGCTGAGTACGGTTGTACCCATTACTTGCTAAATACCAAACAGAAGATCAATGTGACAACAATGAACAAGATGTTGATGAAGTTTATAAAGAACCCTACTACGTTGACGACGAATGGTTTTAGGTTTTAGCCGCGCTTAAGCTTGCTTGTGGAGTCTTTCTTTTGTAATGTAAGATAACTTTGGGCTTGCATGCCCATTATGTCAAAACTTGGTTGTTAAACTATACTTCTGTAATAAAGTTTGGCTTTTTGTTGTGAGCACGTATTGTTGTGATGTTAACTCGATCATGTATAGTACTCTACAACTGAACAGTCCTGAGTAGTTGCGAGGATTACAAGCGTCTCCAGAAATGAGGGCGTTATAGTCTCTATCTATGCACCATAACTGTACCTCTTGAGAGCTACCCCATATCACCCTCTCAGCTAACTGTGTTGAGAACTTTTCAATTGTATACCCATAAGGATCGACAACCCATCCAAGATCCTAATGCTCACAACATAGGGACCAACTACAACTGGTAATCTAAACGCTCTTTCTGGATCAATCCTACTCAAATGGAAAAAAAAAGGAATTTCGCGTTAGGGGTGGTGCTAATTCGTTCGTCCACGCAATTAATCCCAAATCAAGATAGAAAGGACAACAAAGATAGGGTGGGAGCAACTAACCCGATAGGGATGGACTTCGGATCCATGACACGCTCCTCGGGAAGCTGTGACGCTGCAACTGCCGCTGGAGTTGAAGGTGAACACGAAGTCGCCTCCGATCTGGATTCGAATGGGGAGCTCCGCTGCTGGAGTTGGGGATGAACGCAGAGTTGCCTCTGGTCTGGATTTGAATGGGGAGCTCCGCCGCTGTGGCCACCGCCGGAGTTGGGGGCGAACGTGGAATCACCTCCAGTCTGCATTGGAATGGGAACAAAACCCTTCAATCCCTAGCTATGGACTGGAATGGAGAGCGACCAGACCCGATCGGACTTGTGGACATAGCAGCTGGCCGCAGGGGTAAAAGGGTCGTTTTAAGTGTGCTAAAATAGGAGAAATGCCAGGAAAATGCAAAATTGGCAACATATGAATTGCGTTTTGTGTAGTGACAAGTCCTTTGTTGTAATCTACATAGTGGCAAACTCCAAGACGCTATTCTATAGAGTAGCATGTCCTGAAATTTTCCATTAATTAATGGTCATCGAACCTGACCGGGAAGTCCTTCAATTTTCACCTATAACAAACTCTTGTTTCTTAAGAACAAGAGTTATTTCCATGCAATTGAATGACATGACATAAACACATTTTTTTGCAAGGGATCTTCTGATAATGCCTTGCCCCCGGCATGAACATTTTCAGTCAGCGCATGCAGTTCTCAAGTTGCTGTCGACCTAACAAGGCGTCCAAAACGAATCGAAGGCAGATTCACCAGAGAGGAAGATGGAGGAATTCCATCACCCTAGTCTGAACTTCTCTAGGTTTTTTATAGACGAACAAATTACCCTTCAGTAACAAATGCTATTAAACTAAAATAATTTACTGGTAACTACTAATTTAAACCACTAGTAACTGCTAATTCAAACTAAACAATGGTAATTAAATAGTCTTATGACCAGTTAAAGAGAGAAAGAAACACGATTTAGCAAAATATGTGAATTCGGTTCCTAGCAAAACTGCATCATAACAAGGCACAGTCATGAGTCACGTCATAAGTCACACGATTTTCATATAAAAATATACGAATACACGTGCGCGTGTGTTTAACCAAAGCCCTTCTCATGCAACCTTATGTCATGTGTCATAATTTTTATATGGTGGCAAAGACTTTATCTTATATATTTCTCTTCTCTTGCTTACCGAGCAATATGAGACTAAACCATGTCATGCTTTGAAATTTAGGAACTAATGAGCCTTTATATGATGCGTCCAATTCTAACCGTTTCTCTGCCAACGCAACTGCGACATGACTGAACCACCAATCAGTCTGGATGTATTGAAGCTATATACGGCGAGGAAGAAAGGAACACCTGCCAATCGAAGCATATCTTTGGCCTCAATTAGCACAACCTTCCGCTTTCAAGCCACCTTTGTTTTTGCCTGAAGCATCAAGGGTATAATGGTTTGCACAAAGCTGGTCAAGCAGCAACAGTTGCAGGGAAGGCGATCGAACCCGTTCTATCATCAGGGCCCCATCCATGGCCGCAACCACACCACTGTAACCCTGTCCCCCCCTGCTGTGATGAGCGCTCCCTGTCCTGGTAATCCGAAGAGACCAAAGCCCCCTGCTGTGATGAGCGCTCCCTGTCCTGGTAATCCGAAGAGACCAAAGCTACTGACCACTGCTGCAGATGACTTTCTTGCAGCTGCCCTGTCTCTACATGCATGGAGAGTTGCACAGTAGCAATACTTGTGTTGGCCATGGACGGCGACGATGACGGCGTGATATCTTGGTGGGCCGGGGACGGTGGTGGCGGCAATGCGACCACGTTCGGGAGTCCGATGTTGGCGTCGTCCTAGGATTCCTCACCCGCTCTCTGTGTGGCTCGCGCGCGTGGAGGGGTCGCCGGCCAGGGCGGGCGGCATGGGGCCTGATCGCCTGACGGGTGACTGACATCGATCTGATTGATTGGGAGAGAAGAATATACAAGGCCGAAAGACCAATGTCTGAGAGATTTTGCTAAAATCTCTTGGATTCTCCTTGCTCCCGCCATCCCCCAAGTTTCTCACCTAATTTTTAATTTGCTGGAACAACACACTGTGCGGTGTGTGCTGATGTTCAAAGATTCTACAGTTTCTTTCCTTCCAGATTTCCCAGACAATCAACATGAAAATTGAGCTGATGGCAGACTTTAGGTCTCCGCTGCAGTTGGAGACCATGTGTTCCCATAACTCAAGCGCGTCGTTAAATTGGGCAGATTGCTGCTGGAACCGGAATCCTGTCCAACTTGCAGTTGAACTCCATATTTTGGATCCGAACGGCTCCTGCTTCGACTTATACTACAGTAACTAACTTTAAACGGTGAGCCTTTAAAAGATAAGATCTATAAATAGATTGTAGTAGACACTGTACCAAAATCACATATAATTATTTTTGTATACGTACTGTCTCTTACAAATAACTAAAACTCAAAAACTATAGACCAAAAAATAAAACCACAAAAGTACAAGAGCACACCAAAAACCATACGCCATTGCGCATATCAGCAATGGAACAACAAATGCATAGCGGTCTCCTGGCAGACCCCACGTACGGGGCACCAGTAATTATTCGGCCACCGTCGAGCCATTAGTTTATCAGCAGTTAAGATTCTGCCCTGAACTACCAGCCAAGCAAAGAAACAAACTGTTCGTCCAAAATGGCGCTATAGCAATTTTTTTAAAATTTCGCATCCAAATTTTTTTAAATTTAACATCCGAACATATATTTTTATAAATCTAACTTCATTCGTGAACCTATCAAGCTCGGTAGATACCCACCAAGCTAGAGAAGCTCAGCAAATAACATGCCAAGCTACAGTAGCTTGACAGCACTTGCTGAGCTCACTTAGCTCGACAGGTTGTTGCCGAGCCCCAACGTGCAGCAGGCTGCTGTGCAGCTTAATTAGTGATTGCTAATCAAAGAGCTAATCGCATTACTAATTAATGCATGGTCGACTGTGCATATTTAAAGGTACATGCTGCGCAGGGCGGCTCAGCAAGTGACCAGTCGAGCTCGATAGGTTTACGGATGGGGCTAGATTTACAAAAGCAGGTGTTTGAGGTCAAATTTTAAAAAAAATGCTACAACGACGTTTTTGTGCATAGTTCCAAAGAAGCGACATCATCAGAGAGGTGGTCCATCCAGAATGACTCACCAACCCAGTGCTCATAAAGAAAACAAACGACACTTGGCGTATGTGCGTAGACTTCACCAATCTTAATAAGCCGTGCTCCAAGGACAACTATCCATTACCCCACATTGACCAACTGGTGGACGCAACGGTGGGTTGTGAGATGATGAGTTTTCTCAATGCATAGTCCGGATACCACTAAATACAGATGGCAAAGGAGGACAAGGCGAAGACAAGCTTTATAGTCCCTGGAGGGATATATTGCTTTGTCATGATGCCCTTTGGGCTAAAGAACACCAGGGCCATCTTCCCCAGGCTGGTCGCATTTGTCTTGGTGGCGTAGCTAGGACAGAATGTTGAAGCTTACGGCTATGACGTGGTCGTCGAAAGTAGGAGAGCAGCATCCCATGACGCGGGCCTTCAAGAAACCTTTGACAACCTCTAATGTGTCAGCATAAAGCTCAACCTAGAGAAGTGTGTATTTGGAGTCCACGCAGGCAAGTTGCTCGACTTCCTCATGTCTGGATGGGGAATCAAAGCAAATCCCGACAAGATTAACGCGATATTATCCATGGAGGCTTCAAAGACTGTTAGGGAGGTCCAGAAGCTCGCGGGTCGCCTAGCCACCCTCAACCATTTCCTGTCAAGGGCCATAGGGCGAGCACTCCCCCTTTTCAAAACACTTCACAGATTAGGGGATTTCCAATGAACTGATGAGCATGCACATGCCTTCAAAGACTTGAAGGAGTACCTCGCCAAGCTCCCTAGGCTCGTGTGTCCACCACCAGAGGCTCCGCTATTATTGTACTTGGCAATAGCTCTGCACGCAATCGGCACAATGCTCATACTAGAGGAAGGCTCCATGCAACGTCTGATCTACTATGACTTCTAAGCCCTGCAAGGACCAAAGCCACGGTACATCGAGCTAGAGAAGCTATCCTACATGCTCCTAATGGCTTCGTGCAAGCTTTGGTATTATTTTCTCACACATAGCATCATAGTACCGTCGTCCTTTCTACTAGGAGATGCTACATAATAAAGAAGCTATAGGATGCATCGGCAAGTCAGCGACGGATGCTACCCTAAAGATATTTCAACCCATAGGAGCATGGGGGGACTTCGATGACAAGGTCTATCAACATCACCTCTAGGGATTGCATGGCCTCCCATGCTGCCACAACATACTGGTCGTGGAGGTGATGGCCATCCCCAACCTCCGCTTGCAGATGACACTTCTCCTCGAGAGCGATGATCTATTGATGGAGGTTTCGTTGCTCCTCCGCGGCACGCTCGTTAGCCTCAGTAACAGTGGCGTTTGTAGCATCAATGGCCTTTGCGCCTAAAAGTATCTAGGCCCCTAAAAATGGTTTTGGTAATTAATGACAATATGTGAATATGGTACTAACATATTTTTAAGTGTTTGAAAGGTATAGTCCCTATGATGAACATGACAACCTGAAAATGCATGCAAAGGTCAACACGAGGATCAAGATGGTTCAAGACAAATGTATAAATAGTCTAGGATATTTTGTCGGTCTTAGGGAAAAGGATGGAAGACTGTATTATAGGTTAAATACTGTACTATTAATAGGGATCATGGCTAGTAGCTTGACAGCATGTTCTTGTGCTATTTGAATCAATTTAGGATCATGCACGCACTTAAAATTAAAATTGACAGCTATCCGTGCATTTCTAAAAATATCGATAACACCGGAATTTCAACGACGAAACTACCGCTGAGCGGTATGACCACAACTCCTGAGCGGTACTACCGGAACTCAGAAGTACCAAAACGTTAGTGGTATATTTTTTCTAGAGAGCAGCCTTGGAAGCACATTTGTTTCTCTGAAAAACAGTAGTACCGGAGTTTTAATGGCAGAACTACTGTAGAGTTGTATGACCGCAGCTCTTGAGCGGTACTACCGGAACCTGGAAGTTCCAAAAATCCAGGCGGTATGTTTTTTCCAAAGAGGACCAAGTTTTGGTCTTCGAAACAAACGAAAGTATCACGCCAGAAATCAGAACTATCGAAGATAGGAACTACCGCGATTACAATGGCGGTAGTACCGCGCCGGCTTTCAACTAGTTTGACGATGAACAGAACCTGCTGTGGAGAGCATGCAAGACAAAAGCAAGGAGAAGAAACAAGGAAATAGTTGTACAAATGGGACATCGTGTCATCTAATACTTGCCTAGTGGGCGTGAGGATTGAAGAGGCATGCCCGCCCTATAACTGACGTGGCGCATCGCGTCCCACGCCCAGAAGATTAACCACTGCCACACATCCACTCCCCTTGGCAGCCACACGCATGATCATGCTCACCTCCTTTTTGGCGGGAAAATTTGGTGTACTGCGATTCAATGGGTCGAAGGGATGGAGGGGACCAAGTAACGTCGGACGTGATCTTGGCCTACAGAAATCGAGACCCTTCAATCATGAGAGGCTACTGTTGGGGGAGTGATCCCCACATTGGCCCAATCAACCTATTACTTCAGGAGGCCCAATAGTAGGAAGACCACAACGGAAAATACGGTATTACTCATACAATTATAGATTTAGATAGATGTATTTATGTAACAAGTCACTTCGTGGCTATTAATATATGCCTTAGGATGTCATAGGAGACAGAACTCTCTTTTTTAGATAAATCTAGATGGTATAGATTTCTATCTCTGTTTTTATGGTTTTGAAAAGCTCCAGATAGTCTCTTTGTGATTTCTCTGTATCTTTTTTGTTCACTATTTGATTTATAATCATAACGATGATATTTATATAACACGATCAAATATTCGTCAGTTTCGTGCAATCTCAGGTCGGTCATAGGGGGCAGAGCAACTTCCGATACATTGGTTTTGGGTGCTCTGCGGACGTGGTTGGAAATGCGTGGACAGAGGATGTGCCAAAAATGTGTGTGGCGCTTGATGCTGTCCCCGCGGCCGGGATATTTCTCTTTTTTTTTTCATCCTTGCTATAATCCTATTCTTTACGGTTTTAAAAAACGATTTTAATTTTTACTATAATAGCTAACTTTCAAATAGAGTATTTTCTTAAGACGGGTTCTACAAGTTAATTATAGTACACGTTAAAAGCCTAACATCTGTATCAACCAAAATCACAAACGAGTATCTCTCTCTGTATAATCTCTGTCACAAACAGCTAAAATTCAAAAATTTCAGCTAAAAACCATAAACCGCAGCCATATCAAACAGGCCCTATGACAGCGGCAAACAGGTTGATGGCTCATGTCTATAACCGGTTTCTAGTTCTAATATAAATATTTATATAAATAAAATAAATATTGATAAGTTGATAATTTTTTTTGAAAAAACTGTCATAATAAATTATTTTAAAAATATGGCAAAAAAGATGTTCTATTTATCTTTTTAGAAAAAATTATAAACTATGAGCTAAACAAAATACCAAGCTAGGGTCAAGTCTACTGTGCGTATTTGGTCTCGTCGACTGCTTATCCATGTAGAAGAACTGTAGAAGATACTGCACGCAGTTACATCTGTGGGGCCTTCGATCAAGAAGGATCGTGATTTGTACGCCACGGCGACCCTGTGCGTTTTTCCTTTTCTCCAGATGTACCGTATTCAGAAGATAGAAGCTTCGTATAGTGCTTGGCATGGCCATGTATACATGACGTTTACGTTGGAACTAATCTTATTATGTTATTATTACTGGTTATATATATCAAGTATTTGATGTGTTCGAATACTGTATGGTCGTATCGAATACTCGTGTATTGGGTACTGTGTGGTCGTACTAGTGTGTTGAGTACTGCGTTGTCGTAGTAGTAAGTCGAACTACGCAGTGGTCGTAGTCGTAAGTCGAGTTGCGCAATGGTCGTAGTCGTAAATCGAATTGCGTAGTGATCGTAGTCGTAAGTCGATCCAGTCGGTACTTGGAGGAGTACTATAGCAGCAATTGTGCTACAGTGGTCGTAGCATAGTAGTCGTGCTATAGTAGCCGTTGCACAATAGTCGTAGAAGTCGCAGTCGTAAGTCGAGTTGCATTGTGGTCGATGGTCGGTACTCGTATGCTACAATATTTCGGTTATGCTTGAAGATCGGTAGTACCGTCTATGTGAGCGGTACTATCGGAGATGCTAATCGACAAGCCGTGGTCAGTGAAACGGTCAAAGGCACCGTGGTCGAAAATATGGTCGACAAGCCATGGTCGGTGAAGCGGTCGAAGGCACCGTGGTCGAATACACTATGGTCGAAGCAGCCGTGGTCATGAGGCATGGTCGAGAAGGACTCGAGGGAGAATAGCCATGGTTGAAGGACTCGTCAATGGATCCGAAGCAGAACCTGAAGGATTGTGTGCAGTCGTAGATCAGGCCAGATAGCAGTTAGTCTGCATGTAACTGGTCGTGTCCACTAAACTGAGTGTGATGATTAGTGGAGCAAGTCACACGGGTAGTAGGGAGAGTGCGAGTCATGGAGATCGTGGCCGTAAAAGTCAGGTAGTTTTAGCCTGTACATTTGTAATCATAGTCTATAAATAGATGAGAAAATAGAAAAGCGGTAGCGGATTGACGCAACGCAAATCTCTAGTGTCCTTGAGTTGAGCAGATGTGTTCGTGTGACTTTCAACCACCGTGTGTATGTGTTTTGTTCCGTCCCTGGGCCAGCAATTGGTATCAGAGCTTGGTGTTCTTCGTGTGTTGAAGAAGCCGAGGAAGACTTTCGTGTGTCGAAGGAGAAGAAGGCCTAGAGTTTCCCGTTTGTCGGAGAAGAAGACTCAGTGATTCTCGTGAGTCAACAAGATGCCTAGAGAAGGAAGGAGTGTGTCTCCGTCAGTAGTTCGCGACCTGCTATAAGGTGATTCGTCTGCCTCCAACTCGTAGGTGGACGTGAAGAGGGAGGGCGCGGTGACATTAGCGTACCCGCAGCTTACCCAGACAAACTACACCATCTAGGCGATGAAGATGCGGGTGGCGCTTCAGGCTCAAAACGTGCGGTAAGAAATCGAACCTAGTGCCATCGAGTACCAGAAGGATCGGATGTCACTGTATGCCATCTACCAGTCAGTGTATTCCCTCACTGGGAAGGACACGACCAGGTCGGCATGGGAGGCGATCAAGATGGTGCGTAAAACAGTAGCAGATTAACAATAGCGGATTAACGTAGCGTAAATTTCTAGTGTTTCTTGAGTTGAGTAAAAAATATTCGTGTGAGTTTCGATTATCATATACATACATAATCTCCTTATTATACCCGGGGGGATTCCCGGCTTGTGAGCGTGGCCACGTCACATTTTTTGCAAAAAAACCCATGTGTTTTGTGAAATTACGTAAAGGTCCCTACTTCTCGCAAAAAGGTCCCTGGTAGGTTTTTTTGCGAAAACCCCCTCGGCTTCACCCGAATTGCGTATTCTTTATCGGATAGCGCCCCGCGGTTTTCCAAAATTACGTACGGGTCCTCGTTTAGTTACGTATAGGTCCTTATAGGTCCTCGGTTTTTTTTGCGAAAAAGACCTTTATTTTTCTCAAAATTACGTGCATGTCCTCGATTTTTTTTAAGAAACTCATCGCGAATTATCGTCTCTTTTACTTCGGTCCACACGGTAGCTAGCGCGGCGTGCGCCGTACTTACGCAGCTAGTCTGATTCTGTCCCTGGACCAATAGTTTATGGAAAATTTAATCATTTGCCACTCTTATGAGTAGAGTGGCAACAGATTTGCCACACTGGCCCGTTGTCAGTGACTCAGGCGGACCCACATGTAAGTGACAGAGTTAATTGACCAATCTTAAGAGTGGTAAAAAATTGAAATCCCCGTAGTTTATAGCCTACGCTTCTTTATCAAATTGCATCGCTCCTTTTATGCAACCCGACACATCTTCTCTTTGTACACATGCATCACAGCACCTTTAGGATATCCAGAGTGCTTGGATAGGTGGGATTCGAATCTCTTCGGATTGCGCGCATCCATCACAGCACCTTTAGGATATCCAGAGTGTTTGCATAGGTGGAATTACTGTGATTTTAGTTCCACGCTCTTTTAGGCTTTAGGTTTTATAGTTTTTGATTTATGTTATAGTAACTAAGTTTTAAATAGAGTGTCTTTTTAATATAGAATCTATAAATTAATTATAATAGATACTATCTTTTTACCTATATCAGTTAAAATCGTATACGATTATCTTTCTATCCATACTCTCTCATGTGAATAAACATAATTCAAAAATTTAAGCAAAAAATCATAAACCACAGCTCAAAAGAACCCACCTAAGCTTGACAATCTAAAGCGAAGGTCTATTCGTATTGGCTTTGGTTTCACTTCTGCTTAGAAAAGCTAAAGCCAATATGAACGTCCCGGCTTCTATAAGCCGCTTCTATCAGCCACTCTATACATCAGTCACTACTTTACGTTTTTACATGTTATAATATATTTTTTATTTTATTATGTCATAATTCCGTAAGTCGCACGATAATTCGAATATTATAGTACCTTTTGTTGTATCTTTTTTTACATAATACATTCAGTAAAAAATTAAAAGTTAATACAAATACTCTAGTTTGTATCCGCCAAAATTAAAAATCATCAACTAAAATTAATACAAACGGTCCGATGGTCCAGTCGAACCACACCTATGCAACAGTCCCCAGTCTGGTGGTTTGATGAGAGAGGTTGCTCCATGTATTCTCAAGCTACTGCAAGAGATTTCTCTCCTGGTCTCCCCAAACAATCACTCCGTCTGCATGCAGTCTCTGCCCTCTGCAAGCCTTCACTCCACGTCATGGCCGCGTGGATGCCCTTAGCCCTTCATAAATGGTACTGTGCGCACATACACAATCCATTTTGGACCAAACACTCCTTCGGCCAGCAGTCCAGAGGGCGGAGAGACTCACTGACAGGTGGGACCCAACCTATCAGCGGTGTCCACCTTGGCTATGACACGTGTCACCCGACGTCTCGCTTCCTTGTACCCGACACCGACAGCCAAGGACCACCCGAGCCCTGAGAGCAAGTGAAAAAACTTTTCGCACCGAGGGGCCACACCCCTCGGCCCCACCCTCCCCGGCGACCAATCGCTGCCCACCCGCACACGGGCACGGGTGCACTCGCGCCCCGGGCCCTCGGGCCCACCCCCACCTGGGTCGCAATAACGACCCCTCCACAGATCCAACGGCGAGGAGCCCTCCACGTCGGCCAGATACCCCTCCGGCCAATCAAAACACAACAGCGCGCGCTCAAAACCACCCAGTTTCACCACACCGCCTCTCGCCCCATCTAAAACCGCCCCCAACCCCACCCCTCCTCTTCTCCGAGCACCACCGCACCACTCTCTTCCTCCACTCGTTGCCGTCGCCATTGCAGCTAGGCGGGAGGCGCCGCCGCCTCGAGCACGCACGCGAGTCGGAGGGTGCCACGAGGTGGGGCAGGAGGGGGGCGCGCGGAGATGGGGCGCGGGCCGGTGCAGTTGCGGCGGATCGAGAACAAGATAAACCGGCAGGTGACCTTCTCCAAGCGGCGGAACGGGCTGCTCAAGAAGGCGCGCGAGATCTCCGTGCTCTGCGACGCCGAGGTCGCGCTCATCGTCTTCTCCACCAAGGGCAAGCTCTACGAGTACTCCAGCCAAGCCAGGTTCGCACGCACGGCGCCTTCCTCGATCCCTTCGCCTTCCCGCTGCTGCCTATCAGCTCTATTTTGGGTTTGGGGAACCGGATGGTTGATTTGGGATGGCTTTGGTTCGTCTATTAGCTGTTCCTTTCGATCCTTCAGGCCGGGAATTGAGCTGCGGGATGCGTTGCTGGATGCATGTGCGGTTTATTATTTCGTGCTATACTGTGTAGTTTCTGCTTGCATGGGTGATCTGAGCTCGCCTTGTTTCGATCGTGGAACCGCTTGCTGCTTAGCTCCTACTTGATTGCTAGAGTTAGCAGTTCGGTATTGCCTGGGCTATTACTCAACGACGATGATGTGTATTGAATTATGAGTCGAAGTAGTACTGGTGGTTAGCACATGTACGGTTAGTTTTAAGGTGATTTGTTAATTTAGCATGTGAAGTCTCAGCTTAGCGGCTAGTGGAGCAAGTATTCAGGATTTCATGCCTTAATTCGTACGTACGGGCGAAAAGAAAGATCATTTGTAGAAGAGATATATGGACCTGTGGATGGATGGAACTTGATTAGTGTTGTCTATAGCTAGGTTTTTATCATATGGTTATACTCTTCCGTACGAAATAGGAGTATCGCAGCATGTATTGTGTGATTGTTAGCCGACGTATTTCTTAGTAAATAAAATGCATAGCGGAAAGCTATTAATCGCTATTGGGTTACCAGTCATTTCTTTTTTGTTTCCTTTGTTCCTTCTCAATATGCAGCGGTGGTAGTTTTAATTCAGATGACATTTCTTATCCCTAAATTAAATAAAGCAATAAGAAGAATTTGTCCAGCGTCTTTATTTTTTAAGAAATGGAGTAAAATCTGTCATGTAATTAATGGTAGTGAGAAGGATTAATCCGTCATCTTATTCTTTTAGATGGAGTTGAGTTTGTCATGTAATTAATGGTTGATGTTTCACCATCAGTTCATATGGGAAATAATGTAGAAATAACTGCTCGCCTCCTGTTGAAGCAATTTAGTATCAAAGCCTCCACGATCTGGAGAAATGGTATTATTGTCATTATTTTTGGAAATTTCAGAATCACTATTTCTCTCTAGCCTCTACATGCATGATCCCCTCTGTGCATTTATGTGTCATATATTAGGAGGTTGTTCTATAATAAATTGTTTGTATCGATTCTAAGTGATATAACTACAAGGAAACCTATTTATTTCAACGAAATAAATTGTTGCATTAAGCCCAAAATCGTTGTAATATGTACATGCTGGTGTTGCAACGAAATTAAATTCGTTACCAACCGTTGCAATAAACCCCGTGGCAATAACACATTGCAACAAAATTTAAATCATGGCAACAAATTATGATATTGCAACGATTTTGTTGTTGCAATAGTGTTTTATCAGCACGACCTTACAATGTTGCAATAAGTACATATTGCAAAGATTTAAATTTCGTGGTAATATCCTATTGCAACGAGCCATTTTTCGTTGTAATAGCCTATTGCAACAATCACTTTTTTGGTGGCAATAGCCTATTGCAACGCATCGGATTTTGTGGAAATAACTTAATACAACATATTAGATTTCATGGCAATAACCTATTGCCACAAATTAACTTTTGCATTGCCATACGCATATGGGCCTATTTCACATTAAAGCCCCATTATCATTTCATACTCAATCGTAGGCAAATGAATGACAACAGCTATAGACGTTCTTATCATACAATTAACCAATAGTAGACATAATTCAGGAGCACAAATATCCAAGTATGCATGCAAGTTTTGTAAACAGTGAAAACAAATTTCCATAGGTTCTAGGAACAAACATCCATTGATTCATATGACTAGAAGTAAAAATTTTGACTGGGATTTCTTCATGACGAGGGTACTTTCTAAATTGGCAAAAGAACTTTAATCCTTTTGATCTCCACTTCCTTAATAGAAGACCATCCTACAAGGCAAGAATAAGATTCCAATTTGTAGCGAATTGAAATGCCAATGAATAAGAAGTGCATATGAAAATACCTTTTACTCCCAGGTGTAATTACACCCACCTCTAATATACCACCTAAACAAACATGAAATACTCCTTTATCACTTTAGATATACTCGTATACTAATTATAAGATACTTCAATGTGAACCAACGAAAAAATTGTAAAGGAGTTCATAGTTTTTAGCGTATTTTGTAAATACCATCATATACGTACATAAAAGGAGTATGTTAAAAAATGTATATACCACATCGATGGTCTTAAATACTTGTATACTACACATACATATCCTCCATTACGTGAGATACTCGCTACGTTGTGAGATAGACATAGAGTGTAATTACACCCCAGGAGTAGAAAAAAGACATATATATGTTGAAAGGGGATGAAATGCTAGGGGTTAAAAGGAATTTGAAAAGTTTGTAGTCAATTGATTTCCTTTTAATCGGTGAAGGGGTTAAGGGGATGCGGTCGAGGGAGTTGTGGACGCAGAAGAGGTCGCCGGAGATGGGGGAAGGTGGAGGCGGCGGTCCTTGGAGTCGTTGCCGGTGTCGATGCTGTAGAAGCAGAATGGGGTCGCCGGCGTTGACGAGGAGGTAGACCGGTGCAACAGAGGCTCAACCTGGGCTGGTGCTCCGCAGGAACTTGCCAGTGTCAGGGTCATCGTTGATGTTACGCGGCAGAGTAGTATAGTTGGTGGATTTGGTGAGTTGGTGGATCTGGGAGGAGGTGGTGAAGGGTGGAACCAGGGTTCAAAATCCGTGATTCTGCTTTTACCTATGGAGACCGTGTAATCAAAAACCTACGGTATAAATTTTTTATTTTTGAATTTTGGCCAGTTTTTTTTGTTTTTTCGGTTATCAGTCGGTTTTTCCGGTTACTGGTTTCAAAACATCTCAAAATTCAAATTTTGATTTTTAAATTATGACCGCTTTTCCAGAACCCAGGTCAGAATCACTGAAACATTCATATACGGCCACGATCGGGATTCTTCCTGCCCGCTTTTGGAACCTTGGGTGGAACTAATGGTGGATGGCAATGACGGATCTAGTGGAGAGGCATCGAGTTGGGGATGGCAAGATGGGTGGTGGTGAAGGGCCATACGCGGCTGGCGTTGGAGAAGAAGAGTAGAGAGGAGAGGACCGGGGGGCGGGGGTGGGAAGAGAAGGGAAAAAAGGCCAGGCTCAAGGAAATCAATTGGCAGCGTTTGGATTAAAAGGAATTTGAAAACTTTGGAAATTTGAGATGCAGTTTATGTTGGAAACAAAATATGTGTTTTGGTGGGAAAATGGAAAGTACTTCGAGTTATCATAGCTGTTAACTTTATTCCAGAAGAAAAAGCACACATCGTAAATAAACTGAGAGAACACAGAAGAATTTCTGTATTTCTTTATTTTTTTACTTGCTCTCTTTTTTTCTTGCTTTTCTTCTTTCTTGCAAAACTAGCTACAAGCCTCCTCAATATATAGGCTAATAATCTTCTACTAGCATACGTATTCGGACTTCAAGTTGAACACAGCTTCAACTTGAGTTACACACGAAGACGAACTCTACCACGTCTTGAACTTTAAGTTAAAATTATTTCTAACAATAGCTATGTATATTCATTGCAATAGAATGTAAAAAATGCAACGATATAAAATCATGGTAATATTAAATCATTGATGCGGTGATATCTTTTTTCGTTGCAACATAAATGATATATTGCAACGAAAATAAAAAAATATTACATCAACTAAAAATCGTGGTAATATGATATACTTATCGCCACGAAAAAATAATTACTAAATATTGCAGTAAGTTACATTTCGTTGCAATTTTTCCATTGTAATAGATAGGAATCCATGTAGTGTGTCTGATACGTGGCCAACACGTAACAATGGCGTGTTGGTGTCGTATCCATGTCGGACACGGTGTCCGACAATTATACAACAACAAACCCATGTGTCGGTGCTACATAGTCCATATATTGCCACACTTACCAAGCTACTATAGTAAGCAATTGCTTAAACATCACCATTTTATTCAAGCGTAAAAGTTGATGTTAATTAGCTAATTGTATGACTAAGAATATGCATTTTCAATAGTTTCAGTCACTGGACATGGTTTTTGTACGAATTTGTGCATCACGGATATTGAAAGTTTGAAAAATCATATCTGAATATTTGTTTGGGTATATTCTAATATGATATCTCAATTGTCTTTGCTGTATGCATGACATCGTTATGTGGCATTTCTTCAGTAATATGGATGGGATTCTTGATCGTTACCAACGTTACTCATTTGAAGAAAGAGCTGTACTGGATCCAAATATTGGAGACCAGGTAAATAACATTAGTCGTTGGAAAACTATCTGCGCCCATACAGTTAAGAGCTTAGTTTCGTCCAGCTAAACTAAATGATTATCTGTACTTGATATTCTTTTTCTCCTAGGCAAATTGGGGAGATGAATATGGAAGGTTAAAGACCAAACTCGATGCACTGCAGAAGAGTCAAAGGTATTGTAGACTTTCATAACATCCTCATTCTGGTCATATGATGAGTGCTAACCGGTGTTTTGGTGTATTTCAACTCAAGGCAACTCGTAGGTGAACAATTGGACGCGCTGACCATAAAAGAACTCCAACAATTGGAACAGCAACTTGACAGTTCTTTGAAGCACATAAGATCAAGAAAGGTGAACAAGTTGTGTTGATTGTGTGCTGTTGATGCTTAGAGCTAGTTTTCTTCATTTACCAATGTCTAACTCAAATCTTATATAAAAGCATTGTCTTTTTACAGAAGCAGCTTCTGTTTGAGTCGATATCTGAGCTTCAGAAGAAGGTAGGTTACCCTCATTAAGATTCCTTTGTGGTTTGCATACTGCTTGTGTACAAGGACCGCCAAGGAATATTGTTGATATTGATGAATAAGTCTTTGTACTGCGTGCTTTAGCATCTAGACAGCATCTGCTTTAGACAGCATCTGCTTTAGCATCCTTGACTAGCATCTAGGACAGCATCAAGGACAGCATCGCTTTAGCATCCTTGACTAGCATCTAGGACAAAGATCTAGGACAGCATCTCGCTTTAGCATCTAGGACAACATCTTGGCATATGCTTGGTCGGTTGGCGACCTATAATATGTATCCCCAACCCCTCGGGTTGGTAAGGCATTGTGTGAGAAATAGAAAAAATTGCCCCATCTCCAAGTGTCTTCCTCTCCATGAGAGTAAGGATCTTGCTATCACCAACAAAGAAGAGTCCAATGAGTAACAAGTGGTATCGAGCCATACTATCCTCAGTAGCTGAGCATCTCCTCGCCATCTCCTTCTCCTCCTCATGGCGGCCCACCCAGGCAGAGCAGAAGCTCCCGGCCGCCCCGCCACTCCTCTCCGGAGACGGGCGGCAACTCGTCGAAGCGACCTCTCTCACGCAATGCCCCGAAGAGCGCGCCATGTCCGCAGGCGATCTCGGCCTTCGGTCGCCTCGAGCATCGCGGCGTCGTGAGACGGCCGAGCTTCATGCAGCGCAGCAGCAGCGAGCAAGCGGCGAGAGCCGCCGCGGCGCGAAAAGCGTCAAGGTCGGCAATGGCGGGCGCGGCGGCAAGCGGAGAGGAGGCGGCGGCGGCGGCGGCAGATGCACAGGCGGCAGCGGAGGTCAAGGTTCTCATGGCGGCTCCAGCAGCCCATCTCTGCGATGACAATACCGACGCAGACTTGAGCGGTGGAGGAGGAGGCGGCATGGCGAAGCGGCGCGATGGGCGGGCCGCGCCACGCCAGCCGCGGCGGCGGCCAGCAGCGCGCGGCGGCGGCGCTCTGGAGGAGGCACGCGGCGGCGGCATACGGTCGACGGAGAGCGCGGCCTTCACAGCGACGCGCTCTCTCCCTGCCGCATCGTGGTCACCACGAGTACCAGTCGTCGTCGAGGACGTCGGCCCGGCGGCGGGCGGCCTACCTCACCAAGACCAACTACGCCGAGCGGGTCGCGGTGATGAGGTGAGGCTCCAGTGCGGCATATATGGGATGCGGTCCCAGACGGCGACGCCGACTACGACCAGATCGACGGCGCCGGATGCTCTCATCGCCGCAGCCCCGCCCGAGATGCGCTTCGCTACCAACAAGCGGATCGCCAAAGAGGCTTAGGACGCCATCGCCGCGAAGACGATCGGCAGCCGACCGCGCGCCGCAAGTCTACACCGCAGCACTTCGCATGGGTGGGAGCACCGCCTTCAAGCGGTGAGGACGTGATGACTTTGCTCTCCGCCTCAACACTCGCTGCGTGCCGCGCGCGGGGCGACGACACCTACGGCGAGGAGAGAGCGTGGAAAAGCTCTTCCGCCGCGTCCCCGAAAGTACAAGCGGATGGCTCGCCGATCGAGTCTCTGCTGACCTCTCCACGATGACGATCGAGGAGGCGATGGGTCGCCTCAAGGTCGTTGACAACGAGGAGCCACAGCGCCTCGGGACCCGTCACCATTGGCGGAAGCTCCTCCTCGCTCGGGAGCGGTGGGTCACTGCCAAGGTGACGGGAAGAAGGGAGCCTTCTTCCACGACAGCGGCCGCAGCGTGGCATCGCGCAAGAAGCCGCGCAAAGACGCCTGTGCGGGCGAGGGGACGTCTTAGGGTGATGACCGTGGGCGCCAGTGGCCCACCGGCAAGCAAAAGCCAAGACGAGACGACTCTTGCCACAATCTGCGGCAAGCTTGGTCATTGGGCCAAGGTGTCGATACCACGACGCGGCCAGCCCACGTCGCGCGGTGGAGGAGGCGGCCGGCTCGCTCATTGCTCATGCGAGCAACGAACTACCTCCAGCGGCACCGGCCGCAGTGGCTCTCCTCCACCTTGACGAGCCAAAAGCACACGCCCTCCTCGGCTACGGCTCCAACAACAACAAGGACCGGCGTCTACTACATCCCCGATCTGCGGAACTCCATCATCGCCTTGGGACGGTGGATGAGAACGGCTCATGGTCGAGATCGAGCACGGTGTTGCGGTTTGGGATCTTCGCCGCCTTCTTGCCAAGGTAACCGAGGCGAAAATCGACTCTACATTCTTCACATGCAGTGGCACAACCCTCTGTCTCGCCGCTCGTCGGGACGACGAGGCGTGGCGATGGCACGAGCGCTGGGCACCTTTCACTGAGGCCACAGGCGGCTCGGTGCCACGCGAAATGGTGCGAGGCTGCCGTGCCTTGACCATGTGGGCGATTCTGCGGCGTCTGCGTGTTGACGAAGAGACGACTCCCTTTCCCAATGGGCGAAGTTTCCGAGCCAAGGAGAGGCTCGAGCTCGTGCACGGGACTTGTGTGGCCCGTGACACCGCCACACCGGAGACGACGCTACTTCCTGCCGCTCGTCGACGACCTCTCCCGCTACATGGGTGATGGTCCCGGCGGCAAGGAGAGGCTGCGGGCGCCATCGAGCGCACGCAGTCGCCGCGGAGGCGAGCGCGGCGCAAGCTGCGCGTCTTCGCCGCAGACAACAGCGGCGAATTCACGGCGGCCGAATTCGCGTCGTCTTCGATGAGGGCATTCAGCGCCACTACTCCGCTACCGTCTGGCAGCGGCGAGCGGCGTCGTCGAGCAGCGCAACGAGCGGTTGTGGGATGGCTCGGCCCTCCTCCAGCGAGGGGATGCCTACTGCTTCGGGAGAGGCGGTGGTGACGGCCGTCTACATCCTCAACCGCCGCCTACCAGGCGCTCGACCAGGGGCCGACGAGGCTTGGCATGGGCGCAGCCGGCGGTCTCCCACTTGCGGGTCTTGGCTCCCTCGCGTTCTCCAAGGAGCTTGGCCACACCCAGAAGCTCGACGGCGTGAGCACTCGGGTGTTCATCGGCTACGCGGAGGCTCGAAGGCTCACCGCATCCTCGACCCTGTCACACAACGCGTCCGCATCTCGCGTGACGTTGTGTTCGACGGCGGGGCGGGCGTGGGACAAGGCGGTGGGCGGCGGTTCGACTTCGACTCGTGGACTTTGTTGTCGACTCACGCCCACTTCGAGAGCCGGGAGCTAGTAGCTCGTCTTCACCGAGCTCGTCCACCTCGACACCTTGCTCGCCACCGCCTCCGGCGAGTGCTCCACCACCTTCGCACGGCCACGCCCACTCTTCACCACCGCCCACTCCACGCCTCCCGCACCGGCCACCACTCTCCCCGCACCGCCGGCCACACCACCGGATCGGCCCCAACAACCGGTCCATGACGAGCGGCGCATGGTGGAGTTCGCATCTCATTGTCTCACGACGAGGACCGCGATCGACGCCTACCATGGCGGCGAGCCTCTGCCACTGCATCGTGGGCGACCTCCTGGCGGCGGCCGGTCCACAGGCTGGCGCAGCGCGACTTCAAGCGGGCCGCACCTCACAGATTTACGGCGAGCCTCGTTCCTTCGCCGAGGCGGAGAGAGACGCATGGTGTGCCGCGATGCGAGAGGAGATGGACGCGTCGAGCGAAACAAGACGTGGGGTCGGCGGATCTTCCCGCCGGGCACCGCGATCACCCTTAAGTGGGTGTTCAAGGCGAAGCGGGATGAAGCCGGCGCCATCGTCAAGCACAAGGCTCGCTTGGTGGCACGAGGCTTCATGCGGCGAGAGGATCGACTTGATGACGCCTTCGCACCCGCTGCGCGCATGGAGTCCGTTCGTCTTCTCCCAGCACTTGCGCCCAGAGGATTGGCGCGTCCATCACATGGACGTCAAGTTCGCCTTCCTCAACGGCGACTTGAAGGAGGAGGCCTCGTCCGTCGTGCGGGATTCGTCATCCCGGCAAGGAGGGCAGGTTCTCCGCTGCGCGAGGCCCTCTATGGCTTGCGGCGAGCACCACGAGCCCGAACGCTAAGTCGACTCCACCTCAAGCAAATGGGGTTCCAGCAGAGCGCACACGAGGTCGCGGTCTCACCGGCGGGCAAAGCGGCAACGCCTGGCGGTAGGCGTCTCGCCGACGACTGGTGATCACCGGCTCCAAGGAGGCCGAGGTCGAGGCGTTCAAGGCGAGATGAAGACCGCCTTCCGGATGAGCGACTTGGGCTCCTATCCTTCTACCTAGGGATCGAGGTCCACCGGGCAGCCCCAGATCTCCCTTCGCCGACCGCCACGCCAAGCGCACCGTCGAAGTGGGCGGGCTCACCGATCGCAACCCACCCCACTCCCTATGGAGGAGAGGTCAAGTCGAGTCGTGAGAGCACGGCGGAGGAGGCGGACGCGACGCGATGCGGGCGCATCGTGGGCGCCCTCGCTACCTCGTCCCACAGCGTCCGGTTGGCGTTCGCCGTTGGCTCGTCGATCGGTTCATGCAATGACCGACGGCGGAGCATCGGCGGCCGTGAAGAGGATCCTCCGCTACGTTGCGGGCACCTCCGACTACGGCTTGCACTACCCGAGGTGTCCCGCGTGGCGCGCTTCGCCGAATGCATGCGGACGGCGACCACGCAGCGACATCGACACCGGCAAAAGAGCACAAGCGGGATTCTCTCTTCCTCGGCAAGTGCCTCGTTAGTGGCGATCGATCAAGCGGCGGTGGTGGCCCTGTCCACCGTGAGGCCGAGTACATAGCGGCTTCCACCGCTCGACTCAGCGCCTGCTCGCTCGACCGCTTGGTGATCTCCTCGGTAGAGACACCGAGGCGGTGGCACTCGGGGTGGACGACAAGTCCGCTCTGCTCGGCGAAGAACCCGTTTTCCACGAACGAGCAAGCACATCCGGTGAAGTACCACTTCATCCGAGGCTGTTTGGATGAAGGCAGTGTCAAGGCGAGCTACATCAACACCACGGATCAGCTTGCGGACCTGCTCACCAAGCCTCTTGGGAGGATCAAATTCCTCGAGCTCTGCTCTAGGATCGGGATGGTTCAACGTCCCCACAAGACGACGTACAAGACTTAGGGGGAGAATGATGAATAAGTCTTTGTATCATGGTCTTTGTACAACATCTCGCTTTAGCATCTAGGACAGCTTTTGCTTTAGCATCTAGGACAAGATCTCGCTTTAGACAAGATCCGCTTTAGCATCCTTGACTAGCATCTAGGACAGATCAAGGACAGATCTCGCTTTAGCATCCTTGACTAGCATCTAGGACAACATCTAGGACAGCATCTGCTTTAGCATCTAGGACAGCATCTTAGCATATGCTTGGCTGGTTGGCAGCCTATAAATATGTATCCCCAACCCCTCAGGTTGGTAAGGCATTGTGTGAGAAATAGAAAAAAATTGCCCCATCTCCAAGTGTCTTCCTCTCCATGAGAGTAAGGATCTTGCTATCACCAACAGCAAGAGTCCAGCGAGTAACAGATATGAGCCATTGAGCCTCCATAAACACAACCTTGCCACAAAAAGTTGAAGAAGGAACCATAAACATTTTCTGAAACCAGTGTGTTTTTAACGAAGTTCAACGTGTAGACAGTCTGCTGGAAGCATCGTTTTGTTTAGTTATGTTTAAATCTTATTCAATCATCTAGTTCTTCAACATTTACAAATCTTATGTCAAGTTGGCAACACCTGCTATCCTGCTATAACAATATATTATAAAAAAAGAAGTTACAAAATGAAAGAACTGGACAATTTGAACCTAGTGATTGAGATACAATCAGTCTCGGGTATACACTGCTTGAAACGCACCATGTTTTTAAAGTGAGTGGCTGGAGAGCACCCAGCCATTACATTGAGAGAGAGAATTGAACAAGGAGTTAGTGTAGGGCTGTAAAACTGTGTTCAGGTGCACATCCCCTGGGAAGGAATGTCTCAATAGCTGTTACACTGCAGAAAACCAAGAAACAATGACAAAGAAAGCAGTTAACAGATTGTTGGCAGTTACTGTAGCTGGTCCGGAAACAAACCTGTGCGAACATTGTGTCAGGAAATGCACAGTGTTGATATAGATTTATGCTAACATATGTTCTTACAATCAGCTGTCTTCTACTGTGCAGGAGAAGTCACTTACAGATCAGAATGGCCTCCTGCAAAAGGTAGAACTTCCTTTCTTGTTTACTGCAAGATGACTAAGTTGTGTAGGCCGGAGGCTAAACTCTTCTGTTGTTTGCATTTTTCAAAGCACCTCGTGGAGTTAGAGAAAGAGAAAAATAATGTTTTATTAAATACTCATCAGCGGGAGCAGCCAAATGGGACAACTACAAGTTCACCGTCACCTACACCAGTAACGGTTCCAGATTTCATGCCGACTCTAAATATTGGGTATTATGCTTCCACCGTATATATGTGTTACATTTTTGCTCATGCATGTACCAATAAAATAAAGCAGAACTGTGTGCATTATCCTTCAGCAAAATATTGGCTAGGTTCTCCGTCCTGCTGCGTAATGATCTCTTGCATGCCTAGCAGTAGATTAGTTGATGATGTACATTTACCGTAGCTATCTGAAAAACTTAATTTGATGAATTGGTTCAATCAAGCTACGCGTGCCTTAAAACAGCTTAGCTAGATGTTAAAACATTCCTGAAAACGGTTTTCTGTAAGAAACACATGAGATAACTTGTTTCACCTTGCTAGATAAACCCATCATGATATATACTGCGGTTGGACAATGCACTTACATTAGCCTTGATCTTGCGTCGTTAGTATTCCATGAACGCCATGGTCTGATTTAGTCACGCTGCTATTCCTCTTTCACAATTGCAGGCCATATCAATCTAGAGGAGCAGGAGAGGAGTCAGAACCTCAACCGCCCCCGGCACAAGTAAACAGCAGCAAGCTGCCACCATGGATGCTCCCCACTGTCAATCACAACACATGAAGGCTTCTGATGCCCTTATGCTGTGGCTGTATCTCCCAGTCGATGGCAATATCTGCACCGACGCGCTTCCACCAAGCCAGCCTACCACTGCGCAGTCCATCCCCAGCGATCGATACCGGCGTAGCCACTAATAAGTTCGTGCGTCTTTGTTGTCAAAATCTTTACAGGGTGAACGAAGTCTTGAGCTTTCCCGCACTATAAGATTCGACCATGCTCTTTTCAGTTTTTAAAAGCTGATTTTCAGTTTTTCTACAGTGACTAGTTTTCAAACGAAATGTCTTTTCAAGTCAATGTATATAACTTAATTATAGTATATACTATAGAGACTTTATTTATATTAGTTAAAACTACACATAACTTTCTGTTACTCTGTATTTTCTCGTACAAACAACTTAAAAGCTATAACCTTCGGCTATAAGTCGAAACTGTTGAGGAATCGTCGCTGGCGATCAGTCCGATCGATTCTTCTGTTTAATGCAAAACGAGTTCAATCACAGAAGACAGAATAATAGATTGAAAACACAGAGAGGTAAAGAGAACTTCAGATCTTTCTTTGTTGCTTTTCTGATTGCATGTGTACAAAATCTACCGGTACGGCTCCCTATTTATAGTCTACCGGTGAGGTGCTCACCATGGGCAAGGCTTTAGGCCCAGTCTCAGGTTTCTTAACACTCCCCTTGGGCACTCATTCGACACGTTCATGCCTCGTCAAAACGCCATAAAAATCTATTGGGAAAAATTTGGAGAAAGAGTACATGATACATGTTATGTTGCGATGCACGGATTCCTTCATTAAAAACCTTGGTCGAGAAACTTCAGGAAAACTCATTAAGGGAAAAATAGTACAATCCACTCAATTTCATTCAATCTTCAGGACTTATTCTTTAGGTACTTGGTCTTCATGACCAAAGTTTAATAACAGACCTGAGGGAATTCTCCCCCTGAATTATGCACTTCTCTAAGTCTCATCGTTCCAATTCCTCATATGCATCTTTCAAAGCTAGATCCAAGGAATGACTTAGTGAATAAATTTGCCATATTCTCACATGACTTAGTATGCAGTATTTTAATCTCATCCATCTTTTGCAATTCATGAGCATAGAAGAACTTGTGGTTGATGTGCTTTGTGAGATGACTCTTCACATAACTCGTCTGCACTTGTGCAACGCAAACTGTATTATCTTCATAGATAATTGTGGGATTTTGCACAATATTCATCCCACATGACTACTGGATATGGTGAATCATTCGGCGGAGCCAAGCGCATTCTCGTGCGACTTCATACAGTGCTATAATTTATGAGTAGCTCGTCGAAGTCGTTACAAGATTTTCCTTGGACGATTTTCAGGAAATTACAGTTCCACCACACAGGAATACATAGCCTGTTTGTGACCTTGCGGTATGCGGATCCGACAGGTACCCAGCATCTGCATAGCCAATTAAGTTCAAATCTTGATTCTTTCTGTAGAACAATCCAAGGTCCTTGCTCCCTTGAAGGTATCGAAAGGTGTCCTTTATTTCCTGCCAATGCCTTTTGGTAGGTTCTGCACTATACCTTGCTAACAGGTTTACGGTAAATGCAATGTCCGGTCAAGTGCAGTTTGCTAAATACATAAGTGCTCCTACTACACTTAACTATGGAAATTCCGGTCCCAGGACTTCCTCCCCCTCTTCCCTAGATCGACTGTGATAAGTCTTTTTTATCCTTCTTCGCCAGGCGTCCCCGGTTACTTAGGATTTGAGGGACCGGAGTTCTCGTCCTTTTATTTTGAGGCATTTGGGACGAGATTAGGGATACTTTCTACTTTCTTTGGTATTTCAACCCTCTCCGGTGCATTGCGTGCAGGCACATGTAACTTAGTTACGCTCTTCAAATCACTAAAGTGATCAGGCAGTTAATTTGCTAATACTTACAAATCAATTGTCTTCTGGACTTCTTTATTTGCTTCATAGTGCGCGGGTCATGAGCATAGATTCTCGTGGCTTGCCACGTAATTTCCCGATATTTTTCATCAAGGGGTTGATTTCCTCCCCCTAATGTTGGGAAATTATCCTCATCAAAAATGCAATCAGCGAAGCGGGCGGTATGCAAATCTCTCGACATGGGCTCTAAATACCTGATTATGGATGTAGTCTCATAACCAACGTATATCCCAGTTTTGTGGAGAGGGCCTATTGCAGTACACTACGGAGGGGGTATAGGTACATAAACCTTGCATCCAAACCTCCTGCGATAAGAAATTTTCGGTGGTATATCCCAGTCTTGAGAAACCCTCCCAAACAGATTTTAATCAAACTCTATCTCTTCGAAGTTATGGACTCTCTCCACAACTCCTAACTCTCCATGTAACGAAGCGTCTAGGTTAACACCTTCTGTATCTTCATCACGCACCATCATCACGTGTCAAGATGGATGTGGTCGAAGATGGATGTGGTCGAAGCCGGATGTGATCGAAATACCAAAGTTGAATACTGTGGTCGAAGTTTGACTTGCTCGAAAGTTCACGTGGTCAAAGCTGGACGTGATTAAAATCTGTCATGGTCGAAATGCCGTCGTCGAAGTGCCGTGGTCGACGTTTGCTGATCCGACCTCCCAACTCAAAGCTGTTCGGACTACCAACTTCCGTGCGTGGTCGAAGCCAGCCGGTCAAATCGTCCAATACAAAGCAGTCAGACTGTTAAACCTAGGATCTAGTTTTAACAAATGCGCATCGATCGCAACTTTCTCAAATACAAATTCCAAAAAAACCTAAATATCAATTATTCATCATTATTCAAATGCACGACCATCCCATGATCTAATAGTAGATCTCCGTTTTAGTGAGACGAATGCTAATGAACATGTATATGTGCGTGAGTTGAGACGTGCGCGTGAAATGTGTCACGTAGTACTTTTCAATTTCACCCAATTAGCTCACCACTAGTCAGTAGTCACTTGCTCCTCATCCCATTCCCATTTCCTTGCAAGCCGAAGCTCCCACCATTCGAGTGACGACCAACGTAGCATCAATCAAGCAGCCACGCTCGCCCATTTTCTAAACACCTTCTCCCCAACCAATCCAAAGCTACCCTTCTTCTCCAGACCCACTCCTACGCAACAGACGCGACGCATTCACCATAGCAGCAGATGCTAAGCTTCTTCGAGCAGCAGCAACGAGAACGATTAATTCCTCCTCTAGTTCTTCTAGCAGCGGCAATGGCAATGACAACTTTCGAAACACCCGAAGCTAACGGTAGGCTCTGGAGGAGGAGGGAAGGTCCGCCGGCGATGGAGCTCGTGCGGCTGTCCGAGCATGGGTGAAGGGCGGGTCCGGCCCCTGCATCAAGCGCTACCGCTTGTCTGTTTTGGTTGGTTGTTGCACGTAGAAACGTAGAAAACACTTCAGTCTTCTGATCGACTGCGTCATGCGTCTCGTCGATGATTTGCTCTTTGCCGTGTTCATGCGTCTCGTCGATGATTTGCGCTTTGCCGTGTCAGGGTCGAACAGCTATTGCTCGCACGCTCAAACAGTCTCTGAACTTCGTCACCGTCACGTGATGCGCTACTCCTACATGAAAGACTACTCACGGTGACTATAATATAGATTGATCCATTTACCACAATAAGGAGATTTTGACTTTGATTTTTGCCGAAGTCGAAATAAACGGAATAGCTTCTTTTAAGTGATTTTTGAAACCGTTTCTCTATAGTCCATCAGTTTTAAAAAAATATTATTAAAAGTCATTAACCGAAATCCAAAAGAAAACCTACAGTATCTTCAAGCACGGGTTCTACAGTCACTTCATGTTTACGACAATCAAGCAAAGGTTTGTTTACGGAAATCTCAACCCGTTCGAGTGCAATCCAAGTATTGTCCATGCGTTGATCCATATTGCTAACAAACACCTAGCTATTCCATTCCATGTTGTTCCGCCAAATTTATCGATTCGAACTGGAAAACAAAAAGGATTCTCACTACGTAAGTAATACTTAGGAGGTAAGCAAACAATAGTACTCATGTACTCGACGAATCTCGCGTTGGGACCCAGCAGTGATCACTAACTACTCGATCGGATCGGATGCTTTCGGCTTTCACGCGTTGATCCAACGCGTATATGCATCATTAGTGCATATATGCTCCCTGATACTCGAGCATATATATATATATACTACTGTACGGTAACATGTACGTACACGAGCATATATATATACTCTGTTATGCAGTCTGGTTGCAATCTGTATCCGTATGTTCAAGAATCAGAAGGTGTATTATGTGTCGTACATGTTTGAGCGCTGGGCAGTTAGCCGCAGTTTCTTGCCAGTCCATACGGCTAACAAAACACCTAGCTATTCCATTCCATGCTGTTCTGCAAGATTTATCTGAGTTGATCTCGAAAACAAAAGGGGTTCTCACTACACGAGCAATACTTACGCGGTAAGCTAACAATAGTACGAATCTCACGTTGGGACCCAGCACAGTTTCTACTGAGAGCACTCTCGGTACAGACATCTGTATCACAATATCTATAGCATACCGTCTCACATAGATATAAGACTAGAAATAATATTTTTAATATATGATATCTAGCAACCAGTATACTCAATTAATTTCTTCTCCCTTCTCTCCCCTCTCTCCTTTTAACCAATCCTTATCTTCTAGGCTTTTTGATCCTCTTAAATCTGTAATGTTTTATATAAAACACTATTATCATCTCTCTCTTTTTTAATTATTCTTTCACATTACTTTTTTACTTATTTGACATGCGATAGACACTACTTCCATGGCTCCGTTAGAAGTGCCTAACTACGCAGCATCGGATGCTTTCGGCTTTCACCACGGGGGAGCACTCTTCGATGCGTCTCCCCGAGAAGAGAAGCGACAAATGCAACCACGCGCCTCCACCGCTATAAGTTGCCCCCTCCTCGCTGCTCAGTCCGTCACTCGCCTCCACAAAACCGAAAGGAAGACACAGGTTCAAGTAGAAGAAGCGGAGATGGTCTACCACGTCGTCGCAGCTGCAGCGTTAGTCACCGCGGGCGCCGTGGGCGCCTACTTCCTCCTTCCTGCGGCTGCCCCGGTCGCCGTCATGATGAAGGCGCCCGGCGCCGCCGGCTTCATGATCTCCCGCGCGGCGTTCATGGCGAACCCGCAGCTCTACTTCCATCTCCTCCGCACGGTCGGCGCTAAGGCGGCCGTCGCCGCTTTCGCTCTGTAAGGAAGGGGACACGCGCATCTACCACTCGTTGCTTGCTACTAACTGCCATCCACAGTATAAGTCCAACACTTATAATTAGAAAGTACATTATGTAAGTAACATTTAATAAAAATAAATTATATTGGCTGAGATATATATGTACAATGCAAATAAAGGCTTGTGGTCGGAGTGGCCCTCTTTGTTTTTGGTCCAGGATGACTACTACGCCGGAGTATCTGGTTCTCCGGCGTGAAAGCCACTCTGCATGCGCGCGTCTGGGTTTCCAGCTACGTGGTCTCAAATCTGAAGTACTGCTACTTTGGTTTCGTTCGTATGTGTCAACTGTCAGGTGTCTTGCGCACCTGGCTATAATAGATGTGTCGGTGATATAGAGGTGATTGTAACACTTTTATGTTTATGAATATTTAAATAAAATGCTATTTTGTCTCTTGAATAAATATTTTTTATATTGATCAACAAGTATGTGACTTGTTCGTGAAACTATTTATTCATGTTTTGGTGTTATTCTAAATTATCCCTGATCTTATATCGTTATGTGGAATGATTATGATTTATAGATCAACACATGTATTGATTGATGATCATGTTTCATGGATCATGGATATGAGATATCAAATCAATAATGTGGACTCATGTTAGAGAACATGATGTTGGATTGACCTATCATGAGACACTACGAGAATTGTTATATTCTTAAGTATCATCAGTTGGTCTCATACATAGTGTATGTAGGATCTTTAGACCTGAGGTCGTTATTATTTTCTATATGTGTAATAGTTTGCTTAGGGGTTACCAAACACTACTCCGTAACTGTGTGGTAATAAAGATAGATTTCAGATTTACTATGAAATATGCGGAGGAATATGAGCGATCAAGATGAAATTTGCCCCTCCTATATAACAGGAGAGATATCTCTGGGCCCCTCGATGTGGTTGGATTAAGAAAGTGCATGTCCATGTCAAATGTGGTTGAGGAGTCAATCACAACTAAGTAATCCACTACAGGTTCGAGTGAAATGATTGAACTATCATAGGATGACACGTTTCTTGCCTTGAGTTCGATCTGGTATCATGAGGCAAAGGGATCGGTACATAAGCACTATATAGGTTCGTCCGATATGATCTTTATGTGTGTGTTGGGAGTCATTATATCCTCCTAGGGACCCTACTGACTTATGGGCCGGAAATGAGTTTTCGGCCCATAGCCAAATACACATGAACCTACAGGGTCACACACTTAATGGGCTGAAACGATAAGGGGTCGGATGATAGTTTCCGAGTAGGATTCGATCTCTACTCGTATCAGATATAGATCTGATTGGAGGCTATATAAGAAGATATGCGAGGGCTGAGAGAGATATCCCAAAAGACACCTATTGAAACCCTAGCTGTCACCTCTCGTATCCCCTGCCGTGCGTACTAATGCTAGTATATCGACGCATGGTGCTCCATCCCTGGATGTGTGGACTTCGGTAGAGGTGATGCTATGACTACGGCGCTGATCGGGGCGATCACGAGGAGGAGACGGTTGGACGGAGGACGTTCGACTACTACCGCAATACCGACGCGCTCTTCGTTGAATCGACTGCTTCAACCCTACTTCCGCTGCACTGCGTGTCTAGTGGTAATGATCTATGATCTCTTACTCACATGACTTCCTAGTTTACGTGGTAGAAAAAATTAATCTACGCTAGTGTAGTTTACCTGTATTCCTACAAGATATACCTATGTGCAAAGTGTCACCGAGTATAATTAATGCAAGTGTCTCGTGGGGAAAAAGAATTTTCACTCGTATTAAGGGGACTTCCCCTATGATGTAAGTGACTTGTGTACTCCCTTTTGATTACGAGCTCGTTGTATGTGATTTATGTTCTTGCTTATGTTAATCGGTCGATCGAGATATGCACAGGCAAGGCCTAGTCCATCAAGCGCTACCGCTTGTTTGTTTTGGTTGGTTGTTGCACACAAACACTTCTGTGTCTTAGATCATCCATGTCTTAATCTGATCGACTGCATGCATGCGTCATGCATCTCGTCGATGTTTTGCGCTTCCCTGTGTCAGGGTCGACCGGAACGCAATGAAATTGTTTGACGCACGTACGAATGGCTAGGCCCTTCGACAGTCTACGCTAGAAACGTGTGTAACTACCCTATTTTTGCGAAACCGGTCATACTTTCTGTAATAGTCTAAGAGTTTAGTTATGAATAAAAAAGCATCATATATGCTCATGAATATTTAAAAAAATTTAACTTGTTTAAAATATGACATAATGGTCAACTTTAGCAACTTTATGGGCGTTCAAACTCAACTTAAATTATATTCAGAAGAATCGAAGAAATTCCTATAAAAACGGTTGAGTGCAGTCGTAACCCTAACCCGAAAACTTAAAGCATCCTTTCTTTTTTAGGTATCTGATTTGATGAAAATAAGTAAGACTGAGTATAATAGGTACTCAGCAAGCCATATGGAAAAAATACTATTGAATTGATTGCTAGTATTTCAAGAGATGTGATGTATTGGTTTTATTATTATATTTGTGGATGCAATTTTATTTATAAATAATTTTCTAATGGACAAAATGTTAACTTCTTAAAATAAAGGGGTTCAATAAACTCAATTATCAATTTGAAATCTCACCAAAGTTGCTTATGTTTTGTTATTGGAATCACCCATGAAACACATCTTCATTTACTGGAAGCACGATATATTTGAATACTAATAAATTTTGACTCTGCAGAGTTACTCAGCTTTATCCACAAGATTTCTCAAACTCTCAATGTCATGCAATAGACACGCGACAGTTAGCTTGCGACTGAGTTGAGAAAATAAAGTCTTTCATTGCTCCCATCTTTGTATAGCCTCTACCCTGTAGGGACTAGGACCACACATTGTCGGTATTCCACTGTCCAATGCGGAAAGCGTGCAATCCGGCTCCATACGATCTTACCATCGTTAAATATGATTTTACCGTTTCCATACCACCCTTTTACGCACATGCTATTTCACATTTGGATAGTATGGTTTTGCCATTGTTAAGTATTATTTTACGAATGAGTTTTCATACCATTGTTAAGTATGATTTTATCATTGTTAAGTGTTGTTAAGTATGGTTTTTTATTTAGTGTCAGAAATAAAAAAACAGAGGAATATGAAAAAAATGTGGAGTTAAATAGAAACCCAGTAAATTTCAAAATGTAGGAATGAAAAAAAAGACTACTTAGATCAAAAGAAAATTTAGAATCTACACAATTTCCAATGGAACAAAAATAGATGTTACACGGTGTGTGACTACTGCATTCTCGTAGTAGCTGCCGCGTGGTTAGGTAGTAACCGCTACATTCCTCCTCTGTCTGTTGCTATATAAGCATATACTACAATGCAGACAGCAACGCTGCAAAATTGCAAACCACTTGTTCAATCTTTTCCCATTTCCGAGTTTGCATCCTAATTATTCATTCTAGCAGCGCACTTCTTAGTCGATAGTAATTAGTTTTGCTTTGTAGGGATCCAAACCACCGCTACCTAGCGTAACATGAAGACGAGTTCATCTTCCTCGTACTCCCTATGTTACGAAAAAGTAGCTCATCCCAATCATAAAAAAAGAAGCATGTACAGACATCTATCTCAATGGGGCAATGGTGGTTTGCAATGGAATATGAGGAGCTAGACTTTGAACACATTAATAAAACTCTTCGGTTAAAACTTGATAAAACCCGTTGAAACTTACTGAAATCTTATGAAACTCTTCGGTTAAAACTTAATAAAACCTTATGAAACTCTTCGGTTAAAACTTGATGAAACTTCTTGAAACACTTCATTGAAACTTGAGTTTGAAAATCTGAAACTTGTAGGAACTTTGTCTTGAAATTTTTCTAAAATCTTTTAGAAACTTCTAGAAATACGTGAAGCTCACTAGAACTCAAAACTTTTTCAAATATTATCGATGAACTTTCTGAAACTTGACGAAATTTACAGGATCAAGTGCTTTATGTGCGTGGCCATGAGCCTCGGCGACGGCAGTGCGTCCATCTTGCTCCCCCACCCTTACGCGAAGAGCTTCTCCGTGTACATGCCATGGACGCACACGTACGGGTTGAGGCGGAGAGCAGGTGCTCGGTGCCGCCGTTCCTCGTGGGCGGGTACGCGCCGCGCGCCATGATGGTGAAGGCGAGCACCTAAGTTCATATAAACCCACTATAAAGTCCAGTTCTTACACTTGTGAGGCAATGGGCCTCTTTTTTTTCAATTTCTAAAAACTACTTTTTGGCTTTTCTATAATAACTAGTTTTTAAACGAAATGTCTATTCAAGACGGGTCTAAAAGTTAACTGTAGTACACACTATAGCAACTTCATTTATATCGACCAAAATTACACGCGAGTTTCTCTTACTCTATACTCTCTCACAAACAGCTCAAAAATCATAAGTTACAGATAAAAATCATAAGTCGCAGAAAAAAAACAGATCCTATAACTTTTCCGACTAAAAATTTCGCACTGCTTTGTATTGAGTGCATTGAGGTTTGAGAAAGATACTAGTAGTATTAGTAATGCCAGGGGAGGACTTAGAAAAATGACTCGTCATTGGGGTCACAACACACTAACCTCACTTGAGTTTATAGAGTAACCTCTCGTATATATAGGGTTTGTTCTTTTCAACTTCTAAAAAGTATTTTTCAGTTTTTTTACAGTAATTAGCTTTTAAATGGAGTATCTTTTCAAGATAGAATCTATTAGTTAATTATAGTACATACTGTACCGACTTCATTTATATCGGCAAAAACCGCACGTGAGTTTCTGTTACTTTGTAAACTCTCATACGAATAATCTAAAAACCACAAACCGCAGTCAAAAGCCAAACATTTCAACTAAAAAGAATAGACCCATGGTGTGCTAGTCGTTGGGGGTCATACGACCCCGACCAATACACTTGGATCTTGCCCCTCTGTAGTGCCACCCTAAAAAAGTATTGGGCCTCTTTAGATGGTAGGATTTTAAGTAATTTTGAAGGATTCTAATCCTTAGGATTTTTTTTCTATTGTTTGGAACATAGGAATGAAGTTGTCAAATTTCTATGGAATACATTCCTTATACCCTCAATTCTATAGGAATATAAACATGAGCTGAAACCTCATTTTATCTTTTCCTTTGAGAAGTCCAATGCATTCTCTCTTTTTCTCTCAACTCTCCCTAATCAAGTAACATCTAATATCAAAATTCCCATATTTTTCTGGTGAGACATCCAAACATAGAGCTGGGACTTGGGCCGTACCGTGCCGGCACGGCTCAAGCCCATCGTGCTTCGTGTCGCTTCGTGCCGTGCCGGCTCGGCCCAGTCATCTCATCGTGTCGTATCGTGCCGGCTCGCGTCGTCTTCGGCCAGGCCCAAGCACGGCCCAAAGCCCATCGTGCCAGCATTCGTGCCGTGCTAGCCCAAACACAGCCCAAAATTACTATATGCGAAGAGTGGGATTTCCCGAGTAAGGAAAAGAGAACAGTAACGAGCCGGCCTCCCCACCGCCCCGGCTCCTCCTACCGCCCGGCTCCCCACCGCTGGCTCCTCCCACCGCCCCGGCTCCCCACCACCCCATCCCGGCCTTCCCGACCTCCCTCGGCGGCTCGGCCGCCTCCTCCTCACCGGCGCCTCCCTCCTCCCCGAGCGACGACGCTGCGGCGGTGGCACAAAGAAGATACCGAGCTCGATGCGTTGCGGTGTTGCGACCGACGTCATGTGTGTTAGTGTGTATGTTTGCATATGTGTTAGTGTGTGTGCGATGCTTGCTTAATTGCTTGTGTGATTGTGTCATCTTCGCGCTTCATCTTCTCCAAACTCGACGCCGACCCGTCTGGTGCCGCCATGCCGCCGCGTGCGCCGCCCACCGTGTTGAGTTTTAAGGCCCACCCGCCCACCGTTCGTTGCAGTGCAAGACGGCCCGCCACGTGTCGGGCGGAGCGTGTTTGGGCCGTGCCGTGCCGGCCGTGCTTTAGGCTGGCCTAAAAAAGCACGGCCCAACTCCCAGCTCTATCCAAACATCTCTTTTGAGCAATTCATGTGGTTTTATTTTCTATAGCATTCAACAAGTCTATTTTAATCTTACATTTTTCCTATTTCCGCGATCTAGAGACCTAGTAGAGCATCCAAACACCACTTTTGAGCAATTCCTACGATTTTATTTTCTATAGCATTCAACAAGTCATGACATTTTAATCCTACGTTTTTCTATTCTCACGATTTAGAGACCTAGTAGAGCCCGGAATTAAAGGACAACTCAAAAGTTTTGGAAAAACAAACAAGCAGCTAACTCGACAGTATACCCGTGCTAGCTGAGTGCCTATATGTTATTTAGAAAATCAGCCGTATATGTAAATAGCAGCGAGCACAAAAAGGTTTCTCGTAAAATAAAACTTGCAAGATTCACCACGCGCTTCCTCAGGGAAAAACCAAGCACTAGATGCCTTCATGTCGATGGCCTTCGTGCCGTGCAGCTCGTTCATATGATGCCTGGTGCTACAAGGGAGGAACGGTCCAAAATAACGGCCGAAAAAATCTTAGCGACCCGACGTCCAATCGGCCGACGAGGAATGCGTGCGACAGGACATTAATCCGCTGTTACACACTGTGCTGCGACTAGAGATGGCAATCGAACGCGACGGGTACGAATTGTGCTTGTCTATATCTGTATCTGTGACCCTGATTTACGTCCACGGGTATACCTGCGGACGACGACGGGTGAAAAACCTTATCCATACCCATCGCCTCGTGGACATACATGTTTACCCGTGAACTAAGAGTCACCATATGAGAGTTGAACTAATGACAGGTACATATAAATAACAGGTGTTGCTAGGAAATATAATAGCTATAAAAAAATTTATAACAACCAACAGCAATTAGAGATATGCAAAAGTTTATAACAATCAATAACAATTAGAGATATTGCTATGGCTGCGCCATCTGTCAATCTATATCGTGGGTAAACGGGCAGAGCAGATATGGATGGAGCTTACCTATATCCGTGCCCGTTTACCCGATGGGTAGAGCGTTCCTCTATTTATATACTCGTAGGTAAAAAAATATCTTATACATGATCCTATTAAGATATTTATCCATAAATATATAGATACACAGGTATAATTGCCATCTCTAGCCGTGACCGCTGCCCCGCGGCCTGGTTACCCACCGCAGGCCGCAGCCCATATCGCGCGGCTCCGCCTCCGCGCGTGCCGAGACAACGGCACGGGCCAAATCCTCGCGCGGCGAACCGGCCCGGCCTAAACAGCGCGACGTTGCGGCATCGTCAGACCCGCGTGCCGTGCCACGTCTGGGATTTCTGCCCGTTTCGCCCAACCGGGCGAGGAAGACTGACGACAACGCAGCCGCCGCCATCGTCCTCCTCGCGCGGCGCGCGCCAAAACCACCGGCCGGGGTTCCGATTTCCGAATCGCCCGCGTGGCGCCTTGGTCGCTCCCGGAGTGTCCCAATGACCCAGGAGGAGATGGAGCTCCAGGTCCGAGCCCTGGACGGGCGGTCCACCACCTTCACGCTCGCCGCCGCCGCCTCCGTCCGGGGCCTCAAGGCCGCCCTCCGGAGCTCCTTCCCTCCCGCGCAAATCTCCCCCAACTTCCACCTCTTCCTCAAGGTGCAGCCGCAACCACCACCCCGCCCCGGCCCGCCCCCACCACCACCACACCCCGGCTCCATGAGCTCTCTCGCTTCACGACGATGTGCCTTTGCTTGCTTAGGTTTAGATGCTTGCGTACTCACTATACTGAAAGCTGCTACAAACAGTTACAGCTTTCTCATGATAACATGTTTTTTCATGTTAAAGGGTGCTAAATTGCGCTTAGAGGATGAGATTGGCAACCTTGTCGTCGGCCATGGGGAATTCATTGTTCTCGTTCCCTTCGCACGGAAGTCAGTGCAATGTTCTCCAGTGGGCATGGCAAGCGAAGAGCTGAGTGGTGTCAATCCATTAATATCATCAGAAATGTCAGTTGAGGCTAGCTCAGCTTGGCAAGACATTATGGATGACCTCTCAGCAATCCCAAGTAGCCCACAGGCTGATGCTGCACCCAAAGATTTGTATCACTCAAGCACCCCATGTTCCGGTAGGTATGCAGAGGATGTGCCAACAGGTCCAAGTTCATCAACTGGATGTTCAACGAAAAGGAGGAAACTATGTAAGGAAAATGGGAATGGTTCCAGGGATATGTCTACCTCTGGAGTGAACTGTGCATCTGAGCAGCTTATTATGAATAAGAAAAGTGGTGTTGTCAAATCTGCTGCATCATCATGCCATGTAGGTATTCATTGATTCTATCTTTCAACCTGCCTGTGTCAATTTCATCTTAACTTTCACCACCCATAGAAGAAATCCATACTACTGCCTAGTGATTATTGACCAAATAGGAGGCATTAGGCATATGTTACACATTGGTTTGTAGGATAATTCGTTGATAATGCATTTGGAAATTGCAGGGTATGCACCCTTTAGAACCTGCTGAAATGGTTAAACATCTGAAAAAAGGACTTGGAAAGGAGGGACAGGTTTTCACTCTATCTGAATTTCTTAAATTGATAATGCAAATAAAACCAGTCTTTATGTTGTTGGGATTATTATTTTGCAGATTGTGCATATTGAAGATATACCATGTAGAGAAGCATCGTTTGCAGAACTTCCTCATCATCTTTCAGAAGCTATGAGGGAAGCACTAAAAACTATTGGAATATCTAGATTGTATAGCCATCAGGTATTATGGAGTGTGTCATCTATTGCGTATACTTAGTTGTTGAAGCTCATTGTTTATGTTAGTTTTTTACTTGTGTACAGTCTCAAGCTATACAATATTCCATTTCTGGAAAGCATGTTGTGGTTGCAACTTCAACATCAAGTGGAAAATCTTTGTGTTACAACATCCCTGTTCTTGAATCTCTCTCTCAAGACTTGATGGCATGTGCCCTGTATATATTTCCCACAAAGGTTTAGGATGAACCTACTATGTTTTAGGCATGATTATCCGAAATATTGGCAGAAATTCACATGCCTGTTGTTTTGCAGGCTTTAGCACAAGATCAGTTTAGGACTTTAGTAGAGATGAAGAATGCATTTCATACTGATATTGATGTTAAAATATACGATGGCGATACTCCAAGAGAAGATCGCCTGTGGATCAGGGATAATGCCCGACTGGTAAATAGGTGCTTCTGGTGCTATAGAGTTGTGTTTAGTTTAATTTAATTTAATTCAGCACGTCTAATCACTTGCCCCCTTCACTCTCAGTTAATTACCAACCCAGATATGCTGCATGTGTCAGTCTTGCCATGTCATGGTCAATTCCAAAGGATTTTGTCAAATCTCAGGTGGAAAAAATTGGCTTTCCTTATTTGGTTTTTGTCAATAATTTTACTTCATAATCCAGGGCCAATTCCTGAGGCCAAATCTCAGGTGGAAGTAATTGATTTCCTTTATTTTGTTTTGTCAATAGTTTTATTTCATCATCTGGGGTCAAAATTTTCATTTTCGATGAATAGTTGTGCCTTTTGCTGGTATATATATCAGTTCTTGTTCATTCCATAATGAGATGCCATTTCTGTCGTAATTTACTCAGGTATGTTGTTATTGATGAAGCCCATTCATACAAAGGAGCATTTGGCTGCCATACTGCACTTATACTTAGAAGATTGAAGCGTATTTGTTCAAATAGTATGTTTGTTGAACCAAAATTTTTAATTGCTAGTTGACTTAAGGCTTCATCTATGTTGCTGGCAGGACACTGAACATTTTGAGTTATGTGAATTTATTACTTGAGTTGTTTTCCAAAATTACCAATTGACTATCTAAAAATTCCAGTACTAATCCTTAGAAGCTCTAATTTCCTAGGTATAACTTAGTAGATTTATGTAACTTTCGGAACTACTAATGCAATTACACATACCTTGGCCTTTTGTGTCTGCAGTTTATGGTAGTCATCCTACATTTATATTTTGTACAGCTACCTCAGCAAACCCACGTGAGCATGTAATGGTAGGCTGTCTCTTCACTTTAGTACAGTTTTGAAAAGATATGGTTGTACCTAACAAACATAAACCAGCTCTTGTTAATACTCCCTCCGTTCTTTTTTACTTGACGACTACCTACAATCCGTGCTGTCAAACCTTTTAATGTTTGACCGCTAATAAACTCAAAACTTGGCTATACGAAAGTTACATCATTAGATTTGTCGTTAAAAATACTTTCATAATATTATAATTTTACTAGTATATCTTAGTGTAAAGTTATAAAAAATAGCGGTCAAAGTTGCATCTCAGAGACCGTGAAAAGTCAAAAACGTCAAGTAAAAAAGAACGGAGTGAGTAATTTGCTGTAAAACACTCACTCCTCCCCCATAGTATTTTTCAAAATATGCCCTTTTTTGGTAATCTTTTTTCCAAATATTGATATTTTCTCCCAGTGACTGTCCCCTTTTTGTCTCGAGAGAAATATTTTTTAATTGCATTTGTCTTCACACAAAAAAAAATCCTTTTTATTTTAGGAGCTGGCTAATTTGGATGATGTCGAGCTGATTCGGAATGATGGAAGTCCTTGTGGTTCTAAATACTTTGCCTTGTGGAATCCCCCACTACATATGACAAAGGAGGGAGGTTCAAAAGGTAGTTCAGTAACTAGACGCTCAAGGTATTCGCACCCTTTTTCTAATTATGTTAGTGTTACTTTTTTTGTTCATTGTACTTCTAATATTCAATTTCAATAATACTCCAGATGTTAGTAATAGTTGTTCTTTCTGTTCATGATATATGCACTGTATTAATTGGTTGTGATCTATGTAGGATTGTTCATCGGTTGCTGCTACGAGATTGCAATTTCCCTAATTTCATTTTTCGCATGGTTAAAAGGATATTAGCTAATAAAAGTCATACTGCTAGCTAGTCTTTTAACAGGACGGCTCAAGAATTAAAATGAAGTTTTACTTTTAACAAGCCATGCTAAGGTTGAAACTTTTTAGTCAAACCCTTATTTCTTAACTGTGACATCATCATTCTCAAGTAGTATGCTACGATGTTATGTGTCTAAAAGTAAGGCATTTGTTGTGAGGGTGGCCCAGCCCAAAACGACTGAGCCTTGCAGCAGGCACAATAGTATAGTACCAATAGTATAGGCTCAGTAGTATAAAGGAATGGACCTATTGAAGTATAAGTGAATTGCCCATCTTTCCTCATCAGCTTAAGCTTTTGAGTGAATTGGTTGGTGCATGCAACTTAATATGGTATCAGAGCCAAGAGGTCCCGAGTTCAAGACCTGGCTGACGCAATTAAAAAAATTAATTGCAGTCCACTTCTATTCCACGTGTTAGACCTAAGAGAGCCTACACGTGAGGGGGGTGTTGAAGTATAAGTGAATTGCCTATCTTTCCTAATCAGCTTAAGCTTTTGAGTGAATTGGTTGGTGCATGCAACTTAATAGTACCGATGTACCCCTACCTTTGTAATTATTAAGGGGTAGGATGAGATTCCCATCCTACCCTACTTATGTATATAAACCCCTAAGAGGGGTACGAGGGGGTGAGATCCACTCATTTTACATACAAACTCTCTCTCTCTCTTTCTTGTCGGTAGTTTTCTCTAGCTCTACCTCCTCTAATGGAGAAAGGGGTACCCTTTACCTAGTGTTGTGCTTATGCTACAACAGCATCCTTTTCTTTAGCGAGGTGTTGTAATTGCTCTACATTGAAACATGCAACATATGAGCTCCTAATAATACAAAGAGATGTCCTGTAAGTTTTTTCCACCAAAAAAATGGAAAACCTGAGTCATCATTTAGTGTTATGCAAAAGTATTAGTTTACTGTGCTAACTGACCCACATGGCCACACCTACCTAGATCTAAGATGCAGTGCTTGTTTATCCCTGCATATATTTGGTTTCCTATTGCATGCCGGTTAATAGATGTTCATTCCTATATTCAGAAGTATTTTTTATACTTTATTTTTGTCAAAAAAACTAATGGAACCTGTTTTCTCTGTATTAGCCCAATTGTAGAGGTTTCGTATCTGTTCTCTGAGATGGTTCAACATGGGCTCCGCTGCATTGCATTCTGTAAAACAAGGAAACTCTGTGAGCTTGTTCTAGCTTACACGTAAGAGCACATTTTCTTCTCTGTTTTTTTTTCATTTTATGTTTTTCTTTGAATTTTTCTCTACATGTATGATCTATTTTCTTAGTTCTTTAGATGACCGCCATTTGTTATTGTAGGCGTGAAATTCTTCAGGAGACTGCAAAAGAATTGGTATACTCTATCTGTGTATATCGTGCTGGCTACATTGCAGAGGTTGTTATTCTTTCTCACAATATCCTAATGTATTATGCCATTCTGCTTCTGAATTTTGAGGCTGTTTAGGATACAACATGAATCTTGGCTTGATAAGATATGCTCTGCTTTATAATCTCAAGAGTTCTTTGCAACATGTATGGATCATCCTCCTATGCATAAATGGGTACAACCTTGTGATACAAGTGTTGCCAGCACTTGCATCATGCATACACACCTGAGTCTGTTGACTCCCTCATCAGAGGTCTTCCTTACAAATCCTTTTTCTAGTAGCTTTACTAAACCATTTAAGCAAGCGAGAAAAACAGCATGTCTCTTGTCACCTACAGTGCTCATTAGTTTTTCTATTCCGCCTCCAATTTCATTCAAGAAAGTTGTCTCAATACTGAATGTGAAAGTTCTCTCTCACAGACTCGCATGGAACACTTGTAGCCTTTTACCATGTTGATTAACTTGTGCTTGTGTATGCTTCCAGTTCATTCTGTAGATTGTTCAGTGAATGTGTATCTTGATTTTTCTCCTCTGCCAATCAATGTGCATTTGATGCCTTAATTCGCTATTGTAACAAATATTTTTCAATAAGAGCATGAAACCCCTGTTTACATTTTCATAGAAACAGAAGAGAAAAGATTATATATTTTAATTTTTAATGGACCATAAGAAATATCATTTTGTGCTGTTCACTTTTGAGGGAAAGGTGTACTAGCCAGTAACTAACTGAACTCGTTGTATGAAGACTGCTTTTGGATATTTGCTTCCTGAACATTTCTTAAAACAAAATTCTAGTTTTTCACATATTGAATATTTATTTTCCTATTCAATGTACTATGGGCTCGAAAACAAATTATTGCAGGACAGAAGAAAAATTGAGGCTGATCTTTTTGAGGGAAAACTTCGTGGTGTTGCTGCCACCAATGCTCTTGAACTAGGGATTGATGTTGGACATATTGATGCAACATTGCATCTTGGATTTCCTGGGAGTATTGCCAGGTAGGTGACAAGTGATCTGTCCGATCAAGTTGTACGTTTTTCCCCCTGAAAGCTACTAAGATACAGAATTTTAAATTGTAGCTTGTGGCAGCAAGCCGGAAGATCTGGAAGGAGAGCAAAACAATCATTAGCCATTTATGTTGCCTTTGAGGGTCCTTTAGATCAGTATTTCATGAAATTCCCACATAAACTATTTGGCAAGCCAATTGAGCATTGCCAAGTTGATTCACATAATCAGAAGGTTTATAGTTCTGTATTTATTGAACTGACTAATTGGCAAGTTCAAATACTCAAGGATCTAACATTCTAACTCTTCCCTTGGTTTTTCGTAATTTAAAATTTCTTACAGGTTTTAGGACAGCACCTTGCTTGTGCTGCTTATGAACATCCATTATGTCTGCAATATGATGAGAGCCACTTCGGCTCTAGTCTGGACAGTGTAATGATGACCCTAAAAGACAAAGGTTATCTCATTAACAATCCATCCGGACCTTTTTCTTCAACCATGTGGAGTTATATTGGACCTGAGGTTCGTTTGTTGTTTGTTTTCTATTCTATAATATAACTCCTTTTGTTATTATGCAAGTAGTATTTTGGTTTCTACAGAAAAGACCTTCACAGACAGTGAGCATACGGGCAATTGAGCACGACAAGTATAGAGTTATAGACAAGTTAAATGACCGATTACTTGAGGAGATTGAGGAAAGTAAGGCTTTTTTCCAGGTAATCTATTCTAACTGTTCCACAACTACATGATCATCTGTTATACTTGTACGGCTCTGAATATTTTCCAGTTGGCAAAGCAGATAGATAAATTCATTAGTTTATTAAAAACAACATCATAACATAAATTTTTTGAGGTAATTGACCCAACTTATGTATGTAAATTATATACTTGACTCATAGGCAAATACTATGGATCTGCCATTCTGACATTAGTAGCTTACTATCTAAAGACATGTTTTCTTCGATTTCAGGTATATGAAGGTGCTGTTTACATGCATCAGGGTGTCAATTACTTGGTTGATGAACTTGATTTGCCATCAAGGACAGCTTTCTGCAGGAAAGCTGATTTGAAGTATTACACAAAAACACGAGATTACACTGACATCAATGTCCTCGGAGGAGATTTTGTATGTTCTCAAAAGCATTATAACACTTGACCTCATATACATTCTGCATATTATTAAGTTATCCCCTGCAATGTTTTTTGAGCACTACATAGTTTATCTCTTCTAGGCCCTAGCTAGTTCACTAAATCTGAGGACTATTCGCCATCTTCTTTTCCATTACATGTCAATGTTATCAATTTTTACTGTTCATTGACTCATTTGAACTCAAGTTTCAGTCGATCTATGTCTTATCCTCATTTTTCTTTCCCCCCTTTTTTTAGGAGAAGCTGATATTTGCTTGAACTAATAAAACAATAGAATAAATGTTCCTTTTATAATACTGTGATCCCCAAAAAAATGAATGTATGTTCCTTTTATATTACTGTGATCGCACTTGTGAGTCTAGTCAAATCTTTTAACATCAGTAAGTCATGAACTTTTCCTTAAGTGACATGCTCATAATTTATCAAGATGCTCATAATTTATTAACATACAGACATTTTATTCCCAATGATTAATTGGCTCTTCTAATATTTCTTTAAGGCTTATCTTCCAATGAGTACATGTAAAACTAACCGTGTAAAGACTACTGCTCAAGCAAATCACTGCAAGGTGACAACTAAATGGTTTGGCTTTTATCGCATATGGAAATCAAGCAATAAAATATCTGACAGCATCAAGCTTAATCTGCCTCCATATTCCTTTGATTCCCAGGTCTGTGGCGCAGCTGTAAATCTTAGCAATATATGATTCCCTGTGATTCTTACATTATATTTTTATATGATGCCGCAACAGGCTGTTTGGGTACGAATTCCCCAGTCAATAAAGATAACTGTGGAGGAAAGGAAACTACAGTTTCGAGGTGGCTCACATGCTGCTTCACATGCACTCTTGAATATAGTGCCTCTGTAAGTTCCTTATTTTATTTCTATCATAATCATCGATTAAAAAAAAACTTGGTTTGTGGTAGACATTAGACAATTTTTGAAAAACAAATGATTGGCATATGATCATAATAATTTGAAAGAACAATTTGGTACTTTTTCATCTAGGAACAGAACGTAAAAACATTGCTTGACTTGAATAAAATCTGGAGTTTAATTTCCCTGTTATAATTTGCCAACCACTTGTAGCGTAACTGTTAATGCTATTGTTGCATTAAATTCTATCATTTTTTTGCATCCTTTAGTTATTTAGTTCTTTTAATTGTCTGGGTTGGTTGTGTATGGATTTGTGCAGGCATATGATGTGTAGTGCTTCTGACCTAGGAACAGAATGCGCTCATCCTCATGAAACCCGTGGTATTCCAGAAAGAATTATGTTATACGATAAACACCCTGGAGGTATTGGCATAGCATCACAGGTAAATTGTTCGATGATGGATATCAGCTAGCTCAAAATGCATGTTGATTAGAGAAATAGCATATGCTAGAATCTAATACAGATGTAAAGATTACCAGTAATGGCTACTATATCAGAACCAGATTAGTATGTATGAATGATTTAGTCGATTCAGTAAAGATTAAAATTCACATCTTTTGTCTTTCTGTTTACTCATGTAGGTCAAAATGCTCTTTGGGGAACTTCTACTAGGTGCTTTAGAACTCGTTTTGACATGCAACTGCACTAGTGCTGCTGGTTGTCCGAATTGCATCCAAGTAAGTTTGAATGTTGTACTGAACTCGTTGAGGGGGGACAACATCTTATATCTGATATGTTTCTTCTTTCTTATTCAGTCATTGACATGTAGTGAATATAATGAGGTTTTGGACAAGGAGGCGGCAATTTTGATTCTGAAGGTTAATGGTTTATTTTTGCTAAATTTACCTAACCACTCCATGCTACTCCATTAGACGTAAAATTGGCTTGCTCTGAGAGATATATCGTGTACTCGTGTGCAGGGAGTAATTGAGTACGAAAGATCCTATTTTGAGGCGTAAGATGGTTCTGATCGAAGCTGATCTGTAAGCGAGGTATAAAGTTCTGACGCAGTAACTACAACCTACGACATTCATTTCCTCATGAGTCCTTTCTCCATTGAAAAAATAACAATTATTTGGTTATTTGCGGAAATGGCAGTGTAATCACACAGTTTGAAGTCCAATTATATATCCTGTCTTGTTCACGTTGTATACGGAAGTTGATGGCATTTTACAGCCAGCAGCTCCATGCATGTTTAATCGTTTATGTGGACATGCTAAGTAAGAACCAATTGTAATCTTGGGAGAATGCCTGTGACTTGCGAGCATGAAGCCTCTACTACATGTGCGTGACAGTTCACTCCATGCAACAGGCGTTACATGGGACACGTCGAGCGGGTCGTTACCAGCGCAGTAACAACACGGCGCTCCAATGCCAGTGTAAATTTCTCGCGCGCGCGCTTGGAGGAGACGAGCCGCCGACTCCAGCTCCCCCTGTATGCGTGCGATCGTCTTTGGCGTCGTCTACCATGTACTTCAAACGGATCTCGGACTTTTTCCTCGCTACATCTATGTCCGAGCGACATGCGAATAAGTCTTCGCTACTTTCTACTCTACATACGTCTACATGATTTCTGAGAGTTATGTTTCTTCACAATAATTACACTATTAACGAAGTAGCTGACGGTGCAGTTCTCACTCTTTCCATAATTGAAATGATTAGAATGGAGCGTACACCATTTTATATCCCAGATATGTTCATCATAATTCTGTGTCTCGCACCATCGGTATCGTGAAGCAGGGACTATTTTTCCACATTGATCCATTGGGTGAACTTGCCTGTTGCCGTGGGAACGGTCTAAGCTGCGGTTGATTTGCCACATCGTTCCTAACCTTGCAGAGTTTGTAAGCATAGGGCTGCATTGAGAAATCTTTTTGCGGATGAAGATTGGATTAGATACAAATTGGTTAAGTCATAAGTGGGGAAGAATGTTGCTGGAATTGTGCTCTCTACTAATTTTTAGAATATTGTGTAATGCTCGAAAAGAGCAACACAACCACTAGATACTGTGTTGAGGATCGTTGATGGTGATAAGAACCCAGCGATGCCAGATGTTTTGGTAGCTATGGATATTGCCAAGGAGAAAATAAAGGAAGCCTTGCAGGGCAAGACTCTCCTTGAACGTGTGATTGACATTATTGAGAGACGATGGACAAACCAAATGGAAGTGAAGCAATGTGGGGCTGCACTGTACTTGAATCCAAATACATTTTATGCATTCAAGGAGAAAGATAGTACATGTGCCCGAAAGCTAAGAGACAATTTCAATGATGTTCTTTCCAAGATGGTTGGTTACGATGATGAAGAACTTGCCACAAAGATATCTACCTAAGCTAATCATTATGAGAAAAAGCGACCTTGCTTTGGAAAGGCACTAGCAATATAAAGTCAAGGAAAAATGTGCCTACGTAAGTACTCAATTAGTCAATTTCATTTCAATTTAGCATATCCAATTTTATTGCTTCATGAATCATGACTTTTCCAAATTTTGTAGTTGATTAGTGGGATGCATATGGTGGTGACGCATCAGACCTTCAACAATTTGCAAAGCGTCTTATTGGTATTTGTGCTTCGTCTTCCGGGTGTAAGCGTAATTGGAGCACATTTGAATTGTAAGTAGTTACTAACTACTAGTACAGTAATAACTAATACTCTAATTGAATTTATTTAATGTTTTCTTGAATCTTAACTCTTGAGTCTTTTTGTTATTATTCCTTTTAGATACATACAAAGAAAAGGAATCGGCTGGAGCACCAAAGGTTGAATGATTTGGTTTATATCAAATATAACCAAAAGATTGCTGAAAGATTTCAAAAGATACGTGTAGAGGAGAGCAACTTTAACCCATTGATCTTTGATAAGTATGAGTGGAACATTGACTGAATTGATACGGGTACTGAAGATGTCCATGAGACAAAGCCGAAAATCTGGATTGAGCACTTGTTGATGAGGCTGTGGGTGCATCAGGTGCGCTCTATGGTCGCAATCTACCTAGGCAAGCCCATGCCACAACTGCTGGGAATGGGAGCGTTGTCTTCTCTTATCATCGGCGACTTCGTGGTGATGCTGCAAGTTCAAGCTTAAGGCCGCCGGTTGAAGCAGAAGGCGGCAGGAGAGGTGACAAGCTTGATGAAGATTTTGATATGGATGATGAAGAGATTGAGGATAACTACGGTGAATCTCCTCCTACTCCTCATGACAATGCACAAAGTGGTGGTGCAGGCCATGGGGAAGATGATGCAACTTCAAATTATGATTGTTGATGCCTTGATGGAGAGTTGTAGTTGTTTTATAACTTTGTTTGCCTTTAACTCATTGTCTTGAATTCTGTGATGCACTATGCATTAGTAATACTATGTGATGGGTCTATCTTGGTAAAGTGGCAATATTATGCTAGTTTTTACTCTCAATTTCATCATGTCAACTCAAAAACTTATTTCCTTTCATCATTTCAAGTTTACAAATATGAAATTACAATAGTCAATGCCCAATTGCTGAATATTCGGTAACCATTTTACAACTTTACATTCTAATGTTTGCTATCTTTCTCAATGGCAGGAACATATGGCTTCAAGGGCTTTCATCTTATTCTTCTTAAGCCACTCTCTATTGTTTCTCTATACAACTTCATCTTGGATAGGGGGTTGCTTGGCTACCTGCAAAAAGAGCAAAAGAATGGAAATCTCATCAAAGTATTAGGTATGCAATTGTTATTGACCTGTCTCTAATTTGATGTTTTAGTTAAGTAGTCATGTACTCATCAAGTGAACCGCTTTAGCTCGCCTAGCATCGCCTAGAGGATGACTAGGCGCCCACCTGGACGACTAGGCATCCTGGCACCCCTTAGGCGCCATGGTCGCCAAGGTCGCCGTGACAACCATGGTCTCCACTACTTGTTGTATCGGTATTCTCCTTCTCGCTGGAATGACTTCCATCCGATAGGCCATCTAAATATTTATGGCAATCAATATGCGTTGCCACCATCTACCTACACCTTCTGTTGGCTCAAAGTTATGAACCAACCTTGAGGGCCTGCCGCGGGGGAGCCAAGGGAGGACGTGCACCGAGAAGACCTGGGGCATCCAGCACCGTAGGGGGCCAATGATTAGGCTAGACCTACACAGTGCCCGTCCATGGGTTGAAGAAGGACAACCATGGCGAGTTGCCATGACCAATGTTGTTGCTACTATTGCCACTACCATTGTTGTGGTTGCGGCGGTGATTTCCTTGGGAATATTTGTTGGAGCCATACCTGGAGCCGTTACCACGTGGGGTGGAGGTGTCAGTGTAGGCAGGGCGGCTACTGCCACTTCGTAGGCACCATGGGCGGTGGTGGTGACAAGGGTAGCGGGATGGGTGGCGAAGGCCTTTCCTTTAATTTCCTCAAGTAGACGGGCAAAGTGAGCCACGATAAAGTTAGGAAACGGCCTTTGTGTCGGCAAGATGGTGCGCAAGATGTCAAACTTGGCATTTAACCTGTGGAGAGTGTTGAGGACGAGGGTCTTGTTACTCATCGACTGATCGACGTCGCCGAGAGCATCGGTCAGATTCTTCAGCTTGCGGCGATAATCAGCCAGAGCACGGGGTTTTCACAAGAATTCTACAAAAATTTCGCAGGAAACATTTCAAAACTTTCTTAACCCTTACATGCACCCAACGTTCTAAATAGGGTCTTAACTGTTAGTCTCCCACTACTGACACATACCCTCTCATAACAAATTGAAATGTTTATCATGATTTGACGGTGTACATTGTACTCTTTTTTGCATGTGCCTTTTTCCCCCTTTGCGTCAACCCATTTTTTTTCCTTTTACATGGGCAAGAATGGCCCAACTTTGATTGTCGTGGGAAATGTGTCCTTCCAAAAGAGTGGCTTTACAACTTATACATGGATGTATGTGTACACCCGGAGCCATTGAATCGATTCCAAGATTCATGCCCCTCTCCCTCCTCCACTCCCTCTCTCTCCTTATCTCTCCCACCTTCCCTCCTCTCCAATTGTGCATCGTCGCCTCCTCCAGCTATCTCCGTCGTGGGCTGTGGCAAGGCGATGAGGTTTTCGACGATGCAGCCTCTTCTCGAGCTCTGGTGCGGTCTCCAGCATGCGTGATCTCGGTCTTTGGGAGCATAGCTTTGCGAGTGTGGTCTCCGGGGAGCTCAGATCTAACACGGTCGAATGGTCTCCGATGAGCTCGACTACGGGGCAGTAGCGGTGGCTTGCATCACCGCAACTCGGGATGGGAGAGGGGAGGGAAGAAGAGAGAGGGGAAGAGAGTTGAGATATGAGAGAGAGGCATAGATCTTAAAGATAATCGAACAACACTATAGGTTTTGCTTTGCCGGTCCTTTCAACTAGATTCTAACATAAGAAGGACAGTGACTTGAACCTAATTAGAGACGTCAAGCTAACTGTTGAGTATGGTGACTCGTATCCTAATCTTTTAGGATTTGGAAATTTATGATATAAAGAGTCATAGATGAATCCTAATAGGATTAGAATCCCAACTCCACTTTGGAAGAGGGTTAGTGAGACTATATAAAACCATAAGGGGTAATCATAAAGAATACAAGTAACAAAGCAAAGAAGCCACTCATTCAAAGGTAGATGTGCATGAGAGGATTAAAGGTTAGGTTATTATTTAGCACTGGATTCTTGTATAGGTCAAGGATCCAAGGGTCCTAAAAGATTCGAGAGTAATGAGAGAGCGACAATCTCTTGTGCTCTTTTGAAGGTTGTGTTTAAGGAATTTATGGTTGGCTTTGTCAAATCTTTTCTCTCTTGTTGTGATTGTTTCAACGTCATTATTTTTGTTCTCTCTATAAAATTTATCTTCTTGTTCTTAATACCATACACGCTCATGCCGTATCTCACAAACTCTGATCTGATCCGTGGGCTATTGTACATAAGAAGGGGTATCAGAGCCAAGGCCAGATTAATCTGAATGTGAGAAGGTCGGTAAAGCGTCAAGTGGCACAAAATCAAGAATGTCGATGATGTGGAATAAAAATAGAGAAACTTAATGGTGAAAAAAATTCAACATGTGGCAATATGTGGTGAAGTAAGTCCTTGTCCAATAGGAGCAAATCGATGCTCTTGAAGGGGATAGGTCAAAAAAGACATCCGATCAAGTCCGAAAGGTGATGGAGCGTAATGCTATCAGTATAATCCATTTATGTCTCTCTCTAATGAGGTAAAGTACACGGTAATCAAGGAGAATTCACTAAAGAAATTATGGGAGGACTTTAAAGAATTATGTATGAAAAAGTCGTTGACATTTCGGTGGGAGCTACAACGACAACTATACAGGTTGTGCATGGAGAAAGGTACATGATTCGTTGACCATCGCAATGTCTTCGATAAGCTTATCACATAGCTGAGTAGTGTGGATAAGAAAATTAAGGAGAACAACAAGGTTGTTATACTGCCACCATCTCTACCACTATCATAAGAGCAATTGGTGATGAATATTCTCTATAAAAAAACCACTCTCAACTTCAATGAGGCAGTTGCATATCAATTGGAGACAAAGTCATTAAAAAAGCCATCAAAATCTTGCATGCAGAAGCAAAAACCACAGCAAGAATAAGGGCAAGAGCAAGACCACACGTGGATGCTATCTATATGACGAGGAAGGTCACAAGATAAAAGATTGTCCGAGTTTGAAGCAAATGAAGGGTTCAAGCTCAGTGATGGTAGCAAAGGATGATTTAGATGTACTAGTCATCAATCAATCAAGTACTTCTTATGGATGGATATTAGATTCAGGTTGTTGCTTCCGTATATGTTCGGCGAGGGAGATGTTTGATGAAAGATCACTACACCCAACGTATGGAACTGTTCACTTAGTGGGTTGTAAGAAGTATGCAATTACTGAGGTGGAAACAGTTGCAATGGAGATGTGTGATGGAGCACATCGCACATTAGCAGGAGCTCGATATGTTTCTGGCTTAAAAAAGAATCTAATATTTGTGAGGTCATTTGAACTCGAAAGTTGTGAGGTATCACTTTGAGATTGAGTCATGCAAGTTATTTGCAAAGTGCAAATGATCATAAAAAATATCTAGAGTAATGGAGGATACCAATTAATTGGTACACCTAAAGAAAGGGAAACCAATGGGAGGTCTGGTAAAAATCCTGACCAGGAAAAGAAAACTATGTTGTCAACAGTAGGTACTTAGATCTTATCTATAATTATATACGAAACTACAAAGGCGGTTGCAAAATCTAGCAACGCAAAGGCGAATGTGTGAGTTATTGAAACAAGGAAGACGTGGTGGGACCAAGTACGCGCTACCAGCGAGCTGGTGTAGCCCAGAGACGATACAAACCTATGGTATAGAAGGTCGTAGGAATAGGAGATATGATTAATCAAACTATACAGCAAAGAAGCTCTCAAGCAGATGATCTGAGCAAACTAGCTCAAACACTGGCACGTACATTGCGATGATGTGTATGAGCCCCTGTGGTGAGGGAACTCCTTAAAGTGGGAGGAAAAACAAAAATACGGAGTCGACTTAGAGTGAGATCTTGGAGGAGCACGATGACTTCAACTCATAAGAGTCAAGACGGAGATTGTTGAGTATGGTGATTCATATCCTAGTCTTTTAGGATTTAGAAATGTGTGATATAAAGAGTTCTAGATTAATCTTAATAGGATTAGGATTCCTACTTTTTAGAGTAGAATTTCTACTCCACTTTGGAGGAGGGTTAGGAGGACTATATAAATCCACGATGGGTGGTCATAGAGAACACAAGTAACCAAGCAGTAAAGCAAAGAAACCCCCATCCAAAGGTAGAGGTGTGCCAAAGGATTAGAAACTAGGTTATTTTTAGCACTATATTTTTGTATAGAACAAAGATCCGATGATCCTAAAAAATTCGAGAAAGTTGTGAGAGAACCACAAACTCCCAGATACTCTTTGAAAGATTGTGCTTAAGAAATTTATGATCGGTTTCGCCAAATCTTTTATGTCTTGTTGTAGTTGATTTAATGTCGTTATTTTAGTTCTCTACGAAACTTATTTTCTTCGTTCTTAATACCGTATACGTTTTTTTCATATCTCACAAACTCTGATATGGTTTGAAGGCTGTTGCACATAAAAAAATATATCAGCCCGTAACACCAACCCAACCATACTACTACTCGCATGCAATGCAGGGGCTCTCCTTTTTTCTGGGAAAAATTGAGGTGGTCCTCCCTGCACAGAAACGCCCCCACACCAGAAGACCCAGATGACGCCAGGGCAAGCAACCACGCACCTGTCATCCAATTCGACGGGGAGATCTTTCCCTGGCCAATGGAATCCAGGCTCGCTTGCCCCAGCCCCCAATAGGCCAGTGGAAACTTCCACCCACTGCTCCATTGAGCTATCCATCCTTATCCTCCCTGCCTTCTCTGCTTTGGCCCTTTGTTACTGCCTGTGAGTGAAAGCTAGGTGCAACTAACTGCTTGCTGATCCATGCCATGGAGGATAACAAAAATATTTGGTTTGGGAACAGCTTGAGCATATGTATGTGCTCAATCTGCACAAGCTTTCTGTTGGCACTGCATAGAAAAAGAGGAGAGGTGATGATTGATCACAGATCAGCAATTTGCATAATGCCATTGCTTGCACATTAAGGAACATGCAGTTTATGGATATTTTTTTTATTTTGTGTTGTATGGGGCTAGTATGCACATGTCAAGATTTGACAAAAGATTTCTGCCATTTCTCCAGTTCGGTGCATTGTTTTTCTCTTTTAGTTTTATGCTTTTCTAGTTCTCTCTTTTTTTTTTTTGGTCAGCATTTGCTTTGCTTCTTGTTGAAAATTGCTGATGCCTGGAGGAAAACGACCATCTTAGTACATAGTTACGTCCTTCAACACATTGCAACAAGCTAATATGCATAAAGATTAATGAAAACATTGTTTTATGAAAAATCATGTGACACTCCCTGAGACGAGAAACTGTCATGTGGAGATGCTCCCAGTCAGAACGTAGTGAAGCGACTTCTCAAAAAAGAGAAATTTGCTTACTGAGTTGTAGCCCAACTGGTAAGGCACACACAGATGCCTTGGCAAGATATTAGGGTTTAAACTTTAAATCCCAACTGATGAAATTTGCTGGTCCTTCGACGAACAGTCCCTGGCTAATAGTATATCAGCAGTAGAAGATACTACAACTTAGAAGACTATGTATTACATTTCATAAACATAATTTCTTTTGAAAGGATTATCCATGCCGACACCTGAGATCACACAGCCGACACCCTAAATCCCAAGTTATCTCCACAGCAAAGCACCAATCAAGTAGTACTATAATCCAGCCAGCAAAATATACATAGGAAAGAAGAATGAAAAACACATGCATAGCCAGTTGGAGTTGATTTCATATATGTCACTGTAGCAACTTTTTTTTTCAAATCTAACCTCTTAGCGTATGAATTTTCAATTTTGGCCCCTCCACAACCACGGAAACAGCAGCAGACGGCACATGTCACCTACCGAACTCCCGCATCATAGCAGGTTCGGGGCACCGCGATACCACATGCCGCGCTTGGTGCCTACCGAGCTAACCAAGCTCGGCAGCCATCTAGAGGACGTGTGTTAGTGCTTAACTTGTGTATTAGTGCTTAATTTAAGCATGTTAACACTAATTTAGTGCTTAGTTGCCTCCTTCTGTGGCCGTCTAGTGCCGCAGGTGCTCCTGCCGAGCTCGACAGTGGTACCGTAGTGCCCTAAACCTACCGTGATGCGGGAGCTCGGCAAGTAACATATGTCGGCTACCACCGCTTCCGCGGTCATGGAGGGGAGGTTAAAATCAAAGAAGGCCAGATTTGAAGAAAAAAATTGCTACAGGAGCACATATACAATCAACCCTAACCGGTTGGTCACCACAACATTAGGGATACCTAAGCATGGATACCTACCTCGTCAGTACTACCTTACCTTGTGGAATTGCGCCACTATGTACAAGTCACCCAAAGCTCATTTTAGCAGCACAGATCATCAAGGGATTAACGGCAACCAGTAGTAGTATTAACGTCATCATTGGCTCATTTCAGCACATTAAAGCACAAAAAGGTGAAGATTAATTAACCCCGCACCGCCTCCGATTACCAAAACACCAGCCAAGAAGCGAAGTCCTCGTCGAGTCTTCATGCAGCAGGAGCGACAGTCATTCCCTGTCTTGCCTGCCGAACCACGACGACGACGAGGACCCGCCGCCGGCGCCGGCGCCTCCCTGGCCGTACCCACCTCCTTTCCCTCCCATCACCATCTGGTGGTGCGGCGGCTGCGGGTACCCTGCCGTGGACGCGCCAGGCGGTGTCCCGTACATCGGCTGTCCCGTCATCGTGATCATGCCGCCGCCGCCGCCTCCTGCCCCGGCTTCACCGTACATGCCGTAGCCTCCGGAACCACCGCCATTGTTCCTGGACGTCTCCAGCTGCTGCGAGCCGGAGCCGGAGGAGGCCACGCCGACGGCCCCAGAAGCGCCCGGCTTCTCGCCCTCGAGCTCCCGGAACTTGTGGAGGTAGAACTTGAGCGGCTCGATGTAGTCCTCGAAGCCGAGGGTGCTCATGGCCCAGAGGAGGTCGTCGCCGTTGATGGTCTTGCGCTTCTCGCGCTGGCACTTGTCGGAGGCCTCGCCGGTGATGAAGGAGATGAACTCGGACACGCACTCCTGCACCGTCTCCTTGGCGTCCTTGGAGATCTTGGCGTTGGCGGGCAGCGCCTTCTTCATGATCCGGCTCACGTTAGCGATCGGCAGGAACCTGTCCTGCTCCCTCAGCGACGAGAACTTCGCGTTGCTCTGTTCGCCGGACTCGTTGTCGGAGTCCGCCATCCCCGCCAACCGAACCAAGAAACAGAGCAAGCACCCCGGGTCAAAACAACTCCGAGGCTGATCAAACGATCCTAACCCAATCTAGACTCACTGCCTTCCTAATCAACAGCTCCAAGAACACCAGTAGAAACGCATCAAACGCAGATGAAACGAACGACGCGAGAGGACTTGTAGAGACGGGAGCGGAGACGAGGAGAGCAGGGGAGTTAGTGAGGTGGGAGGGGAGGAGGGGTCGTCCGTCGGATGAATCGTGGGGATAATAACGCATCCAGGCGGCGACGTGGCGCCAGATGGACCGTTTGTTTGTCGATAAGTGTGGGCCAGCCGGCGCCCGCAATGCCGGCCGTCGGCCCCACGCTGGGGGCATCCGGGCCGTCCGTGTGGGCCAGGGGAGGCGCGATCTAGGGCCATACCTCAATGTGGGACGTGGAGCGGGTGAGTCTGACGTGGCATTGGCCCGTTGACCGCTCGGAGCAAAGCACTGTGGTAGGAAAGGAGTGTAACTCACGGACCTCCGACACTTTCTTTAACTTGGGTGTAAGAAGCTCACTGTCACATGTCTATTATTTCGGTATTACTCGTCTCTTTAGGGCATATGTAATAATATAAAAAACTACTGCCTATAATATCATCTATATCATATATAGATAACACTAAAAATGACACATGCAATAGGTTATCTTTTTTATATGTCTCTATAGGCAGCTTCTCCATGACACGATGTGTCTTATTTACCATGTTACAGTCGACTACTGCATAATGGATGACTCAATTCTCTATACTCTCTCACTCCTCCACATCATCTCACGTCCTATATAGCAAAGTTTATAGACAGCTGATATCACATCATTGTACATTGCTTTAGGCACATCTCAATCAAAATTAATGAGGACAAAATATATATAATGTAATTAAATGGCGTAATATTCAATTTTTTATCGGCAAATATCTGATGAGAGATGAATTTATTGATACAAAGGTCTCATGTTTTTCACAAAATGGTCCATTTTGTCCATTAAATGTGTGCTGAATTTGTGTATAGCCCATTTTGTCGCCGAAATGGTCAAATTGATGGATCCACCACACATTTGCATATTTTACCACGCGAAATGTAACGAATATATATATAGTGGTACACTAAGACTCCGTATGGTTGGGATTTGGCTTCAGTTTTTCAGGCTTTGAAGCCGTCGAAGTTTAAAAGTGAACTACTATTTTGAAGCCGGGTTTAAAATAAACTACTCAATTTGAAGTTAGGATTTTGTAACTTCTCTTGAAGCTAGACTTAGAAGCCAAAAATAAAGAAGTCAGAGCTCACCCAAACGGCAGCTAAGGCTCACTATCTCCAAATATTGGTGAATTGACTGTCCCCATCCAAAATCGTACCACGTCACCCCGCGGGACCACTAGCTAACCAAGCCACAAGTGTAGATCTGAAATAATAATGGCTAGAAGTAACTATGGAACAAAATTTGGAAAACTATTTTTGAAAGATACAGACGCGGAAGAAGCAATAGATTAGAGGCCGGTCGATGGCATTTAAAAACAGCTTAGAAAGAATTTGTTTTTAAAAACCCGAGGAATTCATGCTTACTTAAATCAGCTTACAACTTTTAAACAAAAGCTAGAGATTGATGACGATTTAGGTCCCGCTCGGTTGGACTGAAAAGCTATAGTTATGGCTGAAATTACACTATAGCAGCTGAAATTTTACTGTAGTTAAAGGTAGCTTATTTAGCGTAATTAAATTTAAAAAATTAAAAATTAAAAATATACTATCTTATCACGAATAACACAAACGAATACGAAAAAAATGAACCGACAATAAAACTTAAAAACCAAAATTTCAGAAAAATACGAAATTTATAAATACCCTTCTCCAGTCGCCGCTAACCACCAACCACTCTGAAAAAGAAGCGTTTTGGAGTGATGCAAAAGCTAGCAGACCATGTTGCTACCCAACAGAAGGTCAAGCCTACATTACTATTGACAAGTGGCATCGAGTCAAGTGCCCTTCCCTTTATACACATTGCCTATATTTTTCTTTTCTTTTCTTTTATTTAATAAGTGCTCTTTAAGTTATATATACCGATTTTTTTTCTGCTTATGATTTATGAATTTTTATGATTTATGAATTCTCTCAAACAAACAAACAAGACGATTTCTTCACCGTTGTTTTGAAGCGACTTATCAGGACTGTGTTTTTAAAGTGGCTCATTGGTATTCGGTTTGTTCACATAACCACTCGTGCTAGGGCTATAAAAGACCATGTGAAAAAGTCCAGAATTATGTTATAATAGACCAATGCAATTTGGGAAGGTTAAAATTTTAAAATTGCATTTTGTCGGATTTTCAGTAGCTTCATAATAACCCGTAGCTCAACTAGCAGTCAAGACAGTCTGACCGGCCAAGGGGTGGCGATCAGGCTGGAATTCCCATTGATTTCTAGTTCAAACCGGTTAGGGTTATGCTCATGGAGGAGTCGATACCCAAAACGATTGAGGGTACCATGTCAGATCAAGCATGGCACGGGAAAGGTGGAAATATTGAAGAGAAGTTCGAGCGGCGGGTTGCACCATGTAGCTTGGTCTATCCAAGTGAGGTGTGATCCGGTGAAACCAAAACAAGAAAGACTTACCGACGTGTGACAAGACAGTGGTGCACCTACATGTGGCAAGTATGGCGATTGCTTACAATAGAAGGAGAAACCGGATCAAGAAAGAGCATATTGGTATTTTGATCATAATACCAAAAACTATCTTTGAACAAAACTGTAGTGTTTGAGAGAGCGGTTTAGGTCATGGTGAAGCTGGAAAAATCAAGTTGGATCAAAGCTAAGTACTTAGCAGATTAGAGGTTATACGCTTTGAAAAACATGCATAAGAGTAGTGCATGAGTTAAAATCCGTGTGTGGGGGTTTCGGGTTTCTCCATTTGTGCTAAGTGGATAGTGTCCACTAAGGGTTAGATGGGACAAGCTAGTTCATCTATTTAATGGGTTGAGATAAAGACTTGTAGTTAACCATCTAACCATCCTCTCATGTGAGATAAAGTTCTAGGGTTACTGTTTGAGAGAAGTTGAGTGTTATAGCGTGATTTCTTGTCCTGCAGGTGGAGTGGTTGTAAAACTTTATTCTCAAGTAGAAATATATCAATCTTTGTTCATCTCTATGAATTTCTCGTGTTGATTGATTTGCTCTTAACTTGGTTGGTTTTTTCTCTTCTCTCCTCTTTTTGATCTTGATGTGCCAAGAACATGTAAAAGATAGAGATGGCCTCTAGAAATCCATCTCCACACATCTAGATACTTGATTAGCAAGTTCATGAAGAAACCTGTTTTTGCTTGACTTCGACTGTCTCGAGTGATTTCCTATTTCGAGGGTTTTTGGCTTGATTTCTTTGTCATTCTTGCTTGCTGTGATATGTAAAGATGTATCTAGAGCCATCTTGGACATTCTTTGCCTACAAGCAAGTTAAATTCACCGTTTTAGTATTTTGCCCGATTTTGGAGCAATCTTGCTTAAATCTGAAAATGGTCTGAACTTTGATATAGGTTTCCGTGATCCATAGATGGAATAGGTTCCTAAGACCCTAAACAAAGTGTGTGCAAAATTTCAAAGCAATTGGGCTTGTTTTTTTAGGAGTTACACAAAAAGTAGGTCAGCTTAAGCTGTTTTGTAACAAAAGGCGGTCAAATCGTCTCCATAAGTCTGGCCGGCCTTGAGCCGACGGTCCGAGCACCACACCAATCAGACCAACTCTAGTAGGCCGGTCAGATCGCCAGGAGTGTGGCTTGTCTCTAGCTTGATTTCTTGAGCAATTTCATTTGAGATTCTAGTTACTTATCGTGAGCCCTGTAACTCTGTAGTTATTTGAGTAAATGATCAAAAATAATTATGAATTTTTTTTGGATAATATCATTCACCCCTCCTCCCTCTGTTGCCTTTAGGTCCTACAGGCTAAAAACCATAAGCCATAGCCATGAGCCATAAACCGCAGCAAAAAAAAACCCACCCATACCCACTTTAACAAAAAATTCCTTTGGTTCCAAAAAAAAAAAGTCATACTCCCTAAATGTTCCTCTGTGCGTCTAATGAGTGTTCCACTAGATTTAGATACATGTCATTCCTAACTATGATATTTTGTAGGCTTGTGGAACTTAATTGAGACACATTTTGCTGTATGGCTTTTCGGATGGTAAGAACTGGTCAGCTGGGGACTAGATCCTCTCTTATAAGTTTATCTTATAGGTTGCCGAAATTTGTGGTTAAGCATGTATCATGAGGCAAAGAGTGACATTATGATGTTGATGGCCAATGGCTGCCTATGTGAGATTTTAGTCAGCAAATTGTAGCGTATTCATTACTCCGTCCTGCCCTTGTTGTGACGAGCTGATTGTGATATGAAACAGACAGTGTTCTGTTCGTTATTTGTCCCCATATTTACGTCAAAACGTTAATATTAGGGTCTTTTAGGGCCTTGTTTGGAGGCTCGTTTTTGGTCGGAATCTATTGAATGTGCCAAGATTTTGAACTAAAGTCCCAGTCTATCCATATAAATTTAAAATCTTGGCTCATCTAGAATGAATCTTCCAAACAAGTCATTAAGATATCCATATAAATTTAAAATCTTGGCTCATCTATAGTTATTGTTTACTAACTGCCTTTTTCAACGCATGTTTCTTGTTGTTCTCCGGCAATTTGATCAGATTCCGATCATGTCAATATGAACAGTCAAGATGCTCCTACCCGTGAACGGAGAGCTTATGCTGCTGTATTAGTCAATGGAAAAGACAGGAGGCACCAAAACAAAAAATCTGTTCTCTGTTGCTACAAAGCAGACGCGCTGCCTGTCCAAAGTGACGTGTCGGCGCCGCGCGCAGGTGGCACGCATTAGGAATCTCCTGCCTATATTTGCACTGGTGTGTTGAAGACTACAAACAGATGTAAACCTAGTGGGTTACTACTCTTTAGTTTCGATGGTTGGAAACACAGGTGGGAGACGGCCATGGTTTTTTTTTTTTGGGTCAGTTCAACATACGGCCGGTCCGGTTTGGTTCAAGCATGGTCGACTAGATACATATGGATCGTGTCGGGACGGCACAAATGGTGGACCGGACTGGACTTGGAAAGTCCGTACGATAGGCGGCACAACACGACCCGACGAGCACGGCCAGCACGGGGGGCACGACCGGCACGCCAGCGCCAGCGGCCTCGAAAGCTAGACATGGTCGAAAGCTGACGTGGTCATAAGCCAGACGTGGTCATAAGGTCGAAGTCGTACTGCCGTGGTCGTAAGCCAGACTGGTCGAAAGCTACCATGGTCGAAAGCCAGACGTAGTCGAAAGCTTTCGTGGTCGTAAGGTCAAAGTCGTACTGCCGTGGTCGTAAGTCAGACTGGTCGAAAGCTACCATGGTCGAAAGCCAGACGTAGTCGAAAGCTTTCGTGGTCGTAAGGTCAAAGTCGTACTGCCGTGGTCGTAAGTCAGACGTAGTCGACAGCTGCCGTGGTCGAAAACTGATCGTGGTCGAAAATTATCTTAGTCAAAGCCAGTCGTAGTCGTGTTCATGCCATAAGTCGAAGCTGCATAGTCGTAGTCGTGTTCATGCCGTGGTCGAAGACTGCTATAGCCGTAGTCGTGTTCGAAGTGCTGTGGTTGGAGCATGCCATGGTCGAAGTCTGTAGTTATTTGGCCATGCCGTAGTCGTAATCTGATGTCTAATGTCTGAAGTCTGTGGTCATAGTCTAATGTCTAAAGTTTGAAGTTTGAAGACTGAGATCACTCATAACTGAGTAAAATCACTCGAAGGCAAAGTCTTCAACAACAAACGACCAAGTCTTTCACAAACGTAAAATCCAAAACAAATCAAATATCAATTATTCATCATCTTTTATTTACAACCATTCATATGATCTAACACTGCCCGATCCATCAATGCAGTGTCCCTAGCTCGATGAAGCCCAGCGAGCATTGAACAATCACAAATAGCCATGCACACATGGCCGTTTGCCATCATCATGATCTTAACAGTTACACAGACATCGACACCGAGTTCTTTCCCTCTTATACCTTTAAATAAACAAACAAAATAATTTTTTCATTATCATTTCGAAGCAATTTATCATAATAACTTGTTTAAAATAATATATCGGCTTATCAGAATTTGGTTCGTTGACCAAAAATCACAAGGCGCAACAAAAAAAGAAAAAGAACCCACCTCTCTCTCATCTGGCTGTGTGCAAACATTGCTCCCCTTTGGACCGATATTGGAGTAGATCAAAGCTGGCTCATAATTGCGTGCTTTGGTGTATTTGTGCGTTGACATATCGGAGGGGACACGAAAAGGATAAAATTAAAAATCATCGTGCATCATGCACTTGCACACCACCAGGCTTGGTTGGGAGGACTTTGTTCATTCGTGGAACTTAGGCTTAGCTAAGAAATCATTCCTAGTCAGCTCTCAGGTCAGTGGCCAGACAGGCCAGTGGCATATGCATGAGAGATTTTGTTTCTTTCTGGAATGGAAGATAATTTGCCCTCTTTAATTGATAAGTATAAAAGGCCCCATAGACCTAAAAATGTTGCCTTTGTATTGTGCTTCGAGTTTCCAAGAAAAAAACCGGAGTTACTACACACGGCGTTGAAGCTGTCCATGCTAGAAGGGTTGGGCTAGAAACCAGTCCGAACCATGGCAGAAACTAAAACGTTTGTGCTTTTTAACTTCGGCAAATAGTTTTTTTTACTGTGGTTTATGATTTTTGAGCTGTTTATGTGAGAGAGTACGAAGTAACAAAAACTCACATATGATTTTGACCGATATAAATAAAGTTGCTACAGTATATACTATAATAACTTATAGATTCTACCTTGATAAGACACTTTGTTTAAAATCTAGTTACCATTAAAAACTAAAAAACAGTTTTTAAAAGCTAAGAAAAGATACCCAAAGACAAAAATGAGGGACTATGATTCAGAGGGTCCTAGTTGGAAATTTGGGAGAGCTCATTCGCCAATAGCTAGATGGGTGTTGTTTTCATCTCCCCTCGTATCAACCAATTGTTCAGCCTCTTCGTCTATCGATCAGGAAAACCTGCGAACTACGCTAAGCCAGCGCAAACGGACCATGGCATGCACCTGACCTGGTTGTTTGTTGCAACGTGGAACTCCCCAAATTTCCAGCGCGCACACAACGCATATCACTAGCCCGACGAGCGCCTCACCTCGCCGGGGCGCGCCCGGGAGGCGAGAGAGAGAGAGAGATGGCGTCGTTGGATCCCCTATCGGCTGCGCCAAAGCCGGGGAAGCCCCCGCCTCGCCTCGGCCGTCGTCGCCTCCGTCGACTATTGGCTCGCGCCAGAGCACCGCTTCCCGGTCCCCTACGACGACGGCGAGGCGGCCCTCCGCTGGGCCCTCCCGTCTCCCCCGCCGCCGTCTTCTGTCGATGTGAGCCCTGGACGAAACCGAAACACAGTAGATAGAAGATGAAAAACGCAGCACAGTGGACACACTATGGTACAAATTTTTCTCTCCGTATTGTTTAACTCGGACAGCTATAGCTTTTAAGCTAAACTGGGCTATTTTGGTATTTTGGCTTTTTGATAGATTGGATGATGTAATTTATTACTAGAAAGTCTGAAATATTCCTGTTATGTTGATTGACAATAGGTCTGATTTCTTCTGTAACAATTGAATTTGATTACTCACTGTTTGACAAAGGTCAATTACGAAATGTGTAATCACTGTTTGTGCTTCATGGTAACGAAGATGGCTAGAAATGTTCTCGTTTTTTGAGCTACCGAAATGCATGCAGCCAGTATGATAACATGAGATACATTGTATGTTTTGTACATGTATTTTCCTTGTGCACCATCCTAACAAGGTCTTTCCATCGACTACCGACCAGACCATGCACAACAACATGAACACCAATATCATACCAAAAAAAGATGGGTTAACACAGCAAGTAATATAAAATAGTATGATACATCAAGTAATATCCCATCATATGTTGCAATTTATAGAAAACGTAACATGTACCTATCATATATATTGCATATAAATTTGAACTATCCTATTGTCCATACTCTTGCGGACATCAAGGAATTAGTAATACTTTCATAAAAGGCACGCATGTTTGTATCATCCACAGCCGATCCATTGCTGCTATTCCCTCCATATGGTCCAACGTGTGTAGTGTTTGGTTTGTAGTCTTCATCATCGCATCTATCAAAATTTTCATCACGTAAGGCACTATCTCGGATGAAGTTGTGAAACGACACACACAATAATAATTTGCATTTGCTTGTTCATGTCATAACTTAGCATAGCCAACAAGATTCGCCATTTCATCTTAAGCACACCAAATAAACGTTCAATCAGTTGGAACTACAAATGGTTACGGTTCACACTTCACAGCCAGTTAGCAACAGTAAATACTGCAAAGAAAAATGCTAGGTGAGATGTTTAACACTTACATAGCAATATTCTACTCTCTCTTACATTCAAGGTAGCTCATATTCTTACCAATTGTCATCAAGTTATTTTACTATGTGAGCCACTGGAGGCCATGATCCTGAAAAAAGGAACTTATGGAAAATCTTTGAAACATTTGCTGATATATCATATATGTGCTTTGTGCAAATTTATGGCTGTCATCAACATCCTCGGCTAAGTTGCTGTCACTATAGCCGGTTAGTTCTTCTAAACCTTTGGTATACTTCAGACCAAAATCAACAGTTCCATGCATTCACGTACCTCAAAATCTGTTTAACAGCTTGGAGATGCAAGCTCATAGGTTTCTCTATGATCTGGTCGGGTATGAGTTAGGTATCTCAAGCAGCCAATTATTCTCCTATACTCAGTTGCATTCACAGGTTCTCCGTCTCCTTCTTTCCCAAGTTTGAGCTTTGGCAACATAGGATACTTGGCAGGATTGCAATATGGCATCCCGCATCGCATCAAGATCTTCTTGGCGTAGGATGTTTGCTTCAGTGTGATGCAGCCATCTTTTTTTGTGCCACCTTGACACCGAGGTGACAAGAGAGGAGCCTAAGATCACTCATCTCGAATTCTCTCGTCATCTGGTGCTTGAAGCCACTAATCGTTGATGCACTTGTGCTTGTCACGATCAGATCATCAACGTAGACACCAACCACAAGAGTTTTGGCTCCCTTAGTTCTCTTGTAAACAAACGCTCATATAGGCATATTTCGAAGCCAAGACAAACAAGACTCTTATCCAACCAGATGTTTCATGCCTTGGGTACTTGGTGCAATCCATACAATACTTTGGAGAGCTTATACACCTTGTTATCTTGGTTCTTTGTTGTGAATCCTTCTAATTGTATGATGTACACTTCTTTTGAAGATTCCGTTCAGAAGGCCGACTTAACGTCGAGATGGTGCACCGCCCAGCCGTAATGCATCACAAGAGACAATATCAACCTGACTATCTCAATTCTTGTCACTGGTGCAAAAATCTCTTCATAGTCAAAACTCACATATGATTTTTACTGTGGTTTATGATTTTTGAGCTGATTATGTGAGAGAATACGGAGTAACAAAAACTTACATATGGTTTTGGCCGATATAAATAAAGTCGCTACAGTGTATACTATAATAACTTATAGATTCTACCTTACATATGGTTTGTGTGAGAGTACGGAGTAACAAAAATTCACATATAGTTTTGGATGATGTAATTTATTACTAGAAAGTCTGAAATATTCCTGTTATGTTGATTGACAATAGGTCTGATTTCTTCTGTAACAATTGAATTTGATTACTCACTGTTTGACAAAGGTCAATTACGAAATGTGTAATCACTGTTTGTGCTTCATGGTAACGAAGATGGCTAGAAATGTTCTCGTTTTTTGAGCTACCGAAATGCATGCAGCCAGTACGATAACATGAGATACATTGTATGTTTTGTACATGTATTTTCCTTGTGCACCATCCTAACAAGGTCTTTCCATCGACTACCGACCAGACCATGCACAACAACATGAACACCAATATCATACCAAAAAAAGATGGGTTAACACAGCAAGTAATATAAAATAGTATGATACATCAAGTAACATCCCATCATATGTTGCAATTTATAGAAAACGTAACATGTACCTATCATATATATTGCATATAAATTTGAACTATCCTATTGTCCATACTCTTGCGGACATCAAGGAATTAGTAATACTTTCATAAAAGGCACGCATGTTTGTATCATCCACAGCCGATCCATTGCTGCTATTCCCTCCATATGGTCCAACGTGTGTAGTGTTTGGTTTGTAGTCTTCATCATCATCGCATCTGTCAAAAAGTTCATCACGTAAAGCACTATCTCGGATAAAGTTATGAAACACCATACACGCAATAATAATTTGCATTTGCTTGTTCATGTCATAACTTAGCATAGCCAACAAGATTCGCCATTTCATCTTAAGCACACCAAATAAACGTTCAATCAGTTGGAACTACAAATGGTTACGGTTCACACTTCACAGCCAGTTAGCAACAGTAAATACTGCAAAGAAAAATGCTAGGTGAGATGTTTAACACTTACATAGCAATATTCTACTCTCTCTTACATTCAAGGTAGCTCATATTCTTACCAATTGTCATCAAGTTATTTTACTATGTGAGCCACTGGAGGCCATGATCCTGAAAAAAGGAACTTACGGAGAATCTTTGAAACATTTGCTGATATATCATATATGTGCTCTGTGCAAATTTATGGTTGTTGTCAACATCCTCGGCTAAGTTGCTGTCACTATAGCCGGTTAGAACTTCTTCTAAACCTTTGGTATACTTCAGACCAAAATCAACAGTTCCATGCATTCACGTACCTCAAAATCTGTTTAACAGCTTGGAGATGCAAGCTCATAGGTTTCTCTATGATCTGGTCGGGTATGAGTTAGGTATCTCAAGCAGCCAATTATTCTCCTATACTCAGTTGCATTCACAGGTTCTCCGTCTCCTTCTTTCCCAAGTTTGAGCTTTGGCAACATAGGATACTTGGCAGGATTGCAATATGGCATCCCAGACTGCATCAGTATCTTCTTGGCGTAGGATGTTTGCTTCAGTGTGATGCAGCCATCTTTTTTTGTGCCACCTTGACACCGAGGTGACAAGAGAGGAGCCTAAGATCACTCATCTCGAATTCTCTCGTCATCTGGTGCTTGAAGCCACTAATCGTTGATGCACTTGTGCTTGTCACGATCAGATCATCAACGTAGACACCAACCACAAGAGTTTTGGCTCCCTTAGTTCTCTTGTAAACAGCCTGCTCATATAGGCATATTTCGAAGCCAAGACAAACAAGACTCTTATCCAACCAGATGTTTCATGCCTTGGGTACTTGGTGCAATCCATACAATACTTTGGAGAGCTTGTACACCTTGTTATCCTGGTTCTTTGTTGTGAATCCTTCTAATTGTATGATGTACACTTCTTTTTGAAGATTCCCGTTCAGGAAGGCTGACTTAACGTCGAGATGGTGCACCGCCCAGCCGTGATGCATCACAAGAGACAATATCAACCTGACTATCTCAATTCTTGTCACTGGTGCAAAAATCTCTTCATAGTCAATACTTTGTTGATGCAGGTAGCCCTTTGCAACGAGTATTGCCTTGTGCTTGGTAACACTACCCTCAGGATCCTTCTTCAACTTGTAAACCCACTTCAACCCTATGGGTTTTTGGCGGGGTGGCAAATCTGTTGGCGCCCAGGTCTCGTTCTTCTCCATGGCATCAAGTTCACACTTCATTGCATCTTTTCACTCCTTGTCACTCGTTGCTTCTCTGAAAGAAGCCGGCTCTTCTACAGCGAGAAGGTACAACTCCAAGGGAATCACCACTTCTTTTGCCTCGGTGTATATATATGTCGCTAAGATCATGAAAGCGTCATGGGCTCTCGTCAATGGATGAGCTGGAGCCGCTCCTCAGCACGGCTGCCGATGTTGGCGGTGGCGATGCTGTTGGCCAAGGGATGCAGCGGGCGGTGATGCTGCGTGCGCTGCGCCATGTGAGCCATCACTAGGGGGCAGTGGCGATGGCATCTGCGGCAAGGATTGGGGAACGGATGGCTACCAATCTGTTGCGTTTATTCACATGTTATTGAGAATATAAGATTACGAATTTGTTCGGTTTCTTGAGCATTGTTAACTGGGATTTAAGATGCACCATAGTACGTAGCAATGGAACACTAAATTCTCGAAGCTAGCTAGGATCCGAGGAAGGAATCCAACTATGAATTGCGCAGCGACGTGATCGAGGAAAAAAAGTTTGGTTCCCAGTGATCTGCAGTACGTACGTTGAGCAGGAGAGGACTGATTGCTTTGCACAGTGTGAAGCATGTCAACGAGTTTTCTTTTGCGCCGAAAATTACTAGGCAATGGATGGAAGGCGGAGATAACGCGATCTGCATGGCTAACCGCACGCTCCACAGCACCATGGCATACAAACGACGGGTTCCGGCCGCCGCGACGCCGAACCACGCGCCACGCGTTGTCCGGGCGATGTCCACCGCCAGCTCCGTCGTCGTATCATCGCCCGGCCCACGACGGCGCCGACGCCGTCTCGACAGGGATCGCCCCGGCTGCCAGAACGCGCGCCGTGTCTCGGCCGCGCGTCACGTCCCCCATGACTGACAGAGCGCACACACTGTTGTGTCCGTCCGTGGCTGCAGTAACCCGTCGATATGCCAGCTGCTTCTCTTTGAATCTTCGTCGTAGCATCAGAGCTTCTTTGCCATGCATTCTGATGGTGGGCAACAGCAGGAGAGACTTATCACTGAACCTACAATTGTGGACATGGAGATTAACTCAGTCTGTACTACTCAAATTATTCCCAAATTATGTCCAAGATTGCTGTTGGGTGATCTTTCTTCTGTTCACGCGTTGTGGTCCGGGCACATTAGGATATGTAGGGCATGCAAAATCTCTTACAACACATTGCGCAAACATGCTCTTTGAAGTATTTACTCATAGGCAAATCTCTTCTTCGTACACAAGACCAAAAGGAAGGGTTCATACATCCAATTCCATCCCATCACACACCGTAGCAGTGTAGCACATTAGGATATGTAGGGCATGCAATCTCTTACAACACATTGCGCAAACATGCTCTTTAAAGTATTTACTCATAGGCAAATCTCTTCTTCGTACACAAGACCAAAAGGAAGGGTTCATACATCCAATTCCATCCCATCACACGCCGTAGCAGTGTAGCACACATCAGTCATCATCAGGCCACCACTCATTAATTATTCAGAACATACTGCACAATTTCTTTAGAACTTATCAGCTGAGAACTCATCGTGGATGCTTTTGGATTTTTGTACTGCTACTGCATTTCTCTTCGGAAGATCACATGCCAATGCTTCATGTTCGAGATCACCTTTCAGAGTAGTTAACTTGCTCCATCTAAGTATACTAATACTCATCGACGGATCTAGGATTTTTGATATAGATATTCAAAGTTAATATAAAATATTGTTTAATGGAAAGTAGATGTCTATATTAGCAAAAATCAAAATATAAATTATTTGTAGTAAAGACAACATCTTAAATAATTTAGAAAAATTACAAAATAATTAAAAAATGTTGAATTGGGAATATGAGATTTTGAACCTGAAAATGTGGTAGTACTCGCGCACGTATGCCTTGTTGGCCTCAGTGGCCCAACCGTCACCACACGCTCCCTCGTGGGACCCGGTTGTAGGCGACCTAACTAGAACTGATCTATAGCTAAGCCACACTTGGCGCTCGCCGCCACCCGCTTGCTATCTTAAATTTAAATTTTGCATAAAACTTAGTTTTGACCAAAAGAATTTTAAACTATCTATTCACCCACCCCTCTAATCAACCTTCTTGAAACTTCAGCTAAGTTATAGTTTTTTTGACGAATTGGGAAGGGAGAGGTATGGAAGTAGACTGAAATCCCTTAAAGATATAAATATAAGGTATTTATACCAATTATCAATATATATGCTAAATATACCTACTAAATATAAGATATTTCACGCAAGAAAATTATGTGTTCAACTGAACACCTATGAATTTCATTGGGTCCACCCCAGCTAATACTATACTATACTATATTCCCATTATCATTTATCACAAACACGAAGAAAAGATAAACTAGGCACCAAGAACATCACAACTCAACTCCTAAATAAACAAAAAGGCATGAGCATAAAGAACATCACAACTCAACTCCTAAATAAACAAAAAGGCATGAGCATAAACAAAACGAAGGCGACACACACAAAAAAGAGAGGGTTTCTTTAACACAGGCCATGAGTGAGTGACCACACCGCGCACACACACTGATTGCTCTGTCCATGGCATCGCCATCACATGACGCCGCACCCGGCGTTGGGATCCTCGCAGCACGGCTGCTGCTGCTGGTAGTACGGGTGCCGGTTGCCGTAGTACCACCCCTGGTGGTCGTACACCGGCACGCCGTAGTACCCCCCGGCCTGTGCGGGCTTGCCGCACGAGCCGCACCGGCACCCGCCGCCGTAGCACGACTGCTGGTTGTACGCCGGGTTGTAGGTGTAGCAGGACACCGGCCCCGCCGGCGACGGCCAGATGGACGGGACGGCCACGCCCTGCGCAGCCGCCACCGGCGGCACCATCATCGGGGGCGCTATCGGCTCGCCACGCGGCGGCTCGGGGCCCTTCTTGGCCACCATCATCTTTTCAAGGAGCGGGCCGAGGTCGGCGTTGTCAATGCCTGGCGGCATTGCTTTGCCGGGCTTCGCGTCCGCGGCCGGAGCGTCGTCGAACTCGAACTTGACCTTCTTCTCCGGCTTCGCGTCCTTGGCCTTCTCCTTCTCCGGCTTCGCTGCGGCCTTGTCTGCCTTGGCCTCCTTCCCCGGCTTGCCGCCGTCCTTCTTCTCCGGCTTGCCGGCCTCCTTCTCGGCCGGTTTCGCCGCCTTCGGCTTATCGCCGTCCTTGTCTTTGGACTCCTTTTCCTTTTCCTTGCCCTTGATCTGCATCTCCTTGATGACCCGGCCGGCCTCGCTGCAGAGCTTCCTGCAGACCTTCTCGGCGTCGAACGGCCCGGAAACCGTCACGGCATTGCTTTTCTCGTCGAAGGAGATGGTCTTGATGTTCGCCTTGTCTGCACAAAGTCATGCAAGGTCGTCGTCAACTTGCAGTTACAAGTTTGCCACTCTACTACAGTGCAGGACTGCATGTACTATTGCACCACATCTTAACGAGGTTGTCACAGTAACATCCGCTGACATGTGGGCCCGACCACGGGAGCGAATGGTAACGCGAGAGGAGTGGGCCCACATGTCAGTTGGTGATTGGTGGTGAGAGCGAGTGAGTGATGATATATACAGTTACCACAATACTGTACTGTACCTTGGATCTTGCAAAGAACCGTTCTGATCTTCTTGTAGCATCGCTCGCATTCAAGGTCAACTTTGAGGACAACCGTGTAGATCTGCGATGCGATCGGGGGGGATTAAATGACGGTAAACGCAGTACTATTACAATAGGTTTAAGACCCCGATTCACTTCACATTTCTTAATAAGGAATTTACTGTACCTAATAGAACGGGCTAGCTCCTCTAAAAAAAGAAGAATTATACCCAATTCTTCAATCAATGCGTTTAAAAGAGGATTTAATATTCTACTTAATGTTGGTTACTAATGGAATAATTTATGTTCTTTCCTAACAATGAATATTGGAGAAGGGGATGCCTTTCTCCCTGGAGAAAACGGTTCTGGAAAAATCGGCGGACGAACTTGAACTAGGAGGATTTAGGGATGTGAAAGAAACATTTCTGAAAAATTAGGTGAGTCATTATGTGAAAGAAAAGAAGGTGTGCCTTGATCTTCGCATGAAAGTGGCTGGGGGAAAAGGAAAGGGGTTGTGGTCAGAGATATTTGCTTGCTAGGCACTTCATTCGTCATACTTCTGGCTTGAGTGCTCGGCACTTCATTCAGCAATGCAAGTTTAGACAAAAACGTCTTTCGTCAAGCTATCAATCTGTAACAAACCTGTGTAAGCTTCTCTATCACCAAACATGACACTTGTTTCTAAAAATAAAATGTTTCCTTTCACAAAGGAAAATAAGCTTTTTTTTTTCCTTTTTTCAACTCTATTCTGACCATAAATCCAACTGAAGAGGACCTGATACTGTAGGAAGGAAGGAAGGAAGGAAGGGCTGATACTGAAAAGAAAACATAGATCAACACCACTGAAGAGGACCTGCACAACTACTCTCCAACAAGACACGAACATTTCTCCAACCAACACCATACAGAACTTAAGATCATCGCCTGAAAGATCAAGAACGCGCATGCGGCAGATCGAGAAGAAAACAAGGAGCAGCAGGCATCATGACTGATCGGAGATCTGACCTTGTCTGCCATATGAATGGCGGTGGGGGCTTCGTCACCTTCGCAGTCTGGACTCCGCAGAGGTGGCCGAGAGGGAGGCAGAGGAGGAAGAAAGGGATACGATGCGATACAATGAAGAGAAGAGGGGGTGGTGGGTGCGGCGTTTTAAACCTGATGATCTCTCGCACACAGACGCACGCACATTATCATCGCGAACCTTTTGACCCCTTATTAGCTGTGTAGCATGTGCGAGTATTGTCAGTCGGTGGACCCTCTGCGTTGGGCATACACGTTTGTTCACAGGAAATAAGGGCCTGTTTGTTTCAGCTTCTGGTAACTGCAGCTACTCTTAGAATCTGCAGCTCAAACAAACAGTCCAGATTTTCATCCAGATTCTAAGTAGCCAGAAGCTACAGAATCCAGAAAATGAACTAGTAGCCGTGTTCTGAGTTATCCAGCTTCTCCAGATTCTGACTAGCTGGATACTCACCAGCTGAAACAAACAGGTCCTAAGACTACTACCATTCGATTCTAGAATCAAGAAGTGAAATGGGAATATAATATTACTGCTATCTGTAAAAGTGATGAACACGTTTCCCCAGAGTCAAAATGGACAAAGAAAGAGAAATATGAAACGTACAATTCAATGGAGCGGAAAAGGAGGGAAAAAGGTTAAAGCTACAAGAAATTTCGTACTCTTTTCTTAAATAAAAAGAAAGGAGGTCCATACTATTTGCTTGTAAGGCCAGTTCCAAACAACCATGGCTTGTAGCTTCTGATTTCTAAAAGACAAAAATCATTAAAAACGTATTAACTTCTTAACGTGTTTTTTTCTTCTTTTTTGTTCTTTTGGTATTACTCATGGAGATATAACGATGTTTTTATTTTTTTCATTTATATTTTTTAATTAAATGCTTTAAGCGGGTGAGGTAACGTTGGCAGCGGTGATGTGTGCTAGTCCCTCTGTTGTTTTTGTATCCGTTCCACGTGTGTTGTGCGCGCGCAAATGCACACAGCCAGGGCAGGCAGCCCGACCAAGGCCGCCACCGAAATTGACACCTCACTTCGGCGCCGTCCGAGTTGGACTTTTGATGGGGTTCTGCCGTGGATGGCATCGACCGGCACACAGGAAATGGACCTGACTTAGAGAGCAACATTTCAGGAAAAAATAAAGTTTAGGGGCGTCACGCACTTCGCCAGACTCTGTCGGTGCTTTGAGCTCCGGCTTCATGTTTCTAGCTCTTGATCTGTTGCTCTGAGAAGTCTTCGTTTCTCACTGCGTTGGTTAAGTTTTGCTCATAATGTCGGCAACAGGGCTACATGAGGAAAGCAATTAGGCAAACGTGGTCGGATTAGGCCGCCAGCGGGAAAAAAATAATACTGCTAAGTTTATAGTTCATTAGCGGTGCCTTTTGATCCGTAGGCATAGCAATCTGGAACAGGGAAAAGGGTTTTTTTTCTCCGGTGTTACACAACTCATCCGCCTTTCGTCGCATTGGCGAACCTTGCCATGTCATACTTGTTAGAATGATCTCAGGGATTTGGCCCAACGGCCAAATCCTAAACCTTGACCGCATACGATCGGGCGTCCCATTAATAGGTCAGGTGGGCCCTGTCGCCGCCACAATAAATAGAGGTGGGGTCGGGTGGCACGCATCCCAAGGTTCACCGTGCCGCCGCCACACCCCACCTACAAACCCTAGACCCGATCTAAGAGGGGGCGTTCTAGCGACGGGAAGCACCACCGGCAGGAGATCGCCGCCGCCTGGGAGACGCCGCCGCCGAGGAGCCCCGCATCTCCTCCCCGACCGTCGCTGCCGTTAGCGCAGATCATCGCCATGGCCAACTCTTCCTCTACGACGGACGGTTAGTCTCTCTCTCTCTCTCTCTCTCTCTCTCTCTCGGTTACTCTCATGAACACAAAAGAAAACCACCCGCAAAAGAAACAGATCCAACATTGGTATCGGAGCGGAAAACAAAAGAAAAGAAAAGAAAAGAAAAGGGAGGATCGGTCTTACCGCACGCCGCCGTCGTGCACGCAGGCAGGGCCGCCGCCGCCGCCGCCGCTGGGCCGCCGCCCCGCCCTTCTCCGGCCACAGGCGCCGCGCCTCCGCGCTAGGGCCGCCGCCGCTTTGCGAGCACCGCCGCCATCCGCCCTCGGCCGCTGCGTTCGCGGCCGCCGCCGCCGCTTTAGCCCGCACGGCCGATGCCATGCCGCCGCCGGGCTTTGCTCCCCACGCCGCCACCGAGCCATTGCCGCAGCGCCCGCCACCGAGCCATTGCCGCAAGCGCTGCCGCCTCACCGGTCCGGCACCACCCCGCACCTGCGCGCCTACCATCGCGCTTCCAACCAACCGCCGCCACATCCACTTTTTCGGTGGAATCAGGCGAATGTGTTAGGGTTAGGTTTGGGGATTTTATTCCCCGGCCGCACGCGATCTCGGCCGTCCGATCAGATCGGACGACCACGTTTCATGGGCGCGCGCAAATGGGCTACGTGTGTGTTTTTGGACCACTCTCTGCTGGCCCGTGCGCTTGGGTGGGCTGCCCGAGTAGCAATTTTTGGGCCGTGGCTGCGTTTTTTTGGGCTGTTTTCGGCCGATTGAACAGTAAAACCCGAAATTGATGTTTTATTGTTTTTCAGAAGCATTTTTTAGTGAATTTGATTGAAATTTGATTCAAAATCTCTGTAAATTTTTTTGCACCAACGTGTTAATTTTTCAGAGATTAATTGTGTACAGTATAATGCTTCTGAATAATGAATTATTTTTAGAATAATTACAGTTTCCGCTGCAAAAGTTAATGTTGATTACCTTTTTCATTATTAAATTCGAACCAACGGGAGAATTTAATTTTGGAAAAATAGATATAATTTCCAGATAATTATGATATTGTTATTTTCTGACCAACGTTGATAATAACATTATTATAATTTTAATTGAAGTTTTATGCATTATTTCTATTTCGCCAACGGTGATGTAGATTTAATGTATAAATAAAATTGTATGTCGATTTTTGACCAACGTTAAAATAAGGCATATAATTTTGTTGTTAAAAGTATTATAATTTTAATTGATGATTTTATGCATTATTTCTATTTACGCCAACGGTGATGTAGATTTAATGTGTAAACAATCGTATGTTTTAATTTTAACCAACGTTGAAACTAAGACATGCGCTATTGTTATTATAAATGTTCTCACTATATATGAATTGTGTTTTCAGGAGGATACTCTTTGATGGGCTACATCAGAAATATCCCTGTTCTCAAAGGAGACAACTATGGTGAATGGAAGAAAAAGATTGACCTTGCATTCATCCTAGCTGAGGTGGACTGGGTAGTCACCACACCGTGTCCCACGGAGCCTGTGGCACCGGTGAGGGATGAAAATGAGGTCGATGCCGTTTGGCGGACTGCACGAGGGACTTTGCTCCCATAAAGATGTCATATGATCTTGATCATAAAAGTGGGTCACCGCCAACAAGAAATGTTTAGTGTGATAAAGAACACGATTGAGCCTCGCAATTGTGGGCTCAATCGCAGAGTGTGACATCGTCGAGAGTACCTTGATAAAATAAAGAGTCGGTTCTCGGCTCTTCAAAGACTTATGCTACACAAATTAAGCGACTTGTGACAGAAAGGTACTCTGGTAGTGGCAGTGGCATAAGAGAGCACATACTAAGGATGAGCAACTTGGCATCCAAGCTTAAACCAATGGATTTGGCTCTCAAGGATGAGTTCCTTATTCATTTGATTTTGCTTCTTTGTCGAAAGAGTATGACACCTTTGTTGTCAACTACAATATGCACCGAGAAATGGGACTTAGAAAAGTGCATAGCTATGTGTGTGCAAGAGGAGGAAAGATTTAAATCCTCACATGGTGGTTCTATCAACTATGTGAAGGATAACAAGAAAAGAACTTCAACAAGAATTCTCCTCAAAGAACAAGGAAAAGCCTGCTTTTTCACCTCAATGAATAATTTCACGGTGGAGAAAGATCGGTGTCTTCATTGCAAGAAAAGGGACATTACAAGAAAGATTATCCCGATTTCTTGAAAATGATTATGTCAAAGAAAGGTGAGAACATTATTACGCTCATAAATGAATCCTCGTATGTACAATATTCAAAATCTACTTGGTGGATTGATTCGGTGCAACTGTTCATCTTGCTAATAATTTGCGAGGATTCCGCTCGACGAGGAATACGCAAAGAAAAGAAAGATGCGTTAAAGTCGCAAATGGAGTCCAAGTCGAAGTTGAAGCCGTTGGCGATCTTTCATTAGAACTAGTGATGGCTTCACTCTATTACTTAGAGATGTCCTTTATGTTCCCTCTTCACAGAGGAATTTGATTAGTGTTTCATGTTTGGACAATGATGGTTATGATTGTAATTTTGGAAATGGCAAGTGTGAAATAATGTTTAATAAAGCATGTGTTGGTCTTGCCATTAAACAAGATGAGCTTTATTTATTGTCACTTGTGAAAGTATGAATTCGTATGTGATGTGAATGAGCGTATATCCTCGCCCGAGAATACGAACGTAAAACGAAGAGAACTCATAATGAATCGTCGAAATTATGGCACCGCCGTTTAGGCCATATTTCGAGGGGAGAATAGAAAGACTAGTTAAGAATGATATTCTTCCTCTATTAGAGTTCTCGACTTAGAACAATGCAGAATGCATTAAAGGAAAATATGTAAAGAAAATTAAGAAAGACGCCAAAAGAAGCACAGGAGTTCTACAAATTATTCACACAGACATTTGTGGTCCTTTTCCTGTGAAAAGTGTGGATGGATATGACTCGTTCATAACATTCACGGATGATCACTCCCGTTATAGATATATTTATCCAATCAAAGAAAGAAATGAAGCCTTGGATAAATTCAAGATATTTAAGGCTGAAGTTGAAAACCAACACGATTTAAAGATTAAGATAGTCCGATCCGATCGTGGTGGGAGTACTACTATCGACATACCCCATATGGTCAAGTTCCCGGACCTTTGCAAGGTTTTACAGAAAATAGAATAATGGCCCAAGATTCTACACCGTAGAACCTCAAAAAATGGAGTAGCTGAAAGACGCAACCGTACCCTGATGGATATGGTGCGAAGCATGATGAGCTACTCCACACTGCCATTGAGTTTACGGATGGAGGCGTTGAAAACCGCCATTCATATTCTCAACAGAGTGCCTAGTAAATCGGTGCCTAAAACACCGTACGAGTTGTGGATAGGAAGAGTTCCCTCACTAAACCACTTACGTGTGTGGGGGAGTCCTGCTGAGGCTAAAGTATTTAACCCAAATCTTGGAAAGCTTGATTCCAAAAAAGAAGTTGCCATTTCATTGGCTACCCGAAAGTCAAAGGTTTTCGTTTCTCCGCCCGCACGGATATACAAAGTTTGTAGAAACGAGACACGCTGTCTTCTTAGAGAATGAAATGATGAGGGGAGCATGGTAGCTCGAAGATTGACCTTGAAGAGAAGCGGGCGTGCGCCCACTCCGATGATTCAAGAGCCATTCTTCGCACTGCCGCCGCCGCACCGACGGTACAAGACAACGTGGTGCCAAGACCTGTTATTGTTCCTCCTGTGGCAACAATGAATGAGAATGAAGAACCTGTTCTTCAGGATCATATAGAACCAATTGCCACAGATGAGGGGGAGCAACAGCAGCCTCAAATGAAGATGTACCAAATGTGGAGGCCCCGAGTAGGTCTCAAAGAGTAAGAAGATCGCCTATTTCGATGATTATCGATTTATCATACAGAGAATTTCAAATGGAGGATGATCCCACCTCATTTGAAGAAGCCATGAGAAGCGAAAATTCCTCAAAATGGCTTGAGGCCATGGAAGAGGAAATGAGGTCCATGAAGGCTAATAAAGTCCGGGACTTGGAAATTATTCCTAAAGGAGCCAAAACAAGAGGGTCAAATGGGTCTACAAGACAAAGCTTGACTCCCAAGGGAATGTAGAAAGATACAAAGCGCGACTTGTGGCAAAAGGCTTTACGCAAAGAGAAGGGATTGATTACAATGAGACCTTTTCTCCAGTCTCATGTAAAGATTCATTCAGAATCATAATGGCATTAGTTGCACATTATGATTTAGAGTTACATCAAATGGATGTAAAGACGGCATTTCTTAATGGGGATTTGGAGAAAAATGTTTACATGGCACAACCGAAAGATTTCGTTGTGGAAGGAAATGAAAGAATGGGATGCCGCCTAAAGAAATCGATTTATGGGTTAAAGCAAGCTTCAAGACAAGGGTACTTGAAGTTTGACAAGACAATAAGAAAATTTGGGTTTAAAGAGAATGTAGAGGACAACCGTGTTTATGCAAAGTTTAAAGATGGGAAGTTTATCTTCCTAATCACAGTATGTGGATGATGTCCCATCGGCTAGTAGTGATGTCGATCACTCTCGGAGACAAAGAAGTTTTGTCCTCAAACTTTGATATGAAAGATCTTGGTGAAGCTTCGTTCGTTCCAGGGATCGAAATTCACCGGGATAGAAACAATGGGACATTAGGACTGTCACAAAAGGCATACATAGAGAGAGTATTAAAGAAATTTGGTATGCATAAATGTAGTCCTTCACCTGCACCTATAGTCAAGGGCGATAGATATGGGGATTTTCAATGCCCCAGGAACCAGTATGAGATCGATCAAATGAAAGCGGTTCCATATGCTTCACCGTCGGAAGCTTGCGGTATGCTCAAGTGTGTACGCATACGACTTAGCGTTTGTTACCGGTTACTTGGCGATTCGAGCAATCACGAATAGAACATTGAAATTGATAAAGAAAGTCTTGCGTTATTTGCAAGGAACAAAAGGCCTCATGATGACATACAGAAGATCAGATTTACTCCATATAGTGGGGTATACAGATTCTGATTTTGCGGGAGATGATAGAAAGTCTACATCCGGATATGTATTCACTCTCGCAGGAGGAGCTATATCGTGGAAAAGCTCAAAGCAAACCGTCACTACATCGTCCACAATGTATGCCGAGTTTGTAGCATGTTATGAGGCTACAGGCGGTGAACGGCTAAAGAAGTTCATACCCGGTTTAAAAGTGGTTGACGACATCAATAGACCACTTAAGTTGTACTCGCGATAATGAACCCGCAGAACGTATGCCCACAACAATAAGTCAAGTGGTCTTTGCCAAATACATTGACATAAAGTACTATGTTGTGAAAGATAAAGTCCGGATCAAATTATAAGTCTTGAGCATATAAGTACCGCAAAGATGTTAGCGGATCCGCTTACTAAAGGCTTACCACCCAATGTGTTCAGAGAACATATAGCCGGCTTGGGTTTAAGGGAAAGCCTATGATTCCTGGACTAAAAGATGGCCCAAAAGTTTAAAATAACTATTTCAGAACAAAGAGGTGTATTGTAGCTGTTAAATCTATCGGCAATTGACCGTGACGATGAGACATGTTCTATGCACTAATCTGTGATGGAATGAGTAAAGTCAAAAGTAATTAAAGATAAAAGTATAAAGTGAGATTAAGGGGGAGAATGTTAGAATGATCTCAGGGATTTGGCCCAACGGCCAAATCCCAAACCCTTGACCGCATACGATCGGGCGTCCCACCAATAGGTCAAGGGGCCCTGTCGCCGCCACAATAAATAGAGGTGGGGGCCGGGGTGGCACGCATCCCAAGGTTCACCGTGCCGCCGCCACACCCCACCTACAAACCCTAGACCCGATCTAAGAGGGGGCGTTCTAGCGACGGGAAGCACCACCGGCAGGAGATCGCCGCCGCCTGGGAGACACCGCCGCCGAGGAGCCCCGCATCTCCTCCCCGACCGTCGCTGCCGTTAGCGCAGATCATCGCCATGGCCAACTCTTCCTCTACGACGGACGGTTAGTATCTCTCTCTCTCTCTCGGTTACTCTCATGAACACAAAAGAAAACCACCCGCAAAAGAAACAGATCCAACAATGCTAACTGTTGAAACAGTCTCATATTAGTTATAGAAAAATAAAAGGTTTAACTTAAAAATAGAGAAGTCTCTTATCTCATTAGCTAGCTTTTAAGGATGAGAAAGCCCTTACGATCTAACAAGTGGTATTAGAGTCTGGTTCTAACATCTCTGACCCAATAGACACTAGTGTGTGAACGTCTGATAGACTATAACCTTGAGGGATCGTCGGTGTATGGTGAAGGGATTCTGAGAAACCGTCTGTATACGGTGAAAAGACAGTAAAAGACTGAGAGACATTAATATGTGAAGAGAAAGATTGTAGCAATAGCCCCATATTGATTATAGAAGAGTAAAAGATCTAACTTAAAAAAATAAAAGAGTATCTTGCCTCCTTAACTAGCTTTTAGAATAAAAAAAACTCTTAGGATACAACACTAGCTTTAAGCAAAGGTGGGCAGAACTCGCAGCTTCCTCTGCGGAACCGATCTGTTCCCCTCACATGAAGAATCGCGAACAATCATAGCCGAAATGCGGAGCGAAGTTGCGAGAGGAACATTGTCACTCGTCAGCATGCGAGAAAACATCGTGCCGTGCGGGCGGTGGTGCATTCCAATGCAAACATTGGCCATTCCCAGCTCACCCCAGCTCGCATCCCATTCCGCTGTGGGCTCTTATTGGGCCAACCACACTTGGAGCTGGGCCGAAGCCCAGGTTACCGCGGGCCCATGTAAGCCCAGCGTGATGCTGCTACACCCTGCCCCTCAGCACGGTCCCGAGGAGGGTGACACGTGGCAGTCCAGGTCAGCGTGGCCCCGTGCTAGCCCCGTGGATCCCGAGCCTTCGTCCGAAGAACTTTACCTCAAATTCCTTGGAGATGGATTCGGTCGAAATTTTGAAGCCTTTAATGTCTGTCATACAGACTACACACAATTTTTTAAAGATTCTATTTTTGCATTATCTTATTGTGTGATTAATCTTGCTTATAATTGCGATGATTTATTTTATGGATCGACACTAGTTTCTCAACAACATGGCTACCATAGTTTCGGAAACCCTCGTCTTATTCCTCTTTCCTCCGATTCCGCCCATGGTGGCCTTCCCATCAAGAGGCACTGATTCTGGATCTCACAAGTTTTCGGGTCTATTCCTTTTAGCTGAGACTTATGATTTTTTTACTATGGTTTTTGATTTTTGAGCTGTTTATGCGAGGGATTACAGAGTAATAGAAACACATGTGCGGTTTTTACCGATATAAATAAAATCGGTACATAATATCTTACAATTAACTAGTGTAAATCCTATCTTGAAAAGACACTTAATTTAAAAACTAATTGCTATAAAAAATTATAAATAGAAATCAAAATTTGAAGAAAAAAAACGGGGCATTCACTTCGAGGCATCCTTGCTTGCGGAGGCACACTTGGTCCCACGCAACCAAGCAGATGGCCATCAAGGACAGCTTGGAGAATGATGATCACACGTTATGATTTACAGTTCTAGTTGAAAGTAGCTGTCTTGGAGACACGTCTCTGCACATTTTCTAGATGGGAACATGCATGCTACCCAGAAATCCAAGGTATATGCTTAGGTTAATAAGTCATGAATCATAGATTACTGCAGGGCGAAGAGCAAATCGAAGCGAAGGAGCAAACGCTAGCTGCCAGGTTGCTCGAAATTAACACCAAGTAGACTGATCGGATACAAACATAGATTTATCAACTGTTTGTATCGTCCGCAGCCAAAAACCAACAGCAAAACCTAATATGAACAGGCATATAGACGCTCAATTGATTTCGTACCAACGATGATGTCAGAACTTCTTAGGATGAAAGATGTTCGTTATTCTTGCACTCGGCAAGTGTGTTCTCTGTTCCTCGACATGTCCTCAAGATCACAATAACATGCTCGTGGCATTGTCATGATTAATTCATAAACCTCAATCCATTTGGAAGTTTCTTGTAGAACAAATGTAATTATGTCATATAAAAAGTGCAATTCGTTGTGGTGGCATAACAATGTGGCGCCCCATGTAATTATCCTAGGGATAATTACACAAAAACGTACGAATTATTATTCGTCTAATCAGTAGAACACTGTTCCGACGAATAATAAACCTTTTATCAAAGTCGTGCGACAGAATAATAATGTAGAAACTGTATTATTATTACAGCATTTGCCACGAAGGCTATTGTCTTAATTACAAATACATAAGGGGCAAAACATACAAGCTGATACCCTAAACTCTTCTGCTCGGCTCAGTGGGATGCCTACTCGTCCCAGCCGTAGTATAAGAGGTCCACCTCCCTGGCTTCTCGTAATCGCCGTCCTCCTCTCCCGTGAACTCGGTAGTGCCTGCTGCCCCTTCATCCGATTTGAAGTATTCCTCGGTCGGAGTGAGGCAACAAAGGAGAATAATAGTAAGGATGAATACTAACATACTCAGCAAGCACAATACTAGCAAAATGCACTGTATACCTCTCTTTGTCCTTAAGTCCAGTTCTAGTCCTCTAAATTCAGAAATTAGCTTTACCAAATTAGTTGACATCTTTTAATTGCAAAAAATTCTACTTTTCACTTGGGTGAAGAAAGATCCTTAGTGACCACCGTAGTCCCCAATCAAAAAGACTGGTATGAATTCATGATTTTATTTAGCACTGTGTAGGCTTGTGCCATTGTACTCATAGCTATTTATGAACCATCTTAACTAGGCTTTCCACATTTCCTTTGGTGTGGGGTCAAGTTCAAAGTATAGAGCTTTTCCCGAGTTGCGTTGCTCAATTCTCCAACCCCATCTATTATCCATCGGTGCACCGCGTCGCTCACCTGGGCTCCATCGACTTTCAATAGTGTTCGGTTGGTACCGGTTCTCGACCCAATACTCCACCTACGCATATAGCTTCTCGGGACTTAGTCACTTCTAGACTGGCGTTACTGGTCTTGAGCTTTATCCATCTCTACTCACACATAATTACTTACCCAATGTAGAGAGATGAATAATATAACGAGGTACTATTTCCTACTCGTCCGAGACGGAAAAATCTTAATTATTTTTTAACTTTAACAAACACTACGCTACATTTACATATGGTGGTGTTCATGTTTTTTAGAGGAGGGTGTTCATGCTCTTGCTGTCATTTTTATTTTTTCGTAAAAAAACAGGGACCCACAAGGATCTGTACGTAACTAAACAAGGACCTATACGTAATTTTGAAAACCGTGGGTTGCTATCGGTGAAGTGGAGGGTGGTTTCTAGGAAAAAAACATGGCAGGGACCCGTTTGCAAGAAGCAGGGATCTGTTTGCGATGACAAATGACCTCTACGCGATTTCGTAAAGTGCAGAAACTTTTTCGCAAAAAAGCCAAAAAAGGCCACGCCTCGGCTGCCGGGGAGTCTTCCTCCCATAATATAGGGAGTATACTCACCTACTATACATGTAGCCTCGCTACCTTTGCTCACAAGGAGCTTTTCCTGTGCTAAATGGGTGGTAGCCCATCTTCATGTAAAGTAAAAGTAGCATATTTTTAGCCGTACACATTTACCCACGGAACAAGACTTTTGTTCACCCACACAACAAGATAACATTGAAATTTACCTTTCTTTTTTTAATTTCACATATCTGGTGCTCGATAGACCCCAGTTCTATCGCTGCTCTACCAACTCAGGGCATATTTGGTTCCTACACCGGGCTACACGTGCCTAGTTGGGACAACGCTGGGGGTGCGTTTGGTTGTCGCCCTGGCCACTCGCCTGCTCCGGGTCAGTGACTTGTACCTTCTAGATTATTTGTACAAAAGATTATAGAGTAACAAAAATTTACGTACAATTTTTATCGATATAAATGAAGTCAGTAAAATATATACTACAATTAACTAGTAGATCATATCTTAAAAATAATTTATTTAAAAGTTAGTTACTATAGAAAAATTAAAAAATAACTTTTAGAAGCTGAAAAAACAGGGCCGAAAACGAACGCTTGGGAGCCAGATAAGTGATCCAGCATCCATGTCAGCTATCCAACTTCTTATGTTTCATCCAGAAGTTTCAGGCACATGCTTTCAACAGAACACTACATCATCAGACCTGCATGGTTAGATAAAAATTATTGAAATACCATATTACATCCAGACATCATTTTCATGAGACATAAAACTTAAGACACTGAAATGATCTCAATTTTTTGTCAAAATCTGATTTTGAAGAGAATTTTCGTGTTTCTTTTGATTTCCTGCTTCCTCAACCTATTCCCCACAAATCTCAAAGCAAAACCGCTCCAGATCATTGCCAGCTCGACCGGATTGGGAGGGAGAAGGAGGTGACACTGCTGTCCAAAAATTCGCCGCCGCCATGCGTTTTCGCCGCCGCCTCACGCTTCTCGTGATCGCCTCCCTACGCCAGACGCCAGCTAGCGCTGTTGGTCGGCCGTCCCGCAACCGCGCCAGGCCACGCCAACCCTGCCCCAGGCCACCGTGTCCCTGCTTTTGCCACCGTCGGTCCAATCCGCCGCCGCCACCGCCCTTCGAAGCTTCCCGAATGCGTCACCTCTCCCGAGCGGACAGGCAACCTGCAGCCTTTCTTCCCCACCGCCTTAGCAACCCTAGCCACCCACGAAACGTGGCGCATTGCCGGCCGCTCATTGTCGCCGCCTCTATCCGTTTTCCGGCCAACCCGAGCCGCACCGCCATACTTCGCCTATTTGAGCAATTGGCCTCTTCTCGGCGCACTAGCCAACTCCACGAAGCCACCGACACCCTCAATCGAACCCTAGCCGCTCTCATTCCCGGTAATTGCAAAAATCCCCAAAGTATAGCCCTAGAGCAATGTCGGTTCTCCGCCCTTCCATTCCTCAATTCCTTTCGCCTATAGCTTCACCATAACCCTAGAGTCATGCCCCAACCGCCGCCCTAGCTTCCCCGGCCTTTTACCTCCCCGACGCCGAAAGCCCCCCACGGCCGAACCCGGCCACCGTGGCCAGGCCAGCTCCGGCCCCCATGGCCCAAACCGCCACCCCCTCTAGCTACCCCTATTTCCCCTAATGCTCAAAAGCCGGCCGATTTGCCCTAGGAAGCCCTCGCTTTTTCCAATTTCAAAATCCGGCCGAAAGAGGGGAAACCTCGCCGCCGGTGATTGCCGCCCTCATCCGAAACCTAACCACCGAAAATGGAACCTTGACACTCTTAGCAACCCATCTGTAGTCCCAAAATCCGTCGCAAGCCATCGAGCTCGCCGTCCGCCACCGCAAAATCCCTGCTTCTTCGCTCGGACGCCGGTCGGTTGGGAAGATGAACAAGGCCGACCGCACCTTATTCACCCGGCCGAGTCCTTAGGTGCGCGCGTCCGACCGAGCCGCCCGTCCCGGCCAGCACCATGGCTTCGGTCGCGCGCACCAGCCAGCCCGCCAGCACCGCCACGCCCGACCGGGACCGCTTCGCGCCGACCGAGCCAAGCACCCGGCCCCGCCAGCACCGCCCGCCCGCGAGCCGCCTCCCGCACCCGACCAGCGCCGCCAGACGCCCGACCGAGCCAGCGACGCGGTGGAGCCCCGCCCGCCCCGTCCGCCCGCACCGCGCGCTCGATCCCGCATCCGACCGCCCATCCGCCCACGTGTCGGCTTGCCAACCGTGCTCGCCTGGTCGGGTTCGACCGAGCCAACTCGCCGAGCTCGTTGCGTCGGTTCGAGTCCGATGCATCCGACTCGAGCCCGATGAACAAGAAAAACCTAGAAAATTCAGAAAATCCAGAAAAATCCAAAAATATATTTATATCCATTTTGACCGTTTTGAGCCCACCAACCCATTTATCAAGTCCATTACTCCATTTGGCCCTCCTAAAAGCCCAAAATTTCATTTATTTAATTTTCTTCAGATTTTCTTTCTTTAATTTTATTTCTTTATTCCTAGCCTAATTATTTGGGCATGGAATTAATATATTATATTTTATTTGTGTTAGCTTTGACGGAGGTTCTCAAGAATTGGAAGAAGAAGATCAAGCTCAAGCTAAATTTTACAAGAATACGAATTAATCGAGATCATAGACCCATGAGGCAAGTTACGCTTCCTTGATCATGTTGAACCCATACTCGCCTTATTTATTTATTTAATTTGTAATTTCATTATGTTATTTTGCTCGGATCAAGATTTTGGGTAAAAGTTATATTAGAATGTCATGATATTAGTTATGCCCTACCACCTGGAAAAGCCCGATTAATTTGATGGACATATTTGCCTTGGAAGACATAGAGAAATAATTATATTAGTCAAATAAACATGGTAGTATAGGGACACACCAAAATATTTTCACTGTTAAGGATTTTATTATTTATTTATTTAGAATTTTGAAAAGTTGGAACTAGGGTGAGCGAGGATCACAGAGGTGAGTCCAAGACCTTACCCTAGGGTGGAGGCTTGGTAGAGGAATGGTGGCGGTGCATGCGAACCTGAATATGGGTTTGTGCATGTTTATGGCCTCGATGAAAATATAAGGACTAGACCCTTATGTTTGAGTAAAGAACATAGTACTCGCCCAACCACAAGTGTTGACTTGGTCAAACCTGGTTTAGTAACTGCTCAAGTTCGATTGAACATCTGCAACTGGTTGGGGGAGTCGGAGGGTGAGTCGTATGGGAGGTGGTTAACCATACAATCAGGGGACCGCCATGAGTCTGAGGAGATCCGGGGTCATCCGAGCTCATGGGGATCAAGGACCCATGGGCGAGACTATATAAAGAATTGAGCGGTGAACAACTTTGTTTTCTTAACTCGTCGCGGAGTTGAGAGATCTTGTGGGTAAGCGGGGCAACTCTGCGAGTCATAAAATGATGGTATTCGAATACGCGTGCTTCCTGTAAATGAAGCTATGTTTGATGGGTGATTCCAAGAATAAAGCATAAGTAGATTTGAGAATGGTTTGGAATTGTGGAAGGTTAATAATCACGCTTGAAAACCCATGTTTACATAATGAAGTTACTTTCTTGTCTTTAATTGATTTTCAACTAAATCTGCATCTACACAAAATAATAAACCTGTATTCCCCATCTTGATATGCCATGCATATAGTTAATGATAAGTTCCGCGTGGCTTGCTGAGTACGGTAGTTGTACTCATACTTGCTAAAATCATAAACAGAAACTGCCAGTCTTGAGGAGCCATGTGAAGATGATGAAATGGAATTCTACGAAGTGGAAGAAGCTTGGGATTAGGGTTATCCTGCACTCGAGTATGCCCGTGGTATCTTTTTGGTCAGAATGTAAATTAGGCCTTTGGCCCTCTGTGAACCTTGGCTTTAAGCTCAGTATAATGTAATAAAGTTGACTCTTGTTCTTGAGCATGTGATGGCAAATGTTATACACTCGATGGATGACCTCGCAGCTGAACTTTCCTGGGCAGTTGCGAGGGTTTCATAATGCTCCCAGAAATGGGGGTGTTACAGAGTGGTATCAGAGCCTACTTGCTCGACTGTAGGAAACCCTAAGTGCACTAGGAAATATTTCCAAAAATTATTTTGGATATAAAAATGATTTGTCTAAAATTTTAGTAATATTTTCTGTATAAATATCTTTTTCTCATCTATGCTGGTCTTATTTTGATTAATTTTGTTTTTCTAAAAATATTTATGTCCACCCTTTTCTAACCTCAAAATTTGGCGTTTTACAGATACCGTACCACGTTTTTCCCGATCCAGAGGAGCTGTCAGGATGGGTCACTCGTCTTTGGCGTATGCAGAGATACCTCCACGCGACAGATCACCAGCGTCCGATGTGTCATACGAGATCACTGATGGTCCATGGCAAGCTGTACAACTGGAAGGCCTGGATATATTTGGAGCCTTTACCCCACAGACCGGACATTCGACGGAAGTTCACCGCCTACCGTCACGAGGGAGTCGACGCCATCCGTGATGCCGCAAAGAAGGCCGTGGAGTATCTTCGCCGCTACTACGAGGAGGAGTTTGATGATTCACCTTTCTACCTCGCTCCACAAGAAGATGAAGAAGGAACCGGTTTGATCATGCCAAATCCGAAGAATGTAAGAAGATCCGAAGATGCGTGAAGTCGCTTGGGTTATCGCTCACAGCGGACATGTACGCCGGATGACCGAGGAAAACCGGACGATGCAAAGATCGCCTATATGCGACCAAACAGAGATTTGGCTTCAAGCGCACTCTACGACATTATCGACTAAGGAGCAAAATGAAGCCTTGAGATTTGATGAAGGCCCATCGAAGGTCCGCAAGGAGTCTCGAAGGGATGACGGCCCCAAGGCCGTACATTCTTCGTGAGGATCGTCATCACACGCAGCAGAAAGCAACCCCACGAGGACAAGGAGATGGTGATCGATGAGGAGGAAGAAGACCCGGAGGAATTAGAGTGGTGTTCCTCGGTGACTCCTGACAGATCATAGAGTTTAGAGTAGAGTTACGCTAGAGAAGTCGAACCTTTTGTAGTAGTAAGTTTTGATGTGATGTAATAAGTTGTGGTATGAACTTTGTAAGATAGTATGTACCCAACTTATGTGTGAATAAATAAAGAGTACTTTGTTTTAAATAATAATTTGTTTGCTATCAGTATCTTTAAGTCTACCCCTTCAACTCTGGCATCTTAATCTATTTCATTCTAATCTTACCTTATGTCTAAATTCTTACTTACCTATCTGACTTGTTAAAAACTCGCTCTGATCTGAACCTCTAAATCCCAAAGAAAGCAAACAAGATGGCGGGAGGTGGAGAAGGACCTCGAGATCGTGACAGCTTCGCCAGAGAGACGGATCGCACCTAGCTTAGCGTATATTTTAGCAAGAATGGAGGAAAATAGATATCAAGCGAAATTAAATCACGCACGCATGTTGGAGCAACATGCCAGTCATAGAACAGATTCTTTGCAAGAAACGGAGGTAACGATCAACCAGAATGCTCAGGCAACAAAGTGGGCGATTTTGAAGACGAGACCTCCATCTTTTCTTCTTCACCTGATCCCATGGTAGCTGAAGACTGGTTCAGAGATGTGGAAAGGAAACTAAACACTATTCAAAGGCAATGACAGGAAAAAGTCTTATATGCCTCTCATCGATTACAAGGCCCACCGCAAAGATGGTGGGTAAATTACCAGATGATGAGTGAAGACAGGGAGATCACCTGGAAGGAATTTGAGGATTCATTCCGCCAAGCCCATGTACCTGCAGGAGTCATTGAAGCTAAGCGTCGTGAATTTCTGGCATTAAAACAAGGAGGACGGACAGTCACAGAATACCTTCACCAGTTCAATACATTGGCCAGATACGCCCCTGAAGAAGCAAGAACTGAGGAGAAGAAGATGGAACGATTCAAGGAGGGATTACAAAAGTCTTTGAAGTATCACATTTCCATGGTGGATTATAAAGACTTGCCCTCAATGGTGAATAAACTCATCATATCTGAAGAAGCAAGGAATGAAATGGAAGATACTAGGAAAAGAAAGGTAATGCAAAGAACTTCATCATCAGACAGACCTAGAAAGCAAATGATGCTAGCATCCCAATTTAGAGGACAGCAGGGAAGGAGATTTGTATTCATGCCTGCATCATGCTTCAAAACTAACCAAAGCCTGTTACATTTCAATGAGAATGTCGCCACCTCAATCAAGTGTTATCATTGTGGAGGAAATCACTTGCAGAGGCAATGCCCGCAGTTACAGATTGAATGCTATCATTGTGGACAAGGGCCATTATAAGAACCAAGGCTCACGAGGAGGGTTACCTTCAGAAGTAGCAAAAGCCCAGGTTAGAGCACAAACGTCTTCACCCCGCCAATTCATTGCAGTGCCAAAACAGGAAGGAGGACAGAACCGACACTTCACAGTCAAACCAGCCGGAACTCAGACAACATCTATGATGTCAGCAGCAGAAAAAGGAAAAGGGATCTCAAGCGGTGCAGGGGAAGGATAAATCATATTTCCGCAGAAGAAGTGCAGGAGCCAACGACGTCATCGTTGGTACGTACCTAGTTAACTCAAAGCCTTCTGTGGTTTTGTTTGATCCCGGAGCAACACATTCGTTTGTCTCCTTGGCTTTTGTTGTGAAGAATCAATTATCATTCTCTCCTTTGCAAAAGTCATATTCCTTTCAAACTGCTGGGAATAAAGTGGAATCTCGCTTTGGATGCAAAGATTTAGATCTAGAAATCCAAGGTGTCGATTTAAGATGACTTACTATTATTAGAGATGAAGGGATTGGATGTTATACTGGGAATGAATTGGTTAACTAAATATAAAGCCAAAGTGGATTGTGAAAATAAGCTGGTAACTTTGGTAAGTCCAGAAGGACAAGAGATAATATTGAAGATGATCCAAGACTAATAGAGAGAATGAAAGCTAGTATTCGTAATATGGTGGTAGAAGAAGGAGTGTCTAAAATACCCATAATTATGGAATATCCTGATGTTTTTCCAAAAGAGTCGCCAGGAAAACCACCGGATAGACCCATAGAGCTTGCTATTGAATTAATACCAGGGACTAAACCCATCACAAAGCGTCAATATCGGATGTCAGCCCAAGAACTCAAGGAGCTTAAGAAACAAATGGATGAACTGATGGAAAAAGAGTTTATACAGCCTAGTGTATCCCCTTGGTCAGCCCCAGTACTGTTTGTTAAGAAAAAGGATGGAAGTCAGAGGATGTGTGTGGATTATCGAGGATTGAACGCAGTAACTATTAAAAATAAATATCCTTTGCCAAGAATAGATGATCTGTTTGATCAGCTCAAAGGAGCTAAGGTATTCTCAAAGATTGACCTAAGATCCGGATATCATCAACTTAAGATCCGAGAGCAGACCGTGAGAAGACCGCCTTCACCACAAGATACTGGATTATTTGAGTTCAAAGTAGTACCATTTGGTCTGACAAATGCACCGGCCTATTTTATGAACCTGATGAATATGGTATTCATGGAGCAGTTAGATCATTTTGTGATAGTATTCATCGATGACATATTGATATATTCCAAGACCGAAGAAGAACATCATCAACATCTGCACATTGCTTTGAGCAAGCTTAGAGAACATCAGCTATATGCTAAGTTATCTAAATGTGAGTTCTGGATGAAAGAAGTAGCTTTTCTCGGACACATTATCACAAAAGAAGGAGTAAAGGTAGATCCAGAGAAAGTGAAAGCAGTGATGGAATGGAAACAGCCAACCACTGTAACAGAAATCAGGAGTTTCCTTGGTTTAGCTGGATATTATCGTCGTTTTATTGAGGGATTCTCAAAAATAACCAGACCTCTTACCCAACTCCTTAAGAAAGATAACCCATACAAGTGGACAGAGAAGTGTGAAGAAAGTTTTCAAGAATTGAAAACAAGATTAACTTCAGCCCCAGTACTTATACTTCCCAACCCTGAGAAAGATTTTCAAATCTTTTGTGATGCCTCAAGCAAGGATTAGGTTGTGTCTCGATGCAAGAAGGAAAGTGGTAGCATATGCTTCAAGACAATTGCGACCACATGAGATAAATTATCCAACACATGATTTGGAATTAGCAGCTGTAGTACATGCGTTGAAAATTTGGAGGCACTACTTATTGGGAAATCATTGTGAGATATTTTCCACCACAAGAGTCTCAAATATATCTTCACTCACCAGATTTAAATCTTCACAACGAAGATGGTTAGAGTTAATTAAAGATTATGATCTGGATCTGCAGTACCACCCTGGAAAAGCAAATGTTGTCGCAGATGCACTAAGTCGAAAGAAGTATCATACTATAGCCTCTATTCTGGAGTGTCCCAGTCCATTGCAAGAGGAAATTCAAGGGTTGAACCTATGTGTCGTTGAACAAGGTCAAATAGCGAGATTATAAATACAAAGAGACCTTAACGGATCAAATCAAATCAGCACAAGAAAAAGATGAAGGAACACAACAGCTTATGAAGAGAAGTCAAGAAACAAATTCAACTGAATTTGTTAAAGATGATCAGGGAATCTTAAGATTCAGAAACCGTTACTGTATACCTGATGATAAGGAGTTAAAAGATTTGATATTGCGAGAAGCTCATTCGTCTCAACTCTCTATTCATCCCGGAGGCACAAAGGTGTACCAAGACTTGAAAAAGAGATACTGGTGGAATAAAATGAAGAAAGAAATAGCAGAGTATATTGCACGCTGTGATACCTGTCAGAAAATAAAAATAGATCATCTAAACCATCAGATCATTAAAATCTTTGCCAGTCCCAGAATGGAAATGGGATGACATTGGTATGGATTTTATTACCGGATTTCCAAAAAGCCGAGATGATTATGATGCTATATGGGTAATTGTAAATCGACTAACCAAAGTGGCACATTTCATACCGATCAAGCAAACCTATGGCAAGAATAAACTGGCAGAGTCAGTACTTAACAAAAATAGTGGTATTACATGGAATTCCAAAGAGAATAGTATCGATAGAGGAGCACAGTTCACGCCTATATTTTGGGAAAACGCATGAAGCCATGGGAATGACTTAGCCTTCAAGACGGCATACCACCCGCAACGGGAGGACAAACGAACAGTGAACCAAATCTTAGAAGACATGCTTCGGCATGTGCATTGGTCTATGGAGCGACTTGGGACACGTGCTTACCCTTTGCAGAATTCTCTTATAATAATAGTTATCAGGCCAGTATTAAGATGGCACCGTTTGAAGCTCTATATGGAAGAGAATGCAGAACTCCGTTAAATTGGACCGAGACCGGAGCGGCAGTTCTTAGGACCACAAATTGTTCAAGATACGAAGCCCACATCGAGATTGTCGAGAAAAGATGAAAATAGCCCAGCCGACAAAAGAGTTATGCTGATAATCGTCGAAAAGATTTAAGCTTTGAAATAGGAGATTGGGTATATCTCAAAGTTACACCCTTCAAGTCAGTAAAAAGATTTCAAGTTAAAGGAAAACTAGCCCCGAGGTATATCGGTCCATTTGAGATTCTTGGAAGAGTAGGAGAAGTAGCCTACAGATTGCAGCTGACACCAAATCTGTCCAGAGTACATAACGTATTTCATGTGTCTCAGTTACGAAAGTGTCTTCGTCACCCAGCAGAACGGATACCAGTTGATGATATAGATCTACAAGATGATTTGTCTTATGAAGAAGAACCGATTCAGATCTTGGAAACCACAGAGAGACAGTTAAGAAGCAAGAATATCAGATTTCATAAAGTGCAGTGGCGAAATCACACCGCAGATGAAGCAACCTGGGAAAAAGAATCAGATTTGCAGCGAGAATTTCCCAACCTACTCCTTGGCCTGAGTTGATCTCGAGGTCGAGATCCTTTTTAAGGAGGGTAGGTTGAAATGATCTCAATTTTTTGTCAAAATATGATTTTGAAGAGAATTTTCGTGTTTCTTTTGATTTCCTGCTTCCTCAACCTATTCCCCACAAATCTCAAAGCAAAACCGCCTCGGATCATTGCCACCGACCGGATTGGGAGGAGAAGGAGGTGACACTGTCTTTGTCCGAAAATTCGCCGCCGCCATGCGTTTCGCCGCCGCCTCACGCTTCTCGTGATCGCCTCCCTGCGCGTAGATCGCCACTAGCGCTATTGGTCGGCCGTCTCAAGAACCGCGCCAGCCACGCCAACCCCGCCTGTGCCACCGTGTCCTGCTTTTGCCACCGTCGGTCCAATCCGCCGCCACCGCCTTCAAGCTTCCCGAACGCCCACCTCTCCCGAGCGGACAGCAACCTGCACCTTTCTTCCCACCGCCTTGGCAACCCTAGCCACCCACGAAACGTGGCGCATTGCCGGCCGCTCATTGTCGCCGCCTCTATCCGCTTCCCGCCAACCCGAGCCGCACCGCCATACTTAGCCTATTTGAGCAATTGGCCTCTTCTCAAGACTAGCCAACTCCACGAAGCCACCGACACCCTCAATCGAACCCTATCCGCTCCCATTCCCGGTAATTGCAAAAATCCCCAAAGTATAGCCCTAGAGCAATGTCGGTTCTCCGCCCTTCCATTCCTCAATTCCTTTCGCCTATAGCTTCACCATAACCCTAGAGTCATGCCCCAACCGCCGCCCTAGCTTCCCCGGCCTCCTACCTCCCCGACGCCGAAAGCCCCCACTGCCGAACCCGGCCACCGTGGCCGAGCCGCTCCGGCCCCCATGGCCCAAACCGCCACCCCCTCTAGCTACCCCTATTTCCCTAATGCTCAAAAGCCTACCGACGGTTCTAGGAAGCCCTCGCTTTCCAATTTCAAAATCCGCCGAAGAGGAAACCTCGCCACGGTGATTGCCGCCTCATCCGAAACCTAACCACCGAAAATGGAACCTTGACACTCTTAGCAACCCAACCCGACCAAGGCCACCAGACGCCTGATCGAGCCAGCGACGCGGCTGGAGCCCCGCCCGCCCGTCCGCCCGCACCCGCGCCGATCCCGTCCGACCGTCCATCCGCCCACGTGTCGGCTTGCCAACCGTGCTCGCCTTGTCGGGTTCGACCGAGCCAACTCGCCCGAGCTCGTTGCGTGCCCGGTTCGAGTCCGATGCATCCGACTCGAGCCCGATGAACAAGAAACCTAGAAAATTCAGAAAATCCGAAAAATCCAAAAATATATTTATATCCATTTTGACCGTTTGAGCCCACCAACCCATTTATCAAGCCCATTACTCCATTTGGCCCTCCTAAAAGCCCAAAATTTCATTTATTTAATTTTCTTCAGATTTTCTTTCTTTAATTTTATTTCTTTATTCCTAGCCTAATTATTTGGGCATGGAATTAATATATTATATTTTATTTGTGTTAGCTTCGGACGCCGGAGGTTCTCAAGAATTGGAAGAAGAAGATCAAGCTCAAGCTAAATTTTCTGAAGAATACGAATTAATCGAGATCATAGACCCGCAAGGCAAGTTACGCTTCCTTGATCATGTTGAACCCATACTCGCCTTATTTATTTATTTAATTTGTAATTTCATTATGTTATTTTGCTCGGATCAAGATTTTGGGTAAAAGTTATATTAGAATGTCATGATATTAGTTATGCCCTACCACCGAAAAGCCCGATTAATTTGATGGACATATTTGCCTTGGAAGACATAGAAAATAATTATATTAGTCAAATAAACATGGTAGTATAGGGACACACCAAAATATTTTCACTGTTAAGGATTTTATTATTTATTTATTTAGAATTTTGAAAAGTTGGAACTAGGGTGAGCGAGGATCACAGAGGTGAGTCCGAAGACCTTACCCTAGGGTGGAGGCTTGGTAGAGGAATGGTGGCGGTGCATGCACCTGAATATGGGTTTGTGCATGTTTATGGCCTCGGTGAAAATATAAGGACTAGACCCTTATGCCGAGTAAAGAACATAGTACTCGCCCAACCACAAGTGTTGACTTGGTCAAACCGGTTTAGTAATCGCAAGTTCGATTGAACATCCGCAATCGGTTGGGGAGTCGAGGTGAGTCGTATGGGAGGTGGTTAACCATACAATCAGAGGACCGCCATGAGCCTGAGGAGATCCGAGGGTCATCCGAGCTCATGGGATCAAGGACCCATCAAGAGACTATATAAAGAATTGAGCAAAGGAACAACTTTGTTTTCTTAACTCGTCATGGAGTTGAGAGATCTTGTGGGTAAAGCGGGGCAACTCTGCAGAGTCATAAAATGATGGTATTCGAATCGCCGTGCTTCCTGTAAATGAAGCTATGTTTGATGGGTGATTCCAGAACAAAGCATAAGTAGATTTGAGAATGGTTTGGAATTGTGGAAGGTTAATAATCACGCTTGAAAACCCATGTTTACATAATGAAGTTACTTTCTTGTCTTTAATTGATTTTCAACTAAATCTGCATCTACACAAAATAATAAACCTGTATTCCCCATCTTGATATGCCATGCATATAGTTAATGATAAGTTCCGCGTGGCTTGCTGAGTACGGTAGTTGTACTCATACTTGCTAAAATCATAAACAGAAACTGCCAGTCTTGAGGAGCCATGTGAAGATGATGAAATGGAATTCTACGAAGTGGAAGAAGCTTGGGATTAGGGTTATCCTGCACTCGAGTATGCCTGTGGTATCTTTTGGTCAGTAATGTAAATTAGGCCTTTGGCCCTCTGTGAACCTTGGCTTTAAGCACAGATAATGTAATAAAGTTGACTCTTGTTCTTGAGCATGTGATGGCAAATGTTATACACTCGATGGATGACCTCGCAGCTGAACTTTCCTGGGCAGTTACGAGGGTTTCATAATACTCCCAGAAATGGGGGTGTTACAGACACCAACCAAAGAAGCCCTTGTTCTTGCCACACTTATGGCCTCAGGAAGTGTGGTTGAGCCTTTGTGCGTTTTCACACGCGTCAGCGTTGTCTTGGCTTTAAGTTTTGTACTTATCCATGTTTGAATTTCTATTATTTTCTACGTTCTAATACTAAAACTGGAAGAAACAGCAATTTATCCCAAGAAAAACTATAAACTCATTCATAAGCTCGCCGTTGTTTCTGAGAGCTTTTTTTTATTATTTAGTCTTTTTAAAAAAATTATTTTATTAATAATTCTTTTTAACTTTATTTCTAAATCTTATCATTTTAGCTATGCCACCACCCGTAACATGTAACATGGTATTTACATGCTGTCATGCTAGTATACCCCGTGTGACAACCACACAAGAGACCGCCACAGTTAATATAGGATGGTTTTTGTCACTGCACCAAGGGGGCACAAAATTGCAAATGGACCTAGCACGGCAGCTCTCCTGGCCCTGTCGCGGTCGGATGACGTGGCACCTTTGTAGGTCTACCATCTGCAACGCTTGTTTAAAGGGTGCCGTGCTGTGGGGAGCTGCCACGGTACATGAGCGTAGTAGGAGCCACGTGTCGTCCACGAGTTCTTTCGTGCTCGATAAGGGAACTATATTTATTATTTCATGTTACATGAAACTAATTTTTAAATTAAGCTAACATGATAGGACCAAATAAAAAACACCAACGTGGTAAAACCATGCCATGTCATGTGGTGGTCATGCGTGTCACTCTTGCCACGTCGGATATACACGTTGAATATGCTAGCGTGGTAGCATGGGTCAGGTTTCATTTTACCGCGAGTGCCGACTTTTTTGGACCGTTCGATATTGTTTTAGGTTTTTTTTGCACTGAAGCTGATGTTAATTTTTGCAGTGTAAATAAATTTTTAAAAAAGAAATTAAAAAGTTACATCATCTCGAACAATGTAAAAGAATAAAGAGAGAAAAAAGGACAAAAAAATCTTAAGAAAGCAAAAAAAAGAAAAAAATGAAATTAAAAAAGCTAAAAGCTGAAGCTAACTTTAGCAGGGCCTAAAGTCAGACTTAAAAATAAAGCTAAGGAGGAATGATTAATAAAGTATTTTTTGAAAAATTAATGATACAAATTCTGTTTTTGATTGACTTTGTTCCGTCGATTTTTAGGAGACGAAACCTACAGGACTTTTTACTCCGCCACCACCAACCATCTCTCCTACCTTGGCTCCCTCGCCGCAAGACCAAACGAGAGGGAGGGAAACACAGTAGATCCCTTCTCAAGGCTTCATCCCCTCTCCTCGCCCTCCCCTCCTGTCCGCCTCCCTCCCACCTGCTCTCTCCTCTTCCTCCGCTCCTCGCCTTATTGGAGAGGGAGGCGTGCGCCCAGGTGCCCAGAGAGATCTCTCGTCTGCTCCTTCCGTTCGCCCGTCCTGCTGCTAGTTTCCAAGAACGCCGCCGCCGCCGCCTCTTCTTGGAGTAGTTTTTGAAAAATTTTCTTTGGCGCAAATCAGCCCAAGAACCCGCTTGGTGCTGCCTTTGGCTCCATGGAGGGCTTCTTGCTCAGCCTGAACCCCTTCCGGTTCAAGCCGATTTGGCCGGCAAGGACTGCCCCCAAACCCCTCTGAAGCCCTAGAAATCCTCCTCCTGTCCGGGGATTGCAAGAAATCCCCGGCCGCCGTTCCCCAACCCTTCGTTTTCTTGGTTAATCTGAAGCTTCTCGTGCAATTCTTGTGTTCCCCGGGGTTTCTGAGTAACCCGCTTCCCTCCCTCCCCCGAGAACCCTAAAGTCATGTTCTTTTTTCCAAGAATCCCCTCAAAGGACATGAGATTGTTGCGAAACGCCCCTTCTTTTGTGTAGTGCTCGGGGCTGGGCGTCCTTGGTGGTGGTGCTGCAAGGATGGCGAGGGAGGACGGCCCGGAGTTCGTGAGGTGGAGGGAGGAGTTCGTGTCACAGGAGAGGGGCAGCCGCGTCGTGCATTACTACCTGGAGGACGCGGAGGGCGCGTCGCACCTCGCCGTTGTGGGCACAGAGCGGAGCCTGCGCCATATGCTCTATGTCGTGTCAGAGGACTTCCGCGGGGCGCAGGGATGCGGTGGTGTTGACGGTGGGCCGGGGCTGTTCGCGCGCAAGTGGCGGTCACGCCGTGAGGTGGTGGATTGGCTCGCATCCTTCCTTCCGGCGAAGATCCTCGCCTCAAGTAATTCTCACCTCTTCTGTTTTTAGCACTCAATACATGAATTCGGCTGACACTAAGTATACCATCCGTTATTTTTTTTAAAAAAAAATTTGATTTTGAACATGTTTTACTATGTAGTGTCTTCGGAACCTACGGATGTTTTAGAGTAAGTTCAGCTTAGGCACTTAGCCATGAACGTAGCTTAGCAGAAGTATTTTGAATTTCTTGATAATTCTGTCTAGATAGCTTACCACATCCGTCCTTAGTATATAAGCATGTTTGCGACAGACACAACTGGACAAGCTCAATCCTTCAAGGGCATATCAGACTAAAATGCTAGTTGAGCGACTTAAATGGCACAGCAAAACAACGTGGAGGGCCCTATGTCCAATTTTTACCACAAATTAAAATATGGTGACATTCATATACACTACCTGGCAGCATTCGTCAGCACATATATTTGGATGTCATGCCTTGTTGCTGTTTTGGCCTATGTATTTTATCTATCGGGTGACTGTGGTAACATGTGATATGTGGTAACATGGCTTTTTATGCACTTCACAAACACTGCTTTCCACCACCATTTTACAAGTGGGAGTGAGAAGTGGCTATCAAGTTTTTGTACCATAGGTCTCCTCTTTATTTGTACATAAATAGTACCAGACACCTGGAACAGCTTTTTAACGACACTGAGAGTTAAATGTAGCAAACTCATCTAATTTAAATCTTCTTTTCAGGAACGTAGAACAAAAGCATAGACCATTGGGGTTAGTTCCAGACTTTCCAGACCAGTCATTAAAAGAATTCTTCATACTAGTTAAGATTCAGTTGACAGTTATATCAAATCAAATATCTTTATTCATTTACTGCAAAAGATATAAATCATCAACCAGTATCTCACTTGCTAGTGTGATATGACCCACCAATGCTTGCTATCAACCATTATCTCACTTGCCACCAATGCTTGCTATCAACCATTATCTCACCTGCCACCAATGCTTGCTATCAACCATTATCTCATTTGCTAGTGTGATATAAACAACCAATACTTGCTATCAACTATTATCTTGCTAGTGATACCAGCGAAGATGGGTTGGATAAAATTAATTATGTGTCCTTTCCCCATCCTAATATGAAAAATGCTATCTTAGCATCCAACTGAATCACGATATGTTTCAAATTTAGTTAGCCAAAGTGCTAAACAAATGTGTGTTCAGACAATCAGCTTAGAAGAATTTCCAAATTTTTATGTAAGTCTGTGTTGTGTAAGGATGTGGTATTTTTTTTTGCCTATCTTCTTTTGTATTACCATAATGATGGGCTTAAAAACTTGATATGTGACACTTCATACTTGCAACCACTTATGTTTCAGGAAACCTGAAATTTAGATGATTAGGGGTCTGAACTACTAAAGCAATAACTTTGTGAGTACATAAAATGAAAAATTTTGGTTCGTAAGTTTTGGTTTGGAAAAAAGGTGTATTAGTGTCATAATTCCAAAGTAAAATTTGCATGCCTCTCCTCTAGTTTTGACTAAACTAGGCCCCGAGAAAAGCCCCTTTCCTCTGTGTTGGGGCTGGTCCTGCATGGCCTAGTGATAAAAAGTAACATTGGGCTAGGCTGGCAAGTTGAACAGGTGAAAGTCGAGTCACTCAGCCAAGTTCAGGGCTTCAAGCTGTAACCAACTCTATTCTTCTAGGAACAACAATGGCCCTTTATGGGATGCTTAGCTTCTTCATATTGATGGCTTTTGAGAGAAGCTTAAACTGGGCCAATTCCTTGTTCAAGTTTTTTTATTGAATAACTTTTTAGTGATAAGTATCCTCTGTACTTATTCTTTTCTTGGTTGCCTTTCTTATCACATAGTGTTAACTACCTGTCAGGTCATTCCTGTTTAGCATATAACTTGTATTATCAATATCTGTATTATTTTGTTTTAATTGGTCATTGGTGGCATTCTTTTTTATTAGTTATTAATAATAGCTTATTGCTCATTTCAGAATTTTCAAAATTTGGATCTCATATGGGTAATGATGTTGGATTAGATGGATATGGTGAAACTGGTAGCTTTATGTGTCACAATCTGGTAAGCAATCACTTATAATTTTTGTGTATGTTTTCTCTTCATCTTTTGTGCACGTATTTAGGCCCTGTTCTTTTCAGCTTCTAAAAGCTGTTTTTTGGCTTTTCTACAGTAACTAGCTTGTAAATGGAGTATTTTTTTCAAGATAGGGTCTACTAGTTAATTGTTGTACATACTTTACTGACTTCATTTATATTGGCAAAAATCACATGTGAGTTTCTATTACTCTGTAATCTCTCATACAAACAGTCTAAAAGTCACAAGCCGCAGCCAAAAAGAACAGACCCTTATACTTTTCTCAATTATGCTGTTAGGGGAAAGCCTGCAGCTCAGACATTATGTGGTCTGGTTCTTTCTGGACTTGTGGCAAGCAGCTTCGCCACTATCAAGCTTTTTGTCGTAATGGAACCACAATATCTGTAAGTTTCGTCATGACTGTGTTGTGTATATACCTTGTTACCCATGATCGTTTTTGGAATGTTACATGGCATCTCATTTTGCAGACCCACTCATTTGTGCTTGTCATGTCGGAGGAGGAAAATCGCTATCTTGCATACTTGGAAGATATGTATGAAGATAAGAAGGGACTGAAGAAGGTTAAAGTTCGATGGTTTCATCAAAACCAGGAATTTGCTTGTGCTATACCTCCTCCTCCTCCTCATCCTTGTGAAGTTTTCATCACTCCTTACTCTCAAGTAATCAGCGTGGAGTGTGTTGATGATATTGGAACTGTTCTAACTCCTGATCATTATGAAAAATGTGCCGATGCATTGCCAAATTCTTCTTTAGTGGGGATCCGTTTCTGCTTTCGCCAGTACAGTAAAAATAAGTTTAAGCATTTTGACTTGAGAACATTACGTGGATATTTTAGTCAAGCTGCTGTTTTGTCCTTAAAAGTTTCACCTGAGCAAGAAAAGGATGGTTCTGATATCATAAAGGCAGTAGAACATTGGACACCTGGAAAGACCAAGTTTTTGAAGCAGTTTGAGAGGCTTTATTCAAAATGTTTGGGTACCAAAATATGTCGAGGCCCACAAGCAGATTCCATACCATCTTATCAGAAGCTAAGTAATAAGCAATCTCCCGGAATACATCTCTCGGTCAAGTTTATAGGGCCCCAGAATCAGCCAATGCCAACCTACAATGTTGGTGACAGAATAGAGGTCTTGTGTCAGGACAGTGGCATTGTAGGCTGCTGGTTCAGGTGTACGGTTCTGAAGTCATGTACTAATCATAACAAACTGAAGGTTCAATACGATGATCTCCAAAATGCTGATGATTGTGGGAGGTTGGAGGTACGACTACTGATCTTAGTATGAAATTTAAGCTGGATTATGCATTTGATAAAGGGAAAATACAGCGTAACATTTGGCATTTTGGTACTCCTTTTTTTGCCTAATGTCATGATCTATTCTATTATGCCTGCATAAAACATTCTTTGATAGCAAGGTTGAAGTTATTTCTTGCCATGTCAATCAATCTTTTTCTATGCTTCTGTGTAGGAGCGGGTACCTGCCTCTACGTTGGCTCTTCCTGATAAACTGGGACTCAGATGCCCAGACCGGCTCAGAATTAGACCACGTCGTCAAGAAAATAGTTTGGTTGATGGTACTGCTCTTTTACCTGGAACTGCTGTTGATGTCTGGCAATTTAGCGGCTGGTGGGAGGGAGTTGTAGTCAGTGCAGACAACATTTCAGCTGATAGCCTGCAAATATATTTTCCAGGTGCTTTTCTTTGCTGAAATGATATTTTCCATTCTGTCCTCCGTCCCTATGAAAAACAAAAGTTGTCTTGATAAAATGATTGTCTAATGGCAAGTTAAGAGAGTAAAATCTAGATGGTTCATGTATGAGGTGCCGCTTTCTGCTATGGCTAAATCCCCAAGTTGTAGGACATATCTATTTTGAACTTAGTACGCTTTTATGTACTTTAAATCTATTATGTAATGTGCTGTGATATATGGATAATCATATTCTATCATATCAATTACCAAGATAACCTTCTTTGTCCATGTAATGGATTGCTTCCAGACATTTTCAGGCAATTCTATGACATAAGATAGATGATGACATATAGGAAGTCAGTGTTTATTTACACCTTAACTAAAGCAAAAGTCTTAATACAGTTAAATTCTATGATGTACCTCAAATTTTGAGGCTATTCAATACAGAACAGAGTATCAATACCATGCACTCATCTGCAACCAAACAAGATGACGATAACATAAGAGAGGGATTCAACTTCTATAGAAGATTCACAATTCAACAGTCTTAGATTCTCAACAAATAACGTTTCAAAATATTATTAGATGAAAAATACAAATATATAGCCACTTGATCAAAGCAATTTGAAGCTGCTGAATAAACATTAATAAAAGAATAGCAGCAGAAACCAAAATTTCAAGGGAAATAGGAAATGGAAAGACAAATCAAAAGATGCATTGCATATAGATGCAAGCACCGTTGGCTCATTGAACGCCACAGGAAACTGCAGTAGACTATCACACAGGACTCCACGCTGGATGTCTACCTACCACACCGATATATTATGTAATAGCATTTCCAGCATTTTTCCCCAGATTTTAATGACAACTTTGAAAATTACTAATACTCGTCACTTCTGCCACATTGACACCATGGCAGGACTTTAAAGAAAAAAAAAAGCAATGCCACAATTAGGCTACCCTCTTGAGATTTACAATAACAATAACAACAAAGTCTTTTTGTCCCAAACAAGTTAGGGTAATCTAGAAATGGAATTTCCTCAACATCAAAGAAACGAGTCTTATAATAAAATCCTAAGCCTTACATCATGTTATTTGAACCAAAAGTCGAAAACACCGTCCCTAAATTTCTATCTTATGTCATGGTTTTGGTACGTGGATTGCTAATTTCCATGCGCTCCTATTCAAATCCAACTCTTTTAATACATTTCAATTCCTCAAGTCTCTTTTAACTGCTTCCTCCCACGTCAGTCTTGGTCGACCCCTGTCTCTTCTTATGTTTTCAGTACATTTTAAAATTTCACTACGTACCGGTGCCTCAGAAAGCCTCCGCTGGAGATGTCCAAACCATCTCAACGATGTTGGACAAGTTTATCTTCAATTGGTGCTACCCTTGCCCTATCACGTATGTCATCATTGCGGATTCCTTTTGAGTTTTACATAAGACATTTGTCCCACTACGGGAATACCCTAACTTATTGAAGTGTTATTACATGGGATGCACCTAGCCTGTACTAATAACCTCACCTGATACATATTAACATGGAGAACTAGGAAAACTTAGTAGCTCTACTCTGTGTGAAATTTGATATAGTAGCTCTACTCTGTGTGAAATTAGATATATTCGGTCTTTGTGGGATAGAAACTGGCAAAGATGTGTGCCTCATCTTCTACCAATGACCCTATGTTTTTTCCATTATATCTCTGCTTCCAAGTTACTTCTGTAAGTTGCAACAAAAGGAAGATGCTGACATGCCTATTATTTTTCTAGGTGAAAACTTTTTTCGGGTATGCCAGCTAAAGAATGTAAGAATTTCAGAAGATTGGGTCAAGAACCGCTGGGTAGACATTGAAACGAAGCCAGATGTGTTGTCAAGAATACCCTCGGTTGGTGTCCGAACAAGGCAACCTGATAACGTGACATCTGCTGGGGGGCTAGACACTGGCAGTTCTGTAATGTCTGACCAAGAGCTTGCAGCTGTGCAAGCAAACTCTAGTGGAGATAAAGAAACAGGAGTTGATAAGCAAACTGAGGTTAGTTTGACTGATAAGGCCTCTGCTTTTGCAGAGGATGAGAAGCAAACGATTCTAGGGAAGCGGCATAGGGACGATGATGCTGAACAGGACTGCGATGGGGAAGTAGGTGTAGATGTTGGCGCGTCATGAAGTTTGAAAAGCTCAACCTCAGTAGACTTATGTACATAGCTATAGATATGGTAATGAGACCCCAGTGGAGGGGTTTTACTAGGTTGCTGAAATCAGAGTATGGTAGTCTCCCTTCATACACGCATTTTTCATAGTTTCTGTATTTCGTTGCTAGTTGTCTTGTTTGTCACCGGATACACGGGTTGCTATCGTGAGCATCCTATGAACTGAAGCTGCGCATGTTGATCTGAAGAAGTTGCAAAATGAATGTATTTTTCTCGCCCAAATTCTGTACCATCTATTTATGGCATCCTCGATCTGAAGTCAAAAAACTGTACTGGACTACTACCGGGTGCCAGTGCCATCCCACGATCACATCATTTTCTGTTATATGTTAGGCCTGGTGTCCCTGACATGAGCATGTCACATGATGCATTGCCTATTTGCCTCGTTCCTTCACCCATGCAAACTCTTGGCTGCTATGATTGACAAGGGCTAACAAATCTCATCTTACTACATATGGACGTGTCAAGTTTGTTACAAGGTACACCGTACATGGCAGCTAGGCTACTTGGTACATCATCTGCAACAATGAAGGGAAAGCAGCCTGAAGAATTGTGAAGGATCTACAGCCTAAGCCACTGCTCGCCGTTGACGAATTGCCGGCCGAGGAACGGCCGCGCCTCGTCGTAGGTGAGCACCCGCGACCACGGCACCCTCTGCCCCGAGCTCGCGCCACGCCCTTTGCAGCTGTATTCTCCGAACAGCACCGTCCTACAAAAATATCAATCCAACCGAAGGTTAGTTTCTGACTATCCTATCACATGCCATGGATTTTCCTTATCAAGATTGTTTGGTGAACCTGGCAGGCAACCATCTGCCAACTTTCCATGCAATCTGGTAATCATCAGGTTTGGTGACTGTAATTTGCAATTCAATCGGTGAGCAAATTCCAGAATTTTTTTGAACGTACTTTGTCCTCGATTGATCGCCCCAGTCGCTCCATCCCTGAGGGACGACGATGCCGCTGAGGTCGCAGTAGGAGTAGACCACCCTGGCGTACTTCCCCCAGGCTCTCCCCAGGTAGAGCATGCCGGAGCCGGTGAGCCTGCAGCCGACGAAGGAGAAGCCCGAGTCCTCCGCCGGCGAGCTCCGCTGCGACGCCGCAATCGCGCCGTAGCTCGTCGCGACCGCGTGCAGCGTGCATCCCTGCGCGCGGCATCGTCCAGATCAAGAACCGTGTCATGTCATGCGAAATCATCATATCATGTAACGTCACGTTCATTGACGCTTCCGACTCAGTTTTTGGAGGGGTGGGGGAGAATTCATGGCCGTTGGATCTCTAATCCAATAGCATAAATTTGGATGATAATTAGAAAGAAAATATTCGGGTGATGTTTATGGATATCCCTTTTTTTTGGGGCAGTGACAGTTGTGCACCGAGGGTACAAAAGAGAGTGAGTGTGTGACCACTATAAATCTGATAAGGATTTGAGCACAGATTTGTGTAAGAGCATTGGAGCCACTGTGCAGGGCTAAGTGCCTAACTACCTGATTCCACTGAGCCATTGCTAACGCTAGCTAAGCTAAATGCTAGCTTGTGTGCCTCACTAGAGCACTAGACCAGATTACCATTCACCAGAGTGCCTACGCGTTAGACACACGCAAAAAATGAGAAACCAAAGGCCAAAGCAGTTCTTGGTGTATGAAATGAAATGGCAGTGTTGGTGAATGCCTGGATTGTGGGCTCGTGAAAGCAACCCAACAGCTCTGATCAAACGAATGGAAGACATGAAGATGGCAAGGTGATAATATCGACAGAAAACCAGTAATCTAGAAGGCAAAGATAGGGGCATGTTTAGGGGTGGGGGGGGGGGCAGAGTGTCCAAAGAAATTGACCATGCTTCCTTCTTAGAAAAAAAGAAGCAAAAATTATTTCATCTCTCATGCAAGTGGAACGAGTCCCTGCCTGATCAAAATCATCTCAAAATCTTAGAAGTTATTTAGGCATCATAGATATATACTGAGTTTATACAAAGAGTGTATTTTTTTTATTATTACCTGGTACAAGGACCTTGCATTCCCAAATATGAAATCAATGGAGCCCTGGATGTCGCAGTTGTAGAAGTAGTGCCTCCCGATGTTGTCGAACAGCGTGTCCTGCGTCCCCAGTATCCTGCACCTGTACAGCATGGTCTTGTCGCCGGACAGCCGCAGCGCCACCGCCTGCTGACCCACCGCTCCCGGCGGCGCCCCCGGCGCAGAGTTCTGCGGATCACAAATGCATCCACCGTATCAGCAGACGATCGCATCGTACACCACGCCGGTGCAGGATCGAGCAGCTGGATCCATGCGGCGTTTCTGCAGGGAGCTACCTCGAAGGTGATGTGGCTTGCGCAGAAGTAGTCGGCCTCGACGGCGACGGAGGCGGAGTAGAAGGTGCCGACCTGGCGCCCCGACGAGTCGACGTCCGACGCCCTCGCGTGCCACCTGATCACCGTGCGGCCGGTCCCCATGCCGATGAGCGACACGAACGGCTTCGTGATCGGCACCGTCACCTTCTCCCTGCAATGCATCCATCCACCATTGCACGGATGCAATTAGCTTGGTTACACCTTAGTATGCATTTTTGCTGTACAAAACAGGACGTCATAAATACTTAAAAGCAATAAACAAGTATAATACTACGTATTCCGGTTTGACAAGCTGAATTCCATTACACCATGTTGCTTCCAATTTGCAAGAATTGAGAAAAAAATGGAAAAAAAAAACTACTACTACTAGACAACACAAATTGAGGCCCTGACTGTTCAAAAGAAGCAAAACAAAACAACTTTGACAAACTGAACTCCATTACGCCAAATTGCCTCCAATTTTTAAACATTTTAGGAAAAAAATTACTACTAGTAGCTAGACAGCACAAATTAAGACTTGATTGTTCAAAACAAGCAAAACAAAACAACTTTGATGAGCCCCGCAAGCAAAATAAAACATATATACGTAGCTATTTGCACCGCAAAAAACTGAGATCAAATGACGCAGCTAGTTAGGGACGGCACAGAGAGAAGCCAAGAGGAGGAAGAACACACTGTAACTCATGGCCATTAACTCTAAGCAGGCAGTTACACAAGCAAGGCAGTAGTGGAGGAGGTACAGGCGGCGATCGATCACCTGTACACGCCCGGCTTGACGAGGATCTTGACCCTCCGCTTGTTGCCGTCGGGCACCATGTCGACGGCGCCCTGCACGGTCCGGGAGTGCCCCGTCCCGTCCGGCGACACGACGATCGTCCGGTGAGCGCCGGCGCCGGCGCTGGCTTTGCCGCCGCCGCCCGCGTCGTCTGACGTGCTGCGCGGGGCGGCCACGGCCGGTATGCTGAGGTCCTCCCACGTGATGAACCCGTCGCCGACGGCGCCGGCGCCCGCCACGTCGTCCACCGTGACGAAGACGGCCGCGAGGAGCAGCAGCAGCAGCACGGTGCACCGGTAGTAGCCCTTGCCCATGGCCACGTACGGCCACGGCCTCCTAGCCCTGGCCTGGGTCAGGCTGTCACGTAGAAGAACTAGTTAACTAACTACGTGGTTTTGGGAGACGAGAGAGCTCAGGCTTAGCCGGGAATTTATACAGTGCGGGGGTTACACACACATCACGCGGCATGAGAGATCGAGCGACGACGACGACGACGATGGTGATGATGGAATGCAAGAGGACGTTGGAGGCGTGAGGAAGTGATGATGCCATTAAATATGGGGAGCGCCCGTCTCTCTCCCTGCACGAGCCGGGCTCGTTCGGTGCGCCAAAGAGAGAAAATTAGGGCAAAAAAGTGGTGCTGTGCTATATATGGGATTGTGTACACGATTTCCTTTACGGAGGGTTTTTTTGGAAAACTATTTCGTTCACGAAACCATCGCAAACCGTCACTTAAGGCGCGCACATATGTGGGTAATGGAGCCTTCTTTTCGGCGGCGGTTTGTAACGATCTCGTGGAGTGGATTGTGGGTAGTGCTTGGCACGCATAGCCCTAGAACGATGATGTTGCAAGGAGATTGTTTTTTTGGGTGTGACCACGGAATTTGTAGGGGTGATAATTATCATAGAACTAGCAGATTTACCTGGCAGTTACGCGGTTAGATATTATCATATAGTTGCCTTTATATACAATTATAGCAGATTTACCTGGCAGTTACTCTATCTGGGTGTGTCTAGGCATTACTCAGATATTTTTTCCTAACAATCATCCAGATTTGAGACCGTTGGATTAAAGATCCAACGTCTCCTTTCTTTGGAGGAGGGGGAGATTTTTTTTGGAGGGGGTGGGAGGAGAATTCATGGCCGTTGGATCTCTAATCCAATAATCGCAAATCTGGATGATAGTTAGAAAGAAAACATTCGGGTGATGTTTATCAGCACCCTATCTATATATGATTAATCTGCATCGTTATAATCTGTCCCCATCAAAATATACGTGAAGATCATTCTCTTTTTCTTTCGATTAATGTGAGAATTTCTAGTTTTTTAGGATTATTATGGTATTTTCTTATTCTCAAAATGAAGGAAATATCTTGAATACCACCGGTTTATTTTTATTTATACGGACAACTATCGTGATTGATTAGTAGGGCATGGCATAATGGTTGGTGTTTTATTTATCTCCAGAGGTGAAATGGAAAGGTTGGTCATGACTTGTGCACGAGGGAGAGGAACATTTGTTTGGGGAATTTTTGTGACGGTGTTTGGAGAACGAAGGCCGAATGGGGTAGTTAGTAAGTAGTTTGTGCAGAACGGTTGAGTCTAACTAAGCATGCTCTTCGCCTTTTTACCTAGTTCTTGTGATGGCCAATGGTTAACTGCTTTTCTGACCTACGATGGAAGAAAATTACATCGACTGGCTTCCGAATAGAGCAGGTAAAAATGTTCTAAAACAACAAGAATGGGACGAGACTTCGACTTCGAGTCAACGTTAGTATTTTTTTCAACTTCCTAATGGATTAGGCCAAGAAGCATTATGTGCGAACCTAACACAGTTGGAATTCGTCAGATGGTCAACGCGCTTCGACGATCAGGCAATCCTCTGTTGAATATATAGTCAATTTTCGGCATATTTTAATCCAGAAATTAAGATATATAACATGACATACAAGAGCATGAGTGATTCAACAATCATGTATTCATATTCGCTAATGAACAAGCTAACAAAGATCACCTATTAACATATTCACAAGCACGTAAATGAATACATCGTAGAAGAGTTCGAGTTATACCCTCGGGCGGGGCGATGTCGGTGACACCGGATGCGCCGTTACCATCGATCGACATGATGGCCTATTCGATGTAGTCGATCGAGGCTTGATGCGGGACGGGCGTGATGCAGGAAGATGTCCGCAGCAAGATCGTGAGCGCTCACCACCGGATGAGGACGAAGTCACGAATGAGTAGTCACGCCAATGCGCTCCCAAAACTTGATCGCCCGTCTACCCGCAGGTGTACTCGGACGGACGGAGTTTCGAGGCCTACCGCCCGCAGCCTTCGCGCGCAAGGTTCTGGACCGGAGATGGCAGATAGCCGCAACAAAAATGAATCGATCTTTATATATCCTTCGTATGGAGAAGAGATGAAGAGGCGCTTCGTAACCGCAAAAACGAAGGGCCAGAATAACTGCAGCCATAACCCACTCGTAACTGCACCGTTACTGCCATCCATTCGTTAATGCTATTTACTGCGAGTCGGTGCGTTTCGATTTTCGAATAGATAAAGAAAACGCGCCCGCACCGATACGCTGCGTGCGCTCACGCACGCACCGCACCGCATCGCGACCGCACGCTCGGCTCGGCTCGGCTCGGCTCGGCGTGGCGTGGCGTGGCGTGGCGTGGCGAGGCGAGCGAGCGAGCGGCGGCCAGCAGCATTGGCTCTCTCCAACTTCACAAGGGGTTACCACGCCCACCTTTTAAAGTGGTGTAACTCCCATTCAATTCTCCATATGGTACTAAATGCTTTTTCCATGTGGGCCTAGGAATTTCATTTGATTAATTGCTAAATTAAATGGGCCAAGACCCAATTAATCCAACAATCCCCACCAAATTTCAAGGCACACGGAACCGCTCTCGCTCTGCTGTTGTTTGATATACCAAGTTTCGATGGAGACTTAAGTTGAACATCCATCTAGGAAAGGAGTTACACTCATCCACAACCGAACAATGGACTATGCCTTGAATTGACAGCTTTGTGTGAACAAGCTTTACCCGATTCCTTTACTAGTACTAGGTCGCCTAAAGCATCCCTCCGGTTGGAGCGTATAAGTCATACTCCAAGCCTATTCATGAGTATCTAGAGATCACCCAAATCTCATAGATCGTGACCAAGCAATCGAACTCATATAGGTGTGTTCCTTTGAAGATGTCCCAGAGGCCGACATCTCGCTTTAAATAAGCCACTCGGATCACATTAAGGTAAAACCAACCGCCATACGAATAGGAAAGAAGCGCATCATTGAAGAAATGAGCCTCAGAAGGTCTCTCCTCCCATCAACCAACGACTTGTTTCACCATTCTACTTCACGGGATCTCCGATCACATAGAACATGTTACTACTGTGGTATGACTCACGTGGGTCTCAGGCCCATCTCACTCGATGCACTATCTATCACATTACGTGATAAACCCTTTGTAAATTGGTCTGCCAGATTCTTAGCTGTCTGGACATAATCCAGTGCTATTACTCCGGAGTTTTTCAGCTTTCTGACAGACTTCAACCGCCTCTTAACATGCCTAGATGACTTCATATTGTCCTTAGAACTGTTCACCTTGATAATTACAGTCTGATTATCACAGTTCATCGATAGCCAGTATCGGTTTTCAACTACCGGCAAATCCATAAGGAGTTCACGAAGCCACTCGGCCTCAACAAAGGCGGTATCTAATCTGTGAGTTCGCCCATTGTTGACCTCGTTAAGATGGTCTCGCTTGCAAGACTTCCAGAAACAAAGACCACCTCCAAGTGTGAACACATATCCACTCGTGGCTTTTATCTCATCGACATCGAGATCCAATTTGAATCATCAGTAGCCCTCCAAGACCTTTGGGTACCCAAGATAGTGAATGCCATAACTCATGGTTGCCTTTAGATAGCGCATCACTCTCTCAAGAGCACGCCAATGATCATCTCCCGGATTTGAAACAAATCGGCTTAGCTTGCTCACAGCAAACGAGATGTCAGGCCTCGTAGCACTAGCTAAATACATTAATGAGCCAATAATTTGGGAGTATCTCAATTGATCCCTTGTTATTCTTCGGTTTTTCCTCAATAACATACTAGGATCATAAGGAGTAGAAGCAGGCTTGCAGTCACTATAACCAAAGCGACTCAAGACCTTCTCCACATAGTGAGATTGCACAAGTGTAACCCCACCATCACCTCCTCTCAGTAGCTTAATGTTAAGAATCACATCGCCCACTCCCAAATCTTTCATTTCAAAACTCTTGGACAGAAGTCCTTGACCTCCTCAATCACATTGAGATTGGTCCCAAAATCGATGTCATCAACATACAAGCACAAGATCACTCCTCCCCACCATAGCGATAGTACACACATCCGTCGGCTTCATTCACAAAGAAAGCCAGCAGATGTCAATGTTTTATCGAACTTCTCATGCCATTGTTTAGGTGCTTGCTTTAGGCCATACAAAGATTTTAACAACTTGCACACCTTTCCTTCTTGACCTTCTACCACAAACCCGTCTGGTCGATCCATATAAATTTCCTCCTCCAACTCTCCATTTAGGAAAGCGTCTTAACGTCCATTTGATGAACGAGAAGACCATGAGAGGCGACCGGGGCTAGTAGTACTCGAATCGTGGTCAATCGGGCAACGGTGAATAAGTATCAAAGAAGTCCTCGCCTTCTTTACGAGTATAACCCTTGGCCACAAGCCTTGCCTTGTACTTTTCAATTGTACCATCGTGCCTAAGCTTTTCTTGAAAACCCATTTACATCCTACTGTGTTTACTTCCATAAGGACGGTCAACGACCTCCCAAGTTCCATTAGACATAATAGAGTCCATCTCACTCCGCATCGCTTCCTTCCAAGAGTCGAGTCGAGAAGAATATGCCTCTTCAATGGTTCTTGAGTGTCATCCACGAGGTATACAATGAAATCATCACCAAAGGATTTTGCAATCCTCTGCCTCTTACTCTTCGAGTAACTTCATTGTTATCCTCCTCGTGATTTTCCATAGGCATTTGTTCATCATGTTCTATCGGCACAAAAGAATCAAGGAAATTATAGGTTCTTGACTAGATGAGCTAGGTATATCACATTTCATAGGAAATTCATTCTCAAAAATGTAGCATCTCGGACTCTATGATTGTACCAACACGCACGTCGGTACTCCAGATTTTATAATTAAGAACCTATAACCCACGCCGTGCATAGCATAACCAAGAAATACACAATCTACGGTTTTGGTCCAAGTTTACGCTTCTTGACAATTGGCACGTTAACTTTGGCCAAACATCCCAGTGCGCAAGTATGAGAGAGTCAACTTCTTCTTTTCCCATTCCTCGAATGGTGTTACTTCTTTGTTCTTTGTAGGAACTCTATTCGTGACATGACACGCATCAATAAAGCCTCACCCCACCATTCCTTAGAAAGTCCCGCAGGTCTAACATGGCGTTAACCAAATCGCTTAGAGTGCGGTTCTTTCTTTCGGCAACCCCGCTTGATTCGGGAGAATAGGGGCGTCCTCTCATGAATAATTCCATGTTCCTCACAAAATGAAGTAAACTTATTTGAAAAATACTCTCCCCCACGATCAGACCTTACCCGCTTGATTTTTCTCTCAAGTTGGTTTTCTACCTCAGCTTTATAGATCTTAAAGTAGTCAAATGCTTCATCTTTTGTTTTCAATAAATACACATAGCAAAATCTAGTGCAATCATCTATAAGCGTCATGAAATATTTCTTTCCACCTTTAGTCAATACGCCATTCATCTCGCACAAATCGGAATGAATGAGTTCTAACGATGCCAAATTCCTCGCCTCTTTGTCGCCTTGTGAGGCTTGCGAGGTTGTTTCGATTGAACACACGCATGGCACTTAGAACCTTTGACCAAAGTAAATTTCGGATTAAACTCATATTAGCTAAGCGTCATACACCCAAAGTTAACATGACAAAGTCGTGAATGCCAAACATTGGATTCATCATCATCATTACACACATGGTTCACAATTTTATTATAGGAATCCATCAAAGAGAAACGAAATAAGCCTCCACTTTCATAACCTTTACCAACAAATGTTCCATACTTAGATACGACACATTTATTGGACTCGAATGTAAGCTTAAAACCATATCTACACAGTAGAGATCCGCTGACGAGATTCTTCTTTATTGAGGGGACATCTTTCGACGTTCTTGTTTGCACGGTCTTTCCGGTAAACTTCGATCGACCGTACCAACACCATGAACAATGCATGTGATCCGCTCCCCATCAACAAGGAGGAACCTCGACGGACTGATAAGATGAAAACAAGGAAATATCGGCACACACATGAATATTAGCACCGGTGTCAATCCACCACTCGGTGATTGACAAACCGAAAGAACTGTAGGTAAATAATTACCGCACTCGATGTTCCTCCAAAGATCACTAATAATCATGTTGGCTGATTTCTTCGCTATCCTTGCGGTCTGGACAATCCTTAGCCCAATGGCCAGAATCTCCGCACACAAAGCAGCTACCCTTTCCTTTGCCTTTCTTCTTAAACTCAGTGGTAGTCTTTGGCTTGACAAAAGGCTTATTTTTCTTCTTATTGTAGGCAGCCTGAGGGTTCTTCTTCTGCACCAAATTGGCACTAGAACCTCCCTCAGCAGCAACTTTCTTGCCACGAGTATCTTTTGCCCTCGCCTTCTCTTCAACACCAAGAGTTCCAATGAGATCGAACATCGAACTCCCGCCTCTTGTGTTTTAGAGAGGTAGCAAAATATGACCAAGAAGGTGGTAACTTGGCGATAATACCGCCACCACAAACTTGTCTCGTAACTCGCACTTATTATTCTCAAGCTCCTTTGCCGTCACGAATCTCATGAGCTTGTTCTACTACGTAATCGGTCATCGACCATCTTGTAGTCATAGAACTGCTCCATGACATACAGTTCACTGCCAGCATCGGAAACTCCGAACTTGGCCTCAAGTGCATCCCACATCTCTTTGCCCGTAGGCAAATGCATGTACACATCCACAATGTTATCTGCCAGTATGTTGACAAGTGCACCTCGAAACAAGTTATCCGCTAAATTGAACTTGCGTTGGTCCTCAGCAGATAGAGGCTCGTGGGCTTGCCTTGCGCAACATGAAAACATTCCATGGCGATAAACCACGGGATCGCACGTGCGCCATTTCTTAAAATTGGAACCATCAAGCGGAGGGTGCGGCTTAAGCGACGACGCAAAGCCAACTACCGAAAAAGACCTATCAAGTTTTTGGATTGTTGAATATATAGTCAATTTTCGGCATATTTTAATCCAGAAATTAAGATATATAACATGACATACAAGAGCATGAGTGATTCAACAATCATGTATTCATATTCGCTAATGAACAAGCTAACAAAGATCACCTATTAACATATTCACGGCATACGTAAATGAATACATCGAGAAGAGTTCAGGTTATACCCTCGGGCGGGGCCAGTGTCGGTGACACCGGATGCGCCGTTACCATCAGTCGACATGATGGCCTATTCGATGTAGTCGATCGAGGCTTGATGCGGGACGAGGCGTGATGCAGGAAGATGTCCGCAGTGCAGTATCGCGAGCAGTTCACCACCGGATGAGGACGAAGTCACGAAATGAGTAGTCACGCCAATGCGCTCCCAAAACTTGATCGCCCGTCTACCCGCGGTACTCGGACGGACGGAGTTTCGAGGCCTACCGCCCGAGCCTTCGCGCGCAAGGTTCGGACCGGAGATGGCGATAGCCGCAACAAAAACAGAATCGATCTTTATATATCCTTCGATGGAGAAGAGATGAAGAGGCGCCAGAATCGCAAAAACGAAGGCGCTCTGTAATGAAAAAAACGAAGGGCCGAATAATCGCAGCCATTACTCGAAAATAATCGCAATCATAACCCACTCGTATCGCACTGCTATCGCCATCCATTCGTTAATGCTATTTATCGCGAGTCGGTGCGTTTCGATTTTCGAATAGATAAAGAAAACGCGCCGCACCGATCGCTGCGCGCGCACACGCACCGCATCGCATCGCACCGCACGGCCGGCTCGGCTCGGCTCGGCTCGGCGTGGCGTGGCGGCGCGGCGAGCGGCGAGCGAGCGCCGTGTATTGGCTCTCTCCAACTTCACAGGGGTTACCACGTTCCACCTTTTAAAGTGGTGTAACTCCCATTCAATTCTCCATATGGTACTAAACAGTTTTTCCATGTGGGCCTAGGAATTTCATTTGATTAATTGCTAAATTAAATGGGCCAAGACCCAATTAATCCAACATCCTCTGCGTTCGGTGAAATCTGCAGGGCGAGTAAGCCCGTTCGCGGATGTTCTTTGTCACATCTTAAAATCAAAGTCAGCCCGTGTGGTCAGACAACTCTGTACAGGTGGTGGCGGTTAAATCTGGAAGACAACACAAGTTTAAGTTATGGTCGTGCCCAGGGGCGGAGTTAGAGAAAAATAAGGGGGTGTGGCTAAAGGGTGTTGGGCTACTGGGCTACAGGTTTTTAGTGTTGGGCTGGCTACAGAAGGGATTTGTTTAGACCTGGGTGCACCACTTTAGTTTTGAGGGGTGCAAATAAGGTGAAAAATCAGGATTAATAACTGTGTTACGTTTTTTCTCTGGGTGCGACCGCACCCACCAGCGACAACGTAGCTTCGCCCCTGGTCGTGCCTAAAAGATGGTCTGAATGGTCAGAGTTGGTACAAAGGAGGACTGAATTGAATATGAGCACTTGTACTATACAGGGATTTTTTTTGTAAATAATCTATTTTTTAATCAAAATTACAGAGATATACCCGTGTAATTTTTTTTACAGGAATGACCTCTAGTCGGTAAACCGTTGGGCGACTGAAACCTATCGCCCAACGGCCGTGCGACACAGAAGCTATCCCTGAGCCGTTGGGCGACATATTTGCAGTCGCCCAACAGTCAGGCGATTGAGATCTATCGCCCAACCGTCGAGCAATTGCAGTTCCGATCGCTCGACTGTTGGGCGACTGGAACTTGCCCATTTTTACGCAACTGGACCCCCGACCAAGTATGGGGATAAATGACAATTGTTGTAGGTATATAACATTTATCAAATTTTATCTATGGGTTGTTTTTTTTTTTTTGAAAAAAAGGAGACAATGTCGGTTGATCTATTTGTGATTTTCGTAGATTATGAATGGTAGAAAATCTGTTAAATTCACAATAACAGTTTGCGATCGTCTTATATTGTTGTAGTACAAGAAATTTTGTGAAATTTTATTTGAGAACGATTGAGATAGCAACGATTGGTAAGTACGAAGGTAAGTGATATTGTTATGCAATCGGGAATTTATATATGGAGAAGAACTTATTTTTTCATGTTGTTGGATGCCTTGCTACGCGGAAGAATTGAATGCGAAAAGACGAGGACAAGTGCTTTTTGCGAATTAAAATAGACTTCGTAATAAAGCTGGACGTAACACGACGCATAGGGTTTGGTTATATGCATAAGAAAAAGCGTTATGCACGATGCAACAAACCGACGTACTCGTACGATACATATGCGCCGTTTTGGAATGGAAATAAATTCGACCTTCAGAGGACTAGTGCGGAACAGCCCGACCTACTGCGTGGACTAAGGCCATTTTTCCTTCCTTACGAGCTCGACGTTTAACTCCTCGGTGGCCTTTTTGGCCTTGACCGTCATTTCCCTCTTTTTCTCGCGCTCCCTCTTGTGAGCCACATGCTCCCTGTGCGTGCACGCCTCGAGATGAGTGCAACGCACTAGGGTCTAAACCGGCTTAGACCTAGCCCCATTCTAGATAGGCCACGTACACGTAGCAACCCACTTACACTTTCGTCCTCGCTTCGCGCAAAACGGTTAACCGAAGGTTGCTAACATTGGAAGCCCTAGGCTTATATATTATGAATTATGATATTATAAAATATAAAGTATATTATAATATATAAAAATAAAAAATAGTGATTAATAAATAGTAGTCTCTTGCCCTACCGAATTGAATAATCAACTCCCTGTTTGACACGTCTCCGGACTAGGATAAATAAAAAAAAGTCTGACGGGCCTAATGGAGACCTGCGCTTGTGGGGCCACGCTCCTCGTTGGGCCCATAAGTCAGTCACCTATGATATTGGTCGTGCTGGTGACTTGGTGGGTGGGGAGGGGGCATTTGGGATGCAACCGCCGCCATCACGGTGCCAGGGCCGACGGTTATGGTGAGCAGATTTGCTCGTCGTTGAGCTACGGCGGCAACCAAATAAAAAGGGCCCGTTTGTTTGGGCCGAAGTTTTAACGCAAATGGACGGATCAACTTGAAAGTTACCGGGAATTCATTAAAAAAACCAGAAAGTTACGTAAAGAGATTTATCTAAGTGATTTATTGGTTTCTATTTAGAAAAGCTAAAATCAAACACGAACATCCGATTTTTTGAAGTAACTTCTTCACTTCTCTTATTACTGTCTTGCTCCGAAGAAATGATTTTTAAAAAATAAGACGAGTGATGAAAGTTACTGCCTTGCTCCGAAGATAAGTTAGGAGGTCACTCAATTTCTCTCGCTCTCGTTACGCACATATATCCCTTCCTTATTTTTTCTATCACTTGTCATATTTTTTAAAAATCATTTCTTTTAGTTATTACGTATTTATTTTTAACTAAAAACCATCAACAAATGAAAGACCCTTAGAAAAATCCTCTAGGGCCAGTGGTTCTTGGATCGTACTCTGCGCAGTGGGGTGTCATGCGGACCGGGCCTATACCATGTACGGCGACCGGGTTGCGTGGTCCGCGCGCGGCATGGCTAAGCTCGTCTGACCATATGGTCCGTGTGCACAGATCAGCGCGTGCAATAGCCACGATGAGAATTAAGGAAGAAAGAGGAAGGCAGGCAAGCTATGCTCGTAACATGGGCAGAGTGGATAGAGAAGGGAACCGCAGGATCGGACGCCCTGGAAGGGGGAGAAGGATCGGATGGCACGAGCGAGAGCGGTGACGTGGGCCGTGTCCATCAAGGCATGGGCTGAGTTCTTTTCGACTTTTAGGCAGTTTGTGCATGTATTGTCTACAGTAACAAATTTTTAAATGGTGCGTTTTTTTAAAGCGGACTCAACAAGAAGATTATAGTAAAAAGTGTACTAAGTTCAGTTATATCGGCCAAAATCACATACGATTATTTTTTATGCATACTACCTTTCGTAAACAATCCGAATTTAAATATTTAAACCATAAATCATAAGTCATCAGACAAAAAAAACTCACTTACCAGTGAGTGTCGGTCGCGAGCCCACGTGGACCGGGCCTACAACGCGGCCGAACGCGGAGCACGAGCCGGCGAGGGGATGTGTGGAGAGGTCCAAAGTAGGTCGGCCGTGGGGGCCACTGTCACTGGCATGGGGGAGGAGAGGGACAGGAGAACGACCCCGGCGCGGTGCGTACGACCACGTGACGCCTCCCACCCCCAACCGTCTCGCTATTTGCGATAGGCCATCAGGACTCAAGGAATTTGGTTTGGAACACTGAAATTTCATGAAAAAATAGCATAACTAGAGTTCGTAATGAATTCAGCCACATACACATAATTGGTTTATCGTAAAGAGTGGGTGTAGCTTCAGGGAAACGTATGGGATATCTTTTATGGCAAAAATTGGCCATTTTTCAGACGACGGAGAAAGATTGCATTCTGAAAATAACACCGATGTGCAACTTCCGAGAGGCTCCTGTGTCCACTGCGGAATGCAGATAGACCGGCGCCAAACCAATGCCACCCAACTGAACCAGTGGACAGGAACCACCAGTGAGCCAGGCAGTGACCGAAGAACCAACCCTCATTGCCAACGTTCTCGATCTCCTCGATCGATTCCTCTTCCTCCCAAACACCTTCGATCTCGCGCACGGATCAGCTCACCTGCGATCTCGTGAATTCGTGATCGGCTTTTTTGGCGGCAAAAGGCCGTTGGCTGCTGCGCGCCAGTTCAGCCGGTTCCCATGGCGCCACAGCCTCTACGCTCGCTGAGGCTGAGCCCTAGACTCACGCGCCATGCGGTCTGCAGGTGCTCCACCGTCCCGCTTTTCGGGAAGCGGCTGCCGCTCGTCGTCGCCTTCCCTCGCGCCGTCGCCTCCTGCTCCGCCGTGCAGGAGTCGTCCACCGCCACCACTGGTACCACCCATTCGATCAGCTAGCTTACCTGCTATTCCATCGGGAAAGAAATGACATCAGTGTTGGTTTGGGTGGTAACCGCTCTGCAACCTGCTGTTGCGCGTGAAGCTTAGAAATGTTTGGTGCCTGAGCCGATGTATGTATCTTCCGAACTCTAAAGTGCTTCAATTTTTTTGTGATTTTCGCGCAGTTAGTGAGAAAAAGGATGTAGATGGTGACAAGGAGGCAAAGCCGGCGGCAAAGCCAGCGGCGAAGCCGAAGAATGCCCCGGCGAAGCCGCTGCCGGAGATGATGCAGGAGGAGGTTATCCCTCCGCTGAAGGCTGCTCTGCAGGCGGAGGATGACGTGTCCCAAGTCGAGCTCTCCTTCCAAGACAACAGGGTGAGTACTGACACCGCAACTGCAAGGGTAGGGATTGTTTCAGAATCACAAGCACTGAAGCTTGTGATGTGGCATTATATTGGTATCGTCTTTTGTGGTGGTTAGCTCTCACTGACTGAATCCGGCCTTTGTACTTATCTGATTTGAGCCTATTTTGATCACTTGCATAGCCAAATTAAAGCCAATGATGTAAGATTTACCACGGAATGGCTTGACGTATGAGGATGTTATGCTGACTTGCTGGCATTTGCTTTAGGATGTGAGTTTGCACAAAAGTTTCTCTAGTTACGAATGGAAATAACCAAAATTTCTGCTCTGTTTCGCTCGCTATTTCCTCAACCAATGTTCGGAAACTGCTGGGACCCTGGATTCAACAGGGATCTTCGTGTTTACATAACTGTTCAGGATTTTAGTTGCATACAAATTGATAGATAATTTACTTATGATTACAATACCATAGCAAAGTTTTTACATAAATATGACATAACAGTTGATTACAGACAAAAGATGCCAAAAAAACGACCACACTATAGGCAACGCTTGAGTGTAGGCTCGACCTAGAACGTATGTCATCTTCATCATCGTAGTACTCATCATCTGCTGGCATGTCATCTTTATATTGTTCATTATCTAAACCAAAATACGCAAGAATAAGTATATTCATGCTCAACAAGCCACAGTGGTAAAGTTTCATAATGCAACTGAGGTTCTCAAGAAAAATGTCTAACAATAAGAGTTTATCTTGGACCTATCATCACTAGTGCCCATAACTTTATTTGTAAAGCATTTTGATTTGAATTGAAGCAAGTTAACAATTGTTTTTTAAGAGTAGGGGGTTAACTATTTAACATCATGACCAATATAACATTTAACCTTCAAAATACTACTTATGCCATGAGTTTATGAATCACTCCACAACATAGCTTCATTAGCCAAAAGCACGAGACATTCGAATGATTCAAGTTCAATCTCTGCAGAGAGTGCCTAGCTTTACCTATGAGATATCTTCAACTTGCAATCATTGAGAGACAACAGAGCTGTTCAAAAGTCCCACAACATTAGTTTCTATCCGGTAGACATCAAGGCCATCCTAGCCATTAGGGTCATACCAGGCCTACGGTATGCCCTTTGTTGACTGCTTACATAGGTTCTACTGTTGTCTACCTTGGCAAGTGGCACTCGAAAGTCCACTTCGACTCACGCTCAACTATTGATACCAGTCTTCTCCTATAAACTTCATGAAGTGGGACAATTTACCAGGCTAAGTCCAGTTTCTTGGTCTGGTGGATGGGTGACAATCATGTTAATTTTGTGGCACAAGGTTCTAGTCCTTATATGCTTCGGCTGAGACGTCTAAACAACCAACGGGAGCATAGCACATGACCAACCACTTACCCAATCCTTGCCCTTAGTCAGCATCTCCAAAACATCACTCTTGGCGAGTGATCCAACATAAACATCGGGATTCATTTCATATATAAGTCCCAACACATCAACTCGTGATGGCAGATGGCAAGTGATAAATGATTGCAATTGTTATTCATCCACTATTATGTTAAACTAAAGTATAATATACTAACTCTAAGTTTACAGGGGTCAAAGGTTAGTCTACTATGTAAAACCGGTGCTAATTAGTCTACTATGTAGAACCGATACTAACTTAGATAGAAATGGCCTAGAATTATGTGAATTGATCACAAGTCGGTTCTAAATCGATCTAAACCAGGCTAAATCGGTGGAAATCGGGCTTGACTCGGGTTGGACTCGGTATGAAATCGGTTGGGTTCGGTTTGGCTCAGTGCGAGGTGGTTTGGCTCGACCACGCGCGGACTATGCTGCACACTGGCTCGGTCGGGTGCGAGTGGCTTGGGTCAGGCAAGCTGGTTGGCTTGGTTGAACCATGTGAGCATAATACCGATTGGTACTATTCTTCTTCTCAGCTGAGCAGAGAAGAAAATAGAGAGAGAAAGAGATGGCAATGGCGACATGACGGCGGAACGACGATGACGACACGTGCATAGAGTGTTCCCGAACACTATGAATCCATTTTGGGTGGTTTGGCAGGACGACGAGAACTGCCGTGGTCGAAAAAGGTAGAGCAAGGGTGATGGTCGTGGAAAAGGGGAAAGCTCACCAGCGGTGATCTACGGCAATTTCCGGTGTAAACGGCGGGTGCATGAGCATGGCATAGGTGTGGGGAGTCCTCCGGTGGTGATGGCTTGGTCTAGGGCGCAACGAGGAAGGCTGGTAGCGGTGGTGGCCATAGCAGCGAGGTGAAGCTTGGCGGTGGCTGTGCACAGCAAATGTCGTGGTCGACAGAGGTGGGATTTGGTAACAGCATGTTGAGGTGCACCTCATGATGTGGACGACGAGGGAAGGGGACGATGGGAGAGATGGATTGGTGATGACGGCGACGTGGCCGGCGAAACAATGAACGGTGACGGCATCTCTAGCGATGACGCGGTTGCACAAAGGCACAGGTAGGGTCACGATGAAGTGGAAAGGACAATTATAAGATCAATTTTAAGAGAAGCACAAAGACGGGGACAAATTTGGGCCATTTACCCAAGATGGGTTTTGGGATTGGACAGTGCTTTGTCGGACTTGTGGATGACAACACGACTCAGCAGTGGTGTGGTTAGCTTTGGGAAGTGAAGGAAAAGTAAGTGAGCTAGCTGCTGCTGCTACTGCTTTCGATTTTAGACGTGCTTGAAGGCAGTGGCGAACAGGGGCACGACGAAGGCAGAGGCGGCGCGTCGCGTCGGTGTGGACGAGCGCGCGTGTCTCATGGACGAGATGGCGTGCAGTGGCGTGGAAGTCATTGCGTGGAGTTAAGGCGACACTGGCATATGAGCAAGGGTGCGGCGATGATGGTGCGTGGCTGGCGAGGTGAAGCTTCGACGATGTCGACGTTGATTGGATGAGCGGGACGACTTGATTCAAGAGAGGTTAGGGGCGGTGCAGGAGTCGGGCCAAGGCGTGGGGCTGGCGCAGGCACTAGGCCAAGAGATGGGTCGCGAGAGCAGGCCAAGCGAGGGAAAGGAAAGGAGGAAAAAGGAAAACGAAATGTGCTGCGGCCTAGAAAAGAAGAAAGGAAGGAAGAAGAGAGAGATGGCCATGGGCTAGGCTAGAAATGGCCCAAGAGGGAAATGAAGGATTTTCGGATTTTTGAAGAAAGAGGATAGTACTTCTAGCGTACGAAAAATACAAGGAACTTAGAAAAACCACAACAAATAACTCGAGAGATTTTGTGAAAAAATTTCATACATTTTTGGAAATTTTTGAGGTGTCACAGAAACTGACATAGCTGAGACATGAGACTAAGCATTTATTCAAGTTATGAATGGTCGGTCTTTGCCTCTTTGGTTAGCAAGAGAAGAATTTGGTATTTGCAGTGGACTCTCATGCAGAAATAAAGGGGGAACAGAATATATTTTTTCCTATGTATTTTTTAGAGGGCATGCTCAATGTTCATGGAATTTTATCTCTGAAAGTACAGTATGCTCAACGGATTGGATTTAGTAGAGATAAAAAAAAGGCTAAAGTTTTTCAATGAACATGTACAGAACAATCTGGGCTTGAAAAATGCAGAAGCTTGAGATAACTCCAACGAAACTGTTAGCATCTTTTTAAATCCTTCTATTGTTGATGAATTGCAGTTGGAGGGTTCCTTCATAAAGGATGACATCCCCTATTACTTTTGGGCCTTCTTCCCAAAAGGAGACCTCACAGGTACAAACTACCTCACAAACCTTCCTTTGTTCCTTTTTTTTTTTTGAACTAGACCTTATATACCTTTCTCATTTCTTCCTTCAATATACAGACAATCCTTCGTTGCAGTCACACAACCTATATATCTTTCATGCCTTCTGTTTTCCTTCCAAACCTCTGAATTTCTCATTGACAATTACCATGCTCGACCACTTCTTAATCCGAAGATTAAACGACATACCTAGGAGTAAAACAGCGGTTCTACTTTGATCTAGTTTGTAGTGCGAACGGACATAGTTCTACTTTGATCTAGTTAGTCATAGATGGAAAAAACATACACCGATTTCATCTCTATGAATAATGCAGGACCGAAGGGCTTCGCGCTGTCGTCATACGGCACAGAAGTCAGCACCATCGAGCCCTTCCTGATCGACGAGAAGAGGATAACTCCCAGGCTTGTGGTGTTCTGGGTTCAGAAGAGGCTGGCTGGCCAAGGGATCCTTCCGGTCTGGAAGGAAGAGGAGGGCGAAGGGGAAGGTGCAGAGTAGCCACTCAAAAAACACACAGAAGACATACGTAGCTACAGCCTACAACACACAATGGTGGTGATATGGACACAATTTGATCTGCATATACAATGCTCATGCGTGTCTAATTGTGAGTGTGTAAAGCTGTAAAGTTCGTCTGCTAATATTACAGATAATTTTGATGATCCTGCCTACCTGAGCTGCTTAATCTGGAATCTTTCTCTTTTGGTGTCATGTAGAGCATATAACGAGCAGCAGGATTTCGTCTTGCTGTAGAATTGAAGCCTATTTCGCATCCACTGATTGTGCCTTCACGGGCCGGGCCGCCCGGGTTTCTCTTGAAATGATCGTCACGATCAGCGAGTAGAGCACAATTGGAAACCATATTTTCCACGGTAAGGAAATAGCCAATTAGAGATACGCACTACTACAAAAAAAATCATCACAGACAATTCTAAACTATCATTACATACAGCTTTCTAAACCGTCTAAATTTATGGGTTTGTGATAATAGTCGGTTGTCACTGACGGTTTGTGAGCTGTCTGTGATAGATAAGTCACAACACATGCAGTTTGTATAAAGAACCGTCTATGAAAGCCTACTATCACAGACGACTAGTACCAAAAACCGTCTGTGATATATGGCAATCACATATGATTCTATTTTTGGTTGCCGTGTAATTATTTATTTATTTTGTTCTGCCAAGTTCGGTCTGTGGTTGATATTCAATTTATTGTATAATTAGTGAGAAACTGGAGGCATCCAATTTATTTGTTTTGTTTTAGTTGCAATCGAAGTGCCGTGGTCGAAGTGTCATGGTCGAAACCGTGGTCGAAGTACTGTGGTCAAAGTCTTGGTTGAAGTGTCGTGGTTGAAACTGTAGTCAAAGTGCCATGATCGAAACCATGGTCGAAGTACCGTGGTCGAAGCATCGTGGTAGAAGTTTCGTGAGGGAATTTCTCTGCTACGAGGGGCTTTTTCCTTTAACTCCTGCACACACAAAATCACTTCCCTAAGTCACTACTGCACGCCCCAACCAAAAAGCCATGGCACTGACACAACAACGAAAACACACACAACAATTTGATTTCGATACCTTCCAAAGTGATTTGCCGACGGAGCGCACATGCTCGATGCCTTGCGGTGCCAGCTCGAACTCCAGCTTCATGCTGTTCTCCTATCAGCACCAAAAAGATCACCTTAATCAAAACTCTGAATTAGACTTACAATTCTTAAGATACGAAAATTAAAGAAAGATAGCTACTTGGGATGAATGGATTTGTACTAGAGAGGAGACGATGAGACCGTGCTCATTGGGGACTCTGCGACCATGGTGGAGGATCAAGTACGTACCTGTTGTGTTGGTTCTTGAAGTGAATGGTGGTTCTTGGAGTGAATGGGGGAAAGGGTCGGGGATTAATAAGGGGTGAGAGGTATGAGAAGACCTGGAGCCTGCCATTCAATGCGGAGAGAATAGACGGGTGGAATTAGGATCCTAGGGGAGATGCAACAGATCGATGATGTGGCAAGGCATTCTCACAGACGGTTCGGATTAAAAATCGTCTATGATATACATGCATCATAGACGGTTCTTGGTAATAACCGTCTGTGAATTATCATAGATGGTTCTTGTTAATAATCGTCTATGATAATTGCTGATATCGCATATGGCTTTTTAATCCGAACCGTCTATGATAATTTATAGACGGTTCTTAAGAATAACTATCTGTGGTAATTATGTATCACAGACGGTTCAAAGATGCACTTGTAAAAATGTATGTGGTAATCTTAACACAGAGGGTTTGGCGTCCAGTATAGCTTTTTGTAATAGTGACGCCATGTGTCATCTGAAAGCTATGGTGCCTGCAAATTATTATGCTTAAGGGTGCGCTTGGTATGCATAAATTTACATTCCCCTATAAGCTAATATTCTTCTTAATCCGATTACCGGTAACACATTACTAGTGATCTAAGATTCCAATGTTTGGTTGGTTTAAAAGAAACTACAAAATGGTCTTTATAATAGTTCAAATATTTCATAACTCGAACCAACAATTCCACAAATTTAAATTACATAATTTCAAATTTCAAATCTTGAAAGTTAACATTTATAAATTTTATATTGAAAACTAAAATTTGAATTTTACAAATTAAAATTGCTACATTAAAAAATTCAATTTTTATGATCCAAAAGTTAAAGTTTTGGGTTTGGAACTTTAAAATATTTGAATTCGTAAAATTTAAATGTTGGAACTTGAATTTTGAAATCCCGAATTCCAAATTTCAGATTTTAATATTTAGATTTTCAAAAAAGGAATTTGGAAATACAAACTTGAAATTTTATTTTTGAGATTTAAACTACCCGAATTTAAGATTCTGAAATTCAGGATTCAAATTTCAATATTTTGGTTCCAAAATTCGTGTTTGAAAAATGTTTTTAAATTTGAATTTTGAATTCGAAAGGATCGAATTTTGACAATGAGAAATTAAATCAAATGATAAAAATGCAATAGCAAAAATTCCTTTCTCTTGATAATCTAAGGTAGACATCATTTTCTATTGAAAAGTAATTTCTGAAAACTATGATAATCTGATTTACACGGTAATTTTGGATTCCTAGTTCATATTACCGATTGCTTTTACTAAACAGAATAATCTCATAGTATTACTGGAACATTCTTGTAAGTTCTCAGAGAATTTCACCAACCAAATGCACCCTAAATCCTACCTGTCCTACTCCATCTCCTTCGGCCCTTCGCCATTATCTGAAATGACCACATGCGTAATCTCGCAACGAGAAGAACAAAAGAAAATTTGAAATGCGTAGATATGTTATGCAAAAGCAAATTTCTGTCGAAAAAGTCAAAAAAAAAAGTACGGATCGTCGTATGCAAGTCAAGCAACTTAAAGGTACAATCTGCAAAAAAATCCGTAAGTTTGACGATATCCAATTTACTACATTGAATTTAAATATCCCTTTTAAGAGTACTAACGTTAAATTTTGTTCCGCGTTACATGCTTATATGTACTTACTCAAATTCGAAGGCGCTAACAAATCAAGATCCCCAACGACAATTCAAGTTACGGGATTAGCTTTATGGCCGGATTTTTTGGACTTCAAGTCTTAAAATTAGTTTATATTTGTACTATTTACAATAACTAGTTTTTAAATAGGGTGTTTTTTTAAGACAGGATCAATAAAAAAATTATAGTAAAAAGTATACTGAGGTTAGCTGTACCGGTCAAAATCATATACGACTATTTCACTCTACGTACTGCCTCTCGCGAACAGACATAATTTAAATATTTAAGCCATAAGTCAGAAACCATCAGCCCAAAAAAATCTACCCTATATTTTGATGATATTGATTTGATACTGTACAAGCGTAGCCTACATTTTGCATTTTTTTTACATTAAGATCTACTAAAATTTCTACCAACAACCTTTGAACAAAACAAAATATACCAAGATTTTTTTCCGCTTAAGAGGTGTTTGTGTGCATCACTATTTAAAAGCTGCATCTTACCAGGATTACATCCGGGGGGATTCCTCCGCGCGCAAGGTGTCCACGTCGCCCCCCGCGCTCGCCAGCCCGCCGCGTGGCTCGATAATTTTGGTACGGTCGGCGGTGGTAAAAGGCTGTAGTTTTCCGAAATTGCGTATAGGTCCCTGGTTCTCGCGAAAAGGTCCCTGAAAATTTTTTTAAGCCCTCCGTTTTTGCAGGATGGCCCCCCGCGTCTTTTGAAATCGCGCACGGGTCCAGTTTTTTTTGTCTAGGTCCTTTTTTATTTACGTACAGGCCCTTCCGGTCCCTTTTTTTACAAAAAAACCATTCGGTTCCTCCGAAATTACGTATCCGTCCTCGATTTTTTTAAAAAAAACCTGGCTCACGAATTTTTGTCTCTTTTATTTCGGTCCACACGGTGGCTAGCGCGGCGTGACGCCGCGCTTATGTGGCTAGTAAACATTAAAGTATGAATGAAAGGTGGATGGTAATTACTTGCTCCTTTTCTTGCTTCAAGATTTAGGCCATGTTCTTTTAGGATATAGGTGATGGTTTTTGGTTACGGTTGATAGATTTTAGTTAGGCTTTTTGAGACGGTGGTGAATGATAAAGACGTTAACGTAAACAGCATACATAGTTTTGAACTTGAGAAACCATTTAAAGTAACAGTTTCGAGAAACCCTTTGAAAAAGACGTCTCATTTACTTTGGCTCCCAAAGGCATAAAAACAACTAAAGAGAACATGTTGTACAAGTTGTATTGGGAGGGGAATCAAAGCTATTTTTAGCACTGTTTCGTATCGTATTTATAAAAATAACAGTATAGGCGGTGGTAAAAATGATATTTTTATCAATATTATCATTATATTGTTATTTTTATAAATACAGTATGAAACAGTGTGAAAAGTGGCCCTCCTCTCTTCTTTTACACCTACGCTACGCTGGCATCCTCCTTCAAAACCGAACTGAAGCACTGAGCACAGACTGCAGCAGTTGGCCATTCCGCCACCAATCGCCATGCTCGCCTACCTCCTCCACGCCCCCGCCCCCGCCGGGCCCAGCCCCTGTCCCTCCGCGCGCCGGCGGCTGCGAAGACCCCTTCCTCCCTCCCCATCCGCCCTCCCCGCCGAGGCGCGCCGCCGCCTTCGCCCCGCCGCCGCCGTCGGCCCCATCGCGGCGTCGCTGCTCGAGGGCCCCGTCCTGGTCTGGGTCGGCCGGCTCTGCCTCTACTACGCGCTCCTCCACGCCGGGCTCGCCGGGTCTGCGCGCAACCCCTTCCTTTCCCACGGTAATCGCATTAACAGTTCGGCGCGGCGGGTTCGATTCGTGCTGTTTGATTCGGGAGGGAGGGGTTTTTGATGTCTGTGTGCTGTGCAGAGATTGGCGGCGAGGACGGCGCCGGGGACAGCGACCTAGGGTTCTCCAAGTGGGCGGAGAAGCTCCGTGGCGGCGCCTCAGGTTTTGCGTAGTTCCATTCAAATTTGGTTACCTGTTATTCTTTACGGATTCTTTGTTAATTGTTTATGCACAGTTTAGTATAACGTGAATACCGTGTGAAAGAATTATACTGTTTGGCATCTGGGGTAGTGAGTCTGTATGCGTGAGGAGAATGTGGATAGACAGGATAGTGAGCTTTCTGCTAGCTAGGAATGAGCAAAGTGTATGGTGGCAGTCAGTTTTCCATCTTTGGATGGGATTTGTCAAAGACGCATTATGGATTTGTGAGGGTACTAGAAAGGGTCCTGTCATAGATCAGAGGGCAGTTAACATTGAGATATAGAAAAAGGTAACAAGTTGCACATGCTCATGGGGGTCATGCGTTGGGTACATGGGTTGGTACTTTTGGGGAACTGGAACATGTTCGAGTGGATTTGTTCTCTATTAGCATGAGAATCTGAATGTTTAATGTGTTTTTGGATTGAGGGTAGAGCTTCTGGGAGGCTTTAAACGGAAGGTGCATGGGAGGTTCTGCAGACTTAATACTGTGAAAGGAGCTGACTTCTCAACTGGGGAAAAAATCACATGGATTTGTAAATTCTGACACTTTTTTTGGCTTTCTTTGTTAATTGTAACTTTTACAAAAGCATCACTATAAATCTTGCATTTTCTAAGCATCTGTGTTGCGATGTGGAGGAAGACTGATCGGTATGATCTTTTTCAATTAGCGAGTGCCGAGTAGTCCTTTTAACCTATTGTAAATGTCAGTGCTTATATTGTTGTAGAAGCACTTATCCAAAATTGAAGTTAATTCCGATTCCAAGTTCTGAGTGTGATTATATGTTTCCTGAAATGGGACACCTTTGTCTTTATTAAATGGTTGAAGAATCCATTTTCTGTGTCAAATCTCACCAGAGCAGGATCAGAATGTTTCTCTTTTTAATGTAAATATAATAGAGACTAGTGTCAACGCACTTAACCTTTCAAGCGGCATTTGTGGTGCTTTTAGTGTTATATCCTTGTATTTTTTTATCTAGGAAAAAGAGCCAGAACATAACCAAAGTGATATGACTAGAGCAGTTCACATGGGAAGCATCGTAATTCTGATAAACATTGGAAAATTTTGAATCCAAAGTTGTACATGTGTCATCGTTCTCTTGAATGTTGACGAGGACATAATTTGTGGAAATATTGCAGTGGAACATTAGTAGTTCATTTCTTGGTGTGGTTTAATGGACAAAGACCCTGCTGAATCCACTTTCTATGGTTACATACACAAGGAGGTGAATTAATCTTGTGCTTGTTGTTGTTGATCAGGTGACAAAGAAGCTCAGGATAAGAGGAAGCTAGTTAGTAAATGGAGACCAACTACCAAAGGCACACTCAAGAGGACTTACCGAGTCTGTTCAAAGGAAGAAGGCCGGCGCATTCTGAAAGAAATTGCTTCAATTCTGTCTGAAGATGACCACTTTGTGGATGCTTCCAGTCACAAGGTGATTTCAATTCTTGAGCCAGTGCAAATACATTTTTCTGGCCCTATTATCGCATAGTTTCCTAATATATTGCTTTACATTCACTTATGAAAAAAAAGAGATAGTAGACATGTTTCTTGTGCTCGTTCCAAAATTGGTGCCCTCTTAACTGTGTGTTTTAATTTCTAATCAGGGGTGTCAAATAAGGAGGGAAAGTGCGCATGGAGAGAGTGTATGCTGCTACAATGTAAGAGCTTTGTTTGATGAGCTTCCTACTCCTCACCTACTTCTGGAGATTACAGCTTTTCCTGCTGGACCTCTTACTGATAATGACTACCGCAAGGCCGAGAGGCTCGAAATGGTGCTGAGGATGAGTGCTTCAATTTAACTCTGAAGACCCATTTTCCACTTCACCTCATAACTTTTTTGCCCAAGTTGTAAATTGTCTACCGATGGGCCTGTAAATTGCTGCAGTGTGGCTAAGAACTCCCTGTAAAACCCGAGTTCTGCTCAGCTTTTCCAGAAATTTGAGCTCAAGACACTCGTTCTGTACTTACGCGTGTTACCTTCCTTTTTGAGGGCGTCACACTTAATTTGCAAGTGATTAATCCTTGGATTTTATCTTCTGCCTGACACATCACCGTTTCTGTTCAGTTCTAACATCTCTATACTGCTGCCTGTAAGATAGAGATTAAATGCTTAAACCAGTAATCTTTTGGTATCGGACGCTAAACGTTGCCAATGGACGTTGTGGTGTGAGATAAGAAAGACTCCCCAAATTGTTCATCGCTAAAAAGTTACATAAATAATCTTATATCATCATTTCAAACAGTGATAGATCTCTATCGTTATTTGAAATGGCGACAATCCTATGTGAAATCTTGTGTGGTAATCAGCGGGTATCTGTACCAATTTAACCTATGATAAAATATATGTTGCCAATTGAACTGACAATAGAGGCTTGTCGTCAATCCAATTGGCGGTAGACTTGCTGACTGCCAGCTGAACTCCACGTAGCAATGTCACCATTTAAAATGATGGCTGAAGTTGTGGGGCTTCTGTCGCCATTTCAATTAACGATTCGTGTCTATATCGCTAATTGAAATGACGATATATGCCGTGACGCCGACGTAGCACCGTCGTCCATTCGTTTGATAGTAGGAGCGTTGTCCTAAATTCAAATGGTGACATAATATTATTTATATAATTTAAGTGATAATATATTTATGTAATATTAATAAAAAATATATTATTAAAAAAATCCCCACTTCTTCACCTAGCTTCTCCTAAATTAGAACAGAACAAGTCAAACAAAATGCAACTTGCTGATCTCTCTTTTGTTTTCCTTTTTACGATCGCAGTGGTGGAACTAGAAAATTTTCAATAGGGTGCACTACAAGTCTTGTATAATGGATTGATAATAAAGAAAGACTAGACAATGGTATACCGTACGAGATCTTATATAATGGATTAGTAATAGAGAAAGACTGAAAAAGATAATACCATGTCGTGCGATCCTCCGAATAGGACCTAACTATTGAATCCAAACATTGCAGCGACTCTAAGAACTGTCCATAAGATGATGTGCTTGGAGCCCAGGCGAGAGTTGGCGACATCGTTGTGGGCGAACTCGGCGGTGAGCTGAGGGCACGAAGTGATCAGAGTATTCAGAGCTAATGCGGGAGTGGGCTAGTGCGTGGTGAGCCACGGCCTACAGTAGAGAGCTGAGAATGTGGCGCAAGTATGCTCTGAGCTGTGGCTTAGTCCAGTGCCCGAAGCTTAAAACTTGCGAAATATACCTGGATATTTGCCTTGTGGCACTTGTAATATACTTGGTTGAATTTGGTTGATGTTTTCTAAAACTTGCTGAATATTTTTAAACCTCTCTTATTTTCTGGACAACTTGGCTGCTGAAACTCTCGAAATTTTCAAGAAAATTGCATACCGGACACCCCACCTGCGGCCGACCAAATCTGGGGGTCGCAAATGTGTTGATCATATATTAATCGATACCATTTTCAAGTTCGTTATAGATGCTCGTGTTCTAGAGGCCCAACGTGATGTATGGTAAGTTGTCACATCAAATGCAAAAGCTGACAGAAACCAACAAGCTGCCAGGTACTAAAATCAGATGATGCAGATTTGCAAGGCCAGCCTAGCAGGCACAGAGCAAGAGACACAAGCCACTGGACAATTACAGCATATCCCGAGGGTTCAGTGTCCACACACAAAGCCAACAGTCCATCAGTGCTTTTAGTTACAGGAAACTTAAAGGGAATTGCACACGTTTGGTTCATCTGACACTGAAACTACATTTCCATTATGTATTCATAAGCCAAGGATGAATTGCCACCGGCAGTGCACCAAATGATGCTTCACATCATGATGGAAACACGCTGGTGCATGCCGTTAGCAGCCTGCTTCGCGTCTCCATTTTGCGCGTGGAAGTTCGTTGTGGGAAGGAAGCCAGCCGAGGGAAAGCAGATGCGCTCCTGGTTAGCCAGCGTTTTGCTGCTGGTTGAAACACTTGCAGTGTCCGAGGGAGTGGATGCTGAAGGTGCGCCACTTTGAAGGCATATGTTCTTGCCAAGGGCCTTTGTGTAGCTTGCACCAGCTGATGCTTGCTCCTGCTGAGTCTGCTCCTCAAGCTGCTTTGTGTTGAGGAACCGCCCTCCTGATCCACGAGCTCGCTTCATGGCATGACGATGCCGAGATTCATGAAGGTATGGCTGAGACGGAAGGGGCATTGTTATAGCAGGTACTTGCCAGCTAAAACGTATAGCTCTAAGTAGCTGGGTAAGTGCCTTCAGATATTAAAATGCACAAGAAAAGAATATTGCAACTTTCAAATTAAAAATGAACAGCAGATTTACAAAAAAGATGAAGAGAACATAGTATATACTTACGCAAAAATTGTGAACACAAAATAATAATTGTGCACCCATGTTACTCTTAAGGAAATGGTTTGTGGCACGAGTTTCAACTGATATTTTGCTCAAGAAAGTTAAGTGAACAGAAATTTTGTATTTAATGCCTCTGGCAAAGTTTCGGTCAACGAATAGCACTAGAATGTACTCCAGAGTCCAGAGAGCCCTATGAATATGACCAAAGCCGGGCTAATGAATCTGTAGCCAAAATCTACGTATGGGTGCAGCAGTAAGCAAGTACCAAAGGACTAACAGAAGCATCTCTTTTACGAAAACAGTTCCAAGAACAAATGCAAAATTCCTTAGTATTACCTTCCGACCTTTCACCAGCTTATTTTGAGCCTCCAATTTAGCACGTATCTGCCTCCTTCTAAGAATTGCATGATATTGCTTTGCATTAACAAATATTGGCTCTTCTACTGCAGGCTCAACAGGCAATGGCACCCGAGAGTTTGTTGTACCATTTAGCTGGCCATGAACCTGGGTAAATAATACACAAATGAAAAATTGTTGATGCAGGGACATAAGTTTTTTTTTAAAAAAAAGAAAGGGTTTGCCGGTATGCATGAAATTATGGGTCATAAAGAATGACAACTAGTATGTGCAAGCAAACAGAATTGTGGCAGGATGGAAATATGGTTTCACATAATCATATTCCTTAACGTCTTTTATCAGATGAGTTCATAATGGTTTCCACTTTTAATTCTGAACCAATCAATAAAGCTGAAGTCTTTAATCTAAAAAGATGAAAGAACTGTTTGCACATTCCTCTCGTTCATTTGAAAGCCCTCCTTTTGACATTTTGTGTTGCTTGCTTCTGAACAATAATCAAATTCAACAATAAGGAGTCAGAAAGAAATCAAAGAATATCCTTCACAACGAGGCTTCATAAATCATAACTGCCAACCTACCAGAATGAATGAGATCTCTAAAACTCAACAAACCGCAAACGAATCAAAGAGAAAATTATTGTGTGACCTTATCACCTTGAACCACAAAAGATTATACAGAATGTGGTGTGAAAACTAAGAAGTTTGAGTGGACTTACAATGGCGTGTGAAGCATATCCTGTCAAGACCCCACCATAATAACCATCAGCGTTATAAGGAATACAGGCCTAGAAAACAACGTAGCTGGTCAACTGAAAGCAGCACATAAGATTTAAGAGGGCAACAATTATCATGATGACATGAACTTACAAACGATTGATTGTAGTCGAGCTTTGGAGGCAAAAAAGTAGCTTCTGGGTTCCCCAAGGATAATACTGACTTTGTCGTGTCCTGGTCGTGCTTCCCAGGACCATCATCATTGTCTGAAAAAAAAAAGCAACTTAACTGTTAGTATGAAGGACTAATCGCAATAATTCATCTCACTATAAATAAGGCTTGGGCAATGGGGACATTATTAGATAAACGAGTCATTAACAAAGTGAAAGACCCATCAAAACTTATTGATATTTCAGAATTCAAAAAATACGAATTAAGGTATTGGTGAGAACCATAGTAACAGGAGTGATGAAAAGTTAAAATAAATGCATTACATACAACACAGGAGACAAAATTGAGTTTTCACGCATATGGACTATCACCCAATTCTACTGTGAGTCCCAGTGAGGATTATTCGTGGAAGCACTAACAAAGAGCTCACATAATCTGAAAAAGGTTGTCTAACACCACAGTAGCTCTTGTCACAACTTACAACTACCATGAGCTACTGGCACTACAACATAGTTGAGCTTGTAAAGAATTGTTAAAGGTATCTCAATACATTCAACTTGGAACTATCATCACATCCCTAGTGAAATAACGGCAAACCTACAAGCAGCATCCCAGATATGTTAGAAAAGAGAGGGAGTTTTTTTCCACAAGGGTTTTCCATGTAAAAATTCGTGTCTCTTGTCTCTATTTTTCTGTGCATTATTTGCAACAAAGATAATGCATTACCAGACTGTGTTGAGTTGTGTTGCTCATTTAGACTGCTGTCACTCCTTGCAGATGCTTCTTGGTGAGACCAACCAGACTTGGTTGATGAGGTGTCTTGATCGTAGATTTTAGGACCTAATTGCTTCATCTGATAACCATTCCCTGATAGGAAATCCTACACATGTAGAAGCCAGCTGATAAGTTTGTTATTTGTGGTGTAACAAGTGAGCAACACTCATGGTTTCACCGTAAATAGCAACTACTTACATAGTTGGACATAGGATGGACTGGATGATCCTCCATTTCTCGCAAAAGTGTTAGCATTATAAGATGGTATCACTTAACTCCAAGCAACATTTTGCTTCAGGTGCTTCTCTGAAACCAGATGAATTGGCACCTCACACAACCTTCATGACAAATTGCCAACATTAAATCAGACGAATTGGCAATGACATGGTAACAACCAAGGGTGGTTGATGGTAGATTCACGATTATAAAAAAAAAGAATTTGATTATGCACAGTCACTTGCGGTGCGCTAGACAATAGATATTACAACACACCACACAAACAGTCAGACATGCATATGAACACATGTGGGATAAATAATTGGAAATACCAGAATCATACAAATAATAAAAGACCTAGAAAAAGAACTATTCCAAAGAAGAAACAGCATCCTGCCACAAGTAGACATTCATACAATTCTGAAACTACTTGATCCAGGGGAACAAGCAGAAGTGTCCAGCATATCTACAAATGGAACATATCTAGCCTAAGAAGCATCATTCTATAGCCAATTTAATAAGATGGACACAATGCCTTCAACTGGTGGTTTCCAAGTTTATGTTTAACGCATATTACCAACAAGGACTTACAGGTTACAGCCCACCATTTCCAATGAAATTAACCAAAAATTGACTGCAGGTGATGTACCTATTTTATACAGCAATAAATCCTATCGCGATCAAGGAAGACATGTACTTATTTCCCATTCGGGGTTCATTTTAGCTTTCTTCATACTTGTGCATGGTCCTTGGAAATTCTACATCAAAGTAATGCCTGCTTTCTTCCATCAGGACAACCCAGCCCTAGTTCTATATCAATCTCAGATTTACATTTATTGCATGCAGAGCACGAAGAGAAATCCTAGACTACTTTTAGGCCCGTTTGGAACGTATGAAAATTTCCCAATTCCTGTGGGAATTGAACTGTTTTGCGTGAAATTCCTGTGAAATTCATGCATGCCAAACGGGGCCTTAGTGGAATATGTGGAGTCCAAATCTCCAATCCCAGAAGTCTCAGATGAACTTTCTGGAATTTCCTATAAACTTAATCAAACCCAACAAGCACAACACTGATGAGTGGTGACAAAGTTAAATCACAGTGCTAAAGCAATGATACCACAACAAGCATTTAGCTACCATCAACAAGTTCACACATTGACAAGCTTAATCGGATACTATCCATAAGCACTAACATCTGTTTTCATATTCTCAAGGAGACTATCATGACACAACTAAGCCAACCAGAACCACCAGGTCACAATTCGCACAAAAAATTTAGCTTCAGGCCACCAAATCCTGCAAATGGGAAGTCAGATTTTCATCCACTCCACGGCCTAAAACAACATTCGCACGCATACTCCATAATACAGTGGCCAACAGGGGAGCTTTGACTTCATAGAAAGCACGCATCTTGTGATGTGGAATCAGGCTGAAGCTCATCCCAAGCATGCGTATGGTCAGGAACCAAAATTATGCAGCACCAACCAAGAACCACATAAAAAAAACCCTCCAAATTTCCGAGAAGCAGACCAAGAAAACAATTGGGGGGAAAATCATGAGGGATTAGATTTGAATCAAACCAGTCGCGGAGTAAGAATATGGCATGTTGTAATCAAGAACCAACGAGCCACTCCAGGAAAGGAAAACAGAAGAGACAGCTACCTGTCAGAATGGTGCATGCAAGAACATAATTGGGGATTTCTCAGAGGGGGCAGGACAACAGTACCTATCCCTTATCTTCCCTTCAACTTCCTCTTCCTCTTCCTATGTCCTCTCTAGTGAATCCTTCTGAGACCGAGAAGAATCATGGGCGAAGAAGAAGAAGAAATAAAAAGCATGAAGAAGACGAGGGGACTGTCTCCTCTTGCTGCCAAATATGCGATCTATTGTATAATAACTTATTTTCTGTTTTTTTTTCAGTTTCTTATTGTTCGGGTAAAATAAAGAAAAATGTTAGGTCTTCACTCCACAACTCACACACCACCTAACTCGAATATTGATACGTGCACCAAGAATCATATGATAATAGGTTGACATTTTGGTTATCTTTTAGGCTGTGGATTATGGATCTATTCTTTTATGTTGCGGCTTATTAGTATAATAAATAGTGATTGCTAAGATAAAATAAAAACTGTTAAAAAACCAAAAAGAATAGGACCTATGATTTATAGCTGCGACTTGTTAGTCTAATAAATAGCGATTACTGAAAGCTGCGATTTATTGGTCTAATAAATATTGATTACTGAAAAACCAAAAACCACTGAAAAGCCAAAAAAGACAGAGCCTTCATATGCACTTTTGGGGATTTCTCTCCCAATGTTGCATCCTAAAATTTTCAAGTTCCCTTCATATGGTAGCAGTGTGTAGGATAATAACTAAAAGGTCATATCTTTCAAGTTAGATATGTTAAATTTGGTTATTGTTAGTAGGTGCTTTATGGTATTATCAAATTTTAGAAATGTATTTCGTATAGTATTATACTATTATTATATCATTTTAGTTAAAAAAATTGTAATGTTTTTTTAAAAATATATCTCTGGATGAATGGAAATTTATTGTTTAACTACCATTTTTTGTCAAATTTGTGTGCCTTTTGTTAATTCATAGTATAATTTGAGTAGAAGTATATTAGCTGGCATTCATATTAGCTGAGGCTAATGTTTTGGCTGATAATGAATAGTAGTGGTTTATAGAAAGAGGACGTGAACGGTGAGAAACATAAGTGAGAGATACGTGCGCGAGCCGGGAGCAAGAGGAGTGAAGTACGTGTTGCGTCTGTGACCCCGCCTATCCCGAAGCCAGACAGGAGCGAGTGGAGGGAAGAAGCCACTTTGAAGTTGGGTGTTTATATTGATCTTTTGCTTCTTCAGGCAGAATCAAAAACAGAAACTAGTAAACAAAATCTTAAACTACTAACAAAATAATACACGGTGCTATAAGTAAACTTAAGGGCACAAAAATGCCCGTTGTCCTTCAAATTGTTTGGTGTTTACCTCTTCCATGTGCCATGCCGTGTGGAGCTAAGAATATACCGTGTTCTCTCTGTAAAGGTGAGATGAGATGTTGGAATTAAATATTTGGCTGTCGTCATGTAGATGATAAGGTCTGCGCATCTCGTCTTGATGTCTCTCATTTATTTTTTATTATTTTTATTTATTTAGCTTTTTAATTTTTTTAGCTTCTTATCAACTCTTTTTTTCGTATTCGTTTATATTATCCATAATGAGGTAATCTATTTTTTATTTTTTAAATTTTTTTAAATGTAATTACATTATATAAATCACTATTAACTACAGTATAATTTTAGTCAGCTACAGTATAATTTTAACTATAAATCGTTTTTTTAACCTAACTGAGCAGGATGTAAATGGTCATGAGTTTTGGTTTATTATCATAGCTACCAACACCTCAATGCGCTAGGGCGCCACATGTAGTGGCGGTGGGGATGACTCATCCCCAGCTCGTTCGTTGTTTGCCATGTAATGGATCCCCTAAAAATAAGTGCATCCACTAGACTAGTGCGGGTTCCTTCTGTCATGCAGCTACCGTCACTGCTGCTGAGCTTTGGAGTGTGGACTTTGGCCGGCACTCTTGTTTTTTTCTTACTTAAAAACATGCAAAAATTCTAAACATAAATGTTGTTGTTTCCTGTCATAACATTTCCACAATTGTATGAAAAACTATGCGTTAAACCATTTGTCAGGCATAGAGGGTTCCACGAAAATAATACATATGCAACACCGCTACACGGTTAGAATCAAAATGGCTTGTATAGATCATGTCCTCTTTACTCATTTTATCATCGTAGTATCATCTACCATTTTTATCTGGATAAAATAGAATCACAAACCCTTTTTATGGATTTTGGGTCGTGCTAAAATAATGTACCTGTTGCGACATAAGCCACAACAGTGTGTACTTTGGTACTCTTTCTCTATCGAGGATTTGGATTTGCTAGAGCTAGAGAGAACCAATGGTTGAAGGGGGAGAGCTAATGAGTAGAATAAGTAGATCTAGGATATCTTATCCTCTTTAGGGATTTATATACGTGAATGGAACAGGATGAAAAACTTCCATCCTATATCTCAAAATTAGAAAAGGTGAGATTAAATTAGTACATTTCTTTATATATGTAACTCTATGCTGTTAGATTTAAAGCATAAGGAGTTGGACACCCCATAAAGGTACCTACCAGCTAAACATAACTTCGCAGGCAAAGCCTTATAACAGGATTTTGTGTATCTTGTTGAAATCCTTCGGTGGAACAAGCCACTATCAGCTTTTCTGGTATTGTGGATTGGAATCAAAGCCACTTTTAATACTGTTTCACACTATATTCATAAAAATAGTAGTATGACGATCGTATTGGTAAAAATATCGTTTTTGTTGTCCGAATGCTGGGCGGCAGTGCCCGCGAGGCGATGTGTGGCGCTGCTAGAGATGGCAATGGGTACCCGAAACCCGATACCCGGTGGGTTTTTACTCTATTAGGGCATGGATCTGAGTCAATTTTCTAATCCATGGGTCTCTTAATAGGCAAAAAGCTCAACCCATCGGGTCTGCCGGGTTTAGGTACGTTCCTATAGTACCCAAACCTGTAAACCCATGGGTAATATAAACCCGATCCATAGGAGTTATAAACCCAGGCTCCCAGCCTCCCAGGAAAACCATCCCAACCCATAGCCATTAGTCATGATGTCTCTTATTTTGGTTTTAATTGAGTTGTGAACTGTGAACTTGTAATGATATGCTATGCCAGTGAACTATGAACTGAGAATTGATGGAGTGAACTAGTGATGTGCATTGTGGATTTGTCGTTGCTTGTTTCATGCATAGTAGCATATAAATTGAACTTATTATTGACTTGCTAAATCTTCGCACCGTCTCGCAATCTGCACACTGTTGTCGAACACTACCGACCCGTGGTACAGTTACCGCTCCTTCTGACGTTCATAACACAGAAGCCACTTAAAACTATCGATTTTGTAATTTTTGTTTTTTTGTTTTATTTATTTATTCTTTATTACTATGCATTGTTTCGAAAGATATAACGATGTTTTTAAAATTTTTAATTTAGAAAAAACTAACGATCACACTTTAGTAAAAAAACAAGAAATAAAAGTGAGGAGCCTGGATTCGAAGTTGGCCCTGTTCTTTTTCAGATTTTTCTATAGTAACTAGTTTTTAAACGGAATGCCTTTTTAAGATAGGGTCTACTAGATAATTGTAGTATATACTAAACTGACTTCATTTATATCAGCAAAAAACCGCACGTGAATTTCTGTTACTTTGTAATCTCTCATACGAACAGTCTAAAAGTTACAAACTGTAACTAAGGATATATTCTTTTTAGTTTCTAAAAGATGCTTTCGGTTTTTCTACAGTAACTAGCTTTTAAACGGAGTATCTTTTCAAGATAGAGTCTACTAGTTAGTTGTAGTACATACTGTATCGACTTCATTTATATTGGCAAAAATCACACGTAAGTTTCTATTACTCTTTAATCTTTCATATGAACAGCCTAAAAATCATAAACCACAGCTAAAAATCATAAGTTTCAGAAAAAAAAACCGACTCTAAAAAGCTATAAGTCCCGTCCAAAAAGACCAGGCCCGTTATCCGGAGATGCACCGAAATCTGCTGAAGGCAAACAAAAAAAAAATACATGTAGCCTGCTCGATAGATGGGCGATGGGCCCCACCCAAGACGGACACGTTCCCACCTCTCCAATCCCCTTAAAGTCGCGCCCCCTCCGGTCGCGTCCGCTCCCTTGTCGTTCGTCTTCCTCTCCTTCTCTCTAAACCCTCCGCTCCAATAGGGAAGGTTCCCCGAAAAATGTCAAAATAGAGCACGGAGGAACAGAACCCGTCTCCTCCTCCTCCAGGGCTCGCTCGGATCCTCGAAACCCCCCCAAGAATGGACGCGCAGTACAACCCCCAAACGGTGGAGGAGGTGTTCCGCGACTTCAAGGGCCGCCGCGCCGGCCTAATCCGCGCGCTCACCCACGGTAGGCGAGCTCGCGGTTGCAGAGAGATTGGGTTTTATTTCTTTCTTTCGGGACAGAGATTGGAGTTTTAGACGTGGAGCTGTGATCTTTTTTCCTGCCGTCTATGGGATTTGTTTTCTCTTGTCTGGGTTATATGATGGTCTCGTGACTGGTTGTCGTTTGTTCTTTGCTGCAGATGTGGAGGGTTTCTTCCGGCGATGCGACCCGGGTGAGTGAATTCTTGCTCCTAGTTGTCGCGTTGTTTCTTTTCTTCTTCAGGTTTTGTTCTGTTGTGCTTCGAAATTTTTACAGGTAAATGCATTTTTCACTAGAGATGAGTGCTCTACTAGAATTTCTGGCCATTTTTTTTCGGGTTTTCATCTAGGTACATGCTTAACTGAGTGTTACTGTATACACTGAAGAACTATTAGACTAATCTAATCTCTAGTTTATTTTGAACCCAAGGGTTGAAGGATGCGAAAGTGCAGTGTGCAACCATGTAGTAGTAGTAGAATATGCGTCGTACGTGAAGCTCTCAGAATTGAAGTAGAGGGCCTTGTTGGATTTAGGGTGCCTTCTTTTCGGCTCCTGATGCGAATGAATTGAATGTCCATAAGTTGTTTCGAAAAGATTGTCCAATAAGTCGCTTTGAAATAGCAGTGAAAAAGTTATCTTATTTATGTATACGGAGGATGGTAGAGAAGTTATCCTATTTTTTTGTTAAAAAAAACCATAGACCTCAAAGCTGGGAAGAACGGCGCTTAATAAGTAGTGTCCTGTCGAGGGGAGCTGAGGGGGTAGGTCTCGGCTGTGGAATGACCAGAAATGGACGGTTCCCATCAACCCAACGTGTTGGCCTTAGAGGCCGATTGGTCTGATGAAGATTGATTGCTCGGATCGGGCGACTCTCGAGAGCCTCCTTTCTGTGTAATCTTCTGGTTTTCTTATTATGTCCTAGCGTGGTAGCTTTCATAAATGCTCTTCTAAGCTGCCTTGGCAAGTTGGCAGTAAAAGAGATGGCACTGGCCTGGAAGGCGCCACATATGTAGTAGGCTGCTACGGTGGGGTGCCAATTGGAGTATGGGTTGTTGGGTTCAGCATTAGTGGGTCCTGCTTGGTTGGTGGGGTGTGATTCTTCTGTCCTAATAATGATTGATGGTGTGTGTTTTTTGTTTATGGTTTGGTTTTATCTCGTAACTAGTTTTTAAAAGAATTGTTTTTTAAGACGGGTTTATAAATTGATTGTAGTAAATACTATCCTAGCTTTATCTATATCGGCCAAAATCGTACGTAAGTATCTCTCTATACTCTTTTGTAAATATTCTTTTGTAAATAGTCAGAATTAAAAAACTTAAGCTAAATGTTATAAGCCACAGCCTAAAAGAACCTAAATCTAGTTTTTGACTTGGAAGGACTGGCCATGGCTACAATGGTAGGTGCTCATCTTGGCTGCAGTGCTGCTTGGTGTATACAGCAGCAGAAGCCGGTATCAGTTGTGATCTGGGTACAGTAGTTAACCCCCATGGGCCATGGTGTTCACTGAACTTGGCTGCCCATAGGTACAAATCCACTGTTGCATAGAGCAATGAGCCGTGCTGTTGGGATCCACTAGATGATGGTGTAATTTGATCAGAAGATGATTTGGTGATGGGGAACCACCTAACTTCCCTCCTAAATTATATCAAAATCTGCAATGCAGGCCTTCTTGGAAATCTGTCCCCAAACATTTTCTCCGTAATCATTTAATCAACAGCAGACCAATCCGTCCAATTCTCCACTTAGCCTCTGTTCAAATATTGTGTTACTGACGACATGGGCCTTCTTGTCAGTCCTTTTTCCCTCTTTCTTCCTTACCACCACCGTCCTCTGCACAATATAGTGTGCTGGCTATCATTGCTCCATTGCAGCCTGCAAGCCTCATCAATGCTCTGAACACCTTACTATGGAACGTGGAGGAGACCAGGGAGAGAATTGCTATGAAGATCGTCAATTGTTCCTCAGTTCTCAAGTTTCCTCTGTGGATTAAATCCTTCTATGGTGAATTAGATCAAATTACAGGTTGGCCCCCTAACGGTGCAGAGGGCACTGAAACATTAGCCTTTCAGTAATCTCGAAAGATGCTTAATTTGATCTTGTATATATATGCCTTGGAGAGAGGGAGGGAAGGAGAAACTGACAAGTGGTTTCCACTTGTTGTCGGCTAATCATTTAACTAAGGCTAATGGAGATTGGCAAAAGGCTAGGGATAAAATTTTTGGGGGAAAAGGACACAGAGGAGGGTTTTTGCTTCTTCTAAATTTCGGATAAAACACAGGGGGGATTTAGTTAGTTCTTGGTGCAAATAATGCTATGTACATGGCCACATGGGAAAATTCCATAGGATGGTGATATTTCCTTTTTTACCAATTTTCTATCCTTTTCTTCCTAAGTCATAACATCCTTTTCTTCATGTAGTAAGTAGTAGCAAATAACTCAAGCTTTGATACTCTGCTCACATCTTTTGGGGTTTGCTTGTGATCGAACCCTTAGTTAACTTATTGTTTTTATGTAGCCCAATTTTTGAATCTCTATATTGTCTGTTGCATCTGTTGTTAGGAACATGATGGCCTTATATCTGAGGTTTATTTGAATATGTTTGAAACTTACCTGTGGGTTTTCACTTATTTCAAAAGATTGTTATGCATATTTATGCTTAGCTGAGTTAATTTATGCTCATGCTCTGAGCATCTTCATTTCTGTTCTTTCAATTACATGTCTACTGGTCATGTGATCAACTAATTGTGTGAGAGCCTTTTGAGATTCTTCTGAGCCCATCATAAGTTGACCAATATATTTGTACAGCCAGACATGACCATGTGTTCTCTTCTGCAGAAAAGGAGAACTTGTGCCTTTATGGGTTTCCCAATGAGCATTGGGAAGTAAATTTGCCTGCAGAGGAGGTGCCACCCGAGCTCCCAGAGCCAGCATTGGGCATTAACTTCGCACGAGATGGAATGCAGGAAAAAGATTGGCTGTCCATGGTTGCTGTACACAGTGACGCATGGTTACTTTCTGTTGCATTTTACTTTGGTGCTCGTTTTGGATTTGATAAAAATGACAGGTTACTTTCTATTCCATCTTTCTGGAATTTATACTGTTGTTTTTGCCCATTTTTGGTCCTTTTCTCTTCCGTTTGTGTAGTTCTGACCCAATTTTGGGGGGCGTAGCATAAGAAAACAAAGCTTACAAGATCAGTAAGCTTACAAGATAAGTAGTTAAACATGGTGTTTTAAAATAAAACCTGGACAGCCCTGCCATCTGTTGGGATTCGTTTGGCTCACTAAAAGATAGGTGTAGCCCAGTCCAGACAACAAAGTTTGCACAAACTCGAACCGGAATATTCCATAAAGCAATAGAAGATTTGTCTTGGAAACATGTAACCTGGTACGGTAGTACTGTGAATGACTTCCTTTCATTTTGCAACATTAGGCCATGTTTTGCAAGACTAGGGTTATAAAAAGGCCAACTGATCTGCTTGGTCCTCGTTCATGCTGAATTTAAAAAATGTTTTCTGCTTGAGTTTACCAAAAAAAAGTTTTTTAGTTGGTAAACTTCTGGTTGTATTTGTCAGGTTCTTGGAGAGTTGTTTTGGTACTAAAGGAAATGCTGCACATGATTTTATGGCTAATGTTAATGGAATATCTACATGAGAAGTGCTGATTCTGATATTTTTGCTAGTTTTACCACTGTTTGACCTGACATGTGTTGCTCACACTCGCCTGTTGCTATTACGCAGGAAGCGCCTGTTTGGTATGATTAATGATCTTCCCACGATTTTTGAAGTTGTTAGTGGGAAGAGTAAAACTAAGGCACCGAGCAATAATAACCACAGCAATAGCAAATCCAAGTCCAACAATAAAACGGTACGGCCCATTCTTCTCTAGATGCACCCCTACCATGATTTTTTGTCGTCTGTTAGTGTAACTAATCTCAACATCCATCCAATATTTATTGAAAAGAGCAGCAGTTTCCCATTTCTTTTTTCCCGATCTGTTCAATTGATATTCTTTTTCTCCCCAACCAAACAGTCGTTTTCCCGTCTGTTAGATCTTGTGTAAACCTCCTAAACTTTACATTAGGTGTCACTATTAGTTTTACCAACATATAATATCCGAGTACACTGCATTCCGCATGATACTCCTACGGTTGGCTCACTTGCACCCGTCGCTCTGAAAGCAGAAAGCGTCTGAACCCCGGGCGAAGCAGCCAAAGCCCCAGGTGAAGGAGGAAGACCGCGAGGACGGATGCCCGGACGACGACGGCGAAGAAGAAGAGCACGGGGAGACGCTCTGCGGCGCCTGCGGCGAGAACTACGGCGCGGACGAGTTCTGGATCTGCTGCGACATCTGCGAGAAGTGGTTCCACGGCAAGTGCGTCAAGATCACGCCGGCCAAGGCGGAGCACATCAAGCAGTACAAATGCCCGTCTTGCAGCAGCAGCAGCGACGGCAGCAACAGCAATAAGCGGGCACGCCCGTCCTGAGAGCTCGTCAGGTGGCGAGGGCGGATGCCTCGCCGCGTCTACCTGGTGGCCGTCTGCGTAGGGCTCCTGTTCTTGTTGCAATTAATGGCTGTCAACTTGTGAGGATGTTGTTTAACTAGTGCCCTTAGGGGCTAGGCTGCCTGTACGATGTATCCCTAATAACTTGATTTGGTTTGAAGTAGATGTTCTTGTTCAGCTGGGTTAAATGATGTATTAGTATCAATGTTGATAATTGGGATAGGAGTTTGGCCTCTTCATTTTCTTGGTTGTGTTACGGTCAGCTATGTAGAGATCACCCATGCATGCTGCTGATTGGCCACCGTTCGATTGCCTCAGCTGCTTGGAACGTGAATTGAAACAGTTTTAACTTTTTAACATAGCTTTTGTCTCTCTTTTTTTATCTATAAAGATATAATGATATTTTCTATCATTTTATTTTAATTAAATACTTCAAAAAAAAAGCTGACATGCTACAGTGCTATTTTAAGCAGCAGGATTTTTGTATCGGCAGCATAACATACCAACTAGTTACATTTGTTATGCCACCACAAAGAATTGCACTTTTTTTATATCACAATTATCAGATAGTTACACTTGTTCTACAACAAAACCTCCAAGTGGATTGAGGCTTATGAATTAATAACTTTTTTTATTAACACAATAGAAGTTTCAGAGGGCAGGCAAATAAGAGAGAACCTCGAAAAGAAACAAGAAATGAGTCAGGTAGAGGCCAATCTATCACCAAGATCGAGCCAAAGCTGCAAAGCAATTCAACACCACAGAGTCCCCCATCCTTTCCCTCCCGCTCCCCACACCCCGGACACCACCACCAGCGCGGCCAAGCAGGCGGCGGCGGCACAAGATGAACCAGCCCTCTCTTCTCCATCGGGCCCTCCTCCTGCCTCCCCTCCCTTCCAAACGCCATGGCTTCACCACCGTCGTCCAAGCTCGCCTCCGTTCCCCTGAACCCACTACACAACAGCAGCGCCTGACCATGACCGTACCGTCTCAAGAAAGCATTGAAGCGGCGCCCAAGAAGCAGCCCCAAGAACCCGCGGAGGAGGAGGATGGAGGCGGCCGGACGTGCGCGCTTCCGACGTGGGCGCTCATCGGCGGCATCACGGCCGGCGTGGCCGCGGCGCTAGCGCTCTCCGCCGGCGCGGGCCCCGCGGCGGCGCTGGGGCCGGAGGGCCCGCTGGCGGAGGAGTTCTGGGACAACATGCGGCGGTACGCGCTGTACGCGCTGACGGTGAGCACGGGGGTGGCGTACACGGTGCTGCAGCCCATCGTGGAGCTGCTCAAGAACCCCGTCACGGCGCTGCTCATCCTGGTGGTCATCGCCGGCAGCGGGTTCCTGGTGTCGCAGGTGCTCAACGCCATGGTCGGCAACTCCGACTTCATCTACACGTACGGGCAGTAGCACGCCTGTGCCAGCGGATGGATGGATGTATGTATGTATGCGTTGGTGGAACTCGTCTTGAAAGCTCAAACTCGCGAGCGTGCAGTCGTGTAACTAGAGAGCACTTTTTAAGCTAGAACAGGCGCTTGCTCTGTATGCATCTATGTTTGTATCTGATCAGTCTATTTGGTGTTAATTTCGAGCAACTTGGCAGCAACTTTTTTGGCCTTTGCTCCTCCGCTTCGATTTGCTCCTCGCCTTGCAGTAATTTACCCAAGGCGCAAAGATATTCATGTACGCGTAGAACAATGGTGGAAGTGTGAAATTTGACATGTTTTGTGCGTTGGTTGCTACATAGTTTGGATGGGGTGGATGCCCGAAATCATATGGAATCCATAGTGTCTGGGTACTGGTAGTTGAAATTGCTCAGCTGTTGGATACAGGCTTATAAATTTTATATGATTAGCTGTGTGACTGTGGCAATGGATGTTTTCAGAGGTTGAGATTTTGGTGTAGTTGTTACAATTGTGAATTTTGTTGAACACCTAGTTAGATCACGTGCTTCCGAGGCTTGCAACTTGGCTAACCATTACTGTACTGGGTACTTAAACAGTAGATATCAAGAGAGTTCAAAGGCTTTTTTTTTCCTGAAAAAAGGTGTTCTAACTGATATACCTAGTCCGCATTAACTTGCAATTAGCTTATGTGCTCAAGGTGGTGTGAACTGAAAGCTGATGTATTATATCTTATATTCCATGCTTGATTCTGCGTTTTGTTTTTTGATCGTGTAATGTGAAGATGGCATTTGTACTGTATTGCATCTCAGTAGAGTAGGATGATTGTTGTGCTGGATAAAACTGACGCAGCACCTATCCTGTTCCTGTGCGCCGAATCAATTATTCCGTAGAGCTTCAGCATAGAGGAGTTTGAATATTATTTTCTCTGCACTTGTTTCTGTGCCAATATTCTTATTTATTGGTTATTACGTTTCCCTATGTAAGTTGTAGAATTTGGCAGAAACTTACATTGATTTTGAGCTTTCACAGATAAAACTGCTAGGTCAGTCCCTTTGTTACTTGCTAACAACTGGTTCAGGCCAGCAAACACTCGGAGAAGAATATTGTGATATATCTCAGGTCATACTGCCCTTTCTTCTTAATATTATTTATGTTCTTTCTTTCAGCAACGGCAAACATTAACTCAGTGTCTGCTTGCGGATTTTTGGCACTTTTGACATGCTTTTAATATATATTTACAGAAATAGCTGTGTGAAATTGGCAGAAATGATATTTTTACCGCTTCGTCACCGGACGACAGCGCCCAACAGCTGACACCTTAGCTATCGGAGCCCGGCCACCGGACGGTAGGGGTTTGCCGCCCGACCACCCACCTGCCGCCCTGACACCGGACGGTAGGTGATCACATGTCTGTATTATGATTTTTATATATTGTTTGTTCAATTTTGAAATATATTATTTTAGATGGGGGCTTATATAGGTGGATCCGTTGGATGAAGATCTAACGTCTCACATCATTTTTTTAAGGGGGTTGTATGGGGATCCGTTGGATTGAGATCTAACGCTTCAAAATCTGACTAATTTTGCATTAAAAATAATTAAATGCTTTATAGCACTTTTTCAAGATTTATTATCAGATGCCAAAAAATAGCGACAACTATTCACCCTCTCTAATTTCCGGCTTCTTCGATCGTACACTCTCGTAATGTACTAATAAACAAAAAGAATGTTCAGACAGGACAGTCCATTCTAGAATGCAAGCATATTGGATTTGCTGAAGGTATATTCTAATATTCCTACGTTGCTAGGTCACATACCTATCTCTAGTTAATAATTTAATCCCATAATTACTTTTTAATGATAGGTTAGGCAGTATAACGTGTCAGCTCACACTGATTGTTACTTGGCGTGGTTCTACCTCGTGTTCTTGTCCTCGCAAGATTCCTTCAAAGCGATGGCTGTGTGAGAAAACGATGAAATGCATGTGTTTCAGTGATCATCAAATTGGCTGAATCAAAACATCTAAGAAAGAAAGCCAGATGTGTTTGATGCAAGTAAGCCCTCTTGCGCGTCTTTGCTCACGTTTTTGTGTTCAGTTTCGCTACAATTCGCTACATTTCTTGCAATTTGAAATACCTTAATCAAGTTGGCAATTGGTCATGATAGGAGCAGTAGTGTACAGTGCATCATTCAGACTTGTCTCAAGCAGTAGTATCTAGTGTTTCAGGAGCACGATATATACTGCTGTATTGGAGTGAGGTATTTGCAGTATATACGGCAGTACAAATGACACACTGCCGTCCACACACTGTGCTTGATTCATTAATCTTGGATTAGCATTTTACTGTCACTGTCTGCTCAGTTCAGAGTTCAGACCTGAATGAACAGTGGAACCGTGGAAGAAAGCAACATCTGTTGATCTTGCCGCCGTAACTGTGCCGCTTAGAAGAGCTAATACTACCATTCTCAAACGCCGATGTACCTGTTACTACTAAACAAGCTGCTAGTTGATCACTTGGCTATCATTTTCCTGATGAGATAATTTTCCTTTTTGTAAACTGCAAATATTTGTAGTTACCGATCCAGGCTCAAAGTGCATTGTTTTCTTGATGCACATACTTTTGGCTGTTATACATCTATCATGCACATGGATACAAAAGGTGATTAACTAAAGTACGTAACGTCGAGTTTCGACGTGAACATTTATGAACCCTAATAGGTTGAGATTGGGGCAAAATATTGTCAATTTGCTGAAGACAGCAACACAACTATACGAGCAAGGCCCGTTTACAATGATTTCTGAAATCGTTTTGAATGTGTTGATTTCTTAACACAGCTTTATCTTTTTTTGTGCATTATCTACAAAGATATAATGATTTTTTTTATTAAATGATTTAGCTAAAAGTTAATAGCTGTTACCATTTTAGTTAAAAGCAAAAAGGCTTCTGCTGCGGCAGAATTGGACGGGGTCGAATTCACATCTAGCTAATATATATCGTCCTCCCTTCGTGGACTTATTTTACGGTGTTATGTGGGCAGCAATCATCTGAGCTTTCATTGTAGCGTGGCTCCAAGGAATTGGTGAGATGACCATACAACTAACAGCTACTAACCCATCCCTGTCACTCTCCAATCATGAGCATAAGAAGTATCAAAATGCTGCGAGAGCCGCATTTTTGCAGTACATAAACTGACAAGAAGTGTACTTCGGCCTAGCTTGGCAGTACAGAAATGCCAAGATCATCAGGAAGCATTTGTCCAATGCAACCTCAGGTTTTTGCATGGCCAAGAACCACACGTAGTTAAGCTCTCGAGGTGAGATCATTGGCAAGCTTGCACGCACACGCGAGAGCCATGAGCCATGAAGAACAAGAAGACCGGGAACCCGCCGCCGCCGCCGCCACAAGCAACAACGCCTCAGATTGGCTCGATGACTCCATCGCCTTCCTCACCGCCGACATCGACCTCGACCTCGACGGCTACGGCTGGTTGCCAACACCACAGCAGCGCCGCGTCGGCGTCGGCGTTGCAGATTCGGTGCCACCTCCGGTCGTCGTGCCCCAAGGTCCGGCTCCGGTCTCCACTAGCGTCACATCGTCGCCGGTGACGACGTCGCCGCAGGAGTTTGGGCAGCCCAAGAGACGCAAGTCTCCGGAGCATAAGGCTCCTGGGCACAGCAGCCAGCGACCCCAAGTTGGCGGCGGCAGAGACGGTGCCGAGCAAGACAATGGGGGTGCGAGCTACAGCCGGAAGCCGAGCAAGAAGAGCGGTGCCAAGGGTGGCGCGGCGAGCGTAGACAGGGACGCGAGGTGGGCGGAGCAGCTGCTGAACCCTTGCGCGGCTGCCATCGAGACCGGCAGCCTTGCGCGCGTGCAGCACCTGTTCTATGTGCTCGGCGAGCTCGCGTCCTTCTCCTCCGGCGAAGCCAACCACCGCCTTGCAGCGTACGGGCTGCGGGCCCTCGTGGTCCGCCTCCCGGACGCCGTGGGCCAAGCGGCCGCGGCGTCTATAAAGATCCAACCATGCGAGTGCCTGACGCCGGCGTTCTCCGGCATAGAGCCGCGCCTCTTCCGCGCGTCGCTCATCAAGTTCCACGAGGTCAGCCCGTGGTTCGCCTTCCCAAACGCGCTCGCCAACGCTGCCATCGCGCACGCCGCGACGCGGGGCGCGGCTACCGCACCCCGCCGCCAGCTCCACGTCGTGGACCTCGGTGTCTCGCACGGCGTGCAGTGGCCGACGCTGCTCGACGCGCTCAGCCGCGTGCCACGGGGCTCCACGCCACCCTCCGTCCGACTCACCGTCGCCGGCCCCACCGCGACCCCACCGGTGCCCTTCTCGGCATCGCCACCGGGCTACGACTTCTCGCCGCAGCTCCTCCGGTACGCCAAGTCCATCAACCTGGATCTTGCCATCGACAGAGCAACATCCTTAGACGCCCTGCATGGCTTCACCACCCCCGGCGATGCCCTCATCGTCTGCCTCCAGTTCCGGCTCTGGCATGTCACAGCCGAGGAGCAAGCAATCATACTCCAAAAGGTAAGAAACCTTAACCCGGAGCTAGTAGCCCTCGCTGATCTCGACGGTGGCGGCCACGGCGATGGCAGCGTGCCCAGCGAGTTCGCGGCGAGGCTGGGGCTGCTGTGGAGGTTCCTTGAGTCCGCGGCGGCGGCGTTCAAGGGAAGGGACGCCGACGAGAGGCTGGTGATGGAGGCAGAGGCGGGGACAGCACTGGCCGCGGCGCAGTGGGGAGCGGTCGTAGACGGGAGGGAGGGGTGGCGGGAGCGGATGGCGGCGGCGGGGTTCGAGGAGGCGGTGTTCGGAGGCGAGGCGGTAGAGACCGCGAAGGCGCTGCTGAGGAAGTACGACGGCGGGTGGGAGATGGTGCCTCCATCGCCGGCGGCGGGTGGCGGCGCGGTGGGGCTCCGGTGGAAGGGGCAGCCCGTTTCATTCTGCTCGCTATGGCGCCCGGCGTAGGGGTGCTGCCACAGCAGCGCGCGGCTGGTGTCTGGATCGAGCCAAAAGTTGGTCGACCACCGCGTGATGGGACCTGAGACCAGTGGAGTCCGATCACGACGGGTGGTGGCGACGTGTTCATGGCGGTTCGCGCACACGCGCGCGCGCCCGGTGATAGTGCGAGGTGGTCTGAGCCCTTCGGTGCAAGCGCGCAACACGCGCGCGCGCAGCCGTCGAGTTCACGTTGGCTCGCTCGTCCGCGACGAGCGAGAAGTTTCCGTGGGTTGCGGGCTCTCGCATCGCACGCGCGGCCGTTGGTTCCACGCGGTTCGCTCGTCCCAAACAACTTTTGTACACAAGTCAGCCGCTGTACCTCGCAATGCCCCAAGTAAAAGGGACGAAATGTAAAGATTTTGGGTGTGTTAGTTTGAGAGCCTGTACTTTTTTTATTTTGGTTTATAGCTTTTAGCTATAGTTTATGTTTTTTTATTTGTTTGTGAGTAATATAAACTCACATGTAATTTTGACCGATATAAATAAAGTCGATACAGTATATATTATAATTAATTTATATATCTTATCTTAAAAAATTATATTTAAAAATTAGTTACTATAAAAAATCTAAAAACTGCTTTTAAAACTAAAAAAAAGCTCTGCTTCGCGTCAATCAACCACCGTATTGATTCTTGGCACCACGACCAATGGATTAATGTAATGGCTTGCGACACGTGTTGGCAACAAAAGCTAGTTGTAGTCTTGTAGAGACGTGCAGTGAAGCTAGAGAGAGAGAGAGATGGGTGCTGATCGTTGGTGTCCAAAAAACAAAACCAACCAATTTGGCTAATCAACAGTCCAAAAGCAAAGGGTGCAGGAACTTGCCAACTTCCATTGGAAAGCCAAATTTTGATCGTCCCGTACGATAGGTCGTGACGAGCTTGTTATGGCACCTATGGCAGCAGAACATACGGTCCAAACGAGTATGAATTCGTACTTTTGGAAGAATGTACCGGACAAACCGGGAAAACATATGAGATTCCCTGAAAAGATTAAAAAGATTGTGATCATACGAGATGGCGTTACATTAAGATCCTACTCAGTTTCGACTTCAGCTTCTAACTTCTGATTTATTTTTCACTATTTATAAATTTTTATCTTTTTCTGAACTTTTGATTTTTTTAGCTTTTTTACCGATTCTTTTTTCTCGTATTTGTTTCCGTAGTCCGAGATGAGCTAGCATATTTTTTCTATTTTTAATTTTTTTAAATTTAATTACACCAAATAAGCCACCTTCAACTACAGTGAAATTTCAACCGCTACAATGCAATTTCAGCCATAAGCCATGACTTTTCAGCCAAAACGAGCGGGGCTCTGTCACATATGAGTTACAGTAGTCTCCTCTTTCATTGGATTTGTCCGACACTGGGAGCAATAGAGTACAATTGGCATTCCCTTCAGGCCATTGTGCAGTGCGGTGGAAAACCGGTGCTAGAAGAGGAGAGAAAGGATCAAAAACCGGCGCTGCACACTGTAGAGAGAGGTGCAGAGAGTGAGATTCCTAGAAACAGAGAAAGTAGATGCACCGGTGCCAACAAATTAAAAAATTCTTAGTGGCCCACCGGGCAACAAGATAGCAATACATCAGAGATTGATGCATGTAGTGCGACAGTTTTTTTATTTTAATGTATGATGAGTCCCGCTAGGAGGTGAAAGATGCTTACCTAGATACACCTTAAAGGTATTGATAAATATTATTGAATGTTTTCTTTTAACTATTATTTAGATTTATATTCATTGGATTAAAAGTCTAACGGTCATGAATTCTTCCTCCACCCTAGGGCCGGTCCTGGGATTTTAGGGGCCCGGGGCGAAACTAGAAATAGGAGCCCTAGTATAAATATCTAAATATAAATCTACATACATATATATATATATATATATATATATACATACATATATATATATATATATATATATATATATATATATATAATTTTACCAATAAACACTTCAAATGCGTTATGTATTGAAGAAAAATTCATATCAAGGAGTTTATAGATATTACCTTAAAAATTTCTTCTAACATTTCTAGATGCGAAGTCATTGATGATGGTATTGATATCAACCTCATCCAATAATTTCTTCTCAATACATAAAGTTGCCAAACCGTTTAACCTCTCTTGAGACATTGTTGACCTTAAATGATTCTTCAACAATTTCAACTTTGAAAAGCTTCTTTTAGGCGATGCCACAACACAGCATAGTAAATAAAATCCGATAAGCAATAGAAATATTAGGATAACAATCCGCTTCTCTGACAAACTCAAAGATCTCCATAGCAGACATTGGTTTATCTGATAAAGTCAATTGCATAACACTTAACTCAGAAATTAGATCATTTAACTCAACATCAGATGAACCATCTAGAGAGAAAGTTTCTGCAAATTTTGTACAACATTCTTTTAATTCAATATTTATAGCAAATAAAATATGGATGGTGATTGCAACTTCTTGCTCACAGTATTTACAGCAAATAAAATATCATTAACGTCGTGAGCTCTCGGGCCAACACCAACCGCGATGTATATACTCGTCTGTACTAGTATATGAGGCCTCGGATTTTGGGGGCCGGGCGGCCGCCGCCCCTCCGGGCCGGCACTGCTCCACCCCCTTCAAAAAAACCCTCTCCTCCGAAAAAAAGTCCTTAGATTTCTAATTCAACGGTTTTAAATCTAGATAATTGTTAACAAAAAAACATCTAAGTAATATCTAGATACACCTAAAACATAAATCTAGTACCTAGATAATATAGCAGTAAGAGACTGCAGAGCTCTTCTCAAAGAAACAAGAGACTGCTGTTTAAGGAGCACGACAAGTACAGTATAGAAGTCTTTAAGAAACACAAGTACAAATCATATCTGAAAAATACTCCCTTCCTACAAGCGATAGGTGCTAGCTAGACTGCTAGGCCAACGAATGTAGCCTGCTAGGCCAACGAATCGAGACACATGCCAAGGCCAATGCATCCTGACGCGTATAAGAGCACTGGCACTCAAAGCGTATGCTTTGTCGTTTCAGCTGGTCTATTATACGCCCTGTTTATTTTGGCTTTAGTTTCTGATTTTTAATTTATTTTTTTATTATTTATATATTTTATCTTTTTCAAATTTTTGGGTTTTTGAGTTTTTCTGGTTTATTTTTTTTCTATATTTGTTTGTATTATCCGTGATGAGTTAGTATATTTTTTATTTTTTATTTTTTAAAATTTAATTATACTAAATAAGGCACCTTCAGCTACAGTGAAATTTCAGTCATAAGCCACAGTTTTTCGGCCCAACCGAGCGGGATCATAATCGATATATTTTTAAATATTTACATTATATTTATAATATATATATATATATCTTGAAAAGTATTTTTAAAATATTATAATATTATTAGGTTTTATAAATGTATTATATTATAAATTTGTGGTCAGATTTACGGTTTAGGAACCGTATTTATATCAAAACGATATATATTTATAACTAGAAGCGTATATATTAGATGTGAGAGTAAGATAGACCTAATAATGCATTGAAGAAATTGGAACATAAATGAAGTTCTAGATAATATAGAAAAAAAGCAAGAGTATACAAACACGCATCACGATTGGTGGTGTATGTGATGGGTTGTGTACTTGAGACATATCTTTGCACAGAAAAGAAAGGTAAGACGTCGATACGGTTAGGGTCTTACAGATTGTTTTGAGTTGGACATAATTTGCGAGCGAATGGAAAAGATATCCATATACGTTTAACTAGTTTTAAGACCGCTTTAAACGAGATATTATTGATTACGAGTAGAGATTAGGCAGTTTAATGTTAGGATATAATGCGCCTTTAGCAGCATTAACAACCACCACTTAACTATGCATAAATAAAGTAGTTTTTGTGCCTTGAAACGCATGGAACTTATTACTTGTAAAATTATTTCTATCTACAACAATAAAATCTCTGCTTGATTGTTCCCTTATTCTATTTTTTTTGGTAAGTTCGATAGGGGACCTAGGTCCCGATCATCGACAATATCTTTTGTACCGCATACAGGATTCAACCATACAAATATTTTATTCTTCAAGATGACAACATCATCACAGGAAACAGTGCACGTAATAAATCAAAGACCCCCCCGGGTGCATGCACATTTTTTTCGAAGATATTTAAGGCACTTATTGTCAAACCAACAAGGAAATTGTATTAACTAGAGGCAAAATACAGCTTAAATTAGGAATCCTCCAACCATCTTGCCAGAAATCGATATTGATATCGCATCACAACGATGAACTGGGAGCTGGTAGCAAGAAGTTCAGGAGAGCCTCATTGAAACGCTTTGGATCCTCCTCCTGCGGCATATGGCCAGTGTTCTTCAGGATTTCCAACCTAGCATTTGCACCAAGGTGCCTGCATTTGCATTTATCTTGCACAAGTTACATTGCAGGGTACATGCAACGTCTGACATAGAATTGTAATCAGATTACAGCCAAGTAAGACTAGTAAGCACTGACCTTGTCACTTGGAATGCCTTCTCTATGGGGAATATCTGATCATGCTCGCCCCATAGCACAAGAACTTCCTGAAAGATGGGACAGAGATTGGTAAAGAAGAAGGATAAATTAACTTGGCAAGTTAGCATGGTAATGCACTCTTGTACTTCTCCATCTGCAAGAAAGACCTACCTGGGGGAGTGGAGTAAGCTGGAACTTATCTTTGTTCCCCAGAGTTATCCCTTTGATTAGTTCCTTCTTCTCTTCTATTTTGTCGGTGTAGAGATACTGCAACACGTGTTATTTGATACTGCTACTCAAATCAAGAGGTTGTTGTTTACAAGGACAATAATAGCTTGTGAAGATAATATATGCAGTGGATGGCTGGATTCTATTCATTCTCCACAACCAGATAAATTTTGATGTAATCTGTAAACAGCCAATGCTACAATTGGCACTTGCTGACGTTAATATGGGATCTACTGAATGATCCAATATTGCTCCAGACAAAATTGTGTAATGACTATGATAAGGATTCAACAATTAATATGATCGTGCCAGTTCAGAGAAGTAGTCCAATTGTTCTGAGAGTAGCAGCCATGTTTTCGCTGCGTAGCCTGGAACTCAAAAGACTGATAAATGGCGATGACCCAGAGTTAATGCTGCATTCTAATCTCCATGATCAGATAATAGAGTGTACCAAATAAGCAGAGTGGTTAACATGAGTAGTAACATCCTAGCGAGTAGGCGGCATTCATAAAAAGCAGCGGTGGTTGTCGTGATTTTGAAGTGAAGCGGCGATATCCAATTATTTAGCAGTTCATCGTAAGAGCTCCTTTGAGCTCCAGTGGTAAGCAGGGGAACATTTTCGGGCCGAATTTCTTTAATTTCGGCGAAATTCGATCTTCTAAACTCATCCCAAAAATGCCCAGTTCGACCCAAAATTTTGGCCCGTTTAGAAATTCTCGACCGGCCAGCCCATCCAACGCTCTCTCTTAATCACGAGCTGCTTTGGCCGGCCGGCCTACCCATCCATCCTCTCTCTTTCCCCATTCCATCAGAAAGAAACAGAAATTTTTAGGTTTTTTGACCGTATTTTTTAAATTTTTTGACCGAATGTTTTCGAAAGAAACAGAAATCCCGTCGGTAAGCACTACTTCTGAACAAAACAAAAGATATACTGCACAGTGAGTCACGATCTGAGCAGCACAAGATGTACAAGTGAGCAGTGACGACTACGGCTATGACTGTTCTTGGAAAAGACAGTAGTACTAGTTGCAGCTGCAGACGGATGGTGGCCATTAAGGTGGTGATCGGTTCGGCTGAAAGCTGAAGGCTTATGGCTGAAAACATCAGAATTTGGTTGAAAAACACAGAGAATGATGAGGCTTATTTGACATAATTAAATCTAAAAAAATTAAAAAATATAAAAAATATGTTAGCCCATCACAAACAACGCAAACGAATACGAGAAAAAAAAGAACCGACAAAAAAGCGCAAAAAAGTCAAAATTCGAAAAAGACGAAATTATGAATAGTGCCAAAATAAGCTTAAGCCAATAAGCTTAAGCCAAAATAAGCCATAGTGAGCACGCCCTAAATGGTGTATCCTGCCAGCACGAGACGGCCGCCTAACAATCAAGGTTGGCCGAGTTAATCTGACATGGACTCTTGTTTCAGAAAGGTGACCGCGCGGCCTGTCGTTTGTTGGAGTATAGGTAGGCAAACGCACAGGTCGTTGACCTGTCCTGCATCCTCTGCTCACTTCTTCACCTCCAATTTCCAAACTGGATGGCGAAGTTGAAACGCAGTGTGTGGGTGCATGCATGGCTCCTGGCTCCAACAACACTCGCTTAATCTGCACGATTGCCACGAACATAAACAGACGGGTGTCTGGAAGGAAACCAAGCGGCCGGAACGGCCGTTGGGAATTGATTGGAAGGACGGCACGGCACGGCCGGGAAAACGGTTGAGAAATGGGAGCCAGCACCGCTCGGAGTTGATGGGTGGTGAACCGGTGATAGCTAGCAAGCGCGGCGGTTGGGAAAACAGATCGGTAAGGACGGACGGGAAAGAAAAGAGGAAGAAACGGACGCGTCTTTTTTCGACGCTTCAGACTAAAGCTTCCATGGACAATCTCAGCCAGTCACCTCCCAAGATACAGATAGAGGCCAGGATACAGATGACACAGGACTACGTGGCACTGCCATGTTGTGACTTCGTTCTATTGGCTTCCAAAAGCCATGTTTTTCTACGGTAAGTAATTTTTATATATTATCTAATTTTTAAATAAACTATCCATTTAATATATAGTTTATTAATCAATTATAGTAGATATTGTAGTGATTTCGTTTATGTGAAGTGCTAAGAAGCACTTGAGTGTTTTTTGAGATTAAGAGCACTTAGATTTTGGGATGTTGGATCTCCGTCTAACGGATCTTTGTATCCCCTACAAAAAACGAATCTGGACCGTTAGATCTCCATCCAACGGATTGAGCTCAAAAAAATCTGAGTGCTTCTAATCTAAAAATACTCAAGTGGTCTTTAGGTACTATATTTACTGAAATCATACATAAAAAGCTCTTGTATGATCTCTCTAAAACTGTTACTATTTATAAGATAAAATCAAAAAGTCATAAGCAAAATTTAATAAGAACGGCCTGAGTTCATTGGAGGCGAGATCTCTCCTCGCCTGACACGACAAAGCACAGATCGAAGCACACCAACGTACGGGAGAGTTTGATCACAAGGTGTTCGGTTGCATCTACGACGTAGTACTAAGGTAAATGAAGCCATGGCGATCGGAGAAAAAGCTTAAGTGCAAGAACGGGTGTACGTTACCTGGGCGAGGTCGCGGAGCACGAAGCCCGGCGTGAACCGGCGCGGGCGGTGGTAGGCGAGCTCGAGCAGCCGCCGCATCCGCTCGGGCGTGCGGGGCAGCATCACGTCCTCCACGCGATCGGCGCCACTGCGCCGCAGCAGGGCGCGGTCATCGGTCTCCGCCTTGAGCAGGTCGGAGCTGGCGATCACCACGCGCTCCACGGCCGCGGGCCCCAGCTGCCTCGCCACGTGGTACGCCACGAAGCCCCCGTAGCTGGTCCCGGCCACGGACACGCTGGCGCCGCCGGCGGGGACAACCGCCGCCACGAGCTTCGCCACCGCCTCCGCCTGGTGGGCCTCCGAGCGCGCGTCCGCCGCCGCCGTGCCGGAGCCGCCAAAGAAGAGGAGGTCCGGCACGATGAGGCGGAACCGGCGGGACAGAGGGCCCACCTGGCCCCGCCACTGCCACGTGGCCGGCGGGCCGAAGCCGTGGAGGAGGACGAGGACGGGCAGCTCCTCGCTCGCCTCCGGCGGGAAGCGCCAGCAGTGGACCGTGGTGGCGCCGCCATCGAGGGGAACGGCCGTCTGGACGAGGCCCGCCGCGGCGAAGCGGCGGCGGAAGTAGGCGTCGAGCAGCGGCGCGATGCCGATCGTCGGCATGGCGGGAAGCGCGTGCGTGCAATCCGAGAGTGGAGGGCGCGCCTTGCGGTTGTGACGTCGTTCAGGAGTTGGCTTTGCTGTCTTGTGTGCAGGGAGTCGCACATAGTAGTTGCTTTCAATGGAGGCAGAAGATCCACGGGCTATATATACCTGTCTTCAAATGCAGAGCCCAAATCCAGGTTTCTTTATGATTAATGTATACACTGCTTTGTAGCGGTGAAAATGATGGAATATAAATTAAATAGTGCTTAAATCATATTCATATCTTTATTTTTTTTGGATTTAAATATAAATCGAACAAACGTTGGATACGAATACAGACAGGATAAATATCAGATACAAATTCAAATCGAATATTTACTCAATTCAGTCGGATCCAGATATCCTCGTAACTTATGTAGTATAAAGGTATTAATAACATTTTATCCTTGTATAATCACGCTTAATCATTCTAATTCATTTACTTCATTTAAAAAACACGAATTCACGTTCAATTAACAAAACTTGATTGTCACATCCTAAATTCTAAGGCATGCAAAAATAAGTAAAAAAAATTAAACTTTTTGAATGCATTTTGTTTCTTTGGCTCTTTATTGGAGTTTCTTTGAAAAGTTTGAATTACAAAAATAAAAGTGCTTAGAATGCAATTCAAATTAGAACTCAAAAATCATACTAAAAAGAGGATCAAAAGTTGGCATGAGAAAACTTATGGTGGAAACCATCCTAAAAGCCCATGAGTATAATTTTGGCACTAAAAATAAAATATCAACGTAAGTTCTGAAATTATCTAAATCAAATAAGTATGTTTGAATTCAACAAGAAGTCTTCTCAGATTTTTCTAGAAAAATCAAGAGAAGATAAAACTTAAAAAATTTACACAATCAACCGCTCTATATCAGGAGCATTCGCAAATATTTTTATAAATCTTTCGAGCCCATCTGATAAGTCTAATAAATGTTCAGACCTCTCAGCTCACCCCTTTCTCTCTCTCTCTCTACCGAGTGTGGCTCACTTGCAGTACATTTCTTCTACCTCCAGCCAGCAACCTAAGAAACCATAAACACAAGCTACTGGCTTTTGACGCCATGATCATCATTTTGATACCACACTCGTCGTTTCTCCTCTCTACCGACAGTCCATGCCTTGTGCTCCCACTGCTTGAACTCATAAGCCACGAGTGCTACGATAGACGTAATCTTCAACTACTCAAAGCACTCGTAATCTTCAAGCATTCCGAGCACTCGTAATCCTCTGTTATCCAACGACGGCACCACAAAGCAACCGAGAGAACAAACGTAATCTTTTGGTAGTGCTCCTATCACCGCACCTTATCCTGGGTTACCACCAACAGCCTACACCCATGTCTTGCGCCCATGTTGTGCCAGCCATGCGAATCCCGTCAGACCACCTTTTTGTGCTCACTGACGCATCGAGCCCGCTGGCAGGATTCATCTTCCACCTCACGCGCCTACGTTAGCTCCACTGTGGTCATGGCTCGTGCTGCCCTCGGTTTCTGACATCACGCCAGCAGTTTTTCCTCTGCTGCTGCAAACCGCGCCTACTCGTCGCCTCAACACGACGGATTCCTTCCCCTTGTCCTCTTCCGCACCTCACGTTCCACGGTGAGAATTCGAGCACGCCATTCTGTTGCGCTCGCGAGAACTCGCGCTCCGCCCTCAGCCTATCCGTACCTATAAAGCCCCCTATTTGCGCCATTTCTCTTCAGCTCGCCCTCTCGATCGATCTCCTGTGCACATTTCTTGAGCACCTTGCTCTCTGGAACACCGAGAAACCGAAGTCATTCACGACACCGGCGAGCACGCCAAAATGTTCTAGCTACCATGGTGAGCTTCTCTCCTCTCCAACTCCGTCACAACACGCTTACCTCTTCCTTAAGCATCGTGCTCATTTGATCGACCTTTCATGCAGTGGACCACTCAGAGTAGGCCTTCTCCTTCATCTCTGACCAGGACGCCACCGTAGGCCTTCCTCTCTCTTCAGTGAGCCATACCTTGATTCCATTCACCTGTACCTCCGCATACATGCAAGCAAACTCACGCGCACCCTTTTATAGCTTCTCTGTTGTCGGACATCGTTGTTGCCGTGGGCCCCTTTGCTGCCAACGAGGTCTCCGACGCTAGCTTCTTCCGCTCCCTCTTATGAGCCGTCATTGTCTTCGGTGAGCTCCTCCTCCTTCGTAGAGTAATCAAAGTTGATAAGAGAACTAAAGTAATCGAAGCCAAAAATAGAACTAAAGTAGTCAAACTTGAAAAGGGAATAATAGTAGTCGAAGTTAAGAAGAGGACCGTAGCGGTCGAAGTCAAAATCCAGCAGCTGCTGTCAAAATCTTTGGTCACTGCTGGTGTCAAGGTCTTCAACCGCTACCGTTGTCGAGATCTTCAACCGCAGCCGACGTCAAGACCTTCGACTGCTACCATTGTCAAAATCTTTGACCTTAGCCCGTGTCGAAATCTTTGACCGAAGCCGTTGTCAACATCTTCGACTGTAGCTGGTGTTGAAATCTTTGATCGCCACCATTGTCGAAATCTTCAATCGCTGATGTGTAAAGATCTTTGACCGCTGATTTGTTGAGATTTTCGACCACTGCCGTTTCGAGATTTTTGACCACAGCCAGACATAGATATCTTCGACCGGGTGTTGAAATCTTCGACCACTGCCGCTGTCGAGATCTTTGACCGCAGCAGGAGTCGAGACGTTCGACTGCTGCTATGTTGAAATCTTCGGCTGCAGCTGGTTCGAGATCTTCGATTGCTGTTGTAGTCGAGATCTTTGACCACTACCGAGTCGAGATCCTCGACCGCAGCCGGAGTTGAGATCTTTGACCGCTGTCGTTGTCAAGATCTTCGACTACAGCCGGAGTTGAGAGATTCGTCCGCTGCCATGTCGAAACCTTCGACCGCTGTTGTGTCGAGATCTTCGACGGTTGCTATGTTGAAATCTTTGACTATAGCCAATTTGAGATCTTCGACCACTATCATAATCGAGAGCTTCGACCGCTGCCGAGTCAAAATGTCCGATCGCGGCCGAAGTCGAGATCTTCGATGCCCTGTTGAAGTCTTCGACCACTGATGTGTCGAAACCCTTTGACTGCAACTAGTGTCAAAATCTTCGACTGCTGTCGTGTCAAACTCTTTGACCGCTGCTAGTGTCGATGTCTTCGATCACTGCCGTTGTCAAAATCTTCGACCGCTGTCGTTATCGAGATCTCGCTATCGTTGTCAAGATCTTCGACCGCTGTCGTTGTCGAAATCTTCGACCACAGCCGTTCTTGTGCAACAGTGAACTCCCTGATATGACCCAAAATCGGTCGAGCGGAGCAACGATCCTTCGGCAAACACCAGGGGACCCAGCTTGAAGGCGCAGGCATGACCTATCACTTGAGATTTGCGTAAGGATTTAAGGTATTTAATACGTTATCAGAATGCATTGCAGGCTATCGGTGGGACTGCCGACCGAGGCAGCGCGCCGACCCTCGTTTGCATGTCGGTCCGGCCCGGGCGGGCGGTCAATGACCACCCAGATCGGTGAGGGGCTACTGTTGGAGGAGGTCCTCATGCTACCTTGGGCCCACAACCACCTCAGAGCGGCATTGCTCGTTGGAGGGTATACCTCGAGCCAAGTACCAAAACCAACCCCCGGTGAGGTACGTGAGGCCGACCCTGGAGGGTCCGGGGCCAACCCCGGGCGTGGTACGCGAGGCCGACCCTGGAAGGGTTCAAGGCCAACCCCGGTCGAGGTACGAGGCCAACCCTAGGAGGGTCCGAGGTCGACCCTAGACCGACCCCGGAGTCTCCAACGTGGCGAAGCCCATGCGAGGCAAATGACGCAAACACCCCTATGAGTAAACTAGACCCGAGGGTAATCTTATAACTTCACTTGTCTTCCCCTCTCCCTCTATAAATAGGACCCCATGTAATAGAGGAGGGGAGGCCATTTTTGGTAACCTAGGTTGTGTGCTTCTCCGTGGGTCCATTCGTACCCTCGGTAGTCTTCGCATCCGATGGGGGTGCCTCTAACTTTACTGTCCAGATTCGTACCCATGACAAGTAGATTCATAATCGAAAGTACTTCGACATCATTATATTTTTAATAAATTTTTACATCATATAGTTAGAAAAAGTAATTGCCAAACGTGTATATTGAAGACCGTGTCGACATCCAAAACGATAAGTAAAAAAGAACGGAGGAAGTACCATAAAATTGTAGTCATTTGGGTTCTTGGTAAGTTCATTAATTAGTGATTGCCATCTCTAGATGCCGCTATAGCTGGCTAATTTGTCATTAGAGGTGAAAATGGATCTAGATTTGGTCGGATTATGTAGCTATCAAATCTGGATATTTAATATTCAAATCTAAATAGAAACCGAAGCCAAATGCAGATGTTAATTTGGCACAGTCGTGGATGTTGAATGTGAATCCGGTATAACGTGAAATGAATTTCGAGTCGAATATCCGAATAAGATCTGAATTATTAATAGACGGTGACTGCATGGCTGCGCGCCTGTAGGCCCACGGCCGAATAGCCCCATGCGCTCACTGTTGCATCAAACCAGCCGCTCATGGGCCTCTTCTGTCAGTCCATTAACGCGCGCTGCTGAGTGCGTTGGGCTCGGCAACAAACACAAGTTGCGCACGGAGCCATCCTGATTCCAGCAGGTACCTCTCTTTTTTTCTTTCCTTCCATTTCTTTTCCTTTCTTTTTTTTCTTTTAGTCTAGCTGCAGCTTTTTGCCAAATGTTGTGGCGTGTCTTTTTTGTTGTACTTCATGTTCAATTTTCCCATTATTGTTCCATTAATATTTTGATTTGTTCAACTAATCATCTTGATAGTAAAATCTGATCCGATTTTGAGTAGACACGGTGCTTCAAGGGGAGGAGGTGAACATTTGGAGAGGACGACGAGGCCGGTGACGAGCTGGAGTGGAAGAGGACACCGGCGACGGGGTAGAAGGGCCCGGCGAGGAGCTAGAGCGGAGAACGCCGACGACGGGCAAGAGATGAGGTAACACTTCAGGAGGGTTCCATGGACTTCAGTGGAGAACTAGAGGAGGCAACGACGGCAGCCACCGACGACATGACGATGGAAATGAAGGTGGGGTGGGGTGCAAGGAATTGCGAGTAGAATTGCAAATCTAGGATGGTAAGGGGCAATCCGGTCATTCTCTAAAAAAAACAGATTAAAATTCATAAAAGGGCAAACTAACAAATAAAGCATAAAGCTCAGGACAAAACCTTCAGTACAATGTAATAAAGGGCACTTTACCAATAACGCTTCAACTTAAGCAAATGATCAATTATCCCTATCTATTTTGTTGGTGTAGGGGAACCTACACTTCAGATGATTTATTTGGGGTCATGTATATATATTTACATGATTTGCTGTTCTATGGTTGTCAGGACTTCGAAACCGCGAGGCGGTGATCAAACATCTGGTGGAACTCCCTCGTGTAACCTCCAGATTTGCATGGAGTTGAAGGAATCAGTTCGAGCACGTCACCCATTTTCAGCTCCTGGTTCAGGTAGTGCACGACATTGCAGTTCAGCCTCAGTCTCAATTGCAAGCCATAGCTAGAAGCCCTCTTCAATAGGTCCAGTATTGTTGAATTTTGGGGCAGTTCTTGCACTGACATCTGAAAATATCATAAGGAGTTTAGTTTCCTTGCTCAAGAGCGATGTAAATTAGTAACACAACAAGTCTAATGAACATATTGGAACTTTGTAGTTAATCAGAAGAACGCACAAATGCGAAAGTCAAGAAAGGTACTCAACCTTTTCGTTTTCTAGTAGTATTACTAGGATTGGTCCACTGTGGTCACATTGTTTCGAGTAGGAGAAAGGACAGTCATCTGCGTGAGAAGGGGAAGTGCATAGTGCCTTTGGTGAAGCACCAGGTGCAAGAGATGAAGGGTGATCTACGTGCAAAGTTTCACACTGCCATGTAACAGCCCATCTAACCCATTCAACCATTTCAGGAACAGATGAGGAGCAATTTCGAACACCTTCCTTGTATCTCCAATGTGCAGCGATTCCAAACTCTGCCTGCAAATGCATGTCCCTAGTACGAATTTGGATCTCTAGTGGGAGTGTTTCTTCACTGAGAACAACTGTGTGCAGGGATTGATACCTACAAGTTAAGAAACATTAAGTTAGCATAGTAACTTACGTTTCAGCATAGTAGCATAGTTTTGGATAGTCATACACTCATACCCATTGGATTTGGGGCTGTTGATATAATCTTTGAACTTCCCAGGTATTCTAGGCCACAGATGATGGACAACCTCTAATGTGGTGAAACAATCAGCTTTATTCTCAAGTATCACACGCACCCCATGTATATCATAGATTTCATCCATGGCCAGTTTCTTCCTATCAAGTGGAATCACGCAAGCATATTTAATGATATATGTCAGGCTACCAAGCTTTCTTATGTTGAAGTTAGTGCAGGGCTTACTTGAAATGGAGAATAATTTGTATAGCTTCATTAACAACACAACTAAAACAAAGTAAAATTATTTGATTCTTTCTAATAATGCCTACAAAAAGAAAGAGAACGATACACGAGATTACCTTGTCATCTTGCTGTAGATGCTGTACATGCTCTTGTGCCTCCCCGATATGGCATGATAGGATAGTCCTCTCACCTGAAGGGCTTGTTCCAGTCGCCTTCTTGCAGCTGCAATCATATCTCTGTTGTAGAACTCGAGAAGGTTGGATGACAGCTCCTCATATTGATCTGGGTAAAGATATTTGAAGCACAGATTTTCAAGCTGCTCCTTCCAATTCAAGATCCCCAACTGATTTGCCAAGGGAGCAAATATCTCCAGTGTTTCCTTTGCGAAGCACTGCTGTTTGATCTTGGGCAGCGAATCCAACGTCCTCATGTTGTGTAGTCTGTCAGCAAGTTTGATGAGCACCGCTCTGGCATCTTCCATTGCAAGGAAGACTGTACGTAATCTGTCAGCTTCATCAATTCTGCTGGCAGTATCATTTCTACGAGCCAGTTTGCTCAAATGACTTAGATTTGAGACCTATAGAAAAGCCAATAGGCTCAAATGACTTAGATTTGAAACCTATAGAAAAGCCAATAGAACTAAAATTTAGTCAATTCACAATGTCCTCCAACAACGGCAAAGTATCCTCAACATAGAGCAGGTGTAAACATTGGCTTTAGATGACCAGTAAGGCAGAAACATGTGGCAGAACAAACAACAGATTCTCCCAGGTTCGAAATAAATAAGTGCAACATCATCATCTAAACAGCCCACTCACAAAAAAAGAACAAAAAAACAGACAATAAAAATCACCAAGAAAGCACCATGCTGATTGGATCCGATAACCAACCAGGAACAAATTGTACAATACTGAAGCATAAGTCAATCCTAGAAGGTGTTAACTCAATGCCTAATTTTGATAGGCATAAGAAAAATCTGTCCTAGAAGCCCTATGAACAAAGTAACAATCAACAAGTTCAGACAGTCACGATCACAAATCTTTCTTTTCCATATTTTTTTCTTTTCTGCAAGGGCAATCAGAAATCTAGCAGCATCCACTTCCTGATCATGAAAACGACAAGACCAAGAAATATCAAAATAAAAGAAGAGGGGTACATACAAAGACCTCTTCATAGAACTAAAGTCGTTTGTGATAGGGGTGGATCCAAAGAGGCCCGTGGGGGTGCACACGACACCGGGTCCAAATGAATTTTTCCATAGGACCAACCCATATATACCATGTGTGACACCCCTAGCCCAAATCGAGTGACACTGAGCCTACTTTAAGGCCGCACAAGTGCACAATAGGCCACCGAGCCTCGCGCAGATGGCCTAGCAGCAAGCGAGCGCAACCCAAAGAAATATGCGGCAGGGCCACAGTCAGCCCAAGGCGGCAAGGCCCATGGGGACAGGAGGCCATGACAGCGTAAACACGTATGATCCTTCAATGAAGCTATGCTGTGTACGCATTGGTCCTTTGCTGCTTCACATCATGCTTGTGCTAGACTACTCGACTCGAGAGACCGAATTTGCGACAAGCGCGGTGCACTGAGCCACGAACACCACCTTGCTCTCTTGGCCGATCTGACGCTCGCACCCGCTATAAGCTGCAACTTCTCCTGGTCCCCGTCACCCGTCGATCACCTCCACAGCAGTGGAACACCGGCAGCAAGCAGGGATTGAGTTGAGTCACAAATGGGTGTAGAGTATTGCTTCTTTATTCTAATTTTCTCCCCATTCTTCGGATTTCTTTCAAGAAAAGGGGCTTTTCAATTTGATGATTGTTTTTTTATCAAATTCAATGATTATGACTTAGGGTTTCAAATTGAGTTTTTGGAATAACAGCAAAGCTACAAATCTAGGATTATGACTTAGGGTTTCAAATTGAGTTTTTGGAATAACGGCAAAGCTGCAAATCGGAGGCAAAAATTTGAAGTGATCTTACTTAATCTAGTGGTCTATGGTTATTTGACTAGTTGAGTTCAATTGTTCTTTAACATGACAATATCTACTGTTTTTTACTTGAAAATTTAAATCATTTTGTTCTCTTCATTGTACATTGCCATTAATTATGTTGAATTATTGATGCTGAAAATTGCCAAACATATTACTATTTACTACACGTTGTTGCTTGAAAATTATACATATTGCTAATCTGTATGTTGAAGTAGTGAACTTACGTCATTTTCGTTCTAGTTCCGCCCCTGGTTTGTGACATGATCCGGCGCACCAGCACAGATTAGATTATGCTCAAATGTATGGCAACTTATCCGGATATGCTGGTATGAATGGTCTACGATCGAAGAAGCTCTGATTTGCTCTGTTATTGATAGGGTGGAATAACGGTGCAGCAACAACATAATACGGAAGTCACTTTGCTACATTCCAGCAAATACTACATTCAATGAGTTACTTGTGAGCGTGCTCATCACATCCAAAATTCTCGAGCAGTAGCTAAAACAGGTCAAAATCATTACCCCCTTCACAAGGTCGGAGACGCCAGCGCCGAATTGCTCGGAGATGGAACCATAGTCCAGGCCCGCGTCGTCGACCGTGTCGTGCAGTAGCCCGGCAGCGACAACGGCAGGGCCGGCTCCGAGCTCAGCGAGCAGCACCGCCGTCTCCACGCAGTGCTGCAGGTAAGGGTCACCGCTCACGCGCATCTGGGATAAACCACAAAACGCCCATCCAAGAAACGCAGTTCGGTCACTTGAACATCCCACCAGCCACACCAAATGCAAATATGCGCAGACTGTGAGTGAGTGAGTGAGTAAGTACGGTCGAACACCTGGCCGCGGTGAGCCGCCTCGGCCGCGGAGAAGGCCTTCCTCACGAGCTCGTCGCGGAAGATCGCGTGCCGAGACCGCGCGCCGGCAAGCAGGACAGCTGCGGCAGCGGAAGGGCTGCCTCCGTCTTCCTCACCCACCACGGCGGCGCGGGCTCGCCTCGCGGACGGGGCGCTCCGGCACGGCGCCCGGGGCTCCGAGGGGTCGGCGGCGCGCACGAAGGACAGGGACGGAGGGCTCGGGCACCACGTCGCCCGCAGCTCGCCGGCAGCCGGGGCGCGGACCAGGAGCTCCAGCGCGGGCTGGGGCTGCGGCGGCGAAAGGCGGTGGTGGGGGCGGCATTTGACCGAGCAGGTGACCACCGGCGGCATGGCTCCCTCCCGGCCCGCCGACTCCCTGGCAATTTGGAATCTTGGGGGACGAGCGGAGGAAGAGGAAAGGTGGAGAAAGAGGCGTGGAAGGAAGATAGTTGGGGGAGGTTGGTCTCGTCGGTTTCGCGCGTGGCCGTGGGTTATGAATAGTAGCCTAGTTGGGGAAGTTGAGTGGTCATTTACGTTTTAGACCCCCAGCTTATTATCATTTGGATCAAGGTGCTAATTTGTGGGAAGGGAATTCTACAGGGGAGGCCTCACGCGAGACCCTCCCATCAGCCGTTGGATTGAGTTGATCATCTCGATCTAATAGTAGATAGGGGCCTCACGTAAGGCCCTCCTCCGCTGCATTTTCTTCCTAATTTGCGAGCACGCGTCAGCTGCGAAAGTGAGGGGAAGAAAGTTGATATTGAATTCATGTTTTTATCATAAATTGTTCGAACGGATTTTCAATACAAGCCTAAAATAACATTCAACTGAAATACGTGCTCTTTACGCTATTCCTCCCAATTCGCAGATGCCCAAAAATTGACAATACTCTTTCTATATTTTGTGAGATAGAGAGGTGGCCTGTTATATTACGAACATTTGAGTGGAATTCTTATTCACATTTTGAAATACGTTATTTGTGGCAATGCAAGGGTGTATTGTGCATAACAGCATAAGTGTTGCGTGAGGAGGAAGCAACACGGACGGATTGGGACGGCAAATAGTGTAGGGGAACCAACCTGCTTCGTCCACCAGCGGCGGAGCTCGTACTTGCGGCTATGGTTCTTTTCGGTTTTGATTTGCTTTATTATTTTTTTATTATAGTAATTAGCATTTAAATAATGTATTTTTAAGATGAATCTATAAATCGATTATAGGAGATTATACCGAATTCAAATATACTGGCTAAAATCACATACGACTTTTTCACCTTTCGTACTATCCCTCACGAATAGCCAGAATTTAAAAGCCATAAACCAAAAGGCACAACCATAGCCTAAAAGATCACATGCTATAAACTTGCTTGTTTCTCCATGGCACGTGGGACTGCGCTGGACAGGGCCCGCGTGTCATAGACTAGGGAGAGAGACCATTTCGCAGGTGGACACGAGGCCGCGCCTCGCTCGGTTCCTTGTGTAGTTGCGCGCGCGTAGGAGGGGTTGCTTGCTGTTTGGCAAAAGCAGGTAGAGACGGATGGAGGGTGAGTTTTTTTAGACTGATGACTTATGATTTATGACTTAGATAATATGAGTATAAATCAACATTATGTCGAAAAGAACCCAGCATTTGTTGCGCCCTTGCAGCCTCGGTTACCGTTTTGGGTCAGGGTCAGATGGTTGCGCCTTGGTACTTTAGTGCGAGTTGAGCGAGAAGGACCGGTCTATGGTCAATTCAGGAGCTGAAATCTATTGATGTATCACCTCCCTCCATCGGCCAACCACGAATGGCATGATTGCGAATGATCGATGGTCGAGCCATGCAGTTGATGGGCGAGTGCCACTGTCGCCTGTCGGCGGCGGCGCGATCAGTGGCCCAACCCCGCCGGGCGGATCGGGGAAAACACGGAAAAGCACGAGAGGCCACGTACCGGCGTACGTACGATCCAGTGATTCTCGCGAGCGGCAAACTCGGCTGCAACTTGCTTGTAGATTACACGTATATTTATGACCTGTTTTTTTTTTTTGCTGTGGTTTATAATTTTTAGTTGCGACTTGTGACTTTTGGTTTGTTCGTATGAGATATTACAGAGTAACAGAAACTCACGTTTAGTTTTTGCCGATATAAATGAAATCGGTACAGTATATACTATAATAAACTAATAGACTCTATCTTAAAAAATATTCCGTTTAAAAGCTAGATACTGTAGAAAAGCCGAAAAACGGCTTTTAGAAACCGAAAAGAACATGGCTTATATTTACCTTCTGCTTCAAGCCAATACAAATATTTAAGTGTTTAAATGGTTTTCTTTATTTCCCTGGTTTCCGTTTTGTTTCGGAGATAAAACAGAAAGTCATAAACGTATCACGTATTCCACTCCCCTCGCTCTCATTTCGTGCACGCACATCTCCCTTATTCGTCCTATCGCCGCACTCTTCTTCTAGAAACCATTTCTTTCAACCGCGGCCTTCGTACAGTCTGGCAGATACCGAAGTGGTATGCAATCTAGAAGCGGTCGGTGATATAGGCCATAGCCCGGACGGAATTACGACTTTACGTACGAACCTACGACAAACTTGTTCGATACTTCCAACTGCTGATGGTTTGGTCTTTAACAAGTCATCCCCCGCCCCCCTTTTTCCATTTGAAAATTTGGAATCACTCGCCTAGTTTATACCTTGCACCAAAATGAAAAATAAAATAAAACATAGACTAGAAACTGCTTAGATACTCCCTACAGTCACAAAAGAAATATTATTTTGAGGCACGCGCAGTTAAAATTTCTAAACTTTGATTGATATTTTTTTAATATTTAAACTTTGATTGACGCATTCAAGTGTGGAAAGTGCTGTTCACGGTGTGGAGTTCGCAGGGTACTAAATACTGAATAGATGTGGTTCTTCTTGCTTCTCTTTTAAACACATGATTTATATTTGACCATTACTGGAGCTGAGTGTTACTATTTTTTTCTCTCTCTAAACGGCAGGCACGAGAGCTTCCCGCTCAATGTATTCAGAAAGAAAACCCCAGATATATGTAATGCATTTTCCTTCTTTTGGAGTAATGTATCTTATTGTCATGATTTCTTCAGACCGGACCATAAGAATCGTTCCCCTTGTACAGCTGCTTCTTTCAGTTAGGTTTTTTTTTTTTTTTGTGTTCCCCTTCCTGTAACAATTTGCCAAAGTAGTTGTTTACATTTTGCCAAAGTAGTTGTTGTCTACGTACCAAAGTCTTATACGAGTCCTTGGTAAGATTCAGGAAGAAGTCATCTAGAGAAAGGAGAGCGCAGGAATGATTGACTGCACCATGATTTTTGCTGCTCACATAGTCATCCTTATATGCATGGCAGTGTTTGCTTTTTTCACTCTCTTCTAAACCATGATGTTAGCCTTTTCACTATAAGCATTTATAATATCTACCATGATCATTGTTCCCCTAGGCGGCCGGCCGCCTAGACGCTGGGCGCAGGGTCTCCGCCGTGCCTGAGGCTTAGTTGTAACTTTCAGTATGCTCTGGACCTCACTGTAATTGCAGGGACTTTGTACTCTGCTTTAATCTAATATAAATCAGGAACCTTTCCTTCAAAAAAAATTGATGTTTGTTGCAAATAATACATGTAGGCACAGCAGCGCTGCAAAATAAATACATTCCAGGCATCATCCTGATTCAGGTGCGCTACAAGTTGCAGTGAGCAGCTGCAAGCACCCATATGCATTTTCCCATTCTGAAAATTTCCTATCACACATTTTCTCATTTCTGAAAATTTCCTATCACACTTCTTGGAACATGTACATATTAGATGCTCCATTGAACCATCCATTCCGTTGCATCATAGTTGGTTATATTCATGGGTTTTGCTGGCTTTATTTTATTGTTCAATAAAACATTGCCACCACTCGAAACTTTTAACAGATAAAACATAACCCACAGCACGCCAATGTTGGCAACGGCACATTTCACAACAAAAACCTCGAACTCTAGTTCCACAGCACAGCAACCTCTACGCTGACGGTACTGATTAGGGATAGCAATCGGACGCGACGGGTACGGGTAGTGCTCGCCTATACCCGTACCCGCGACCCTGTTTTACGCCCACGGGCATACCCGCGAACAACCACGGGTAAAAAACCTCGCCCATACCCGTCGCCCGTGGGTACCCGTCGCCCGCGGGCATACCCGTTTACCCGCGAACTGAGTACATCACATTCAAACATCACCAATGCATCACAAATTCACCCATTCAATAACCAGCAAAATTGTTATAACAATCAATGTATTCATGTTGAATTGGCATGTCTCGACCATAATGTTACACATCCCAAAATTATATACACATCCCAAAAATATATGGCCAAGTCAGCTAGCAGTTCTCAATCAACATCAGCACTCAGCAGAGACTTGTTTCTATGCTTATATAACATACTTTACTAAAATGTGCATCACCGTTGATTGTTGGGATGGATTGTTGAATATAATGCGGTATAAGCATAATTATTGATTTAATTCCAGTATAATTATAGGCACACAAGAATAACATCAATTCAAACATAAATGACATAGCAGTTATGAAGCCATATGAATTGATCATAGCATTCAAAGTATAGCTCATATTCAATAATAGAAACATTAGCATTCTAATCATGAATGTGAATGTCAATTTAAAAGAATACATTGTCCAGAATGAATCTTTAACATGTATAACATTAGCATTCTAGAATCAATCTTTAAAATCTCAAAACAGATTATATCTAGCATGTATATATTCAGACAGCAGTAGTAACCAAAGCAGTCACCTACAAGTTATTATTTGCTCAATAATTCAATGTATAACTTGTCCAGAATGATATGTAATCAGTATATAAAACAGCAATAATCTGAGAACAGTAAGAGTCTGAATAATATGAGTAAGATACAACAATATATGAGATTATCAAATAAAGTTCAAAAGCTAACTGCAACGACAGACAACAGGAACTAGAGCTCAAAGACCAATTCAATCAATCTCAGTATATGGTTTTTATCATCATTGAGCAACAACCGAACCCACCAGCAATCTATGTCCCCCAGGGCCCCTGATCTTTATACCTGCAGCTAGGGCTGTAAAAAAAGCTCGGAGCTCGCGAGCTACTCGAGTTCGGTTCGTTCTAGGCTCGATTCGAGCTCGATTCGAACTTTAAACGAGCCGAACTCGAGCCTGATCTCGAGCTCGCGAGCTTTACCGAGCCGAGCTCAAATAGTTCGCGAGCTCCGATTCGAGCTTAAATAGTAATACATATTAATTCTTATCGAGCTTACTCGAACCGAACTCGAGCCCGAGCTTTTCTTATTGTTGAAAATAAGTGTATATTTGAATTATTTTGATTGTTATCGAGCTTACTAGAACCGAACTTGAACTTAAAAATTTCTTTTTATTGAAAAATAGTGCATAATAAATTATTTTAATTGTTATCAAGCTTCACCGAGCCGAGCTCGAGCCCAGGTTCAAGCTCGGACCCCAACTCGAGCTTGGCTCGAGCTCAGCTCGTTTACAGCCCTACCTGCAGCATATGACTTACGACTTTTAGGCGGTTTGTGAGAGTATGTACTATAATAAACTTATTGACTCCATCTCAAAAAAATACTCCGTTTGAAAGATAGATACCATAGAAAAAGCCAAAAAACAGTTTTTAGAAACCGAAAGGAAGAAACACATATTGCGCATGTTTTTTCAGCGTATGGCTTATCGGCTTCGTTTCGAAGCGACTTATCGAGATAAGTCTTTTAGAATCGGTTTATCAACTTTCGGTTCATTCTCATAAACAATCATCCTAGGCCCAAAAAAACATAAGCTACTGACTAAAAAGAATAAGCCCTCACTTGACATCTATAGTAAGCGGAGCCATGATCACTATAAAACTCCCAGAAATGACAACTGCATGTGCAGTTATAATTTAACCAATACAAAATAGAGAAGGCAGAAAAGGCACACATATTTTCAGGACACCCAACCATCTTAGCAAAAAGGGCGAATCTAGCTCCAAACTTTGAACATAGTTTTAACTCCCTTGCAAGCTAGTGCTGAGTTATAACTAAGCATGCAAGCAAATAGGCCTGTCTTATCAGTGGCTACTTCACAATCGAGCTGATATATCATAAACTCTGATGTGGCAATACATTAATCAAACAATTTAAACAGGGAATCAAATTGCAAATTTCATGCAATCCGACACGACTAGGTGGATGCTGAGCAATTTTTCATTCCTGGTCTACAACATGTTTACTAATGCTAAGAGCTCTGGACTCTCAAAATAGTTCTCTTCCCATCATCCAGTAATTGCAATTCACAGAATCATGGTTTCATCAAACATAAATAGTAGCGTAAACCCATTCCACGTGATTTAACATTATATCAAGCATTCACATAATAACTAACAGAACTATGATCTAGGTAGATGTTGTGCAAATCTTTATTCCTGGTCTACAACATGTTTACTAAGGTGGCATTTGGATAATGGGTATGTGATGGATTGGGATATGAGCTGGATATGAGGTGGGTTTTGGGCTAGGATATGGGTTTCTAATCCTATTCCTTTGTTTGGACAAATGGGTATGGGATGGATTGGGATAGAATTTAAATGACCAAAGCACCTTTTCTAGCTCCGGTGATGGCCAGGCTTGGCCTCGCCGGACGCCTCAGCCACCTGACTCTACCGTCGCACGCTGTCACTGGAAGCCATCTCACCATCAACCATATCCCCACCTCTCTTACGCTGCATACATCAACCGCCACCCCAACAACGCTCCTCTCCATCTTCTCTTCAGCTAGATCTCAAATCAAAATTGAGTACAGCAAGTAGCACGTACCAGCATCCACATGGATGCTCAAGGGGGTTCTGGGAAGCATTGATTTTGCTTAAAATGAAAAAAAATGTAATAGAAGCCAACACCAATTGAGTTAGTGCAGATTCTTCTATGGGAGACACATGGCGGCCTCGACCGCTAGCTCGAGAGTGGCCATGGGAGTGGTCAAGCGGCCTTGATGGCAACCTCGGAATTGGACCTGATGGCAGAGGATGGAGAGCGTGGTTGGTGGTCTCAACGGCAGCCTCCATGAGCATGTAACAACGATAGGACAGGCGAACAAGAAGCAGGCCATAGAAGGAATCAACAGTGGGATGTGAGGTCCCCATAAACCATTCCCAAACCCTATTCTCTTCCCAATCCCTCAATCCAAACACTGGATAAAATATATCCCACCGAACACATCCCATTCCCACCTGCCATAACCCCCAATCCAAGCGCCACCTAAGGTTTTAGGACACTCAAAAATAGCTATCCTCTTCCCATTCTCCAGTAAATACAATTAACAGAACCAACGTTATCAAACATAAATACTAGCCTAACCCATTGCAACACAAGTAACCACATTCACTGGTTCACACACAATTCACATAATTTCTAACAGAGTTAAAATGTAGTAATGCAGGCACGGTTGCGACCTGTAACCTACCAAAGATAACAGAACATGCATCGCTGATTAATTACAGGGATCAAACGAATCATAAATAGCAGCAAAAGATAGCATTGATATATCTGAAATATTTGACATAAACTGGCATCACATAGTGCAAAAATCCTAAAAAGGCACTGTCTTTCAACGCGGAAACCACAAAAAGAAACAACTAATCAAGTCTTCTTAACACAAATAGCCTGGGACAAGAAACAACTACTAGTTCAGATTTATAGATCTCAAAACCAAGAGGCAGACAAGGCAGGGAGGGTCAGGACCGAAACCTAGGCGGCGAGCACGACGGCGCCGCCGGCGGCCTTGATCTTCTTCTCGGCGACCTTGGAGATGAGCTTGGCCTTGACGACAATGGGCTTCTCCGGCAGCACCCCCTTCCCGAGCACCTTGAAGTAGCCGAACTGCGTGACGTCGATGATCGGAGCCTTGTCGGCGCCGGCCTCCGCCGCCTTGTCGGCCGGTACCATCGACCAAAGCCTCTCGATGTTCACCGTTGGGCAGTGGAACTTGTTGCGGAGCTTGTGGAAGTAGCGCATGCCGACCTTGCCGAAGTAGCCCGGGTGGTACTTGTCGAAGAGGATGCGGTGGTGGTGCATGCCTCCGGCGTTACCGCGCCCTCCCGGGTGCTTGCGGTGCTTGCCGATGCGGCCGTGCCCAGCGGACACGTGGCCGCGCTTCTTCCGGTTCTTCTTGAAGCGCGTCGTCATCGCCGCCGCTCGCCGCCGCCGACTTACCTTGGGAGGGTTCGGGAAGGGGGAGGGGTGGAGGCAGAGTGGTGTGGGAGGAAACCCTAGCGGTGGGGAATGGTGATATCTTATAGGGTGGACACGGGGCGCGACAGCCGTTGGATGGGAGATCGGGGAGTGGGAACCGTTAGATTTGGGTTCTTAGGGTTTGGTTTGGTGCGACCGAGCGGGACGGGATATTGGGCTGGGCATTGCTTTGATGGAGAATGGTTTTCTCCTTGGGCGAGATAGGCTGGGCTGTGCTTGGAGTCCCACAAGGCATTTCGGCCGAAACTGCAAAGAGATGTTGTTGCTAGTGTCGTGTCCGGTCGTGAAACTTCCTTGCATTCATGCATGTTTATAAGCTAACATGTACACGGTTTTTTAAAACTATTTCTTTACTTCTCTCGCTCTTATCGTATATACACATACCTCTCACTTTTACTATTTGCCCCTTCTACTAAAAACTATTTCTTTCAGTTACTACTATTTATTTTTAGCGAAAAACCATCAAATACAACAAAAAACTATCATCCACAGTCAATTCATTTCCAGCTATCGGGATGCGAGGAAAAGGTGGTCCCTTAATGATCGCAAGCTGTCACGGTGGCGTTGTATAAATTGTGGTCATCCAGACTTGTCAATACCGTTTTGGTACTGACCGTACCGGCTGATGCATACCGTACCACCACCTAAACCGGTACAAAGCAAGCCTAATACAGTACCGGCCTAAATACCGGTCATACCAGTTAATACCGGCCATACCGACTTTGATACTAGTCAAATATTGGCCGGTTTTGGTGGAATTGATAATATTGTCTATTGAACTATATATCATATTTGATGGTACTACTATGTATTTGAAATAATATTACAAGTGACATTTGATGTGCATATAATTAAATAAAATATATACTTATAAGTATATATACTAGTATTATTATATTAAATCCGATACGGTACGTTGGTATGGACCGGTACCGGAACGTACCATTCTAAGAACCAAATCGATATGACCTCCGGTACGGTATTGACAACTTTGTGGTCATCTGGCATATATGCTGTGTTCTTTTCGGTTTTGGTTTTGGCTTGTCACTTCCTGCTACAATAACTAACTTTTAAACGGTTGGTCTTTTCAAGGCGTGGTCTATAGGTAGATTATAATAGACATTATACCGAGTTCAACTATACCAGCTAAAATCACATGCGACTGTTTTCTTCTATGTACTCTCTCGCAAACAGTCAGGATTTAATAAAACATAAACCAAAAGTCAAATCCACAGTCCAAAAAACCCCACCCATATGCGAGGAGCACACGCTCCATCAGTGATGGAGTGTGCCAAAAAAAAGTGAAGGCTAAAGGTGCTACTCCAACCGGCTGTTGGCTACGGCTTCTACCTGTTGGCAGAAATTGTTAACGGCTGTTAGCTTTTCTGAGTTATCCAATTAAAGCAAAATGAAAACATGAGAAAAAATGAAACCACCGTTATATCTCCACAGACAATATAAAAGAAAAAGGATAAAAAAAGCAAAAGCAAAAAAAAAACCAAAACTAAAACCTGACGTGTTCCAAGTGGTTTCTTGTTTAAAAATGTTGGAAGTTAGAAAAGGCCATAAATTGAAACCGTTTAAAATAGGGCCAAAAGCTATTGCTAATTAACACCATCTTCCGTTGAGAAGCAATCAAGCTAGTTTCCTTCTTACTTGAAATTTTTTAAAAGAAACCAAAAATCAGCCTTTTAGTCCCTGAGTCCTCACCACTACTTTGCATTGCAACTCTGTACATCTTATTTGAGTAGGGGAACTTCGAGCTACCAAGACACAATCTGCACGGCAAATTGGGATGCTCAACCTATCAATCACCGATCGGATCAAGACAACAAGAGAGTGGTAAGAATTTAGTTGTCTAAATGTCCCTAATCTACTAAGCTTCATTGATCTAAAGGGTTGATTCTTTTAGACTGATAGATTATGGTTTTAAATATTTAAATTCTGACTGTTTGTGAGAAACAGTATGCAGAGGAAAATAGTCGCATACGATTTTAACCGGTACAGCTGGACTCAGTATATTTTTTACTATAATTTTTCTATTGATCACGCCTTAAAAAACACACCGTTTAAAAATTAGTTATCGTAAAAAGTACAAATATAAATCATCTTTTAAGCCTAAAAGAACGTGATCAAAGTCTGAGAGAAGGCTAGCTAATAGACCAAACAACAAATAAGCTTACAAGTATAGTATAGACCTTTCGTGGTCTCAAGGACCCTCCGCCGCTGCTCTCAACGAGCATTTTGGAACCTACGATGCCGTTCCCTTCAGGAATTTTGCACCTGTTTTGGTCTGAGGAACTGGATGATGAATGGATCATTCGATCCCAACCTAATCCACTTGTTTGGTTTGAGTAATAGAACGGCTTCATACATCATCATCAGCTTCTCTTTGTAAGCACAAGTCTAATACAAAATAATACCAAATTTGATGGGATAGTCCTAAGATGGACCAACTCATACTGGGATAAGGTGATTCTCAAATTCAAAAAGGACCTTCATGAGTCATGTATCTCGTGGTAGCTAGATTTGGGGAATAATTCGAATCAACATGAGCATTTTATCATGTGATGTTGCAATGTACTGGTTTTCACCTCTGTATTGCGTTTTATCGTGGTAGCTAGATTTGGGGAACTAGCAGCTAGATTTGGGGAATAATTCAAACAAATTCCGAACATTTGAAGGTACAATCAAACCCTGATTTGCAATTGGTAGAAACTCTTTTCGTCGAGCGTCTGGATGGACAAAACCTACTTAAGCAAGAACGGCGAAAATAGGTCTTAAAGGTGTACTGGTATAGGGCTATTCTTTCTATATCACACACCTTTCGCTGAAAAGATTTCGCTCTCAACAATTAACGTTTTGTATCCCTCCCTCTATGTTTTTATAATAGTAATTCTTTAATTAGATGTGCATATAATGCAGTTTAGGTCCATATTTAGAAGCATAATCTACTAGAATAATTCATACATTATTACAAAGAACCTTCCTCGCATTATACTGCTAAAACCTCAAAACCTTCAACCGCCAGAAACATTAAGCAATGCGAAGGCAAGCACCGATAAATGGGTAGGTTATTTTGGGTTATGGCTTATAACTTAAAATTTTGAATTCTGACTGTTCGCGAGAGACAATATATAAAGGGAAATAGTCGTATGTGATTTTGGCTGCTACAGCTGAAATAAGTACACTTCTTACTATAATATTTCTGTTGACCCCGACTTGAAAAAATGCACAATTTGAAAGATAGTTACTGTAACATAAGCCATAAACCACAAGTCATAAGTGAAAAGGAACCCGACCGTTATTTGGCAGTTGGAGTTTGTATAGCATGCGACAGCTTTCGTCGCCTAGCCAAGCATACTAACTTTTCCACTAATGTTAGGTTTTGACTTAGTTGCTATAGTAACTAACTTCTAAACAGTATGTTTTTTAAGACAAGGTCTATAGAAATATTGTAGTAGATACTATACCGAATTTAACTATACCATCTAAAATCACATACGATTATTTTCCTCTACATATTATCTCTCGCCAATAGCCATAATTCAAAAACCATAACCCAAAAACCAAAGACACAGTCCAAAAAAGCTTATATATATATATATATATATCTATGTCGATTGCTGGATAATACTTATCCCATGCACTTATCAACGCATTGATGAACAATATAAACTTCTAATAGATTTTATACGAATTAGCGAAGAACTCGTACATAACTTTTAGAGGATTTTGAAAAAAAAATCTCGGATAAGCATCCTTCCTAAACCCAACAATGAAAACAAACACCCTCAAAGCCAGAAACCTAAACCCAAGATCAGCCCATGAACCCACAAACCAGCAAATCAGACCAAAACCAAACAGTAAAGCAAGGAAAGAGCAAACCCTCCCCTCTCCTATATTAACCCCACCTCCGCCTCCTCCCCGTGTTTCCCCGTCTCCGCCCCTTCCTCTCCCCAGATTCCTTCGCACCGCCATGGACGACCTCGAGAAGGCCATACTGCTCTCCTCCGACTCCCCCGACGTGGCCGCCGCCTCCCCGGCCGTCCGCGAGGAGGCGCTCGCCTTCTGCACCCGCGCCCGCGACGAGTCCCCGCCGTCGTCTCTTCTCCGCCTCTGCCTCTCCGGCCTCGCCTCCTCGCCGCACGCCCACGTCCACTTCTGGTGCCTCCAGTCCCTCCACGACGCCCTCCTGCGTCGCCGCCTCGCCCTACCCGACGACCTCGCCCTGCTCCGCCCCTCCCTCCTCTCCCTCGCCTTGGCCTCCAACGCGGCTTCGCCGCCCTTCCTCCGCAACAAGCTCGCCCAGCTCCTCGCCCTCCTCGTTCGCCTCGACTATCCTCATGTCTACCCCTCCTACTTCCTCGACCTCCTCCCGCCCCCGCCGCCGCAGCCGGGGCCTACGGACATGTTCGCCCGCGTCCTCATCTCCCTCGACGACGACCTGCTCTCCCAGGAGTACCCCCGCAATGCCGACGAGGTCGCCGACGCCGGGAGAGTCAAGGACGCTATGCGCGCGCAGTGCGTGCCCCAGATCGCCCGCCACTGGCACGCCGCAGCCGCGTCTCTCCGCGCAGCTGACCCCCCCGCCGCTGCTGTAGCCCTCGACGCAGCACGCAGGTGTATCCCCTGGATCGATGTCGCGCTAGTCGCGAACGATGTGTTCGTTCCTCTCCTCTTTGACATTGCGCTGTCCCCTGGAAGTGCTGCTCCGCTCGCCGCGGCGGCGGTGGGATGTCTTTCTGCTGTGGCAGCGAAGAGAATGGACGTGAGGGCAAAGATGGCGTTGCTAAGGTCGCTCCTGGCCGCGCAGCAGGGGCTTGGTAGCCTAGACAGTGGGTTACAGATGGCTCCTTTGGTGACGACTTATGCTGCCGAGGCTCTTGAATGCTATCGCAAGCTTGGCTCTAGTGATGCTGATGGAGCCGTGGCAATGGAAATGCTGGAAGAGGTTCTACCAGCTGTATTTGCAGCCGCAGAGAGCTGTGATGATGAGGTGGTTGATTCAGGTTCCGTGCTCGAGTTCTTAGCTGGATATGTGAGTATGATGAAGGCTCCGTCTGAGAAGCAGCTGGGGCACTTGGGTCGGATCTTGGATGTGGTGCGGGTGCAGATGTCATACGATCCAGTGTATAGGGGGCATCTCGATGTGCTTGACAAGATTGGGAAGGAGGAGGAGGACCTGATGGCGGAGCAGCGGAAGGATTTAGTTGCATTGTTCCGGAACATTTGTCGTGTGGCACCAGCTGCCACTCAGCTGTTCATAAGAAGGTTGCTTGTGACAGCACTCTCATCTGCAGAAGCTAGAGTTGAGGATGTTGAGGTCACTCTTATTCTGTTCTACCGGCTTGGGGAAACAGTGGGTGAGCAAGAGATCCGGAATGGGACTGGGCTGCTTGGGGAACTTGTGCCCATGCTCCTTTCTGCAAGGTTCTCATGCCATGCACACCGCTTAGTTGCATTGGTGTATCTGGGGACAATTACCCGCTACATCAAGTTCGTGCAGGAGAATGTGCAGTACGTGCCACACCTTCTTGCTGCCTTCTTGGATGAGCGTGGCATACACCATCAGAATGTCCATGTGAGCCGCCGTGCAGGATACTTATTCATGAGAGCTGTCAAGTTGTTGAAGGCAAAGCTAGTGCCTTACTTGGATACCATTTTGCAGGTCTGTCCTTATCTCTTTTGGTAGATGTACACTTATCTAGTTTGTTATTCTAGAGCTGAGGCTGTGTATGTTTGTGAGTTAACAGAGCTTGCAAGATGTACTAGGCCAGTTCACTTCTATGGACTGGGCAAATAAAGATGTAAATTTCTCCAGCTCAGAGGATGGCAGCCAACTTTTTGAGGTACAATGTCCATTTGTCTCTATAACCCAAGTACCCAAGTTACCTTGCACCTAGCTGTTTATGTTGTTTACATTGGAAATACTGAACTTGGACCAGTGACATGTGTTCTGATTTCAGGCTGTTGGATTGTTGATCGGTATTGAAGAGGTATCACCAGAGAAGCAGGCTCAGTGCTTGACAGCTTTGCTGAATCCTCTCTGTTATCAGGTGATCCCCCCCTTCCTTTATATGATGTCTTTAGGCCCTCTAGGAGAGAAGAAACTTACTGCTGTTGGTGAAAACCAATTCCAGATTGAGTCTCTTGTTATGGATGCCAAAACACAAGGACTTGAAGAATCATCTCCAAGAGCGACGAGTCTTCAGCAGATTATTGTTGCATTGAATATGGTCAGCAAGGTATGCTTTACATTCCCCCATTGTAAGGAATGAGCAATACCACATTCTGTGAAACATGGTTTGGAATTCTGGGGGATGGTTGGTTGGGCCATGTATAATAAATATTTTTGATGTTCTATTCTCTAAAATGGTTCTGATTTACTCATCATGTAAATTCTTAGCTCTGAACATGGCAAGTCATCTTTACCTTATGCTTACTGAATCTGGAATTCTGGATGTTGTCCTTTTTAGGGCTTTAATGAGCGCCTCGTGATGGGAAGTAGGCCAACAATTGGGGTCATGTTCAAGAAGGTAAGTCCTGTCATTCTGTGTACTTTCCTGTTTTCACTTAATCTTGTGTGTATGGTGATGTTTGTTTGTCATTAAGTAGCATATGCAAGTAGCCCATGGTGAGAACGTTTGTTACTCCTTGATTACTCCTGCATCAATAATTAATATAGCATATCTATGTTCTTTTTTTGCTATTTCTTCTGATGCGAATTTTTCTTATCATCTCGTCATCAGACCCTTGATGTTGTTTTGCAAGTCCTTGTCTCGTTTCCGAATCTGAGACTCTTGCGATCCAAGGTAAATCTGAACCTGTTTCTTTAACATCTTTGTTGGTTCACTGCTAGGATGATTTACCACTTTCTAACTTATGCAAACGCTGGAATGCAGGTCATATCCTTTCTGCACCGAATGATTGAGATATTAGGAATCTCAGTGCTTCCATGTATTCCAATTGCACTAAGACCATTGCTTGTTAATAATGAGGTATTTCATTTTTTTAATTATAGTAAATTCTCTTTTCTTTGTTCTTGGCTTTGCTGGCTTTTGTGATGTTTAATACCTGTAGCACTAAAGTTTCCTTTCTCGGCAACTGCCCTGCCTTGAGCAGTAATTCTTTTAGGGAAAATGGTAGAAGAGAATCCTACTCTGTGTATGTATTAAAAATAATAACAACGGAAAGCTGTTTACAACCCTTCCAAAGGAAAGGAAAGAAATTGTAAATTACAAGTTTTGACTATCATGCCAAACTGCAATGGAAAACTGGGAAATTAGGACAGACAGGCATTAAATAGTTATTTTCTCAGTTGTGCTCAGCATGATTTTTTTTTTCTAGTACCTACTGAACTGTATATTACTATTTCAAGCAATATTTTATCATTAGTGTACTCTTTTCTATATTTTATCTTTGGGGGTGCTCACATCATTATTATTTTCGTACAGGCAAAAGATATGGTGGATTTTCTCGTATTAATAAACCAAATAATATGCAAATTTAATTCTTCAGCAAGTGGCATACTGGAGGATGTTTTTCCTGCTATTGCAAGTCGTTTATCTGTGATACTGTCACAAGATGCCTTTTCAACTGGTCCCGCAAGCAATACTGAGGTAATGCTAATTGCATCTGTAAACAATACCTTGCATAGTACTTTAATTTCTCTTTTTCTAGCTGCTAGTTCTTGTATAGTTTTTATGTATCTGCTCGTCTCTGTTTTACTAGAATGCTAGTGCCTTCACCAAATGTATTAGGTTGATAGAGATATATGGTTTTCTTTGTTAGCCTTACTGTTTTCCCACTTGTCAGTGACCATATCACTTGGTTCAATACTGTTCACTTTAGGCATTTAGAACTTGCTGTGTTTGATTTGTCGTTGCTCACTAAATATAAGACAAGAATATCAGTGTAATGGCAACAATGTTTTAGTATACACCGCTTCACCTTGTGTGGCTAGGTTTGGTTCTTAGGAGGGAAAACTTTACCGGTTGAAAAAAAAACCCAGAGGTGTCTTACCGCCCCTTCTACTGCCTGAAAAGTTCAAATGAAAATTTGATTTTTTTATTTTTTATTTTGGGATAAAAATCATGAAACATACCTCAAGCATTGTGTAAACGTAACCACACAGTTGTCCCAATGGTAGGAGACTATAGTTGTGTGTGGGTGGGTCATGGGGTTGAATCCCATGTCTACCTAGCTTTTCTGCTTTTTCCCTATCTTTACTGTTCCGAGTGTGGGACCCACATGTAAATTTGATTCTCAAGAAGAAATAGCAGAAAAAAGGAAAAAAAGCTAGGATTCGAACCCAGTCAACGAGCATCGAAGGCAGGCGTCCTACCACTGGGCCAGCTAGGGTGTTGTGTATGGTTTAAGGTTGCAGATGCTTTGTAGCCTAAATTTAAAGTCTAAAAATACAAATTTAAACGATTTTTTTGGCCAGTTGCAAAAATTTACCAGGTCTCAATGGTAAGTTCAGTTACCACCGGTAATCGGTTGGTAGAAATTTCTCTGGTTCTTGGTCAGTTTGTTGCCATATCTAAATTCTTACCTAGTTATTTTGCTAGCCTAAGTAGCAAGGCTTTTATGGATACTGGATGAATTGCATGGTTCCTTGTATACTCTATTCATATCTTCTCATTGCAGGAAATGCGTGAACTGCAAGAGCTGCAGAGGACATTATACACATTCTTGCATGCTATGGCAACACATGATCTGTCTACAATTCTCCTTGCTCATACTTGTAGGCAGTATTTGGAGAGCATAATGCAATTGCTTTTGTTTACTTCATGCAGTCATAAAGATATACAACTCCGGAAGGTGAGAATTACATTATCTTGATTTCCTATTCTCCTTTTCAATATAGCTATGTTCACAACTTCCACTAAAGATTAAACCAGTGGACACTGTTTACGTATACCTTGGTTATGGTTTCCTTAGGCATGTGTACAGATTTTTGTCAAACTTATAAAAGACTGGTGCACTACCTCCGATGTTGAAGATAAGGTACTGTTGTGTGCTTGTGTTTACTTCTTTAGATCTTACGTTGCGAAGTTTCTATCTAGTACTTGGACAGTTGAATTGCTCATAATCTCATATATTTGTTGTTTTGGCACGTTCTTGTCTCCTCAGCTTCCTGGCTTCCGAGTATTTATGATTGAGAAGTTTGCTACCGGTTGCTGTTTATACAGTGTCCTTGATAAATCATTTGATTTATGCGATGCAAATTCGGTAAGACGTATCATCTTGCTACTATTTCAACTTACAATCCCTGCATTCGTTGTGTTGAAAGTAAACCTTTACATAACTGTTTGGGCTGTTTGTCTACGACTCTGTCTGAATCTCAATAATTTTAGTAATGCCATGTTGGTGGTATTTATAGGCATCACATTGTGAGCAATGCAACTTCAAGTCTTCAAAATTTTGGAGATAGTTTGTTAGTATTATATTGAATTGCTAGGTGAAGGTGAATCTAAAGATGTCTTGACCAAGGTTCCAAATCCTGCTACCAGGGTAAATCCCGCCGGGGCGCCGATACCGGTTACCGGCCGGTAACCGGAAAAAAACTGGTCAAATTGCACGCGTCAAAATTTGAATTTGAAATCGGTAATCAGAAAAACCAGCCGGTAACCGCCCAAAAAACCGGAGAAATACCGCTAAAAACTGGAAAAACCGTTGAAACCCGGTTTTTCAAATTTGAAATTGGAAATTTCTAACACATTCATGGCAAAAAGTATGAAGTCAAGCACGGGAGATACATAGATCTTCCTAATACATTCTATTAGTGTTAAACAATGTAAACATCATTAGGGAAACTAACTTTTACATTCAAAATTTGGAAATTCCTATTGCATTCATGGCAAAAAACATGAAGTCAAGCATGGGAGGTACATCTACATGCATCTTCCTAATACATTCTATTAGTGTTAAACAATGTAAATATCATTAGAGAAACTAATTTGTACACTCAAAAGTTTAAATTTGAATTAAATAAAAAACCGGCGGTTTTTTTCCTCCCGGTCGACACTGGTAAAACCGGTTACCGCCGGTATTTGGAACCTTGGTCTTGACCACCTAAACATCAGGTTTACTAGGATAAAATGGCAATCTAAATTTCAACTGAGATAGGTTGTTCAGCTAGATTGTGTAGCCTGTAAGGCACATCTGATTTCTTAAAAATCTTGGGATATTTAACTCAAGAATGATTAAGTCTTAGTTCCGTAATTGTAAAATTTCTCTGTAACTTACCCTTCATATTTCACTCGAAGTAATGTAATATAATTGTAAGATAGATTTATTTTTGTGATGTTCTAAAGTGCACTGATTGCATTTCATTTCTTATTGGTCACCCTTTTTAGTATATCCAATTGTCTAATTAAATCCCCAGTAATACATTCCAGAAAAGCCTATGGGGATGCACCCTGATAAACTACATTGATTTCGTTTCAAATCTCTATTGCACACATTATTTGATGTTAGTCTTTAGCAGAAATGATCTTTGCTACTATGCAAGGCAGTGTAGGTCTATTCGGTTTCCTTCTCTGATAGAATGTTCATGTATCAAAACGGAATGCTGAGTTGGCCAGTTGGCTATCATGCGTATATCCTGGTGCTTTCATTGCTTCGTAAGGAGGTTATAAATGGTTTATCATGTTCTATATCAAAATGCTTTCATTGCTTTTGTGAGGAGGGAATATATAATTATATCACTTGGTGTCCAAACTAGGCATACTAATACAGTTCTCAGGAGTCAGGACAGTGGTGCTAGGTTCTTATATAGCGGTTAGTTTAGTTTAGAATCAACTAGAACATGGACTCTACACTGCTCTATCATGTTTGTTTGTTTCAGAACTACATGTGTTGTCGTCTTACAGCATTACTATAGCTAAAATCGACATGGCTGTTGCATGGTGGTATTTGGATTAATTCTTTATCTCTGGAGCTTCATTTAATTGACTTCTTTTTTTAGCTCGTTCTCTTTGGTGAAATTGTGATGGCTCAAAAAATTATGTACGAAAGATTTGGGGAGGACTTCATTGTGAATTTTGTAGCAAAAGGTCTTCCAGAAGCTCACTGCCCACCAGACCTAGCTGAACAGTACTACAAAAAGTTACAGGTGTGCTAGTTCTCTTGACCTCGTTCTGTTTGAGGTTCATAATCTACATATATCTATAAACAACAAGAGAATTCGAGTCGCCCCTTTTGTTTTGAGGGCTAGATATTCCCACATTAATATGTAAAAAGAAACAAAATTCCTAGAAATTCTCTCATTTATCAAGGGAAAAAGACAAGGATCCATGTCACTATTTTGGTGGGGTCAATTATAATGGTGTAGATTAACCAAATATATAAAGACATTGCATCAACTGTATAACAAATACAACTAAAGTTTCAGTCAGGCTTTAGAGTTGTGTAGCACATACAACTATATTTTCAATTATAAACATTTGTTGTACCTAGCTGAGCAATTGCACGGGCAATTTTGCTACTCCCTCCGTTTAGAAATGCATGATGTTTTAGAAAGCGTGTATTCAAACTTTTTTAACTTTGACTACTTATATATAAGAGCTATTTAGATTGATCATATGAAAATGATATCATTAGATTAGTTATGAAAACTATTTCCATAATATAATAGTTTTATATTTTTAATGAATATATTCATATAAAAAGTAGTGGTCAAAGTTGCATATCGGAGGCTGTGTCGATGTCCAAAACGTCATACATTCTTGGACAGAGGGAGTAGTTGCTATAATGCAAGAACAGAATTTAATATATGCAAATTCAAGAAGTTGAACCACTTTTTTTAAATCACTGAATCTAAATGTGAGTAAACTATGTTGCTGTACTGTTGATAACTGGACTATTGTCAGCTTGGTTGACATGCCAATTTAGAATGTCATTTAGGTTAGGAAGTGCTATTAGTATCAAGAAGAAACTCTGTACTATATGAGTTGTGACGTGTTGACATAGTGAGTATTTAGCATTGACTCAAGAGTAATGGCGATGAGTCAATGACTAGTCATCTTTGTTTGTCCTAGTGTTCTGGGAAGGGTGTTTCTTTGTTTGGTGGAATCATAACAAGATGCTGACATGATTCAGGAATTCCTGATCTAATGTCTTATCCGATGTATTAAATTTTAATTTTCACTTCGAAATTTCAACAGACTATTTCTTGTTGTAATAAAAGTACTTTTCTTCTTCATCAGGGAAATGATATCAAGGCATTCAGGTCATTTTATCAAGCACTTATCGAGAAAATAAGACAACAGCAGAACGGGAGTCTTGTATTCAGATAGCATCATTCAATTCGTTTTCAATCTGTTTGTCAATAGAAGACTCCTCAGCTGTGTGGTTCAAGTATATGTAGTTAGTTCTGTCTTATCTACATTGTTTTTTCCTATCTTGTTTGCTTGTATACTTCCATTCCTATTTTTGGCTTAATTCATTATAATTTCCAGGGTAGTTGTGTCATCAGTGTATATAAAGCTACCATTTCTGAGATTGGAAGGTATTCTCTTCTATTGCCTTTAATATTATTCATTCAAGCTATCTTCCTGCTTTTTTGTTATTAAACTATAACTTCCCCATGTCACATTATGTTGTGTTCTTCGTGTGCATCTTGTTGTGTACGAGTCAGTTTTTGAGTCCGTGTCATAGTTGTCTCCGTATGGTAGTTGTTGTGTTGGGTATAAAAGGAGAGCAATGTAGAGGGATAGAGAGGAAGAGATTGGGGTGATCAAAGCGAGAGGGAGAAATAAAGAAAGCGGAGTGCTTTGGCTCTCAGAAAAATATCGAGTTCGTCATTTTCACAGACGTGGTCGTTGTTAAGGATAAGAATAGGAAATAGATAAGGACTATTATCTATTTCCTTATATGACTTGTATTCCTTTCATATACTCCGTCTAATACAACTCTATCTCCTTAACAAGTTTGATGTATGATGCTGGTTTAACCTACAGAGGTTGCCTGGAATGATGGATGTTTATCCTAAACTCCATATATGTGTCTCTCGATAGCAGTATAATATACCCTCTCTGTGAATTGGCGGCCGTAATTTCTATTTGAACTGGGTGGAATACAATTGGTGAATTGTATTATCTTGTTTTGCATCTTCAACTAAATAAATATTTACATGTGATTGCTCTCCCCTGCTTCTCATTTTAGTTTGTGTTGGCAGCATGTAATTTATCAAAGTTTGCCCTTGAATGCTTGCAGATGCATAGTGCGGGAATATTTTTACCGAGTCTTGCTACTGTGGCAAAGTTCCTTGTTCATCGCGTTGTTTGTGAGAATGCAAGGGAATACATCCCCAAGAGCTGCTGCTGAGAAAAATACAGGGTTTCATTTTTTTTGAGATTACTTCCCGAAGTGATTATTCGTTCTGCTATCTGTGCTTGAAATTTTGTAAGGCAATTTCAGTGACTAAATAGCTGGGATAGGATGTGGAGCGTTTGTGGGCTGTGTTTTTCCTGACAGATATTGTCACACCGCCTGTTGTTGTGTACCAAATTTTGCAAAGCTGCAGTGGTTTTCGCCCCATTTGGTCAGCCGGGGTGTTTGTACATAAATCTTTAATATCATTGCGTTATTGCTAGGTAGAGTACATATATGGCTGAGAAAATACTGGATTCGGTTGCCTATCAGAGTTTCGTCATTGTTAGGCAGCGTATATATATGGCTGAGAAAACCGGCAAGAGTTCGTCATGATCGTGCCCTTTGCTCTTTCTTGTTCTTTTGATCATAGGAATGGCCAGAAACACACTTGCCGATTTGCTCTTTCTTGTTCTTTTCTTTTTTTTGTTGAGCGGTCTTTCTTGTTCTCTTGACCGACCTTCATAGGAATGGCCAGGAACACCTATGAGACTTGCCGTCAAAAAACACCTATGTGTTAGACGGCTGTAGTTTGCCTTGGAAACCCATAAAATCATGTAGTTTCTACTATACATAAGGGGCCCACGTTTATATTCGTACAGGAGGTTGCCAAGGAGTTTCTGCCCGTACTAGCGCTTTTTGGGACCGTATTTGCAGGAATGGCAAAAATGTCACCTCTACTGCCCGATCACGATACGTTGGAGCCTAGGAGGCCGACTCGTCGGGACATTGCACGGCCAACGTGCAGTTAGAGGCTGTCGCACGGTGGCAGTGTGGTAGAGCTTGGTGTCACACGGTCACCGTGTGGTGCTCAATTAGCACACACCATTAATATTAATTAGAGAATTTATTTTCACGTGTTGTTTGTAGAGATTTTTAGATATAGCAAATGAGTTTAAAAAATTACGAAATTTTTATGGAACCTCCCGACATAGTTTACTTCATTGTGTAAATTTTTCATAATTTTATCTGTTCTGAATTTTGCTCGAAAATTCATTTAAATAAGCTGTTTGTAGGAGTTTTTAATATAGAAAATGAGCCAAAAAGTTATGAATTTTTTTGAAGGATCCTAATGCAATGGACTTGTTTGTGTAATTTTTGTAAAATTTTATATTTTCTAAAACTGTACAGATATACACCATGCACCAATTAACACGTTGATTAGCGAATTGAGCAGAGAAGGGGGACACAGGCGGACAAATGCACCATGCGATGGTGGTAGGTACCACATGGCCTCCAATCAATCCTGCTCCTACATCCAGCCTGTGCTTGTCCTGCATGCAATAGAGCAGCCTGTGGCATATCAGACGAGGGAGCAAACCACCGAAAGGAAGGTGCCATCATGTCTACCCTGCGCTCGTAGTTCCTCCCATCATTACCGGCACGTCGTTAGCACCCTAGGTACACACGCCTCGGCCTCTCCTTGGTCCATCCTAGGTGAGCACGTGTCCAACGTGTACCCATTGTGGGCCTGTCGATGGGGTCCCCGCCACTGTAAAACTCAGAGCTTAACTGAAAAGGGTGCACGGTGCTTTGGAAGTACGACCGGCCAACTGGGAAGCGCTCTCATGATCGCAGCTGAAATAGGGTGTAGCATATTGCGAGGACTGGCTCCCCGGTGGTACTGCATTGTGAGGCATCACACAAACCTCGATACGTGGTGCGAAGAACCACGGAGCCCCAACTGTACTGTGACACCTCGTTGGGCCACGCGTCTGCCAATGACCTAGTCAGATGGATGTAGGTAGGGTACACACAGTCTCATTGAGTCATAGGAAATAGCACCCACTCAAATAGGAACAAAAGGTACGCAAGGTAGTGCCTGCACAACACCTGCTGGGTCACGTCCATGGTGCAGGTCATGTACCGCTGTAGTCACGAATGTGGCACCCCTCATGTTCTTTCAGGGATTGGGTGACTGAACCGTTCCTCCATATGTACCTTTCAGTCTGGTCGCCTGGGAGGAAGCACTATTGTAAGACCATGTAGCGGTATATCTGTGAGCATAGCGACGTCCTGGAGAGTAACTGTCATTTCCCTCTGGCGAAAGTGGAACATGTGGGTCTCTGGTTGCCAATAGTCCACGAGCGCGGACAACAGTGTCGTATTGAATTGAAACGCGTGTGGACAGTAGTGAGATGTACTGCTCGTCGAGAGGTCAGTGCTCTCTGGGGCACCTTAGGACGAAGCCCGGAGAGCCGACGCCAGGTGCCTATGCAAGGTATCATGTCGCCCATCCCAGCATGGGTCGAGCAGCTCATACGCGGCATGAACTAGAGTCTGCATCATCTCGTACCGAAAGTAGAACAACAAATTAGTACAAAGTAAAAAAATAGGAGGCACAATAAACAAAGTAAAAAATGCATCATATGACAAATTAAACGCATGATTATCACCATACGATGAAAAATACAGAGATCAAAATGTACGAAGCATTGTGCAATACATTACATTGGAGACGTGAAAAACGTTAAGGCATTGCAACAAAACTACCATAGCCGGACACATTACAACACATACGACACGAGAACATGTCATGCAAGTGCATCTGAATGCATAAAAACAAACAAGCAACATCATTGTATGGTGCATTACTTGAGCTACTCCTGTTTGGGCAGTTGCTGAGGAAATGCCCAACCGTCTTGCAGAGCCTACATCTAGGGCACTTAACCCGTTGCCTACGCTGGCTATCGTCTATGTCGTTGTAGATGCGGCGGAATTATCGCCTTCCATGGCCAGCCTGCTTGAGAATTGTCGTTGATTTGCCTTGGTTTTTAGTGCTTCTTTTTCTTCTCTTGATCTTACTTTGTGCCAAGAATGTGCAAGTGACGATGATGTCTCTTAGAGACTAGGTCTCCTCCATCTAGGCATTTGTTTGTCTCAAGTTCTTGTGATTGCCAGATTTTACTCAAAAGAACGGTGATTTTGGGGTTTTGGTCTCGAAGGTGTTTTGGGCTGAGTTCATGCTATAATCTAACTTGCTATGATATGTCAGAATCTATCCAAAGTCATCTAGATCATCAAGAACTCACGAGCAAAATCAGATCGAGGTTTTCCTCTTTTTCCCAGTTTTGGTACATCCTTCTTTGTTTTGGATAAAGTTACGAACTTTGGTACTGATCTTAACTGTCCATGTTTGGAATAAGTTTCTAATATTCTAGAGAAGATGCATACCAATTTTTTAGTTTCTTTAGTTGTGGATCAAAAGCTTCATTGATTTTTAGATTTAAAATAGTGCTAAAATTGGCTCTATCTAGAGAGGTGGGTCAAACCGCCCGGTGACCTGCGGTCAGACCGCTCAGTGAACTGCGATCAAACCGCTCCTGCGGTCATACCGGTCTATCCTTTGCGGTCAGACCGCTTGGGGAAGATTTGATTCTTTTGGCTCATTTTTTCTTGGAGTTTTCCTTGTTGGTGACTGGTCTCTGATCTTTATAATTTCTCATAGCTATTGAAGTGAAGAGCTTATAATTCCTTGTTAGGAAAGATTTTATAAAGAATCAGATTTAATTTAGACTCCTATTCACCCCTCTCTAGTCGCCAGCAGTCCAACTTGAGGAGTGGTTGGCATCATCCATTCCGTTTTGGCTTCACTGTATTTTTAACCAACAAAATGCCTATGGTGCAAATGAAGGCTCATATTGGCTTCTAAAAACTACTTTTCTATAGTAAATAGCTTTTCTATAGTATCTAGCTTTTAAACGAAGTCTTTTCAAGGCGGAGTCTACTAATCGATTATAGTACACACTGACGATATCATAAATCATTTATATCGGCCAAACTTACATGCGAGTGTCTCTCTTTACAAGCTATTACTATTTATAAGTTAAAGCTAAAAGACAATATGAATAGGCCCGAAATCTTGTGCTCGGCATCCTTCACTGTTTTGACCTCATTGTATTATCAACCAACGAAGTGCATGGTTACAAAATGCATCCACTAGGAATTTTCAGTTCCCTTGTAGTTATCCGGTGGCTCTTGACTAGGCATCTGATAGGCCTAGAGTTTGCTGTCTGCAATCCATCACTGATATCGGCAGGCGAGAAGGAAAGCGCCCAGTGCAACAGCAAGTCGCCTCCCACGTCGCTCTCCTGCCCTCGCATGCCGCCGACGACCCGGCACGGCGCCGACGTCTGGACGCCACTGGCCCGGCTTATCCTTTACCCACGCACGCCACGTCCTGCGTCACACGACGCTTAATTCCCACTATAAATAAACCATGTCCTTGATAACTAAGGTACGCAACATTCTGAGATGCAAATGGATGGTAGCACTAGATCATCGTCATCTTGTTGCTTCCCTATGAGCCCTTCCCGTGGTAGCCCCCAATGGCGGCTGCATTGGTTTCCGGGTGCTAAGGTGGTTGCGGCTGATCAAGATCATGCCGTTCCTGCCGCTGCGACGGCCGGGAAACGGCGGTCGGCGAAGTCCGGTGCCGCGCACGGCCTGAAGGTGATCTTGAGCGGGCTGGTTGACAAGGCCGGGAAGAGGTTCGAGCGCTCGATTCCGGCGGTCAGGTTCGGCCATGTCGCCTACATCAGATGAGGCGCGCGTCGCGGTGCATCGATCCCCGCACACGTTGCCCTCATGGACGTACTGCGTCTTGAATTGCCAGTACTTGTCATTTTTGCCATGGATATTATATACTCGCACCAAGCTAATAGGATACTAGCTAGAAGTGCGTGCTTTGTGGTGATTATCCTTTTGCTCTGACGACTTGTACATACTAAGGGTAATCAGATGTATTACTCTCGGGTTAATTAGCAGTATAAGCTAGGCAGCGAAGTACTTTGCATCTTGCACTCCATGTGTTCTGTTCTTGCATTATGAGAAACAGCAAGATGATTAAACATGCAATCTGTTGCTTTATCTGTTTCTCAGTTTCTTTCAGTCATGATCAATCTGAGCCATAATTTTAGCTATCACCAATAGGTGCTCGACTCCGTTGCTTTATTGAGTAGCAGTAGCGCGTCTCCTTGCTTGCATCGTACACAATGACAATTGTAGAACAGAGAAGGGGAGAAAAGCAGTGCACTGCATATGCGAAAGTCTCTTATTCCTTCACGAATTCTTCCGATTCCTACGGCAACCGAACTATTTTCTGTGAAATTTCTGCATTTTAAGCAGGCCCTCACAGGTTTGTCCTGTCTCGTTCAAGTCATTAGTAGGAGTATTTGCTTTGCTTGTCCTTGTGTCGTGCCGAACTGATCGGAAGTACAGAGCAATTTTTCTATGGCTGCAATTGTTCTCACTGAAAACTAGTTGGCTCGTGCAGAGACATATCTAGAAGAGGCCTTAGGGCCCTCCAATAATTGTTATGCCTCGCGAATGAGCTTATAGGACGGATGCCGGCAACCAGATGAGTGAATGGTTTTTGAAACTTTTTTAATTCAAAATCTTTACTAGAATAATTATGATAGTCATCAAGCTTAGATTATAACAACTAGACTAAGTAAAACAAAGCTAGAAACATGAGCCAACAAAATCATAAGCCTCTTGCACAGAGCCGGTTAAACCACCATTGAGGGGCCAGTCTGACCGCTGACCGGTTTGACCATCGGCTATGATCAGTCACACCGCTAGCCTAGTCTGACCATAGGTTTGGGGCCGATCCAACCGATCCGCTGTTTATAGACCTAAAAGCCTCTCGGATCAAAAGCTCAAATCTTAAGAACTTACCTAATTCCTATCCAAACACTTTCAAGTTTTGCATAAGACTTGTTCAAGGCAATAGGAATCTAAACCAATCAAGAACCACAAAATTTTTGGGCTCGAGTTCACTAAATTGAAGAGAATCGAACCTAGTTCACAAGAAAACAAAAAATCCTACAAATCTATTTCTATGGAGGATGAGGTTTAGATACTCATAGATGATTACGAGGTGTAGCTAAAGCACCACTCTTTTCTTTCTCAAGTTCTCTTTCACAACCATGGAAGAAGGCAATGTGGTAGAACAAAGACCTAATATCTAGAATCCTTAGATCTACCATATCCTCTCCTCCTCTCCGTAGTGTACAATGCCTAGCCATCACGTCTTCATGCATTCAGACTCACTCGAATCGTCTTTATGTGCATCGGTCTCATCACTTGGTGCACTACATGCACCACTTACCTCTTCATGATTATTGTCTTCTCTATGCTTCTCACTTGAGCCACGTAACTTCACTCGAAGATACACGATGCTCGGTCTTTAGCTCCCCGCCTAGTCCCTATCCATTGCCATTGACCGTCATGTCATCCAAGCCACCTGCGTATCCAAAGATCAAGCAACCATATCGAGCATAAGTTCCATGCACTTCACTCACATTAGTAAAAACATGTATCATGCAAAACAACACAAACCCTCATAGTTCCCAAGTCATGAATCAATCTAAAACCAACTCAGCTCAACTCAACCTGTTCTTTGGCCGCAACCACCAGTTTGACCGCTATCCTCAGGCCGGTCAGACCGCTTTGGTCAGGCTGTCAGCCATCGGCCGGTCTAACCAGCTAACTGGTGTGACCGTATTTTTAATGTCAGCCTCACCGGTCACTCACATCTAGTCGGACTCCTCACATGAGCTTAACTTCAAAACATGCTTTCTGAAAAAAAGCAACCACCAACTAAAAATCGGTCATACCGCCCTGACGGTTAGACCGCCACCCAACATCGGTCACACTAGACCACTGGTCAGACCGCCGTTCACAGGTTAGTCTGGCCGCTTCCTCCTATTGTGAACACTGACAATAACTCTGAAATCTAAATTTATTAAAACTATTACAAAATTCAAATTTAACTCAACTAAAATACTAATTATTCTTCACAAATATATGTTAGACCTTATACATATCGGTCAGAGCTCGATCAGTAAATTGAATTAGCTCAAACTATACCAGTTACAGTCAGATAAGAAACTACAGGGCCATGCATGATGTGCTTGTCTGGCCAGCCATGTCACACAAAGGTGCCCTCTATCTGTAGCTGTACGCCTATACCCTGTCGTACGCCTATACCCTGTCGTTTAATTGACCTCAAGCTACATGTGCCTTGCTTTCAGACTGTCACCACAACCAACATTAAGGATAAAGATGAGTGACCATTTTCACATTTGCATTAATCTCGACCATCTGACTTCCTGGTATGTGATAACTCAAGCGAGAAACTTTTGTTCGCTCTCGCATAGAGTATGAATCATGTAGGTGGCTCGTGCTTCAGTTCATAATCGAGCTAAGGCCTCTATTCTAAAGTGTTGTAACTTTTGACTAAATTAATATCATAGCGATTGATATTTTTTTATATATTTAATAAAAAATAGAAAAACACTATTATATCTTTACAAATAATATAAAGAAAAAAAATAAAAAAATCAATATGTTTCGAACGGCTCTCAGCTAAAGGGAAAGGGACTAGTGTGGTTGTCTTGCTAAGATAAGAACACGGCCAGCTATTGGAATAAGCAGTGGAAAGCAGCGGCGGAACTAGGCCTCAGACTAGATAGGTTATAGTCCAAGGTCCAACAATACTACTAGTACTACTCCTTTAACACTCTATTCATAAATATACTTGGTATAGCAGCCTAGCCTGAGGTCTGAAAACTATCAGCCCGGTAGGCCGATGGGAGCAGACCGACGGCAGCCCAAGCGCAGCCAGCCAGTCCATGCAATTTTCACAGCCCATTCACCAACTCAAGTGGAAGACAGGAAACCCTAATCCGAGAATCCCCAATCAGACCTCAGCCCGAGCTACCCAGCCCCGATCCACGCGACGCAACCCCACCGCCGGCCGACGCCCTCGCCTGCGTCGCTGCGCGCGCCGCACGTCCGCAGTCCGTCGGCCGCCGCCTTTCGCGGACATGCGCCTCCGGCTTTGGGTGCCCTCGCCGAGTCACCACGCGTCGCGCAGCAGTCCAGCTCAACGGTCACTCGTCGTCTCCTCCACTCCACCAACGAGCAGCCGAGCAGCGCTGAGCCGAAGAACAGGTAACTACTAGAAACAACGCTATTTGACCTTCTTGATTCTTATTATGTAAGCATGGTATTCATATTTCAGTAAGCTTTACTACAAGCATGTAGGCGGAAGCATGGCATTTAAATCACAAAATGATGTGAGGAAATGCATTACACTGATTTCATAATTGTTATATGTTAAAGCAACTTGAAGGGATATTTTGATTGAAAATATATACTTGACACAGGTTCTATCGGTCACTCAAGATCAGTGGACTGATGATGAGATTAGCTCGATGGTAGAAGTTGGTGGAAACTCTTATGCTAATGCTATATACGAGGCATTTCTGCCAGAGGGCTACTGCTGAACTTAAGTTGATGACTTCCATAACTGAGTAACCGCTGAACACAGCTAGTTTTGTAATCTCTCAGGTCGAAGTATGAATTGCAAGAATTTCTGAAGCCAAGCCTAAGGATAGTATCTAACAAGGGCTCTTTATAGGCCGCTGACTCCGGAAAAGTCACAGAGAGTGTTTCTTACTCTGATAGTTTCAAGAGTGAGGTAACAGTAACGCTGTCCTGAAATTACAATTTTTGCTGTATACGATAGTCAAATATGATCTGATGCCATTTTTGGCATCTCTTCCTTTATATTCTTTCCAGGCTGGCATGGTTGAGTTTATCGGAATATTAAAAGTTAAAGTGATAAGAAACACCAAATTAGCTGTAAGAGACATGCTAAGTAGTGACACCTACGTCATACTAAGTTACTAACCCTTGGACAGCAGGTATTCTTTGTGTAATCTTAACTAGACATCAAGGGATTCTTGTGGTTGTTTGCCCTTATTCCTTCAGAGCTGGTTAGAAAGTGTCTGTCTTCTTGTTTTCTGAAGGTTGATAATAGCATTGCTTAATTGCTTTATGCAGAAAGCAAAGACTTCTGTAATTAAAAGTAATCTCAATCCGGTTTGGAATGAAGAGCTTAAGCTGTCAGTTCCCCAACATTATGAACCTCTTAAATTGACATGTTCACACTCCATATCATCAACTACAGAACCATAGAACTTCAGAAACTTGAAATGGTTATATGGTTACTTTCATATCAATGATACATTTGCGATGTATTTTTTGTTATATCATAATATAGTTCTAAAGCTATAGTATGTTTCTGAAGAAGATTAGAGATTAGAGATTAAAGTTATAGTATAATAAAACAGAGATTAGAGATCTCAGAGAATATAGACGCGTGTTTTAAACACTAAACATGTTTACATATACGTATACTCAAAGAAGATATTATTCTCTCTAAATAATACCCAAAAGTAAGACGTATTGGAATCGAACCCCAGATGGATGACCTGCACCACGGCAGCGCCGCTAACCGATGTACGCTCGGTTCCCCTACATGTCCGCTCTTTTACTACTGCTGATACCACCACGACAGTGATGCGATTGGATGAAAAGATTCCTGGTCATTAATTACCGCACATTTACTCATGAGCATCCACGGAGCAAGAATTGACCGGAGATTGATTCTCCGAGAACCTGCTGTGAAAACGCTGAGGTGGCCATGTTTTTTTTTCTTTCAGTTTTTGACTTCTACATTATTCTATAATAACTAGCGTTTAAATAAAATATTTTTTTAAATAAATTTACTGGTTAATTGTAGTACATATTATACCGACTTTATTTATATCGGTAAAAATCGTATGCGAGTTTCTGTTACTCTGTAATCTCTCATATAAACTGCTAAAAAATTACAAGCGGCAGTGAAAAATTATAAGTCTCAGTATAAGAGAACAGTCCCGAATTCGCTTTTGCGTCAAGAAGATATTTGGATGCGTTGGAGGATGCTTTTCGGGGTCTCTAATCTCGTAATTAAGTTTGCGTCGTCGACGCGTCGACTTGTCTACTCCGTGATTATGTTGACAGGTGTGATTATGTTGACGGGTTAGCCGCTAAATTAAAGGATTGTTGTGAAGGGGACGATCGAGATGGCACTGGATCTAGTATTCATGTTTCAAATAACTTTCCTAGTTTTTATAAGTTAAAAATCGTTTGAGATATGTTGATTTTTAAATACAATTTTTTACAATACTTTTTTTTGCTTGTTTCGTAGGTAAAAATATAACAGTGTTTCTTTATTTTTTTAATTAAAAGTCTCAGAATACGTTAACCGCAGCTGCCATGCTATTTCAATCAAATACTTTGAAACAGCCCGTAGACATAATAGGTAAAAAAGCTCAAAAAATCAAAAATATGAATTTTTTTAATGAATAATGTAAAATAGGTCAAAAGACAGAATCTCAAGCCGAAATAGATCAGGCCTTAATCAGTAATTAGAGCTAATAATGAGACATTAGCTGCTCCCACTGTGGGGGCCTCGGCAGCAGGTGTCTACCAAGTTTGATGGGTTTGACAGATGCTGCTCAAGCAAGAGAAATACTAGATTTATAAAAACATATATTCATAATTAAATTTGAAAAAAAGTATTTACAGTGCTATTTATGTAAACGTTTCCACGGTTATGAATACAATGTGATTTCACATTATTCGCTCGCGTCTTAAGAACGAAGCCCAGAATACAAATACAAGTAACAGATCGAAATGAAAATCCATTTCCCAAGGCGCAATGTCGTACTATCATACATCGTTTCATCACTAACAAGAAGGTCCGAAGTTTTTCAGCGAGATCAGATTCATAGGAAAGCTAAACCGTTTCTTATGCGAAACTTATGCACCACAGCAGAAGCACAAAACCGTTCGATTCGATAGCGCTGCACACGAACGCATGAGAAAACATGGAATTGCCTCCATTTTTCCATGTAGTTTTTTTGCTCTGGTTTATACACGTCTTATTGCTCTTGCATCCTTACTAGAACGCAAGAAACGATAAGAAAGCTAAAAAGGATAGCAATTTACAGTGCACTGGAAAAGTAAAAGAACTAGAAAAAGGCTACCATTTCTTGATTTCCTCGGGTTCTTTTCGCTTTTTATTACTCAACGAGCGCGGCGAAGCAGCTCTCGGTACGCGCGAGCGAGTTGCCGGCGCCGGCGGCGACGGCCGAGACGGAGACGATGTCGGTCGCGGCGTCGCGCCTCGGGCTGCTCGGCGTGGAGCGAACCTTCCTCGGCGGCGGCGGCGAGCCGAGCCTGCGGCGCAGGAGGAGCCGCAGGGCGGCAATGAGATCGTCGGCGCTCTCGGCCGGCGATGGCGGGGCCGACGCGCGGCGGCCGCCGCCGCAGACGCAGGCGTGGCGGTCGAGCGCCTCCGCCGGCGAGATGGGCGGGGACGCGCGGCCGAGCTCCTCGCCTACGGCGTCCCCGCAGAGGCCGCAGATCCACCTCCCACCGTACCGCGCGCGCACGCCAGCGATGTACGGCGCCGTGCACTCCTCCGTGAACCCGCAGCACTCGCACGCCACCTCCTCCTCCCCCACCACCCCCGCCTCCATGACGACCTCCCAACTCACAGAACCCTAACCCCAGCGAGGCGGCTCCTCCGCGTCGGTGGCGGCGACAACTCCAAACACTCCAACACGGTGCCCATCGGCGCCTCCCGCTCCCATTTATTGGGCCTCTCCTCCCCTCCTGTGCCCGTGATTGCGTCGTGTGGGCTTGGCTTTTGTTGGGCAGGAGGTGGGCCCCTGCGGGCGAGTGAATTATGGTGGGGCCCACTGATGAGTTGCGGGGATGCCACATAGGACGAGGCATTGGATTCGGGCGGGGGACCGGGGTGGCCAGCTGTCGCCAATTGGGAGGCTCAGGTCGCTTCGTTGCTTGGGGTTGGCGCCAAAGCGGCTGCTAACTTGCTGCGGCTGTTTCGTACTTTTTGTCTGAGAAAATGACGGTTGATACAGGCCACCTCTCTCGTAAAAATGTAAAGTACTTAGAATCCGAGGGAGCAGCTTACAAGGGAGGTGGGGTGATGACTGATTAAAAGGCCTCATGTTGATAAAGGCTGTCTCAAACAGCTTTTCACCGTTTTTCTATTGGTGATAATTTTTATCTGTATTTTTTAAAATAGTTATAAATAACGGAGAGTTGGTGCAATGGCGTATACGGTTTTTTGCTTAAAAAACCATTAGAAGAATAAAATTGGATTCTCTGAATAGCTTTCCAAACCTAAAATCAGGTGAACTATCCGCGTCGATGTCTGTGTCACCTTGAAAAACTTAAACAAAAACTATCACCTATAACCCAAAAGAACAGAGCTTTTGCTTTTGATTTTTAGCTTCTAGAAGCCAAAAACCATTTGGAACGTATTAGCTTCTTAACACGATTTTTTTTCTTTTTGCTTTACATTGTCATGAAGAGATAACGTTTGTTTCTTTATCTTTTCTCTTTATTTTGTAATTAAATAATTTAGAAAAATATAATGAGTGCTACAATACAATTTTAATTAAAAACTATATGAAAAAGCCGATTGAACGGGGCCAAATTATAATAACGTCCTAGTGTATGTTTAAAGTACGGCACTGGTGAGATAATTTTTAGACTTCCTAGCAGAGTCTACTGAATGACACTTGGTATGAATGGTATGAAATGATGTTAATTGGATATCTACAAGTGGCAATTTAAATTTACTACGTACAATTATATGCTTTCATGTTCACAAGTTGAGTAGTAGTTTTTTTTTCTCCTTTCGAAATACTTGGCCCTTCCAAGCATTCGTTGATCAAACTGGAGACAATTATGCGCCTGAAAAAAGGAGGAAAAATGAGAGGCAAGTAGCCGATATTATCTTGAAGAAAGAAGCAAAGACAGTGAGGTTTCCATTATATATCTTTGTTTACAACTGGCCCAGCAAATGAAACACGCTAGAGCCTAGAGGTTACTTGCAAGGAAGAGGTCGGCAAGTCCAGCTTCGTGCGCACCGCATCGACTTCCGATATATTATCACTTTTTTTTTCTAGATCACGTCCTATAATCATTTCACTCGCGCAACGCGTACGCAACAACGAGCCAAGTACAACGGTGCATGCGCACGAGCAGCACGTAAGAACGGGTTAAAAACACGCGCGAGCAGCGGTCGCTCGTGCTGCGTGCGTGCGTGGCGTGCGGACGCAGAGGCAGCGGGCGTTCGATGTACGGCATAAATAAACGGAACCGACCGCGACCGGCACGGTCAAGTTTTTTATGTTGGCACGCGGCAGGCGGCACAGCACGCGCGCATCGGTGAGCAGCGCAGGCTCGGCGCCCGCGCCGGGCGGCTGCCGTCCTGCACGCGCGCGGACGACGTCGTGGGCGTGCCGCGGGCGCATGGCGCGGCCGACCACGGGTGGATCGGGAACCGATGCGTGCGGGCCGAGTTGGTCGGCGTGGGGTCGTGGGGAGGCCGCGCGCCAAGCGAGGAGGATAGCGGGTGGCACGGGAGCCGAGCGGCAACCGCTCGGGCCGGCCGGCCCGCCTGACCGGATTCTGGATGCTGGAGGCCCACCATGACCTACGAATTGTCTAACCCGCTTGTACACAAGCACGTCTATAACAGTACAATGTTACGCTCGGCCATTGGGCATTCGGTCGAGTCCAGGTGCTTTTCAGCCCGAAGCCTAGAGTCCAGATGTGACCTTTTGTCCGGAACAACGACAGCGTGTTGCTTTGCAACCGAGGTAGACCGTGGAAAATGAAACGATTAAAGAACCGTCAAAACTCAGTAAAATGGAATTTTTCATACGAGTTTGAGGTGTAGGTGGTGCTCCAAACAGCCGTGGGCCTATGCCTTTTTAGTTTTTTTTGGCACTATAGCGATAAAAAATACTGTAGCGACGAAAAAAGCACTGTAACGATGATTAATTTTTTTCTACAATTTATCCTTAAAAAAAGTCGTTTTCAAATTAGATTAGTTTTGTAAGCTTTTTCCACTATGTACCAAATGCGTGTGCCAAGAGATATAATGGTGATTGATGTGACCTTTTGTCCGGAACAACATGACAGCGTGTTGCTTTTGCAATCGAGATGACTCTGGAAAATGAAACGATTGAAGACCATCAAAACTTAGTAAAATGATTTTTCAGACGAGTTTGAGATATAGGTGGTGCTTCAAAAAGCGATGGGTTTATGGTTTTTTGGTTTTTTTGACATTGTAGCGGCGAAAAAAGTATTGTAGCTGCTGAAATTACACTGTAGCGGATGTTAGTTTTTTCTAAATAATTAAATTTTTTAAAAGAAAAAGATATATCATCACAAATAATGCAAAGAAATAAGGAGAAACTAAATAAAAAGAAAAAAACCCAAAAATAGCTAAAAGACAAAAGCCAAAAAAGACGAAATTAAGAAGCCGACACGTTCCAGAAGTCAGAAGCAAAGATCGTTTGGAGCGAGGTCACAAACTCCAAACCTGAATAAAAAGAAAACCTCCCAAAGTAATATACAAATTTTTTGAGTAATATAAAGAAACAATGGACAAAATTCATGAGGGAGCCATCGCCGCTAGGAACCCTAGCCGTCGGCCATAACTACATCAGTCCACCATCGGCCTCTCTCCCTTCTTCTCTGGCGTTCTTGTCAGAGTTGAGTGGGTGGGGATCTGTTGAATTTCAGAAATAATTTTAGATTCTTTTAATTTCTTACGTTTTATTTCCTAGATCAATTTGTTCTAGTTTGTTCTTCTTTGGTAAGTTCTTAGCCGGATTTTCTTTAACCATGATAGATTTTGGGCCTGTTTGGCGCGGCTGCGGTTTATGGCTTTTGGCTGAAATTTTTGAATTTTGATTGTTTTACGGTACAGATTACGGAGAGACAGATACTCACTTGCGATTTTGGCTGGTACAGATGTTGAGGTTTTAACGTGTAGATCGTAGGGTTTGCTCTATCACGAAGAGCTAGTCAGTGTCGACCTGCCCTGTGTAGTTGCCTTGAAAGTTGTCGTGTATGAGATCACAGATGTGCTCCCAAGCATAAACGAAGCTAGGGGAAATCATGAAGAACCAGGACAGCATGACCCCCCTATAGGGCAAGCAACAACCTCTTTGCTTTCGTGAAGTTGTCCCCTTGGCTTTGATCGCGGGGGTCGATGTCGCCTTTATAGGCCTCCACTGTGGGCATCTTTAACCCCTTTGGCCCGGTGCTCTGTTGTAGGCCCGCGCTGAGATGTGACTTGGGGTCCACTCGCCAAGGGGCACCGCGAGCACCAACGGTAGCGCCTAGACTCTCCATCCCTTCCGTGGCTGCTTCGGTCGTGGTGATAGTGGGGGTTTGCTAGCTTTGCACCTCTTGTATCTCACGTATGGCCCTTCGCAGGTCCGCTAACTCCTGCTATAGTGTCTTGCAGATCACCTATAGGCCTCTTTCGCTCGGGCTCAACATTGGAACCAAGGCGCACTCGACTCATCGTATGGCAGTAACGAAGGTGTCCTGGCCACCGAGGTCACCACCTCGATGACGGGGGTGCCCGAATTGCCGGGAGCTGTCAACACAGGGTCGTCCACTTTGCGAGGCTACCAGCTCCATAGCCTGCACCGCTGCTAAAAGGCCGTCATCGTTACCTACCATGGCGTTGACTGTGGCCACGCCGATGTGCCGCTACCACGAAGCAGGGGACCCTTGGCCACCGACTCCCTCGCCATCACAGTCATGGCGCCCCTCTTTCGCTTCATGGACAACGTCATCTTCTTCGTCGGTGCCATTTGGCACATGCATCTTTGCTTCAACGTATAGCTTCTACGTCGCTCCTAACAGACGGTACCAATTATTGTGGTTACACAGCAAACGGTAGATACCGGAGTTTTGGAGTACCCGGAGTTTAAGACATAAGAGAGAGCTATGTACAATGTATGTGCAATGCTTAATTTTGGCTCAAATTATTTCCTTACATTCTACCTCTCTTCTCCTTCCATGGTACCTTAGGAGTCCCATTTATAGCTACATAAGAAAGTGTTTACATAAATATCTCTATTAAGATCTTAACTAGTAAAAACATACATGTCCTTTCCTGGACATAGCATTTGTAGGCCTACTTTCTAAATACGTACATAACACGACTTTGACCTGATGAACCAACTGAACTAAGATGGGAAACTCCCAACAATAATTGAGTTCACGTTTCAGTCGTAACAGAGGGTCGCGTACGCTACAATAGAAAGGAACGTGTTTGGGATCTCCGCTCAGTGCGCAGTGCTCGTGACACGGAGATTTCCCGACGTATAGCGCGTGGACCACTACGCTGGCTGTACCTGAAAAAACCATTATAAAAATGCAAGTAGCGCGCTGAAAGCTCGGCACACCGCGCACGACAAAGCACGCTAACTTATAGCCTGTGCTACAAAGCACGTAACTTAGAGCCTGTGCTCCGGCATCCAGGCTTCCAGCCAGTGTACCTCGCGGTGCCTCGTCGAACTGCTTCCTCGCTAGATAGAGCTCCATCGTCGCGCGCGGCGTTGGTGGTCATGGCGCCGGGTCTCTTCGACGCTGCCGGCACCGCCGTGCTGGCCGTCGCCGTGTCGCTCGCGGTGCACGTCGCGCTCAACAGCCCCATCCAGCCGGTCATGTCGCCTCCGCGGCCCGCCAATCCTTACCCTCCCAACGGCCTCCTCCAGGTTGGTTGATTCTGCTATGCTACTAAATCTCATGCACGATATAATGTATGTGCATATGCCGGAATTTTGTGCTGATCGAATGGTGGTGTGCGCGTAACTGAAGAGGCTGGAGAAGCTGGGGGAAGGGAGGCTGAGCGGGCCGGAGGCCGTGTACGTGGACGCGGCGGCGGGCGGGACGGTGTACACGGCGACGAGGGACGGGTGGCTGCAGAGGATGCACCCGAACGGGTCGTGGGAGAACTGGGGGTTCGTCGGCGGCTCGGGCCTGCTCGGGATCGCGCCATCCGCCGACGGCAGCATGCTCGTCTGCGACGCGGACAAGGTACGTACGTGTGTACATGCGCGCGGGCGTCCGTCACGTTCGGCGTCCTGATCTGATCGATCAAGGACGGCCGGCTGTTTGCATGCGCCACACGCATGACCAAATCGCAGCGGACCAGTTAGGATTTTTTTTCCACCATATAATTGAATTTGACTCGTTCAAATTGATTCCAAATCAGTGGAATTGAATTCGGTTCAACCCGATTCAAATTTTCATCATGGTGCCACGTGAGTGCCTCTAAATTACATATTTAGGCTCCGTTTGGAGCGCAGATATTTCGTAGGAATTTCAAAAAAATATTTCAATTCTCACATAAGTCGGACAAGAATCACACGTTACACCTTACACTTTGGTGTACTCTGCGACACTCAGGAAACTCAGCAGTTTGTGGTACGTGTGTTATCACGATTCTGATTCATGAGCTGATTCTTCCAGAAGTTTTCTCTATCAAAAAGTTTATCCTGATAAGTCGATTCAAAAAAACGATAGAGAAACTATTATATTATTTTATTTGAGAGAAATTATAACTATAAGTTGAAAAGAAAATGACATAATCCCTGTTAATGGGCAGCTGGCATCGCCTGATTTTTAGGCTCTCTAGTTGGGCTCGACATAGTCCACAGGCTAAGCCTGAGGCCTAGTAAAGCATGAAAAAAATGAACTTAATACTTTATTTAGAAAAAGGTAAAACCAATATTTATTAGGAAGATCGAATTTCCAACCTTTTTCCAGCTTTAGGCGTGGCCTTATTGGGCCACGTGGGGCTTGAGCTAGGCTTTTCAAGGCTGGGCAGTTTTTAGGCCTAACCCGACCTTGAACAGGTCTACGTGTTGATGATTACTTCAGTCGGTACATGTGTGACATTCAGATTGTCTAGTAATTGTATGATCAGGGGGCGGATTTGGGCATATTGTGGCTACTGATCAAACAATAAAGTAAGAGAATAGTGGAGTGGTTGAGATAGATGAACAATGCTTGTCCTCTCTCCATGTGCGGGACGCATATATATTTCCTCATAAAGCATAATTACAACTTTGCCCTTACAGACACATGTCTCCCCCAAGGGTATACAGGTCATTACACATGTCGTATTGGGCCTTACAATTCCCTAACAGGCCAGATGGGCTTTGGTGGGGGCCACCCCTACTACAGGGCCCATGGTAGCATGCGCTTCAGCTCAGGGTGTGAAAAAATTACTACTGTATAGCCTAGGTAATTTTAGCCCAACTCGGAATATATATCATGTAATTTAGCCCATGTTATTCCTAATTCTTAGCCTTCTTCCCACGAATCGAGCCCATTTAAAATCCCGACCCATTCCCTCCCTCCCACTCCGGCGCTCCCGATATAGCCCAAGCCCACATCCCTTTAACCCTAGCGCCCCCTCTCCAGTCTCCCCATCTCCCCGAGCGAGCCTCCCACGTCCCAGCCGTCGGCGTCTGGGTCTTCATCTTCTCTCCATCTTGCGCATCCTCAGGCGCCGCGTTGCTGCCAACATCCTCCGCCATCCCCTCGCGCCCTCACGGCTCGCGTGCTGACCGGCAGCAAGGCCCCTCGGCGGCTCGGTCCCTCCCCTCGCGCTCGCGGATCACGTGTTAGCCGGCACTTGGCGCCCGACGGCAGGCCCCCTTAGCCCCTCCCCTCGCGGCTCGCAACTTGCGTTCTGGGCTACTAGTTGTGGCCGATGCCCGGCACCCCGATGGCAAGCCCCCTCGTCCCCTCGGCCGCTCGGCAGTTCGGCCCCTCCACTCGCCACCACACATGATCTTATAGTCCCCCTTTGAGTATGAATCATGAATGTAGTTGCTAATTTCAATCTCTAATCTCTATGTGTGTTAGTATGAATTTGACTATTTTGAGTATTTGACAATCAGTGAATTGTGAATATGAAAATCAAAATTATGTGAGTATGAATTTATAGCAGCTAGCCAATAGTCCATTTCTCTTCTATGAAAATGTATAGCCTACCTGTTAGAGTCTATTATGCCCGTGGGAGATGTTAATGCTTATTTATGAAAGTTTTATGTGGGGAGAAATGTGATTTATACACTCTTAAGGTGCCAAACAAACTAAGTCTTTGGCACTCCATGTTAAAACTCTGGTTTTTAGAGTTGTGCCTTGTAACAGCATGGTGACGTTGTTTACTGATTAGGTAGCTGGCTAGTTCATGCTAATTTGCAGTTAGTATGAATTTGACTATTTTAGTATTTGACAATCAGTGAATTGTGAATTTGAAAATCAAAATTATTTGAGTATGAATTACTTGATTCCATTTGTGAATCAGACATTGATGTTATTATAATTTGCTATATGTAGGACATTAGGACAACCAGATTTAGAAAATTTAGAAACACAATACGAAGAGGACAAAGATGTTGTCATCCTATTTTTGGGCATAGACCAACCAATCCACTCCAGAAACAGTAGCAACCGGAGGTAGTCACACTGAGCAAATTAATCTCCATGTTGTACTTAATCCGGATGACATTGTTGGTGATCTGGGACTTCGAAAACCAATTGAGGAGTTAGATGTGGATATTAGGGATACTGGTAGAAGGAAGTATTTGCAATTAGGTCTATACCAACCAATTGGTCATAAATTTCTACGAAAGTTCAGCCTGAGGCGTGATGCAATCCTAAATCCGCCACTCTGTAGGATGCATGGCGTCTAGAAAGATTGTTGGATAGATTACCTATGGCTATAATGGGAAGCAAATTTATTAGGGCTTTCCAGCTCAATGTAGTTGAATTGCTACTCAAACACCAGACGATTATCCAACAGATGTTGCACCTCACCTTTTTTTTAAGAGAAGATGTTGCCCGGCTATCTCCCCAGTTACACCTTTTCCCAATTTCTGAGAGACAAAACTCCCATAACTTCTCTATTGTCTACTCATTTTAAGCTAAAATTGAGAAATGTGAGAATAAGTTGAATCAAGTAGAGAAGGTGCTTGTTCATTGCAATAGCATGAGACACCGCTCAAAACTTACGCGTTGGTGTAAATTTACCAGGGATTGCTAAGAGTTGGTGAGGACGGACGTGTAATCCTTCTTGCTTCAGCGGTCGAAGGCTCCACGATCAGGTTGGCTTCTTCAATCTGGAGCAGCCTGGTTTGCTGACCCTGTGCATGACCGTTGCACCTGCACTTCTTTCCACCGTCAGGTTTGCAGACGATTCGGTCGAGGCCTCCGACGGCACGGTCTACTTCAGCGACGCCAGCACCAGGTTCCGCTTCGACAACTGGTTCCTCGACTACTTCGAGTCCCGCTTCACCGGCCGTCTCCTCAAGTACGACCCCCGCGCCGGCGAGACGTCCGTCGTGCTCGATGGCCTCGGGTTCGCCAACGGCGTCGCCCTGTCGCGCGACGAGGCCTTCCTCGTGATCTGCGAGACGTTGCGGTAACTGGACTCGATATCATCTGTCTATCTGCCGGTTAATTTACCCGAATCATGCTATTGCAGGCTTGCAGCACCAACTCAGTCTTCAAGTGACCATGCAATTTTTGTGGAGCGCAGGTATAGATGCTTGAAATTGTGGCTAAAAGGGGAGAAGGCTGGCCAGGCAGAGACCTTCGTCGACAACCTCCCGGGGTCTCCCGATAACATTCGTCTCGCGCCAGATGGTTCCTTCTGGATTGCCCTTCTCCAGGTTAGCCTTTCTAGCTACCATTTACTTTTGATCGTCCATGGCACCATATGAAGATCGAAAAGCATCACTTTACGATTTCCAATGCACGAAATGCAGCTTAGGTCGCCATGGCTCGACCTGATCACCCGCTGGACCTTGACCAAGAGGGTTGTCGCTTCGTTCCCCGTGCTCGTCGAGAGGATCAAGGCGGCGCTGAAGGGAGCAATGGTGGCTCAGGTCTCGGAAAACGGTGAAATCATCCGGGTGCTCGACGACGCCGAAGGGAAGGTGATCAACTTCGTCACTTCGGCGACGGAGTTCAACGGATATCTCTTCCTCGGCAGCCTTTCGACCAACTTCATAGGCAAACTATCTTTGGCACAGGTTCCACAAGGACAAGATGCAGTTTCTTCGTAGACAGTTACAGTTTGGTGTCGTCATCAGTTGCTATCGGAATAAAGTAGGTGGCATCTCGTAGTTGACAGATTCAGCATTGTCATACACAGCTCTGCCTCTGGAGAACAGCAATCAACTATGATGCACGGACACGGATCGACACAACACGACACCGACACAGAAATTCACCGTTTTCCTAAAAATACCGATCGGCGACACGGCTATATATATTTAAATAATAAATTATATATATATTCTATATTTCCATATGCTTATTAAATTGAAATAATGTAAATTGTAAACTTGTAATTTGTAAAGTGTATACTCGAAATATGAATCTCATGAATTGTTTTGTTAATCCTGGCGACAATTGTTGATGTGAATACCATTTCTAAAAATAAGAATTCCATTAACTTGGGAAAAAGTAACATGATCAGATCGGCAAGACTACAAAGATAACATATTAATATGTATATTTGATTCTTAAACAATTAAAGCAATAAGAGCAACAAGCCAACAACAATTGATAAGGAGTTTAACCAAAAGTAAATATTAAGAAATAGCCAAGTTCGAACATAGAAACTTAAATGTAGAGTTTAACTAAAAGCAAATATTCACTAGCCAGCGTAGGATAGAAGTGATTCAACTTAAGGTACATCACAAACTCAAATTCTAGTAGCAAAACTAGTTTAAAGACAGCATGAGACTCTTAGACTTCAACTTCGTACTCATTTTCTTCTTGGATCATCGCAATAGGCTCATCTTTAAACAACACACACTGCAACTCTAATTCTTCAAGAGAGAGCTGAGTAACCTCTAGAATGCCAATACCAGTTAGAGATTCAAAATTATCTCCTCCCATATCCCATATTCTAGTTGTCCCGGTTTTATATGATTCTGTTCTTCTTGAGAGAAGTCTTAAATTGTTATGCACAAATACCAAATCTTCAGCACGCTCAGGAGTTAATTTGTTTCTTTTCATGCTGTTGATGAAGCTATATGTGCTCCAATTTCTTTCACAACAAAAAGATGAGGCCGCATTGTTAACCAATTTGAGAGCCAAATTTTGTAGCACAGGAACGGATTATCCATGATTTACCCACCAATTTATTGGATCAAGGATGATCTCAAATCTACATAATTGTTCAAAAAAAATATCCTAATGATACCTAAACACATTATGTAGGAACATGCAGCCAAGTCCAATGCATATGCTTGTACGTACGGCGTCACCGCTCAGTGCTCAGTGCTCGTGACAGGGACACATCCGCAGTAGCAGCTTACCTACAGGGAGTACTGACAAAGCCTCTCACGCAGTAGGCAGTACTGATTGGACCAGTCTTTTTGTTGCTTGCAAAATTAGCCGGCTGAAATTGATACATCTCAATTTCCCGACGTATAGCACTTGGACCACTACGCTGGCTGAAACAGAAAAAAACCCAATGTAAAAATGCAAGTAGTGCACTGAAAGCTCGGCACACCGCACACGACAAAGCGCGTTAACTTAGAGCCTGTGCTCCGGCATCCCCAGCCAGTGCCGCGCGCTCCAAGTTCAGTGCCTCGTCGAACTGCTTCCTCCCTAGGTAGAGCTCCATCGTCGAGCGCGGCGTAGGTGGTCATGGCGCCGGGTCTCTTCGACGCCGCCGGCACCGCCGTGCTGGCCGTCGCCTTGTCGCTCGCGGTGCACGTCGCGCTCAACAGCCCCATCCAGCCGGTCATGTCGCCTCCGCGGCCCGCCAATCTCTACCCTCCCAACGGCCTCCTCCAGGTTGGTTGATTCTGCTATGCTGCTAAATCTCACGCACAATTTAATCTTGCCGTGACACGTACATGTATGTGCATATACCGGAAGAGGCTGGAGAAGCTGGGGGAAGGGAGGCTGAACGCGCCGGAGGACGTGTACGTGGACGCGGCGGCGGGCGGGACGGTGTACACGGCGACGAGGGACGGGTGGCTGCAGAGGATGCACCCGAACGGGTCGTGGGAGAACTGGCGGTTCGTCGGCGGCTCGGGCCTGCTCGGGATCGCGCCATCCGCCGACGGCAGCATGCTCGTCTGCGACGCGGACAAGGTACGTACGTGTACATGCGCGCGGGCGTCCGTTATGTTCGGCGTCCTGATCTGATCGATCAAGGCCGGCCGGCTGTTTGCATGCACCACACGCATGACCAAATCGCATCGGTGATCGCTTCGGATCAGTTAGGATCTGTTTTCCTCCATACAATTGATTTTTTTAAAAGTCAGCAGAAGCTGAATAATATATTAGAAGAAAAAAATAAATCTAATCAATTTACAAAAAGCACAAGCAACGCTTGTGACGGAATAAAAAAGATAAAAGATTTACTCTTTACAAGAAATTAAAGAGCCGATAAAGTGAGTTAGACATTGCATGCTAGACGATATTATTTGCCCTTTTAGTTTGCTCCTTTAAATATTTTGCTTCAGCCAATTCCTAGAGCTTGGTCTCGTCCTTATTTAGTGTTAAGATCTCACGTTATGTCGAAAGCTTATTTTAGAAGATGCGCCTGTTCATTCCTTCCACCGTTGACAAAGGACAAGGATAATGAGTGTGTTCATAGCCCTTGTGAGGCCAATCAGGGAGTCGACCCGCTTGAGCCACCAATGTTCAATTGTCGTCGGTTGGCCCCAGTTTGTTGGATCAAACATCGCCAGGTGCAGCCATTTTGCTATTTGAGTCCATATCTGCCAGATTGCCAGGCAGTCGATGAAAAGGTGCATTGTAGTTTCAAGGTTTTTGTTGCACATTTGGTAGAAGTAGTTATTTGGCCATCCTCGAGACTGTAGTCTTTGGGTTGTCCAAATTTTATCTTACAAAACTAACCAAACTAATAACTTACAACGCGAGGGCACCCAAGCTTTCCAAATGATGGCTTGGTATGAGGTTCGAACTGATCCTAGAAACCGTGCTCTATAGGCCGAGGACATTGAATAAGCGCTATCGGTAGTTAGTTTCCATTGGAACTCATCCTCAATCTCTGGATTTATGTCAATATGATGTACCTTGCCATAGGCTCGCATATTCAACTAACAAGTCGGTGGTGAGACTATGTTGGATGTTCCGTATCTAATTCATATCATGGATGGCATTTGCAACTAACCTGTTTTTTCGTTGTGAATGTTTGTATAATTTTGGGGCCAGATAACATGACGTGACTACATCAATCCAAGGAGAGGTCCAGAATTTTGCTTTGTGGCTATTTCCTATGTATATCTTAGTAGCCGTTGTAAAGAGTTTTTTGTCCCTACTATCACAGGGTGTTGGAAGCCCCACTCATGGTTTTTGCGGTAATTTTCATTCATACCAAAGTCATCTGAGCCTCAAATTTCTCCAGGTTCAACACTCCCAAACCCCCTAGCTCTATTGGGCGGCAAACTTTGTTCAAGTTAACTTTGCATTTCCCTCTATGTGTGTCTGCAGTTACTGCCCAAAGGAAGTTTTGTCTTACTCTGTCAAAATCCTTCTTATTCATGAGTTGTTTCATGTGGAAGTGTCCTTTAATAGACGTGAGAATAGTGTGTTATATAAGGGTGAGTTTTTGTTGCTGTAGCTGATGATTTATGATTGTAACTGATGATTTTTTATTTTATTGTGAACGCTTATACAAACGAATCGAATGCCGATAAACCGTTTTTAAAATACTATCTCGATAAGTCACTTTAAAAAGGTGGTAGAGAAATTGTCTCGTTTATTTGTTCGAGGGAAGTTATAAAGAGGACATAATTCCTGGTTTATGGGAAGCTAGCATGACCTGATTTTTCCTGGCTTTGGTTGGGCTCGACATGTGGTCCCGCTCGGTTGGGCTAAAAAGATGTGGTTTATGGCTGAAATTGCACTATAGCGGCTAAAATTTTACTGCAGCTGAAGGTTGCTTATTTGGCATATTTAAATTAAAAAAATTAAAATAGAAAAAATATGCTAGCTCATCACGGACAACGCAAACGAATACGGGAAAAAAAGAACCAGCAAAAAAGCTAAAAAACCAAAAGTTCAGAAAAAGACGAAATTTATGAATAGTAAAAATAAATCAAGTCTCGTCAAGTCAAGTTTTGAAATGAGCGGGAATCAGAGGCCAAGCTTGAGGCCTAGTAAAGTCTGATGAAAAAAAAGAACTTATTACTTTATTCAGAAAAAAGTAAAACTAATATTTATTATGGAAATCGAATTTTCAACCTTTTTCTAGCTTTAGGCTCGACCTTATTGGGCCCCGCCGGGCTTGAGCTAGGCTTTTCAAGGCCAGGCTGTTTTTAGGCCCAACCCGGCCTTGAACAGGTCTAGTGTTGGTGATTATTTCAGTTGGTGCATGTGTGGCATTCAGATTGTCTAATAACTGTAGGGTGCATAGCGTCTAGAAAGATTGTTGCATAGATTACCTATGGCTACAGTGGGAAGCGAATTTATTAATTTATTAGGGCTTTCCGGCTCACTGTAGTTTAATTTCTACTCAAACAAATTTATTAGGGTTATCCAACAGATGTTGAACCTCACCTTTTTTGATAGAGATAAGATGTTGCCCCTCTATTCAGGGCCGGCCCTAGACATGGACAGTAGAGGCGATCGTCTAGGGCCCACAAAAGCTAAAGGCTCCTAGCTCATATATGTTAGTATGTATACATGCATGATATAACATATGTACTGAATACTAAATATAGTTGATTAATGATTAGTTGGGCCAGCTGCTAAAGCCAAGTAATGGCCCATTTTATCCATACTGTGCATCTAGTGCTAAGCGCTCCCTAAATATCCAAGCATGGACATTTACAGAGAGAACGCATTGAGCGAGTTATCTACCAGATCCAATCGACCACGCACAACCTTGACCTCTCCACAACTCTTCTGGTTTTCTCTTCCCCAAAACAAACGCCATCATTGTCGCCATTAATGGAGAAGAGCCTGCTTTCATCAATTCCCAATAAACTCACCTTCAATTTTTTCACTTTGCAATGGTTCTACTTGGAATCCCCTTATATAGCAGTTGCATACATGATACGTTTTTCTAAATTTTTGTTTCTTGATTATCTATTAAATGCCACACCAAATCTCTAATAAAATATCTACACTATCTAGAACAAAATCTTAAAATTTCTTATAATATTAGTTTCTTTTTTATATAAAGATATCCATTAGATATGAGATAGACAGGTTGAAAAACTATTTGAGGTCATCAATGTCACATGAAAGGTTGAATGGTCTAGTCACTTTATGCATTGAGAATGCTATGTTGGATCGTATTGATGTTGATACTATTATCAATGGTTGGGTTCGATCTAGCTTATTGCTGGCTTATGCTCATACTGTCTACAGTAACTATCTTTTAAACGGTGCGTTTTTAAAGCGTCTCAATAGGAAGATTGTAGTAAAAAGTGTATTGAGCTCAGCTGTATCAGCCAAGACCGTATGCGACTATTTTCCTGTATGTACTAACTCTTGCGAAAAGCCAGAATCTAAATATTTAAGCCATAAGGCATCAATACAAAAGAACCCACCCAATGGCAATGTTAGAAGCAATTGCTTTATGTGATAATTCTATTTATGACTCGCTTGCTTATTCGGCAAGTGATAGATGATGCTTCATGGCTCTCTTTTAGCGTACTTTGACTAATGTAGTTTTGTCCTAAATTATTTTGTCCTTAGTAGTATGTTATGGTTTCTAAGACTTATTCATAATATTAATGTGCCAGTGGATTATCGCTAATGAGTAATTTGTATTTTGGTGTGTACTAAATCTAATGTCGCCAATATGTACTTTATATTTTGTAACATACTATATCTAATGGTTACTGTATTGAACTTTAGGTTTTTACAATTGATAATAAAAATGTATTGTTACATATTTATGTTAGAACGGAGTGACTTCACTTTTGTCACGTCCAAGGCCTCCAAAATGACAAGAACGGCCCTGCCTCTATCTCCCGTTACTCCTTTTCCAATTTCTGAGATATAAAAATCCCATAACTTCTCTATTCGCTACTCATTTTAAGCTAAAATTGAGAATAAGTTGAATCATGTAGAGAAGCTGCCTGTTCGTTGCAATAGCATGAGACACCGCTCAAAACTTATGCGTTGGTGCAAATTTACCAGGGATTGCTAAGAATTGGTGAGGACGGACGTGTAATCCTTCTTGCTTCAGCGGTCGAAGGCTCCACGATCAGGTTGGCTTCTTCAATCTGGAGCAGCCGGGTTTCCTGAACCTGTGCATGACCGTTGCACCTGCACTTCTTTCCACCGTCAGGTTTGCAAACGATTTGGTCGAGGCCTCCGACGGCACGGTCTACTTCAGCGACGCAAGCACCAGGTTCGGCTCCGACAACTGGTTCCTCGGCTACCTCGAGTCCCGCTTCACCGGCCGCCTCCTCAAGTACGACCCCCGTGACGGCGAGACGTCCGTCGTGCTCGACGGCCTCGGCTTCGCCAACGGCGTCGCCCTGTCGCGCGACGAGGCCTTCCTCGTGATCTGCGAATCGATGCGGTTAATTTACCCGAATTATGCTATTGCAGGCTTGCAGCACCAGCTCGGTCTTTCAAGTGACCATGCTATTTTTGCGAAGTGCAGGTATAGATGCTTGAAATTGTGGCTGAAAGGGGAGAAGGCAGGCCAGGCAGAGACCTTCGTCGACAACCTCCCGGGGTCTCCCGATAACATTCGTCTCGCGCCAGATGGTTCCTTCTGGGTTGCCCTTATCCAGGTTAGCCATTCTACCATTAACTTCTGATCGTCCATGGCACCATGTGAAGATCGAAAAGCATCACTTTACGATTTCCAATGCACAAAATGTAGCTGAGGTCGCCATGGCTCGACCTGATCACCCGCTGGACCTTGACCAAGAGGGTTGTCGCTTCGTTCCCCGTGCTCGTCGAGAGGATCAAGGCGACACTCAAGGGAGCAATGGTGGCTCAGGTGTCGGAAAATGGCGAGATCATCCGGGTACTCGACGACGCCGAAGGGACGGTGATCAACTTCGTCTCTTCGGCAACGGAGTTCGACGGATATCTCTTCCTCGGCAGCCTTTCGACGAACTTCATAGGCAAACTATCTTTGGCACAGGTACCACGAGGACAAGATGCAGTTTCTTCGTAGACATTTACAGTTTAGTGTCGTCATCCGTGGCTATCGGAATAAAGTAGGGGGCATCTCGTAGTTGACAGATTCAGCATTGTCATTCATACACAACTCTGCCTCTGGAGTACAGCAATCAGCTATCAGTTGTGGTTTCAGAATTCACAGCGTTGTAAAAGATTGAAAAGACTGCTGCCTGAGCAATTTGTTTCTTCGGCCTTCAGATCTGCCTGCGCGCAAGAATGGCTTCTGTCCGCATTTTGAAAATTGGATCCTCGCTCCTGACAAATCCCACCTGGAACAGTAGTTTTACTTGCACTGTTCAAGAGAAGGTGATTGCGCAAATATGGCAGCATATCCGCATTAGGAGAAAAAAGAGCATTACCTCAAGCTCAAAGACTCCGAAATCCTCCTTATAGGCGTCTAGCATTGCAGATAGTGCCATCTGAAAACAAGAGGAGCAAAAACAAACTACTACGGGTTTGAATCACCACATTAGGACTTAGACTAAAAATAGGCCAGTTCAGCGATTATGAAAGTGAAGGGAACCAAGCTCATAGACAAGCATCGTTAACAGTGAGTCCAAGATGCTGCCGCACAAATAAATATGCAAACAAATATGAGATCCCAAGCAGCAATTCCCTATTTGAGTCAAAACTTCAGGGGTAAGTGTTCGAAGAAAACCAACGAAGTAGTGCTCTTAGTAATAATGTCCTGAAACTCAGCTTTAGAGAACAATGTTACTGGTTACTGCAATTGTCATAGTCATCACACTGCATGCCTAAGCTATACAAAACTGTCAATACTTGAACACATGATGTTCTAAAAAATCAAAAGCAGGAACCTTGAAATAGTTGACAGCCTCCTGTGTAATTCCTTAGTAAATAGCAATATTGCTAGAGAACATGTAAATGAGCTATTAATATATCAAATGAATAAGTTCCAGCTTCTATAAAAGGACATCAGGAAGATGATCAATGCCGAGTAGATTACAACATCCCTATTTCTGTTCCCCATAGGAGGTTTTGTCTGTGCTGATTATGTTTGGTATTAGATAGTCACACGCACCTCAATGGTTAACTCAAATGATAAAGACGGAGTTGTCATCATTTTCTTCTCAAGAAAGTCCATAGCTTCACTCTCTTTGAGACCAGCGCTTACTGCCTGAGGAGAGGACATCGGAGAATTCAAATTCGTTTTTTAATGTAGAACGTGCTCCTAACTCATGGGTGCTTTCTCCACCAAGAATGTTCATTGGCTCTATAATCAAAACAGTTTATAGTTGCATGGTAGTGTAAAAAGAAAAGGTATCTTATCTGTGGATTTCATAGTCATCCACAAAAAGAAATGTGACTGATTTGCATCAGATGAACACAGCAAGTTAATGAACAGCACAAAATTCCTTGAATACCTTGTGGCCAAAGACTAGTCCAGCAGGATCAGACGTAAAGAGCTGGGGGGTTCCTTTCTCTTCATCGATTCCCAAGATCATAGCCTATGTAGCACGGACACGGATACGTCGACACGACACGGAAATTCGCCGTTTTCTCAAAAAGACCGATACGGCGACACGGCTATATATATTTAAATAATAAATAAATTATATATATATATATATATATATATATTATTTTCTATGTTTCCACATGCTTGGGGAAGAAGCCGGCGGCGCTTGGCGACAAATCCGGCGGCGTGCGGGGACGAATCCAGTGACACGCGGGGAAGAAGGCGGCGGCGCGCGGGGAAGAAGCCGGCGGCGCTTGGGGAGGAAGCCGACGGGCGGCGCTTGAGGAAGAAGCCGGCGGCGCTGGCGAGAAACCGGCGGCGCTGGGACGAATCCGGCGCTCGGGAAGAAAGCCGGCGCTTGGGAGGAAGCCGGCAGGCGGCGGCGAGTGCGGGAGCCGGCGGGAGCGGGCGGCGGCGAGTTGCAGGAGCGGGCGGCGGCGCGAGCAGCCGACGCAGACAAGCGGAGCAGCGCGAGGCCGATGGGAATAACGCGCTCAGCCGCTCGTGCGTGCGTTAAGGTTAGGGCACGCCGTGCGTGCGTTATGGGCCGACTGTGTCCAGGCCGTGTCCGACTCATATATTTAGTGTGTCCGACACGTGTCGAGAATTTTACTAATTAAAATTAATTCTATAATCGGCCGATACGTCTCCGACACGTGTCGAAGACGTGTCTGTGTCGTATCCGTGTCCGACACGGTGTCGGACACGGATACGGCTGTTTTGCCACGTGTCTGTGCTACATAGATCATAGCAACTATGAAAGAAATGAAAATGATTGGACTAACCAATAAGATCTTTCAGAACATAAAGGAGAAGAAGATGATGGCAGGTTTCACCACTCCCCAATACGCAAGTCAGATAGTAGGACTGACCAATTCCATAAGGACTCGTGTGAGCATGCTGGGTGCAGATCTGTGCTCTTGTTGCAATCCTACATACAAGCAAAACAGTTGGTCAAATGCAGAACATACCAGTGAAATAAACAGTTGGTCAAAACTAAGTTATTGAACGGAGTAATGTGTACATATAGCTTCTCTATTACTTAAAAGGAGGTTGTGAGTGCTGATTGATGCATTCTCCACCTCCTCCCACCTCTCCTCTCACATCCCTCTTTCACCCTAAAAGATCTCTGACAAAAAATCACCTCATAAGAAACAAATTAAATTTGCCTCCCACAAATTCCTTTTATATGGGTCTTTGTCATCCCCTCATCTCTTTGCTTTTCAGTCACCACCAACAAATAAGGTTGCAACAGATGTAAATATCGCTAGGTCATCCTGTTCATCACCGTTGATTGAGGCCACCTCTGCTGGCCCCAACATGGTCCAATTTGGCCGCAAGCGATACGACAATGCCGATGTCTGGTTGAGAACGTGGTGTAAGCCAAGTTTAGCAGTGGAGCCTGGGACGGAGCTTGACAAAGCACCACGGCGGAGCCGCGAGTGTAACACAAGCAAGGCGCATCAACATCAGGTTGACGTGCTAGCTCATATGATTTTTTTCCTTAACAACGCACGGGCATTAAACTAGTAACAACATAAAAGCAAGTCTGATACTAAAGCACAAGCAGAATTTTGCCAGAAAACTCCTCACCATCTCTTCCCATACCTCCAACATGAACACTGAATATGAGTGAGAGTGGCACAGAGAGAGTGATTTAATTAAGGTGCTGATCAAAGATTTTTAAATGTTCTCCACCAAATATAGGTTTTGTCAAGTATTGCTGCGTCATCTACTTACTAAAACTAAAGGTATACCATTGTGCTAACACATGAGGAGGCATTTCATATCCCCACTTGAGACGAAACTCTGCAGCTTCGTTCCTTGCATCATGAGCTAATGCCCTTCCATCAGCTGCAATGAAGATATAGCCTGTCAACAGTCTAGAAAAAGCAGACAGACAAAATGTTATCGTTGCATCTGTCCTGCTTTTGGCCTCTTCAGTGTTCCATATCCATATGATGCTGTGATCCATTCTAGTTGTTTCAGAAAGTTCAGATTGGTTGCTAACTTTTAAAATCATTTAAACGTGGAGCGATAATTCATGACATCAAGTGGTGATCTGGAACTCAGAGGAAGTATCAAACCATGAATCGTGTATCGACTATTCAGTAACACTACCCAGAAGAAGATCACATCAATAAAACCAGACAAGAAAACTGATCATATGAAGTGATCCAATTTAAAAAATTAATAATACATCAAATCAGGTTGTATCACATATTTATCTTGAAGGTGCACGCCAGAATGTAAATTCAGGACTTTAGCGGTCCAGCCATTTCGCAGAAAGTGACCACGGGTCATGCTGCACTACACACAGTAAATTCCCAGTAACATCACCTAGATCCTAATCGTTGCAATGCAGCTCGAATTCACCAGGGGAATCAGAGTGCGCGCACCCCCAAGTTTCACATGGAGTTGGAGATTAACCACAGGGTATCGAGCCGCTTACCTGGCATCCCGGTGGCGACCAACCCCAGCCGCTCGGTGATCGCGAACATGTGGGAGTTGCTTGTGTTGTCCTGCAACTTGTCCTAATTAAGAGAAACAGCACGGCATCACCGATTAACCAAGAGACGAGACAAAGAGATTTCTCGCGTCCCTCGATCGATAGCCGCTGGGCTCGGCTAGCTAGGCGCCCGCACTCACCGTCGCCTTCCGCAGGGCAATGACGTAGACGGAGTCGTCCCCGCGCACGGCGACGGAGGTGACCCCCGCCCGCTTCACGGCGTTGAACGCGTACTCTGCGACGAGCAAGCGCAGGGCAGCGCATCAGAAACCGTAGGTACGGTAGTGCAGCCGCGTAGTCGTGTGGTGCTGCTTTTAGTTGGGGGTGATTTGGTTTGCGTGGGGTTCAGGTCCGCCCGTACTCACCGACTTGGTGGAGGCGGCCCTCGGGGGAGAAGACGGTGATGCGGCGGTCGTAGGCGGGGCCGGCGGCGGCGCGGCTCCTGCCGCTGCTCTCTTGCACGGCGTACGATTCCGGCATTGCTTCCGGTTTTTGGGAGGAGTGCTCTGCTCTCTCTTCCGTGCGCTTCGTCGTCTGCAAGAAAATTGCGGTGCGGCTGGTCACTTACCACTTGCTCCACGGCCCATCTCCTTCCCGGTTTATCCCTGTGCCGGACCACCTGCGTGTGCGTGGGTCGTTGGGGCAAACAGTTCTGCGGCCCACACAGCTCTCTCCGCGCTGCGCAGCCTTCGCGCGGACGACGCTGCAGAATGAGCCGGCCCAGTACCTTCGGCCCATCCGCCCATGTGTGTGTTAGTGTGTACTATCCTTGACTACGGTAGACGCCTTTTGTCTGCATTGTTAGGCTCGAAAAACCACTGGAAAAATTCATTTTCTGAAGCCACTCCGTTTATTTTGATTTTTGAAGAAACCAAAAACTCAAAAGAATAAGCTTCTTTCTCTCTCTTTTGAAACCAGTGTGTTCTGATAATACCGAGAAGTCGACCCAAATTGAATCAGTTGATTCAGTTAAATCTTTCACATGCCGTGTCCCCTATGACCACTTTTGGACTCGCGAAAGAGCATCAGAATCTCTCCTCACCCCCTAAGGCTATGTTTGGTTTAGGGACAAGGTGGGATGGGATGGTCCTGTCCCTGATTTTGGGATGGGATGATCCCATTTTTTGTTTGGTTGGGGGGATAGAGTCATCCCTGTTTTTTGTTTGGTTGGAAGGATAAAGTGGGATGGAATGGTCCCATCCTTTGTTTGGATGGAAGGATGAAGGTGGGACATGTGTGTATGATTACTCTCCTATTAAGCAAGGTGAGGTTACCTACTCCTCCTACCATACTTCCTATTATTGATATATTTGTACACATAAGCCTTTGGGTTTTTTTAAAAAATTAAACAAAACAGTACTTAAAAAAACAAACCAAGGAACATAGCAAAATAATGACGTTCATATATAAATGCAAGGCTTAAACATAATTATCCATATGCAAGCCTTTGAGTAGCAACCTTCTCTATAGCACAAGCAAGTTTGTCACCAACACGATTGATTGCACCAATCAGCCCCTCCTCTTCATCTACACTAGTCTTGGCTTTCTTTGCCTTGCTTGCCGATGATGTAGCCCCATGATTAGTAGGAGATCCAGTGGCATCACTTTCACCATTTCCATTCATCTCACTCACACCATTTCCATTCATCTCACCCCCACTTTCATTGTCAACATCTTCTATACCTAATGCAGAATTGGAATCCTTAGCAAACTTTCCTGTAGCCATGCTGTTCCCAAAGATGGTTTGCATCTCAGCATAGTGGAGAAGAGGCTTGTTCAAAAATTCAGCAGCAGCCTTGTGATCCTATAATGGCACATAAGTTATATAGTGGGCAAAAAATGAGAAGACAACATATTGCTAAAGTTGTTGCAATTATACCTGAACATAGCTATTATAGTGCTCATCATCAAGAGTGATTATGCAATTGTTTTCATCCCAACCAGTAGCACTCAATCTCCTAAGCCTTGATATCTTTGCAAACTTGTATTTAGAAACATAGCAACTTGTTGCTCAACACACATATGAATGGTATCTTGAAGCAACCCACGATCCCTAAAAAGGTTACAAAACCGAAAGAAACATGCTCTATTAAGTCTAAGCATGTTCACACAAGTTGTATCATCTCTCCAAATTTTTGTGTTTAGGTATTCTAGTCTTATTCTATCTCTTTCCTCAATTGGCCCATAAGTAATACCGACTCTACTAGCACGTTTTTTTCTTTTTCTAGACTCAATAATCATGGCCACCATCGACAAAAACATATACGCAGCAGCAGAACAAATTAAAACCTTGTTCTTCTGATCCATCTACAATACAACATTCAAATCAAGAAATCATATCCACAGATCATGCTCAACCACAATAATCATATCCACATATCATGCTCAACCACAATAATCATATCCACAGATCATGCTCAACCACAATAATCATATCCACAGATCATGCTCAAGCACAATATTGCCATGGAGCTAGGGTTTCCTTACCTTGGGCAAACCACAGTTCTGGCCTTTGCTGGAGGAGAAGGGTGTCAGCCGGAGGAGAAGGGTGTCAGCCGGAGAAGATGGCCTTTGCTGTAACCTGTGATACGAGTCAACAAAAGAGAATAGTAGTCAATCAGTTGCTGGTGAAATGAGAGTTGAGCAACACAAGAGTTGCTGGTCAACCACAATGGTGAAGAGGATGATCTGGACCCGTCGGCGGAGGAGGAGGGAGGGTGTGAGATGATCTGGACCCGTCGGCTTGCCGCGCCGCCGCCGTGAAACCCGCCGCGCCGCCATGGAAGACCCGCCACCGCCGCCGTGAAGATCCGTCGCGCCGCCATTGGGAAGACCCGCCGCCCATTGGGAAGACCCGCCGCCCGCCGTGAAGATCCGCCGCCGCCCATGGGAAGACCCGCCGCCGCCCGCTGGAAGATCCGCCGCCGCCCACCGTGAAGATCAGCCGCGCCGCCGCTTGGAAGATCTGAGCGCCGCCCGCCAGATCCGAGAGCCGCCGCTTGGAAGATCCGCCGCACCGCCGCTTGGAAGATCCGGCGCCGCCCGCGGATCGGGAGGCGCGGATATTTTCGCTAGCGTGAGAGAGCGCCGAGAGAGAGCGCGCGAGCAGAGAGAGAGAGGCGAGCGGTGAATTTTTTCGGTGGGGGGTGAGAGGAATGCCTCGCGCGCGTGATTTTTTCGGTGGGATGAGTTCGTCCCGTGAAAAAAAGGGGATCGCTCCATCCCAGATCTACAGAGAATATTCCTAGTGGGATGTCTTTGACTCTGCTTGTCTCCCATCCAAACACCTCCAAAAATGAGTCCATCCCATCCCATCACACCTTGTCCCTAAACCAAACACAGCCTAAATCAGTCGTATTCGTGGCACTTAAATTTCTCATAAATCATTGGCCTTACCAGTTAAGACGAACAAATGGGGTAAAAACATGCATAATGCAGGAATGATTCGGCTGGAATCCTGCCAAACTTATGGGACGATCACGACGCGACGAAGGCCCGCGGACCCTTGGTCTGCGCGATCATTCTTTGCGTCGCCGCCTTTGTCCCCACCGGCAAGACGGCACGCCAACCTCGCCAACCAGCTTTTTCTTACCAGCGCACTCTCGTCCATGTACCACATTAAAAAAAGCCATAAACCATCATCAAAGTGAGCACCACTATAGTATCGAGTATCTACGCCTACCACTTTGCAATCGAGATGACTTTGTATTCGCTGCAAATGGATCTTCAAGAAGAAAGAAAGGAGTTTCACAAACCGAAGACGTTAGGTATAAAGCAAGGCTGGTTGCAAAAGGATACAGCTAAATTTCATGTATTGATTTTACAAATATGATTTCCACTATTGTGAAGCATAGTTCTATTCGCACTTTACTCAGCATTGTGTCTATGCATGATTATAAGCTTGAACAATTGGATGTAAAAACCGCATTCTTACATGGGGAATTAGAAGAATACATTTATATAGAGCAACCGGAATGTTTTGTCGCTCTAGGAAAAGAGAATTTTGTATGCAAATTGAAGAAATCTCTTTATGGTTTGAAGCAATCACCTAGACAATAGTCCAAGAAATTTGATTCTTTTATGATATCTCAAATTTTAAAAGATTTAATTATAATAGCTGTGTTTACTTAAAGACTATTAATGGTTCAGTTATTTATTTGCTCATATATATTGATGATATGTTGATTGTTGTAAAAGATAAGGCTAAAATTTTAAAGTTGAAGACACAATTAAATAGTGAATTTGAGATGAAAGATCTCGGTGCAGCAAAGAAGATTCTTGGTATATAAATCATTAGAGACAGATAGTTTGGCAAATTATATGTAAGTCAAAAGGGATATATTAATACAGTTATTCGTCATTTTAACATGCATAAGGTCAAACCTGTGAGTACTCCCTTAGCTGCACATTTCAAATTTTCTTTAGCGTTATGTCCACAATCAAATGATGAAATTGAGTACATGTCTAGAGTTCCCTAGGCGAGTGCAGTTGGTTCGCTTATGTATGCTATGGTATGTTCTCGCCCCGACTTATCTTAATCATTAAGTGTGGTTAGTAGAAATATGGCTAATCCTAGAAAAGAACATTGGAAAGTAGTTCAATAGATTTTCAGATATTTGCAGGGCGCATCTAATGCTTGTTTACGGTTTGGGAAGACTAGAGATGGACTCGTTGGTTATGTGGATTCTGATTTTGCTGGAGATTTGTATAAAAGAAGATCTCTTACTGGTTATATGTTCACTGTTGGAGGGTATGCCGTTAGCTGAAAAGCAAGTTTTGCAAATTACTATTGCCTTGTCTACTACAGAAGCTGAGTATATGGCTATTTCTGAAGCTTACAAAGAGGCCATTTGGCTGAGAGGTTTATTTACTGGGATTTGTGGAAGTACATCTTGTACTACAATATTTTGTGATAGTCAGAGTGCTATTGTCTTACAAAAGATCAAATATTTCATGAGAGAACAAAGCACATTGATATCAGATATCACTACATTCAAGATGTCATTACTCAATGTGATATTAAAGTCTGCAAGATAAGTATTCATGGTAATCCAGCTGACATGTTGACTTAGTTGGTATTACTCACTAGTCCTTTTGGACTTTCGTCGCTCAAGGTGTACATGCTAATTTTATTGGATGAATTTATTGTATTCTTCAACTACTGGAGGAAATTCGGCTCAAGGTGGAGATTGTTAAAGTTGATCCGAATTCGTACTGTGTCTGTATAAGACACTTCATCGTCTCATGCTAGACGTAGCATAGTAGGTGCATGTACATGTTATATCAGACGCGGTGTCAATCTGTAGTAACCGACTCTGATTTAATTTCCTTTACGTGTGTAGCTCTTTTACCTCACACACTATATCTATATATATCCATAGTAGCTTATAGGAAAAGCAAGCGTTCAATTATAAACTCTTTTTGTTACAGTGATTTGTCTTTGAGTGTTCATGATTTTTTTTCCGCAATAGTTTTTTACGTAAAAATTTTGTGTCTCTTATCTCTATTTTTGCACATTATTTGCAATAGAAATGATTAAAGAACCGTCTAAACTCAGTAAAACGGAATTTTTCATACGAGTTTGAGGTTTAAACTCCAAAGCTGGATAAAAAGATACTGTGTTGCTGGTCTCTGACAGGACCACGTATGATTCAAGTGATTGGTGCTGGATGCCGTTGGGACATGAGCGAGCACTCCACGCCATGCTATCTGTAGGCTCTAGCGTCAATGACGTCGTCGACTCGTCGTTTTCCAATGTGATAAGGTGCCGCCGGTTTCGTCATCTCAGAACTCTCGCGAAAGAAGCCAAAAGGTTTTTTCGGTAAGTACTCCCCCGTCCAGGCAGGACATATCGATTTCTGGTCCTGGCCTCCTGGGCATGCTTATCCAGTTATCCTCACAAAAGAATTTCAGAACGATGCTTCTAGTTTCTAGTTTATAATTTATGATTTTTTTCTTATTTTTTGTATTATCTGTACTAATATAATGTTTTTACTTTTTATATTTAATTATATAAAATAAAGTAATAATAACTATAATATAAAATAAACTATAAATTCAGGACCACGTGAGGACCCTGTCCGCCGTTGGACCAATTGGATTTTCCTCCGGGAAAAGGAAGGTGAAAAACTGGGGCGCCATGATGGCATGTGACGAACGCATGGCGAGGAACACGCGCGCGGCTCGCTCGACCAGGTGTCAGTCCGGGCTCCGGACGAGTCGTACGCCTACGGCCATCGCTATTTTGTTCGTAAGGGAAACCACGCGCCCTGTTCCCTTGGTCTGACTGCACGCGTAATGCTTCGAACAGTTATCTTTGTTTAATTTTCTTCTTTTGCGAGGGTAACTTTGTTTTATTTTAATTTGTTTTGTACCGCACTTATCACAAAAGAAGTCATTTTGGATACGGCACGTTCTAAATACAACTTTGACGGATCATTTTTGTTATAGTATATTTATATAAACTATTAAAATTAAAATATTATCAAAGTAATTTTCGAGATAAACTTATATATATTATTTTTATATATCTATTTTAAATATTTTGACTTATGCTGGCTGAAACTGAAAAAACCATTGTAAAAATGCAAGTAGTGCACTGAAAGCTCGGCACACCGCACACGTTACCTTGGAGCCTGTGCTACGGCATCCAGGCTTCCAGCCAGTGTTACGCTCTCCAAGTTCAGTGCCTCGTCGAACTGGTTGCTTCCTCCCTAGGTAGAGCTCCATCGTCGCGCGCGGCGTTGGTGGTCATGGCGCCGGGTCTCTTCGACGCCGCCGGCACCGTCGTGCTGGCCGTCGCCGTGTCGCTCGCGGTGCACGTCGCGCTCAACAGCCCCATCCAACCGGTCATGTCGCCTCCGCGGCCCGCCAATCGCTACCCTCCCAACGGCCTCCTCCAGGTTGGTTGATTCTGCTATGCTACAAAATCTCATGTCGTACGTGACACGTACATGTATGCGCATATGCCGGAATTGTGTGCTGATCGAATGGTGGTGTGCGCGTAACTGAAGAGGCTGGAGAAGCTGGGGGAAGGAAGGCTGAACGCGCCGGAGGCCGTGTACGTGGATGCGGCGGCGGGCGGGACGGTGTACACGGCGACGAGGGACGGATGGCTGCAGAGGATGCACCCGAACGGGTCGTGGGAGAACTGGCGGTTCGTCGGCGGGTCGGGCCTTCTCGGGATCGCGCCATCCGCCGACGGCAGCATGCTCGTCTGCGACGCGGACAAGGTACGTACGTGTACATGCGCGCGGGCGTCCGTCACGTTCGGCGTCCAGATCTGATCGATCAAGGCCGGCCGGCTGTTTGCATGACCAAATCGCATCGGCGATTCCAGGAATCTTACTTTTAACGAAGGCTCGTAGCTTCTCTTCAAAAAAAAAAAATCGCATCGGCGATTGCTTCGGATCATGTAGAGAAGCTAAAATTTCAAGCTAAAATTGAGAAATGTGAGAATAAGATGAATCATGCAGAGAAGCTGCCTGTTCGTTGCAATAGCATGGGACACCGCTCAAAAGTTATGCATTGGTGCAAATATACCAGGGATTGCTGAGAGTTGGTGAGGACGGACGTGTAATCCTTCTTGCTTCAGCGGTCGAAGGCTCCACGATCAGGTTGGCTTCTTCAATCTGGAGCAGCCGGGTTTCCTGAACTTATGCATTACCGTTGCACCTGCACTTCTTTCCACCGTCAGGCTTGCAGACGATTTGGTCGAGGCCTCCGACGGCACGGTCTACTTCAGCGACGCCAGCACCAGGTTCGGCTTCGACAACTCGTTCCTCGACTTCCTCGAGTCCCGTTTCACCGGCCGCCTCCTCAAGTACAACCCCCGTGACGGCGAGACGTCCGTCGTGCTCGACGGCCTCGGCTTCGCCAACGGCGTCGCCCTGTCGCGCGACGAGGCCTTCCTCGTGATCTGCGAATCGATGCGGTTAATTTACCCGAATTATGCTATTGCAGGCTTGCAGCACCAGCTCCGTCTTCAAGTAACCATGCTATTTTTGCGAAGTGCAGGTATAGATGCTTGAAATTGTGGCTGAAAGGGGAGAAGGCTGGCCAGGCAGAGACCTTCGTCGACAACCTCCCGGGGTCTCCCGATAACATTCGTCTCGCGCCAGATGGTTCCTTCTGGGTTGCCCTTATCCAGGTTAGCCTTTCTACCATTAACTTCTGATCGTCCATGGCACCATGTGAAGATCGAAAAGCATCACCTTACGATTTCCAACGCATGAAATGCAGGCGAGGTCGCCATGGTTCGACCTGATCACCCGCTGGACCTTGACCAAGAGAGTTGTCGCTTCGTTCCCCGTGCTCGTCAAGAGGATCAAGGCGCCGGTCAAGGGGGCAATGGTGGCTCAGGTGTCGGAAAACGGTGAGATCATCCGGGTGCTTGACGACGCCGAAGGGAAGGTGATCAACTTCGTCACTTCGGCGACGGAGTTCAACGGATATCTCTTCCTCGGCAGCCTTTCGACGAACTTCATAGGCAAACTATCTTTGGCACAGGTTCCACAAGGACAAGATGCAGTTTCTTCGTAGACATTTACAGTTTAGTGTCGTCATCAGTTGGTCTCGGAATAAAGTAGGAGGCATCTCGTAGTGGACAGACTCAGCATTGTCATTCACACCTCTGCCTCTATGAGATCCCAAGCAGCAATTCCCTATTTGAGTCAAAACTTCTGGAGTAAGTGTTCGAAGAAAACCAACGAAGTAGTGCTCTTAATAATGTCCTGAAATTCAGCCTTAGAGAACAATGTTACCGGTTACTGGAATTGTCATAGCCATCACACTGCACATGATCTTAAAAATCACAAGCAGGAACCTTGAAATAGTTAACAGCCTCCTGTGTGATTCCTTAGTAAATAGCAATAGGGAAGTGCTATAGAACATAGAGAACATGTAAATGAGCTATTAATATATCAAATGAATAAGTTCCAGCTTCTATAAAAGGACATCAGGAAGATGATCAATGCCGAGTAGATTACATCATTCCTATTTCTGTTGCCCCGTAGCCTGGTAGGAGTTTTTGTCTGTGCTGATTATGATTGGTATTTGATAGTAACACGCACCTCAAAGAATGACTCCAATGATAAAGAAGGATTTGTCATCATTTTCTTCTCGAGAAAGTTTGTCATCATTTTCTTCTCAAGAAAGTCCATAGCTTCCCTCTCTTTGAGACCAGCGCTTACTGCCTGAGGAGAGGACATCGGAGAATTCAAATTCTTTTTTTTAAATGTAGAACATGCTCCTAACTCATGGGTGATTTCTCCACCAAGAATGTCCATTGTCTCTATAATCAAAGCAGTTCATAGTTGCATGCTAGTGTAAAAAGTAACAGTATCTTATCTGTGGATTTCATAGTCATCCACAAAAAGAAATGTGACAGATTTGCATTATGATGAACACAGCAAGTTAATGAACAGCAAAAAATTCCTCGAATACCTTGTGGCCGAAGACTTGTCCGGCAGGATCAGATGTAAAGAGCTGAGGGGTTCCTTTCTCTTCATCAATTCCCAAGATCATAGCAACTGTGGAAGAAGTGAAAATGATTGGACTAACCAATAAGATCTTGCAGGACATAAATAGGATCTGGATTAATCGCTATGCCTTAGTCTTGGCCGTTGGATCTCCTTAACGCCCGATGCTCCTTCAGACGACCCGTTCGGACCACTCCTTTAGACCGAATGTTCGGACCACTCGTCCACACCACATGATTTAATTAAACCAAGAGGTATGATTGAATCTCAACCGTCCGATAACTGAAATGTTCTCCCGATCAATATGTTTTTGCCCAATTCTTCAAAAGTCTAACACTTTAAGGGGTGACTAGAAGCATAGGCGCGGCGGCACGCCGCGCCAGCCACCAGACGTACAAAAATAAAAGAGGCGATAATTTGCGAAGAGTTTTTTTCAAAAAAACGGGGGGCAAAAACGCATTTTCGAGAAAGGTGGAGGGCTTTTTCGGAAAAACCGAGGACCTAAACGTAAAAAAACAGGCACCTGTGCGCAATTTTCGAAAACACAGGGGGCCATCCTGCAAAACGGAGGGGGTAAAAAAAATTTCTAGGGACCTAAAAAAAATTTTAGGGACCTTTTTGCGAGAACCAAGGACCTGTACGTAATTTCGAGAAAATGGGAGGAAAAGACCTTGGCTGACCGTACAGAAATTCCCCCCGCCACGCGGCGCGCGCGCGCGGGGGACGTGGCCGCGGGGGGAGGCCGGAACTCCCCCGCGCGTAATAGGTTTTTTTATTTGGTTTGCATGGGGTTCAGGTCTGCCCGTACTCACCAACTTGCTTGAGGAGGCCCTCGGAGGAGAAGACGGTGATGCGGCAGTCATACGCGGGGCTGACGGCGGCATGGCTCCTGCCGCTGCTCTCTTGCATGGCATACGATTTTGGCATCGCTTCCGGTTTCGGTGTGGCTTTGGGAGGAGTGCTCTACTCTCTCTTCCGTGCACTTCATCGTCTGCAAGAAAATTACGGTGCGGCTAGTCACTTACCACTTGCTCCGCAGCCCATCTCCTTCCCGGTTTGCCTCTGTGCCAGACCACCTGCGTGTGCGTGGGTCATTGGGGCAAACGTGTGTCGCACATAGCTCTCTCCACGCTACGCAGCCTTCACGCATACGAGGCTGCAGAATGAGCCAACCCACTACCTTCGGCCCATCCGCCCATATGTTTATGGTCTTATTCTTGGCATGAAGCTCTGCGTTTTTTGAGACAGCAGCAGACAGCATATATGGTTTTGAACTCAAAAGGCTATTTAGAAAATCTACTTTAAGAAATTGCCTCATTTATTTTGATTTTCAAAGAAGCTAAAAGCTATACAATGGTTTATTTATTTTGATTTTCAAAGAAGCAAAAGGGCAGACAACGTCTAGAAGTCGACCCGAATCGAATCAGTGATTCAGTTCAAAACCCCTTCAACGCAACAGTGCGCATCAATATTCTCAACTTCCATCTAATATCCATGGGAGACCAGCTCCAAAACCCTTATATGACGATGTTGCACACCTCGGGGTCCAACGAAAAACTACGGATAAGCCAATGCATCACATCTGCGATTCGAGCATTCTCGTCGTCCGGGTGTACCAGAGTGGCTTACACAAAACCGCTCAAATCCACACCATTCAAACCTTCATGAACGGTTCCAACACCGTAATGCACTCTTAATGTAGTGAGTATCGGCGTTGATGATGTCTGTCTGCATATATTTTTAATTTTACAACTAGTCAAATTGTATCGCACACTACGAAAGTACTAATGTAGTGTAATTCACATTCCACTGATCGTTCGCCTGTCGTAACTAACTATACTAACCTCGTAGCATTAACTTCCTATCAGCAGACTGCGCACCGATGCCGCTTTTTCTCGCTACTCGAGCTATCTCCTACAGCAAATAATTCCTAATGATTTCGACAATTTACATTCCATATCAATTTAAATGTTTATATACCAGTTACATTCATTCGTAAATAATCATAAATATTACGTATTATTGTTTTATACAAAGTAAATTATGAAATTTTTACAAAAATATTGACTGGATTTTTAATAACTACAAATTTATACGTAACGTTAACTAAATTTTCTACTGCAATTTTCTACGCATACTAATTTGCTAACGATGCTAATATTCTACAACTATGTTCACTAAATTTTACACAACTACAGGCTAATACGACTGCTAATTTTCTAAAATTACATGGACTAATTTTTCTATACCAAAGTTAAACTATTTTTGTCTATATCTATAATTTTTTACTCATACTAACACTAAATAAACTATCTACTTTATATACAAATTTTAAAATATAGCAAAAAAATTGCCTTACAAGAGTCATTTTTTCCTCTCCTCTCCTCCCTATACTCCTCTCCCCTCCTCCCTCTCCTCTTCTCTCCTCTTCTCTCCTCTACTCTCATTCTCTCCTTTTTCCTCTCCTTCTGCTCTCCTCCTCCGTCTCCTTTTCTCCCTCTCCTCTCTTTCTGTCGGTTTTGTTCACCGCACGGCTGCGCGATCCTTTTATCTTCGCTTCCAGTCGCCCAACCCTTCGACGATTGGAAGCGCAGTCGTCAAACCGATGGACGACTGCAACCAGTCGTCCGACCGTTTGGCGACCGCCATAATTCATCCAACGTCCAGCAGATTGCTTGCTTGTCGCGCGACCTTTGGGCGATAGGCTCCAGTCGCCAACGATTAGGTGACTGAAGCCTATTTTTGTCAAAAAATTCGCTTGGGTATATTTATGTTATTTCGAATAAAAACAGAATATTCATAAAAAATTTGAACTCAAAAGGTTATTTAGAAAATCTACTTTAAGAAATTGTCTTATTTTTTTATTTTTAAAGAAGCTAAAAGCTATACAACATCTCATTTATTTTGATTTTTGAAGAAGCAAAAGTCGGATAATGTCGAGAAGTCAACCCGAATGGAATCGGTGATTCAGTTCAATCTCTTACATGCCGTGTCCCGTATAACCACTTTTGGACTCTCGAATCACGTGGAAGAATGTCCTGGCTACCTATGTCGCCAACGTTGACATATATGGAACAATTGCTGTCGAGTTCTCTTGAAGGTTTACTCAACAGATGGACCAACTGATTGTCACTCTTGTCTCAATTGGTCACTATTTACCAGATAATTGCTGAGTGCCAACGAAGAACTAATAGTCGTTATCTTGTCAGACGCCTTTGGTTCATACTTAATTTCGAAGTCGATATTTTTTATTTTTTAGAGTCCCTGTGTTTTTCCTGAGATGAACAGTATTTGCTACATTGCTCAACATAATTGATACAATGTTTTTACGCCACGTGTCAGTCTCCAATTCATTTATTATATACAGCCATTCATGCTCCCGTTACACAGTAAAATTTCTCCCTCCTCGCATGCACAGAAAGGAGACCAAAAACTAGCCGGTACAGGCTAATAGCCTAAGCCAAACGTCCCGTGGCGTCCCCTGTTGCAAATGGATCTCACCCGTTCACTCTAGAATGGACCACCCCGATTGATCTCCGCGGTTCCATGCCGCGTGAGCATTTTGATAGGCAACAAGTGGCACGTGGCGAATGGGCCGGGGTGGCCGGCCAGTGTGGCCGTTGGGTGTTCAAGAACTGTGACAGATTTTTGGCTTCTCGCTCCAATTTTTTGTAAGCCAGGAGCTATTTTAACCATATTATCTTTTTAACATGTTTTTTCTTTGCATTGTCTGATGTCTATGGAGATATAATATTTTTTATTTTTATTGAATAGAATGTCTCGATTAAAAGCTAACAACGGCAGTACTTATTTCGATAAAGCCCGATAGCCCCAGTCAAAGACACCAATAAAAGCTATTTTAATAGGAGCCTTTGGATGTGCTTTAATAATACAGCGAGTCCGCTCACCGCCTGCGGAAGTTGAGTTGCTAACGCGATCATCGGCAACTCTGCTTCTTAATTCTGGATGGTTGAAAGCGCTACCCCGATGTTACGTCCGGATAATCTCCTTATTACACCCGGAGGCTCTCCGAGCGCCCGCACATGCCACGTCTGTGTTGCCCGTTCTTGCTTCGACACGTGTGTACGTGTTCCAGCTACCGCTTCATTCGTCGCTCCATTTTCTGCCCTCTGCGCGTGCGGGCGACGCTTCGTCCGTTCAGTATCTTATTCTTTGGTCTGATTCAGTAAGTGTGTAGGTGAAATCTACGTCAAAAGTATTGAAGATCAAAAGTATTGTCGAATCCAAATTTCTGTATACATCTACCGAACTGAACACGTATACATCCGAAATACATAATATCATGACAAGATATGGAAGTTATTCATTCATAAAGCATTACATTTCAGCGAAATCACCATTGACAAGCAGGCGCTACTCACTGAAGTGTTGGCTGTTCAACATGTCCATTTATATTGAAAGTGCTGGCTGTTGCTAGCCCTGCGGAAGCAACATGTGGATGACCAACTGAAGGAATACCAATGGCAGGGGCTGGAATGACATGTAGTGCATTCAGAGCATTTGTAGTCTCATCCTCACTAACGTCGCATCTATTCATCCCAGGTCTGCAAAAGTTTCAAATTATAGCTTTTCAGCAAGGAACAAACATTATTAATCAACTTACGAACATGAAGAAATATTATATTGTTCATGTATTGTAAGATATCACCTGACTGACAATTTCAAGATAGCACAAAGTAGCATAAACTACAACCTAAACAGCTGAATTTAAACTGCAACCTAAATGGTGTAAGTATTGTGTTATTACTTCGTAATACATTATGTTTTGGGCTAAATTTTTATGAACTTAAAGAACTGTTGAAATATACATTTCTGCTGCATTTAAACCAGTAAAATTTTAACAAAAAGAACAGCATTCGTTAAGGAACAGCATGGAAAGCTTGGTCTGAGTTAAAGTGGTATATGGATTACCAGTTTATCACCAAAAGTTTTCTAACCTATATTTATAGAGCATGATGTTTCACTTGGTCCCATGTCCAGTTAAAGATGTATTCCCAGCAAAAAAAAAAACACCCTAATTAAACAATAGATGTCATGTGGATGGTAGCTAGTGGTCTTATTCATGTAAAAGTCAGTAATTTTTGCTGTCTAACAAACAATAGATCCCATGTAGGTTGTTTCTCTATATCAGTAGATAAACACTACCCTGTAATCTCTCTCCAGTTTGTAATCTCCCGTCCGGTACTGTTTCTTATTCGGCAAAAGAAATATATAAGGGAGAACGCTAGTGAGGATTATTGGTTGCGACGGTAGCTGGCTAGCCGCTTATCGCTGACAAAATTATCAACACGTATTCTTCTACCTTGATAGTCATTCTTAATATGTATGAAAGATGAAGGGATTTGCATGAGGTTTTTGAAAATGATTTTCTGTATGTCTCCTAAATGGTATATAGATAAATGAACATAGTCTACCTTTATGCACGTGTTCATTTATTATCAGAAGCTGCTAGCCCACACTTTCTATACAACATTCGATTGCTTTTGGAGGCAAAAATAGTCAGATTTTAGGACGTTGGATGGTGATCAAACGCTCCAGATCGTTTTTTAGAGGGAGTGCTTATATGAGATTTTTTTTGGAGAGGGTGCTTATATAACTGGATCCGTTAGATAGAGATCCAACGTTTCTAGATCATCTGACTGTTTTTACCTCCAAAAATAATCAAATATTCTATAGCATTTCTCTTAAAAAAACAAACCTGGCCATGCTCTACAGCCACGCTTGACTCGCCGCCTGTTCGCGGCCGCGCTCATTCCATGGTGACCACACTCACTTGCGATCGCCACTGCGCGAGCCTCAGTCGACGTACCGCCACGCGAGTCTACAGATGCTTACCCTTTGGTGGCTGTTGTGCGAGCCTACGGCAGTGCTCGCCCATGGTTGTCATGTTCCTGCTGCATGAGGCTTTGTCTGCCTATCGCTGCCACCATGGTGCCTCTTTCACCTGCCATTGGACCTATTCTTTTCGACTGCGGCTTATAGCTTTTGGCTAAATTTTTTTAATTTTGACTGTTTACGGTACAGATTACGAAGAAACATATACTCGCTTGTGATTTTGGTATGTACAGATGTTAAGCTTTTAACGTGTAGATCATTTAACCTGTAGACCCCGTCTTAAAAAAAATACTCCATTTAAAAGTTAGATACTGTAACAAAAATCAAAAACTGATAACTTCCGAGTAAAAGAACATGCCTATTGTCGATAGCGAAGTATAGGAGGGGATAAGAGTGTATGGGGGAGCGGGGAAGGACCGTGTGAATGCACATAGCTCAATGGAATCAATGGAAAAAGACCACACATGAGCCAGATCCATAAGATGACCCTGGCAAGTTGCAGGCTTGTTGGCGGAGAGACACACGCTTTAGCGCCCGTGCAATATACACTAATCAAATAGTTAGAAGCTATACCGTCGGACGACAGGAGAACGATACATTGCTCCCTAGTTTTTCTATTTACAGTGCTAAAAAAAAAGGTACGACATCGTTAGTTCTGTGAAGCCTCCATCTTCTATCCCTGAAATTCTTTGCAAGATTGCTAAATTGTTTTACAGTGTCCGGTTAAAACTAGATTGCTAAGTTGTTTTACAGTGTCCAGTTAAAACTAACTTTCTGCTGTCAAAAATCAATACCTTGCATTTACGCATAGACAGAGTACTGTATAAACAAATGAAAGGAAATAAGAAGAGCCAAACAGAGATACCAACCACAGCTCCACCGTCAACCCAAACCACCGTAACAAACCAGCATTAGACCAACCCAATCTCCCATGACAACGACCAACTAATCAAAACCACCCGGGCCACGCCACGGCGCCGCCCCTTATTCTCACCGGTCACCGCCCACGCAGTCCCATCATTTCCCTCTCCGGTATCAGTCTCACCCCTTCGCCGTTCCCCCGACGCCTCCCAAATAAAAACTCCCTCCTCGCCGCCGCGCTCATCGCCTCCCCCCCAAATCAACAATACGAAACAATCACCTCCCTTTTCCCCATCTCATTCGTCTCCTCGAAACCCTAAGCGGCGGCGCCGTCCGGGCATCATCCGTCCCCGTCCCATGGAGGACTTTGCGCGCGCGGTGGAGGACGGGCTCAAGCTGTCCAAGCGGCTGGTGCTGCCGGGCGGGCTGCCGCCGCCGAATCCGCCGGCTGGGATGGAGCGGGGGCACGACGCGGCGGCCGCCCTGCTGCTGCCCTCGGCGCCGACGGCGTACGCGGTTGTCGCCGACCCCGGCGCGGTCGACACCCCCGACGTGCCCAGCTACCAGCCCTACGTGTACGGCCGCCTCGACCCGCCCGCGCTGATCCCGCTGCAGATGAAGGAGGTCGACCTGGCAGTGGACTGCGCGCTGGACGCGGCCGCCGTCACCGTGCGAGCGCGGTGGTGGCTGCACTGCATCACGCGCAGCCGCGAGTGCGACGTCCGAGTCGTCGTGCCCATGGGCGAACAGGTGAGCCGATCGGATTCTGCTGCTGTGGTTAACAACATTTTACATTTTATTTTGGTTTGTGTTGACTTGCCTTGTTAGATTCAGTTCGATAAGTTATAAGCGCCTTCGATTCGCAGTTTTGATTTGTGCATTTGAGCCGTTAGTTCTGCTATTCGTTTAACACGACCCCTTTGATAGTTTGATGTATGTGTACTTTGATGTGGCCTGTGATGTTGGAATGGTTGGTGGCATCATTATTTCAGGTGATTGCATAAAACAATGGTTCTGGGAGAGGTTTTCTTTTTTCTTTTCCTGGGTGGGGGTGTCTTAACAGGATATGTCGAGTTACTGACTCCACCTTTTTCTCATGTGCTTTGATTTGTTCTGTTGTGTCAAGGTGGCTGGCTGCAATCGTTGCCTTGCTCAATACTAAATTCTAGATACTGTCAATAGCTTGGTTCGTAAATTCTAGATGAGTAAAACGGATGCCTTCAGTTATTATTAGAATAGTTTGTTTCAGTGTTGCTGAGAAAGTGAAACTAATTCCTTGCTTTGTCCATTGTATATCAAACACTGGAAGGGATACGTTGGTTCTGCAGAGAGGTAACCTTATTTTGTATGAAGATGGGACAGTCATGCAAGGTGCAAGCATGCTTGGAGTGTGCAGAAAATGTGATATGTTGTGCTCTCTCATTTGGACACGTATTGGATTTCCTGGACTTTACTTCAGCATCTAGAAGTATATGCGATGTTCCTGTGATATTTGGTAGAATATACATGGCTTGGGATGGAAATAAACCTGATAGTGAAGTTCTTCTTCTTGGACGATTATAGCATATATTAAGTGCAGTTGGGTTGTTTTGTTTTTCTTGTCTTGCAGAGTGGGTTGAGAAGGACTTGGATAAGTAAAATAAAAATAACTCAAGCACTTGCACTAACATTGGATTTCTTGTGAAACAAAAACACTTGTTTTTTATTGATCTGATGTTCTGATTGCTTGGATTTAATAACTTAATAGGTACAGCTAATACAGAAAACTCCTTGATTTCTTATTCATCAGCACGTGCTGTACAATTTATTTCCCATCCATCATTAAGAACATTTGTAATTATGCTACATCAAATGAAGCATTAGGTAGCCAGAATATTTATATGGTGAACATTTGTAATTGTATTACCTGAGATACATCAATTTTCATGTTTGTATTGGTCTCAACCTAAGAATGGTTTGGCTAATAGGGTTCAATTCTAGGCGCCGAGTTTACTGTTGGAAGAAGATCATATAATACTCAAGTAATTGAAGTAGAAGACCACACGGTGGAGAATATTGGAAAAGCTGATAATGGGGGCCTTTTGAAACCCCAATTGTTTTCCTTGACAATACCACAGGTACGTGCTATATACGTGTACATCTCCAGTCTCCACTGTCATGTTTTAAATTTTTGGAAGTCATATCTTACTTTGCCGATTCATTACTGTCTTATCAATCAAGGTTGAAGGTGGAGCGGATATTATCGCCACCATTAGATGGTCTCAGAAGTTACACTATGACAACGGACAATTCTCAGTTGACATACCTTTCCGTTTTCCATACTATGTCAACCCATTACCAAAAGTGTTCATGAAGAGGGAGAAAATTCAGTTGACTGTGAATAGTGGTTTCAGTAAAGAGGTTTTGTTGCAGGGCACTAGCCACCCGTTGAAGGTAATCAAGCATAACTTCTTTCTTAAATATCTGCATTTGGGATCATTAGGGCCTGTGCAAAGGTTTAATTTTCGGAAGGGTTTTTATCGCTATTTCAGGGGAAGGGTAGGCATGGTGAGAAATTGTCTTTCCTGCATGAAGCAATTGTTGAGAATTGGTCAAGCAAAGATTTCACCTTTTCATACAGTGTGAGTTAATTCTGCTATGATATTTTTCTTGGTTAGCTGTACTCAGTACCCACTCTTTAATATTTGTGAGCTCACTAGTTCCTGCGAGAATCTAACTTTTCGAGGCATGTTGAAGAAAAATGATCTTAAAAGGAAGATGATGAACTATCATGCAAATCCATCACAATATTTAATGGTCCAAACTTGCAATATTGCTGAATACAAGTTCCTTTGCCTAATTTGTGTTCATATCTATAGGTTTACTCTGGTGATTTGTCTGGTGGTGTGCTTGTGCAACCCTCAACATTACGTGACTATGATGATAGAGATAGGTTCTGCATTTTTCTTTTACCAGGAAGTGGGAACAGAAAGGTTAGTTGCTTTTACTTGGGGTTTTGTTTTGCTCATATAGTTCTTTTATTAATATAAAGAAGCATATCTTCCTTGACTGAGATATCTGCACTTGGAAGGTTTTTATTTGTATTTTTAAGGCAGGGACCTCTTGTAGTAACCATCCTGATTAAGCTAATGCAGCACTATTGTTGTCATGAAAATACTTTTAGATTGCCATTCAATTCTGCTCTCCCGCCCTAGAGAAATGCTGACAACTGCATACAAAGTCCCAGCTTCATATCTTACGTACATCATTGAAGTCACAAGAAACAGTGATGTTATCTAAGTAGTTATTTTATATCAATTTTGGTTTATCGACTCAGAAAAAGTTGATTTTCTTATTGCTTCACAAAATATGCATTCTTGGTACTTTACCTCATCCGAGCTATTCAATAGATTTTCAGAAAAGCAGTAGTGTTTGTTGTTGATACAAGTGGAAGCATGCAAGGAAAGCCTCTTGAGAATGTGAAGAATGCAGTGTCTACTGCTCTTTCAGAGCTTATGCAAGGAGATTACTTCAACATTATAACATTTAACAACGAGCTTCACTCTTTCTCGTCATGTTTAGAGAAAGTAAACGAGAAAGCAATAGCAAGTGCGATTGATTGGATGAATTTAAAGTTCATCGCCGAGGGTGGGACAGCTATTATGCATCCTTTAACTGAGGTACTATTATTTTGAATATGATCTCAATTGGGAATGCGCCGCATATCTATTACCCTCTCTCTCTCTCTGTTATTTCATACTCTCCTTTTGATTTCTTCATGTAAGGCAATGGCGATACTGTCGAGTGTCCATGATGCGCTTCCACAAATCTTTCTTATGACTGATGGATCAGTTGATGATGAACATAATATCTGCCAAATTGTGAAAACTGAGCTCATCAACAGAGGATCTAAATCTCCTCGGGTTTCTGCTTTCGGACTAGGTAACGTTAAGGAGTACTTACAATACCCCGGTAGTTCTCAGGCTAAAATGAAAGTTCTGCTTTTGTCTATTGGCTTAATATCTGTCTATATGCAAATATTTATTCCTGTGTGAAAGAAGCTTACAAATAACTCAAAAGGGCAGTTCACTGTGGTTATTTATAATTGTCAATTTGTCATGAGGCGAACCATGTTTTTATTATTTCATCTGTTTTTTATGTACTTTATTACTTCACTATTAATATGGTGTGTTTTCTAATTGTTTGCATTCACCCTCACTGGAAAATGTTAGGTTCATACTGCAACCACTATTTCTTGCGCATGCTGGCATCAATTGGCAAGGGGCATTATGATGCTGCACTTGAGACAGGTACTGACCCCCACCCCTTTAATTCTATTGAATTAGCAAACAGTATGCTCTACTCTTTCCCTCCTGAACTTCAAATTTAAAACTATTATCTACATTGTCTGTATATCCTTTTTCCCTGGTTGGTAGATTTTCGTTAATATATTATTAGACTTTTTAGAGATGGCCACGATGTGTCTTATTATTTGATTAGATGGCATAACGCAAATATAAACTGTGATCTGTTCAAGATGTTATTGAGGTGATATGTACAGTTCATCCAACTTTCCTCAAAAGTATGTCAATCTTTCCACCTAAAGAGCCATTTATCTTCTGAAGTTGGGCCCAGTTTGTTCCAGGTTTTCCTTGAAGGTGCTACCCGAAAAGCCATATATATACCCAAATTTTCCTCAGAAGTTTCTTGCTTTACAATCTGATACCTACCAAACTCTATTACAATTTCTATTTTGTACTGTACTCTTGGGCTGTGGTTTGCTTAGAATTTTTCTATGTAATGCTAATATTCATTTTTCACTGTTCCCTACACGCGCTGAATTAACATTCCATCTCACTATTTCTACTCGAATAATTTGATGATGAGTTCTCATGAGCATTCAACTAATACATTATTGATCTGGAATTCAATACATGAAATTCATCTTTCTGCAATCACCACCCTGTTTATTATATGCATTACTTGTACTAATAAATGCATGAATTTATTGAAGTCCAAGTTAGTAAACCTTCATAATATGTAACATTTTTATTCTGAATTTGTTATCCAGGATCTATTGAGAGTCGAATACTTGGTTGGTTCAGGAAAGCATCTAGTACAATAGTGGCAAATATCTCCATTGATGCTACAAAACATCTTGATGAATTTGAAGTAAGTTTGTGCATGGTTAATTACTTAATTTTGTAAATTTCATTATGTAGGGATGCATGTGATAAAATAATCTATGCCACTAACCTTTCTTGGCTGCCGATATTTCATATTGCAGTTCTTGCTGCCATCACGTTCATGTCTTATAATATGCTATAGGCACTTCACGCCTTCACGGTATCCAATTTCAGATAGTCCAGACCATTTTGTCAGGCAGTATATATATGTGGATTGGACTGGACAGACTTACCATCTTCATTAAACTACCATAACGTACTTATATTGCTCTTTTGGGCAACCAACCTATTTTGTTAAGAAAAACTTGAAGCTGCTGGATCCTTGTTTATTTTTTGTGGGGTTGTGGGTGGGAGGTGGAGCAGATTTTGTAAGTATAGCAAGTGTAGCTGGAAAAAAAGTGTTTTTGATAGTCTTATCAGTGTTTTTTCCTATTCAGGTGGATTCTGAATACATTCCAGACATTTCAGCAAAATGTCCTTTATGTGTATCTGGAAAATACCAAGGCAAGTTCCCTGAGACTGTTACAGCTAAGGGTTACTTGGCTGACATGAGAGAAATCTCGTTTGAACTGAAGGTCCAGCGTATAAAAGACATACCTCTTGACAAAGTAAGTTGCCCAAACTTGCTATTTTGTACATTTGGTCCGTGACTTTTGCTATCCATTAAGGGACTTGCACAAGGTCTTAAATTTAATTCTGTGACGGTGATTTAAACCTTAAGCTAATTGGTATACTGTCATATGATATAGCTTTAAGTTAATCTTATTAGATACTTAGGACCATCGGTATGCTGACAAGATCTCCATTTTCTTTTATGTATGGATTCCAGGTTTTGGCGGCAGAGCAGATTGGTCTTCTCACAGCAAAGGCATGGCTTTCTGCAGACAAACAGCTGGAGAGAAAGGTGAGTTGTAGGTTATACCAATGGTTGCATTACATTTTCTTGCCTTCAAACCACTATTAAACTGTGTGAAATTTGGTTTAATAAAACTAAGAATTGAGTTATCCTAGAACCAACATTTGATGCCAATATAATGATGTTGTTCAAAGTTGGAGAAGCACCAAAACATGAGTAGATCCACTCAACCAATTGATATTACTAATGTGTGTAGACAAGAAAGTTAAAAGTTTGATGGTTTTGACAAGATGCTGATGTTTGAATCCGTACTATCTTCTCTTTTTTCTTACATTGCCTGTTCTGAAGTACTGTGAACAGTAGTCGATAGTGAGTACCTTTAATGTGGTTGCTGTTGCTGCATGTTATCTTGGTGATCAATTTCCATTTCCTTACGGTCTGGAGCAGGTTCTCCTACATTCCATATAGGCTACATTCTTATGTGAATTGCACGTCATTGCAATATGTTACTTCTTTCTTTGGGGGCGTGGTGTATATCTTTTGTTCTAGATCCATCTTACACATCTTGCACATTTTGGCTTGAATTCATTCAGTTGATAGTATATGGGTTCCTTTAGTTCTTCAGTAACTCCTTTCCTTCTCAATTTTGCAGGTGATGAAATTGAGCAAACAAAATAGCATTCCTTCAGAGTACACAAGCATGGTCCTACTTCAAACCAATCTTGAGAATGTAGATACAGCACAAAAGGTTGGTCCGACGGATTTTTTTTTTCTTTTTCAGGGTAGAACGTTCCTACAGATAATTTTTAATGAATATTGATGTTGCTTTTGGCAATGTAAATCAATTTAGAACTTAGAAGAAACGAATCTCACTAGCCCAGAACTTCTAACGAAGCTTGCTGTACTTGAACAGGTCAAGCAGAAACTAAAAGGACAAAAAGGCCCTGATGAACCACTACAAATCCCGCTCCGTGGCCTAAAGCTCGGATTCGGTGACAAAGCCGCCACAATGGAAAATCGCACCACAGGGTTCGGGGACGTGAAACCACCGGAGTCGTTCGAGATCCTCAACAAGGCGGCCGGGTGCTGCAGCCGTCTGGCCGACTGCCTCTGCTGCATGTGCTGCATCAAGGCGTGCAACCGGATGAACGACCAGTGCGCCATCGTGATGGCGCAGGTCTGCGCGGCGCTCTCATGCCTCGGCTGTTACGAGTGTTGCGCGGAAGTGTGCTGTGGAGGGTCCGAGTCATAGCCTCAGGCAGTAAGGCGACCTGGGCGCTGGTCGTTGTATCGTGTGTGGAGCATTGGGTATCTGGGGTGTACATAAGAGAGCTTGCGGGTGCCCGTGCGTCAGTCGCATACTGTATAGCTTGATCGAGAACGATCAGGTCAGTCTTCGGTTGTACAGCATGTCCATGATAAATCATCAACTTTGGTTAAAAGCGTCAAGTTTGGACCGGCCCAAATGTTCTGATGCGCTTTTACCATGCAAAGGAGAAATGATAAACTGGATTCTGAGAGCAAAAATGTATAAAGTATTTACAGAACTATGAGCCTGTCCTTGCGGTTAAGGTGGAAATCGGAAATGGAGCGATATTGCCCCTACTGAGATATTTTAGTCTGGCCAACTACTTTGGATGGTACGTTTGGGCACTGACACGGGCGACAGTTAATAATTCATGCCTGTTTCCTATTCACAGTCAAAACAACGATGCACTAGAACTACGTGCAGATGCAATAGGGGGAAAGAAGTTGAGGCCGAAAGTGGACAAGTATTATATTGCACAAGTGTACGCTGATCTCAAAAAAAGAAAAAGTGATGCGCATGCTGCCTGGGAGCTCGGCGGTGCGGCCAATCGGAGGCCATCCGTCCATACGGGCCCGCCTGAGACGATCCGGAAGGACAAGTGTCACGACCAGGCTCCCCCATGTCGGGCTGACACCTGTTTGTTAATGACCGTCTCTCGCCCTCCATTAAATTAGGCGCCGGATTACCGATTGCCATTGGCACCGTGATTAAATTAGTCGCCACGAGGCCTCCGATCTCGTAACCCTCCCCCCCTAAATATCGGAGAGATCATCTCGCGGGTTAGTGGGCGTAATTAAGTGCAGGGGCGAGCCCGATCTCCGACGCGGACGGATGGCTGGGCCCGTGTGAGCCCACGTACGCGCGCCTGGATGGGTCCGATCTAGCTCCCGCTCATTTCCTCTTAGATCTTCTGGTTTCTCTTGGCTCGATCTGGATATATCGATCGGTCGCGCTCGCGCCACGTAGGCCGCTCTGGTTCGAGGGCTCTTGCCTCGGCCGTTGCACCGGGCACCTGGCGCTGGCAGTAGAGATACTCTGATGGTTTTACTAGTCCTTTTTGTAGGTGCAGCTTTTCCTAAGGACGGAATGTCGGGCTGTTCTTTTCAGCTCTGATTTTTGAGTTTTAGCAGGAAGTTTTGAATTTTGATTGTTTATTATAAAGATTACGAAGAGAGATAATCGTTTGTAATTTTGGTTGATACAGATATTATGTTTTTAATATGTACTATAATTAATTTGTAAATCCCATCTTGAGAAAATACTCTATTTAAAAAGTTAGATACTATAATAAAAATTAAAAATCACTTTTAAAAAACTTAAAAAACATGCACAAATCAGCTGACCGTACGTCTTGCTCCCTGCCTGTTTCCGCGATCCTGCTGCTGACGGCTCGCTCCAGTCGGGAAAGGACGGTCACATGCAATTAAATACTATAAATTTTATCTACTAATGTATTTTTAAATATTTAAATTTGATATAGAAAATGACACATGTAGGTTTGTCTCGAAAAGTACTTTGATAATATTACAAATTTAGTAGGTTTTATAAATTACATTTTGTCCAAAACCATGTCCTTTTGTGACCATAAGGAATAGATGCTAACAATGGAACATTTTTTATTCTTTTGCGTGAAGAATTGAGCTTGTTAATTTTTAGTTTTTGCGCATAAGAAGAATGCAGAGCCCGGTGAGCTTAGTACAATTAGCTAAGCGGTGGCAACACGGGTGCGCGGCCTCAGACTTGGGTTTGATATGATCCTCTCAGCAGGAGGTGAAAAGTATCTTGTTGAGAAGCGTCTTTCCTGGTTGTTCAACTGTACATGAGATCAACTTCCTGCTTAATTAGTTGCCAAAACCGTTGCTAAAATCCATGTCTGTTTGACATATAGCCAGAGCTCAATTCCTATCAGCGGCAGAATCAGACCTGACCTCGAGCTACCTAGCCTGACACCTATGAACAAAAACTCATGAAGAATTACTGAAAAAATTATTAAAAAATAGCTTCGGCTCAAAAACAACTACCCCGATTGTGGGAGGTTTCGTCCCTGATTCCTACCAGCTGTAGATTGAGTGGGTTATCACTTATCAGTGTCGTTTTTTCACTGTTGTTTTTGTGGTTTAAACTCATTACATGTTGTGCGCGAGCCTTCATTTGACTATACTTGCCATTTGCGCACCTCCCCCAGCTCTCTTTTTTTAAAAACAATATCCTACTGACTAATGATATTTAAGTTCCAAAGATATGATAGCCGGAAACAAATAATTAACCTGTCCTAATTATACTTAGCCAACCTTTTCCCCTTATGTATGCATGTAAGCCCGTAACCGGATGCGACAGTGCAATTTGGCCACTACGCTCAAGCCAGTCATGGGTTTCTGTAGCAGATTAGCAGTCTCGCTAACCCTATTTAAATCCCGGGGGTTAGGGGGCCCTTGCTGCGTCTAAGTAGTCGCTTACTTCCCTCTGCTTTCTTTTACTCAATCTCTCTCAAGCTTTAGAGCCTCTTCCCAATATAAGTAGTAGTGGTAGTAGTAGTAGTAGTAGGAGAAGGTTCCAATCAACCGGTATCCTCACTGACCAATCGGGGGACACCTTCAAAACCCTGAAACTAAGCTTCTGTCGCGTCTCGGCGATTGATTCTTTGCTTCTCCCACAGAACGTTTTTGCCCGTCATGTTGCTCAGATTCACAGGGTAATCGCTCTGAAGAAGCTAGCAGCTGTACTTGAGGCAACAGATATGGGGGTAAGCTCACTCACAAGTCAAGCTATACATAAGCTACGATCGATGTTATTACAGTTCTTCCTTGTATGTGTTCTTCAGTTTTCAGAGTAGCGTGTGCGATGTAACAGCTCCCTTAATTTTGCTTGCAGATCATTAACTGGATGCAAAATCGCTTCAACGTCAAACAAGAGAAGAGACGACCCGACGCCGCCGTCGTGAGCTCGGCTCGCAGTAAGTGATTCGATCGTTTCATGCGTGCTTTCTTGCTATCTACCCTAGTTTCCACGATCTACTGCTTGGAGTCCGTACGTACGTACGTACGTGCAGTTAATTATATCTTCACACACTGAAGAGCTAGCTCGTGCATGCATGCGTTTCACGTGGGTAGATGCTCCGATCCGGGAGAGTTGCGGCGGCCGAGAAGCTCGCGAGGAGAAGAGCCCCGGCGACTGGCCGCCGCAGGGCCTCCTCTCCATCGGGATGCTCGGGAACGAGTCGCCGCCGGCAGAAGGCGGAGGCCCCCGCGCGTCGTCGCAGGACGTGACGGACTTCACCATCGAGGAGGTGAAGAAGCTGCAGGAGGCGCTGAACAAGCTGCTCCGCCGCGCCAAGTCCAAGTCCAGCGCCCGCGTGTCGACGGTGGCCGCCGACGAGGAGAACCTGCCGCTCGACAGGTTCCTCAACTGCCCCTCCAGCCTCGAGGTCGACCGGAGGGTCTCGCTCAAGCTGCCACAGGCGGACGACGGCGAGAACGGCGAGTTCTCGCCGGACACGCAGATCATCCTGAGCAAGGCCAGGGACCTCCTCGTCAACAGCAACAACGGCACCATCAAGCAGAAATCCTTCAAGTTCCTTCTCAAGAAGATGTTCGTCTGCCGCGGCGGCTTCGCGCCCGCACCGAGCTTCAAGGATCCAATTGAATCAAGAATGGAGAAGGTGTGTTTGCTTATGATTTGATCAGTACTCACACATATCATGTCATTACGTATGATGCATTGCATGCCGATTAATATTTCGTTCTCTTTCCTATACATATGTGTATGCAGTTATTTAGGACGATGCTTCGCAAGAGGATGAACGCTCGCCCGAGCAATGCGGCGCTATCGAGGAAGTACTATCTGGAGGACAAACCGAGGGGGAAGATGCAAAGGGATCATCGCCACGATGAAGAGGATGGCAGTGGAGAAGATATCTTTAAGTGGGATAAGACAGATTCAGATTGTAAGTACTTGCTAGTATTTCACTGCCGCCTTACGTTGCACACATGCACATTCAGACGCATGCATGAATGGAAAAAAAATTGCAATAGTAATTTCAATAGTAATTTGAACTGAGTGGAATTTCTTACTGTTTTTGCAGTCATTGTTCTAGAGATGTAAAACGAGAAGCACAAGGTCAAGATCATTATGATTTGCACAATGGTAGGTTATAATGGAGCCCTACACTTAAAAGTTGATATGCGCCAGATGCTGAATTTTGGATGGCCCAATTTTTGCAGACTACATTTGATGGTGTGATGCCATAATAATCCCTATATGTTGGACGTTCAGTTGAACGGCGAATCGATCAGACAGGATATAGAATTCACCAGGGTGCACCACTGAATGAAGGTCACACGTCGACGGGCTTGTTCAAGCACAAGATTAATTTGAGCTGTTCATAGGATAAACCGATCTTCAGCTTTGTTTTACTTTCCATTTTCAGATGTCAGGTGTTTCGGATATACTCCCCTATATATATATATATATATATATAGTTCTTGGGAGATGCTAGCGCCGGCCGTTCGATCTTCACGGTGGCTTGCAACATTTCATGCCTATGAATACAATATTTCCTAGCTATATTTGCAACAAAATGTTTGATAAAAATCTCAATGTTGCATTAGCTGTTGTTGATTGTTGTATACATAAAATCAAAATATTGCATATGTGAAAATCAAAAAATATTGCATACTAGCCGTGTGCTCGGGACACTTGCTCGGTGAGGCATCGATGCATGCGCGGTGTCCGATCCGTGTCGGACGTCGAGGCCTATCAATTCCATAGTTCTTTCTCATCCTATATTCCTATTGGACACGAGAAGTTTAGGCCCTGCTCAATATAGCTTACATCTCGCTTAATAAGCTTGTTTACAGGATCCTGCTACTCGCTCAGGTTATTTTTTAAAGCTAACGAGACGCCACTTTGACCACTCCGTTTCATTATCATGTGTTAATAAAAATTAATAAAAGTGAAATATTATGAAAATATTTTTTATAATAAATCCATTCGTACCATTTTTATATATCCAAACTATACACTGGAGACAATATATTTGGTCAAAATTATTTCGTTTTAACTACATGCATTCTAGGGTGTCACTCTTTGTAACCGGAGGGGGTATCTGCTAGCAAGTGAAGTTTCTTTCTCTTTTTTTCGGGAAGAATTGAACTTGTTCATCAATAATTGAACTTTTTTACGTATTGGTTCTTGGACATAAGATCACAATGATCGCGTCAATCTGCACCAATAAACTAACACTCCATCCGTTTCTTTTTACTTGACATCTTAAAATCTGTGCCGTTAATTTTTTCTAAAATTTGATTGTCAACATGTTTAAAGCTATCTAGATTAACTTTTTCCCTTATGTATGCATGTAAGCCCGTAACCGGATGCGACAGTGCAATTTGGCCACTACGCTCAAGCCAGTCATGGGTTTCTGTAGCAGATTAGCAGTCTCGCTAACCCTATTTAAATCCCGGGGGTTAGGGGGCCCTTGCTGCGTCTAAGTAGTCGCTTACTTCCCTCTGCTTTCTTTTACTCAATCTCTCTCAAGCTTTAGAGCCTCTTCCCAATATAAGTAGTAGTGGTAGTAGTAGTAGTAGTAGGAGAAGGTTCCAATCAACCGGTATCCTCACTGACCAATCGGGGACACCTTCAAAACCCTGAAACTAAGCTTCTGTCGCGTCTCGGCGATTGATTCTTTGCTTCTCCCACAGAACGTTTTGCCCGTCATGTTGCTCAGATTCACAGGGTAATCGCTCTGAAGAAGCTAGCAGCTGTACTTGAGGCAACAGATATGGGGGTAAGCTCACTCACAAGTCAAGCTATACATAAGCTACGATCGATGTTATTACAGTTCTTCCTTGTATGTGTTCTTCAGTTTTCAGAGTAGCGTGTGCGATGTAACAGCTCCCTTAATTTTGCTTGCAGATCATTAACTGGATGCAAAATCGCTTCAACGTCAAACAAGAGAAGAGACGACCCGACGCCGCCGTCGTGAGCTCGGCTCGCAGTAAGTGATTCGATCGTTTCATGCGTGCTTTCTTGCTATCTACCCTAGTTTCCACGATCTACTGCTTGAGTCCGTACGTACGTACGTACGTGCAGTTAATTATATCTTCACACACTGAAGAGCTAGCTCGTGCATGCATGCGTTTCACGTGGGTAGATGCTCCGATCCGGGAGAGTTGCGGCGGCCGAGAAGCTCGCGAGGAGAAGAGCCCCGGCGACTGGCCGCCGCAGGGCCTCCTCTCCATCGGGATGCTCGGGAACGAGTCGCCGCCGGCAGAAGGCGGAGGCCCCCGCGCGTCGTCGCAGGACGTGACGGACTTCACCATCGAGGAGGTGAAGAAGCTGCAGGAGGCGCTGAACAAGCTGCTCCGCCGCGCCAAGTCCAAGTCCAGCGCCCGCGTGTCGACGGTGGCCGCCGACGAGGAGAACCTGCCGCTCGACAGGTTCCTCAACTGCCCCTCCAGCCTCGAGGTCGACCGGAGGGTCTCGCTCAAGCTGCCACAGGCGGACGACGGCGAGAACGGCGAGTTCTCGCCGGACACGCAGATCATCCTGAGCAAGGCCAGGGACCTCCTCGTCAACAGCAACAACGGCACCATCAAGCAGAAATCCTTCAAGTTCCTTCTCAAGAAGATGTTCGTCTGCCGCGGCGGCTTCGCGCCCGCACCGAGCTTCAAGGATCCAATTGAATCAAGAATGGAGAAGGTGTGTTTGCTTATGATTTGATCAGTACTCACACATATCATGTCATTACGTATGATGCATTGCATGCCGATTAATATTTCGTTCTCTTTCTATACATATGTGTATGCAGTTATTTAGGACGATGCTTCGCAAGAGGATGAACGCTCGCCCGAGCAATGCGGCGCTATCGAGGAAGTACTATCTGGAGGACAAACCGAGGGGGAAGATGCAAAGGGATCATCGCCACGATGAAGAGGATGGCAGTGGAGAAGATATCTTTAAGTGGGATAAGACAGATTCAGATTGTAAGTACTTGCTAGTATTTCACTGCCGCCTTACGTTGCACACATGCACATTCAGACGCATGCATGAATGGAAAAAAAATTGCAATAGTAATTTCAATAGTAATTTGAACTGAGTGGAATTTCTTACTGTTTTTGCAGTCATTGTTCTAGAGATGTAAAACGAGAAGCACAAGGTCAAGATCATTATGATTTGCACAATGGTAGGTTATAATGGAGCCCTACACTTAAAAGTTGATATGCGCCAGATGCTGAATTTTGGATGGCCCAATTTTTGCAGACTACATTTGATGGTGTGATGCCATAATAATCCCTATATGTTGGACGTTCAGTTGAACGGCGAATCGATCAGACAGGATATAGAATTCACCAGGGTGCACCACTGAATGAAGGTCACACGTCGACGGGCTTGTTCAAGCACAAGATTAATTTGAGCTGTTCATAGGATAAACCGATCTTCAGCTTTGTTTTACTTTCCATTTTCAGATGTCAGGTGTTTGGATATACTCCCTATATATATATATATATATATAGTTCTTGGGAGATGCTAGCGCCCGGCCGTTCGATCTTACGGTGGCTTGCAACATTTCATGCCTATGAATACAATATTTCCTAGCTATATTTGCAACAAAAATGTTTGATAAAAATCTCAATGTTGCATTAGCTGTTGTTGATTGTTGTATACATAAAATCAAAATATTGCATATGTGAAAATCAAAAAAATATTGCATACTAGCCGTGTGCTCAGGACACTTGCTCGGTGAGGCACTGATGCATGCGCCGGTGTCCGATCCGTATCGGACGTACGAGGCCTATCAATTCCCATAGTTCTTTCTCATCCTATATTCCTATTGGACACGAGAAGTTTAGGCCCTGCTCAATATAGCTTAAGCTTATTGGCTTAAGCTTATTTTTGCACTATTCATAATTTCGTCTTTTTCTGAATTTTTGGCTTTTTTGAGCTTTTTTGCCGGTTCTTTTTTTCTCGTATTCGTTTGCGTTGTCTGTGATGGGCTAGCATATTTTTTATATTTTTTAATTTTTTTAAATTTAATTATGTCAAATAAGCCTCTCTCAGCTACAGTGTTTTTTTCAGCCATCTACAGTGTTTTCAGTCATAAGCCTTCAGCTTTCAGCCGAACCGATCACCACCTTAATCAGCTAGTTAACCTCATGTTCTATTTTGATGTGGCCATCTCAGGAACATGGTCTTGGCCATGGTGCATGAAAATCATATACGATGGATGTATAGAAATAGTACTGCAACTGGGGTTCTTGGAACATGCTAATAGCCAAAATTGGTAAGCCAACCTGGAGATGGGGGCACATCCCAAATCTCCATCGGCATTTGGATCAGCGGCAGCTCCCCGGCACATTTGTGTATTTTTGTGCCCAGCTTTGGGGAAAAAATTGCAGAGTGGGTGCCAAGCAACATTATACACCTTTGGCAAATGCCGATGTGCCATTGAATATGTGTTCACTGCTCAGTGTATAAACTATCTCAAACAAGTATATATATATATATATATATATATATATATATATATATATATATATATATATATATATATATATATATATATATATATATATATATAAAAAAATAACAGTGCTCCTTGGTGCTCGGGCACCATAGTCTAAAATAGGTATGTATCGCGTTCGAAAAATTTTAAAATTTCTTAGATATCAAGTTTAACTAGTTTACTAACTAGTTCAAACAAGTTCGAACTGAAATTTGAACTATAGTTACCTTTTTTATTGATAGTTTGATTGTAGGTATGTGCTGATTATATATATAAATCAGCAAAGCATGTGATCTAAATTCGTTCAAAGCTTTGAATTCAAGTATATTTTTTCAAAGGTATATGTTTAATTTGAATTGTTATAGATGGGTACATACCCTAAAACTGATATTTTCAAAAAAATATACCCGAATTTGGGTTGAATTCGTGCATTTGAAATCAAGGTGCCGGGCACCATGGTGCCCAATATATATATATATATATATATATATATATATATATATATATATATATATATATATATATATATATATATATATATATACACACACACACGCAGGCTTGCAGATAGCTAGAGTGCAATACAGTACTAGTATAATACACCAGTTTGAGATGCTCACTGAGCGCTTTGTTAGTTATCGAAGGATCCTAGGGATCCACAAGAGGAGAGATTGATCAGACTACCTAGGAGCCTGATAATGTTTGTTATCAAGAGCCACTATTGTTTAGTTGGTTGACTTTTATTACTCTCTGGCAGTGCAAGAATGTTTGGACAGGGCAGAGGCACGCATCATTTACCGTTCGATCCATGCATGAATATATGGACGCGAGTGTGTTGTTCTCGATGGCTAGAACTAGCGAGAAGCTGCCGCGATGTGGTCCTGACTGAATCCCGTGTAGCTTTTGGCTAAAAGAACTAGTGTACTAGTTTCTGAATCTACACCGGGCATGCATATCTAACCGATGGTCAACTATGATCAGTGGCATATCTGCGGTGAATCAGTCAGATATTCAGACGAGATCGCAATATCACTCTGGGAACTAGTAACAGAGAGTCGAGGATTCAGATGTTGACTACAAAATTTTGCGCAGGGGAGGCAGAACTTGTGTACTTACTGCTCAGAATCAAGCTGCCAAGATCAGAGAACATACGCCGACCTCTATTGCTTTTGAGGGTGATTTGAATGAGCTTTTTTTTATTTTGCCGGCTTGTAATATTTTTTTTATCGCAAACGTGAGCTACATGGCTACAAATATGGCTTGTAAGTTGCAAATACGCTTGATTTCAGTCTCGGACTTGGATTCTAACTCGCAATTTGCACTGCCTGAAGATTGCATTTGGGTCGGTTGGGCTGTCCGACAAAACCAAATCGTCTATGCAAAAGCCCAACACGCGTGGATCGATCCGTAGCGACGAGGCCGAGAGCGGCCGACGAGGAGTCGTGAGAACTAGAAACATGAGCGCGGCGCCACGTCGCGCTAGCTACCGTGTGGACCGAAATAAAAGAGGCAAAAATTCGTGAGAAGGGGTGTTTTTTTAAAAAATTAAGGATGTGTACGTAATTTCGGAGGAACCGGAGGGTTTATTTGCAAAAAAACAGGGACGGAGGGCTCTTTAGCAAAAACCGAGGACCTGTACGTAAGGAACCGAGGACTCGTGCGGGAATTCGGATAACGGGGTCTTTCCGCAAAATAGGGAAAAACAAGGACCGGGGCTTGTTTGCAAAACCGAGGACTCAGACGTAAACAACCGGGACCCGCGCAATTTTGAAACCATGGGGCCATCCATAAAAGTGCAGGGGCTAAAAACTACCAAAGACACATTCGCGAAATAAGGACATGTACGTAATATCGGAAACCACGAAAAACGCCACACGCGACCGTCTGACCCGTCCTGCATGTGTGGGACCTGCGGCGTCTGTGGTCGCCGCGCGGCGCGCGAGACACCTGTGGAGTGCTGGCGCTGCGGTCGCTGGCGTGGCGCTGCGCTGCGGGGCTGGAATCCCGGGAGTAAGAAGAGGAGTATACGAGGTGAGGCCGTGAGAGTCGGTACCGGTCCGCTCGGCCGGGTAGAGGAAAAATTCTATCATATCACTGATACATAGCTCAGGATATATAACAAGTTAACCAGTGTGACACAATATGCACTATAGCAGTACGGTAGAGTGCACTGCAGCATACATGAACAGAAAAAAAACGCGTCTGCTACAGTACCTATTATGACACGTGTCAGACGCTGGTTGGCCTGTTACAGTGCAACGGTAATACAATAGATTTTTTCCGGATAGACACCGCGAGGGCGAGCGAAAACGCAGCGCGCGGGACACAAGCACACGCCTCGGGTATGAGCCGGGCGCCACCGTGCGGGGCGGCACGGGTACGCGCGGACGACACAGCTCCGCCCGGTGGTCCTGCGAGCTCGCGCCAGCGCAGCGACTAGAATCAAAACGGATCCAATACAGGTCAGGTACTACTCATGTATTCACATCTATATTTTTCTCAAATTCAAATACGAATCAAATAAATATCAGATACAAATATAAATCAGATAAATGTTAAATATAAATTCGAATCAAATGTGTACTCAATTTAGTAAAATCCAGATATCATCGTAACTTATATATGAAGATATTAATAATATTTTATCTTCATACAACACGCTTAATCATTCTAACTCATTTACTTCACATAAATAAACATGAATTTACCTTCAATTAAAAAAACTTATTCTAACTAATTGTATTGTAATAATATATATGTATATATATGTATATATATATTATTTCGTCGAATACGAATACAGATAGTCTAGATAAAATAATATTCAAATGGTAAAAGCCCATACCATATTCGCACCTATATTTTTATACGAATTTGAACACAAATAGAATAAAAATTGTTAATCAAATAAAAAAATCTATATCATATTCACTTCATATGAAATACGATAACCGAATAATAGGATAATTCGTATCCATTTTTCACCCTACCAACAACTTAAGACCCAACAAAATCCTGTTCACAACATGTTTGTTGTTTCTACTTTTATAAACAAAATCAAATACAAACGTTTGGTTTCTTAAAACGGTTTTTCCACTCCTGTTTAAAAATAAGGCAAGAGTCACAAGAGCTTCATCTACCCTACCCCTTGCTCCCTTCACGCACATACATCTCTCATTTTTTGCACCGCACATCTCCTCCTTTTAAAGTTAATTTCTTTTAGGTATTATTATTTATTTTCAGGCAAAAAACATTCCCCCCACACCAAAAAAACTGACGGTAAAGACGGCACGCCGAAAACCATCGCACTCCGGTGCAAAATGCAGTAATAACATGGCCGTACGGGCCAAGGCCGAAATTCAAACACGGCCATACGTCGAAAACAGCAGCCAACGACAACGGTAACAGAAATCCAACCTGATGGTCTTTCAACTTTAAGAAGGAAATGTTCTTTCAACTTTAAGGAAATGTACTCGGCATTAATACTACATTTCGACTCGACTAGGGTCCGAAAACCTCACGGGCAATTACTAGTCAACACCACCACGACATGGCAACGAAAAACTCCAGATAAATCACGCTAGTCCACAGACCGCCATCGCCAGCCTCAAGACAATTTCTGCAACAAAACAGGTTAATTGACAAGTTATTTTCTGGACCGACAAAATCACAAGAAATAATGCAAGGGCCTCCTCTAACATGCAGGGTAAACTTTCTAATTGAATTTGATATACAAGATTTTTTTTATGACCATAAGAACCTAAGTGACGCAGGGGAGATGGAGGATAGCTAAACATAAACAACCTCCTCAATCATGTTACAAAATTAGTAATAATATAGTGTATAATATAATATACTTGCTTAAAAAGGGTACAGGCAGCTCTGCTACTTGAATATAACAAGTTACCACAACTAAGCTAAGAAATTGGAGGAGCTCCTATACATGTTGAAACAACTTACAGATTTTGTTGAAGGCCACAATATCACAGCTCTGGATGTACTCATTTGCTGGTTCAGTGTAGAAATGGTCCTCAATCAGACCGTCGACAGAGACAAGGTCATCAACAATTGTCATCATGATTTGCAACTTCTTAATGCCATATCCAACTGGGACAAGTTTGGCTGCACAGCAAATATTCATGTTAAAAACCAAAATAAACAAGCATAGAAGACAGGATGTGTGAAACTAAATTTCACATAGAAACAAGTTTGCAGCGTAGTAACTAGTAACATACAGGCACCCCAGAGCAAGCCTTCCATCTTCACATTCCTCACAGCTTCCTCAAGCTTGGTCATGTCAGTTTCATCATCCCATGGCTTCACATCAAGCAAAACTGAGGACTTTCCAGCTGGCAAAAAGTAAGGAAAAGTAGCACTGAGAAATGAATTCTGAGAGCAGAAACATAGCTTCACACTCTTTGTGGATACAAGTGCCCATGCAAAACTATAGATCAAAGAATAAAATACGAAAACTGGAGAATAAACATACATTCTTTCTTCTTGCTAGAAGCCTTGACAGCGGCAGCACGCTCTTCAGCTGCCTTCTTCTCCTCTTCAGTCTCCTCACCAAAAAGGTCAACATCGTCATCATCGTCATCATCAGCTGCAGGAGCCTGCAATTATAAGATATGCTGTTATATACTGATATTGAAAGATTAAACCACACAAATGCCTATTCATCAAAGATAACTTCTGTCCGCAGCAATTCAGTTCAGCTATCAGCACCAAATTATGAGCATGTCAGACCACTTAATAGCTTTCAGTAGCTTTCAGCCAAAACAGAAGGTAAAGACTGTGTAACCTTTGCTTCAGCAACATCAGGAGTTGAGGCTTCAGGAGCAGCTGATGACTCAACCTTGACGCCTTGACCCTCTGCAGTGACTCCACTGAACATGAATAGACCACATATCAAATTCACATCACTAAACATGACAAGTCGAAATGGAAAAATGGCTCTGAACTTAAATTAGCTTTAGTGCATACCTCAGCCTTAGGAGTGCATTGATGTGACTGTACCACCTTGCGACGTTGGTATACTTTGATGAGGGACCAGCCGAAAACGCAGAGTACACAGCCATGTCATCCTTGGAGGCTTGGTAGCTGGAGGCAGATCATTGCAGGGTAAGTCCAGCGCAACGTATACGACCACTTAGTAGATATTTAGTGTCGCATGAGTCACATACCCGGTGATGTAGCTGCGAGTGAGAAGGTAGTCATCAAGCTTTTTAAGGCCAGCCTCAGACTTAATGTTGGAGAAAGAAACCGCCATCTCTCCTCAAGAAAATGTCACAGGTGATCTGTTGGCACAGAAGAGAATGGTGTCAGAACATCCAGAAAAGCCCAATCATGATAACAGCCGATGCATGGGCGATAAACAGCTAAACATGTTACTTGATCTGTAAATTAGAATACAAAAACTAAAGAAAATAAGAAATACCCCTAAACCCTGATTCTAAGCCTTTGTTTTTTTTATGAAGTATCATAGCTTAATTCAAAGATCAAATTAAAACTTTCCACACGTTATACTACAGAAGATTACTGCTCAATTGAAACCAACAACTCATCCTGATTGTATCGAAAAGAACCAGCCGATCCAACAGCACAACGGGCACTAAGGCTAGGCAGCTTTCGCGTGATATTCCAGCACAAATCTTAGCACGTACCATAAACTGTACCCCCGAGAACTGAAGCCACTGAAATTACCAGATCTAGAACCAACGGTAATTCACGGGGAACTACGGAACCAAATCTACGGGTCGGCATTGCCATAAAAATCGACGGAAAACTAACACTTCAAGAGAGAAATCTGGTAAAAAAATATCATATCGCTCCATGGAAAAGCATATATAGCTTCGAACCACTAGTATCCACTATCCAAGATGCGTTGCAACCGTACAGAAAAACACACATCGTAGTACAGATCCAGCCAATGTCTCTACAATAGCAACTGGATCGCCCAAGAGTCCAACGATCAAAGCACAAATTAACACCGCACGTTAATAAGGAACGAAAGAAGAAGTTCGCATCGTCACATCTAGGCAGCAAACTCGATACGCTAAAGGCCTAATCACTGGCTAAACCGGACGAAAGAAAAACGCAAATTCCGCATCTAATCGACGAGGGTCTCGAATCCAAGAGCATGAACCGGTGACGAATCGAACCTTTCTCGATCGGATCGGATCGGATCGGATCGGGGCGGAGGGCTTCGGCGCGGGTTCGGAGGAGACGGAGGCGCCGGCGGATAGCGGAGTAGATATATATATAGCGCAGGGGACGCGACGCGAGGGTTTCTGCGGCTGATCGCGGACGTCCGATCCGATCCAACGGTGAGAGGATCCAAACACGGCTTATACCAGCGGAACGGGACACGTGCGGGCTCAGCCCAGTACGAACCAGGCTTTGTGATATGCTCGGTCGTTTCAGCGTCTGCAGTTAGGCTGGGCTCTTTTGTTGAAGCCCCCCGTCCGGCCCGGTAGAAATCAGGCCAGCGGACGGTGAAAAGGGCTCGGCCCGAATGGCTTTTCTTCCTCCACGCCGGCCGACTCCGGCCACGGTGAGATAACGGTCTGTTTTTTTTGCTGCGGTAGATGTTTTTGTCTTCGTCTTTCGGGACAGCAGCGGATAAAATATATGATTTAAAACTAAGACAGCAGCGGATAAAGTATATGATTTTAAATTAAAAAAACCGTTTGAAGAGGTTTGAATTTTCGGAGAGCCACGAGCGCAAAAGGGAAGGAGGAACAGCCAGCTCCGGCCGGCCGCAGCGCTCAGGCCGGACTTGGTTCGGCCGACCACAACGTGTTTAGAATTTGAAGGAGCTGAAAAGCGTTGACTTGCTACGGTCCTTCACTGGTCTAAGTAAGAGCCTGTATAAATAAATTAGTGGTTTTGAGTTTTAACTTGGATAACACGCGCTCTAGGTTTGATTTGTGTTTCTCATCTAATCATGTTTGCAGACGCAAGTTTCTGTCACGTAAATCTGATGGAATTTGGGAACATGATTGTTGTGGTTGCAGATCAAACAGAGAGGGATATGGTAGTAGAGAGTTATGTGAGTAATGCTTGGAGTTTTCCTATATCTCGTATTGTGTGTGTGTGTATATATATATATATATATATATATATATATATATATATATATATACGCTGAAATTGGGCACCGAGTGCTCGGCACCTTGATTTCAAATGCACGAATTCAACCCAAATTCGGGTATATTTTTTTCAAAATATTAGTTTTAGGGTATGTACCCGTCTATAACAATTCAAATAAAACATATACCTTTGAAAAAATATACTTGAATTCAAAGTTTTGAACAATTTAGATCACATGCTTTGCTGATTTATATATATAATCACACATACCTACAATCAAACTATCAATAAAAAGGCAACTACAATTCAAATTTCGATTCGAACTTGTTTGAACTAGTTAGTAAACTAGTTAAACTTGATATCTAAAAATTTTAAAATTATTCGCACGCGATACATACCTATTTTAGACTATGGTGCCCGGGCACCAAGGAGCACTCGTTATTTTACTATATATATATATATATATATATATATATATATATATATATATATATATATATATATATATCCACATGGGGAGTGTTCTTACAACCTTGTTTTACACCTGAGTAACCTCTTCTAGAGTATTTATGTCATTATATTACCATAAATTAATACATTATAATATTATGAAGGTGCTTTTAATGACAAGCCTAATGATTTAAACTTTATACGACCAATCTAGATAGAACGTATGAATGGTCAATTTTTACAAAGTATGGCCGAGCGGACACTGTGTACTTGGTCTAGACTAAAACATCATTTTTAAAGAGATCAGGAGGAGTAACTAGGAGGCAAACATACATTACAAAATGAAGGCGTTAGCTATTTACTTGTTCTACATGAGAGGAGCTACTACAATTATGATCCATTTTAGACCAGAGGCAGTAGTTCATTTCGAGTGAGGCGGTATATCTCAGCTTTTATTTCAACTTTCAGCTAATCTTTGTAACTTTACAACGGGAGTACGTGGTAGAAAATAATCACTTTGTTAGACCATATGGCTAGGTTTAAGATATTTTTGTGATGAATAATTGACAATGATTAATTTGTTATGATGAATAATTAGTGATTTTGTTTAGCGTTGTTATGCGAGTTGTGTTACGTGTGTACGGATTGATGTTGGTCAAGTTTGGATGAATTTGTGCCGGAAGAATATTTTTGATTTTTGCATATGTAGATTGGACATGAAGACGATCATAATCGATGACGAGAAAGGCTGGGGAGTCACCACGTATCTCGCGCGTTCGTTCCGTGCGAAGGAGACGCAGCGGCATGTCCTCGTCCTATTGCTTTCACCCGTGAGTTACATGCATGTTCCTTGGAATCTGTTTGTTGGTTTGAGGTAAAAACATGGGCTGCATGTATTGCTTTTCTCTGGTCGGACGTAGAGACTTTTGGTTCTAAAGTAATTAGTGATTAGTGCTAATTAAGTTCTCATAGATTCCGCTTGCATGAGTTAGCTTTGGCCGAAAGTTTTTAGGGCTGGTTTTATCTCGTCTTGAGGACTTTGATTAAGATTTACTCATAGATAAATAAAAACAAGGTATTGGCTCTTGGTTAGTATATCTGGTGATCTCTGTTTTTTAGTCTCATTGGCATGCATGCATGATTTGGCTCAAGACAAGATAAGATAAGAGCATAGAAGTGAAGAAAACTGCTCGGTTGTTTTTGATTCCTGTTTTTGTTCTTTCTATTTTATATATTAAACGATTAGAAGACAGAAATTTTAAGAAAAAGTTTCCGCTGTAAATTACAATCATTCACCCCCTCTGATTGTTATCAACGATTCTACACACCTGCACAAAAAAAATGCTATAGGCTAACATTACATAGTATGATTTCTTTTTTGGAGTAACATGCATGCTAAGATGTCCCTTTTGAAGAGCAAGTGTATGGCTCGCAAGTATATGTCGTACGGCGAAGTCTCTCTGTTCCTTCCTGCCTCCATGAAGCAAGAAGAGCCACTCGGTGCACGGCGGATCTTTTCTTTTTTCTTTTTTTGCCGGGGAACTAAACATTGCCGGTGCCGAACTCTGACCCACCGTCACCGACGAATTTTCTTAAGAAATTTTTTTTAGGCCTTTCCATCTCTTCCAGTTACGTGGTCAAATGCCACAGACGCAGCTTGGCATCATCCCATGTCGGAGTTTTGGCATTTTTTTGTGGGATATCCTGTGTTGATCCTTGGACAAATGCGTCGGCTTTCGTCCATCCATCTGCCCGTCCACACCTACCATCGATCCTGGGCCAAGAATATTCCTGTCATCTTCCAACAAGTGAGAAGAAAAATGGAAATGCATATATACTTGCCTGAAAGAGTCTACCCATAGACTTCTTTGCCAGTGCTAGACATCAAATGTAATAATGTATTACAACTAACTATGGTCATATACACGCAGCAGCACTCAGAAAAATATCCACCTGTCCTTAGTCGCTGTTAGGAGGTTTCGTATTACGATAGCAACGCTCCTCTGAAATGAAAAGTCTTTGAGTGCAGGCGAGCGCGATTAATCCTGATGTCATTGTGCACCCACTTAGCTGCAGTGAAGTATATTCGTTTGGTCGAAAGGATCATCTTGCGTAGTTTCAAGTCTGGCAGGCTTGTTTTTCGAAGCACACGAGTTCTTCCGAGTTGTCACCAGCGAATTTGTTCAACGCTTCGCCGTTGCAATGTCCTCGTCCATGTATTTCTCCCTTCTCTCCTTTTGACTTTTGGCTCATCATGAGCCACGGCTGAATTGATAATTCTATGTTGCTTGCTAAGCCACAGTTTCTGCACGCTAGATCATACCGGTACAGTTAATGTATCTCCCAATGTGTCACTTTCGCCATGAAATAGTTCAGAATTTCATGCAAAGTAAACGTCACTAACTTCCAGAATGCATGCTCAGTTCGCACAAAAAAAAAGTCAAACACAAAAGCAACAGCTCATGACAATCGAGAAGATTTGTAATGCACAACCGGCTATGTAATTTTCGCACCGAACTCAGTATGAATTTGTATGTTCTCTCACATCTTGGTATCTTACATTATTTAGTCCTACTAGTTCGGAAGTGGCAAAATAAGGGGGGAAAAACCTTAGAAATTACACACCTGTGGCATTTCCCCGGCAAAACCAAGAGGAGGAGGTGATTGGATGGGGACCGGGAACGGCAGCTGGAACGACCGGAGCCAGTCGGAGTCCGGCAGGCTGAGCGGCGGTAGGGAGTGGCGGCCGTACGTGGAGCTCCCGCTGCGCACGTCCTGCATGGTCAGCAGCGCCGCCACGGTGTTGCGGAAGATGCTCTGCTCCGCGACGGCCAGCGCCTCGCGGTCCCGGCGCGCCGCCGCCTGCCCCTCCGGCGCCGTGGGGAACACCGCCTCCATCATGGCCTCGCACTCCCTGACCATCTGGGACACCGTCTCCGTCTTGAAGAAGGGCTGCTCCAGGACGGTCTGGATCACCGACAGCCGGAGCACCGCGCCCGTGCGCTTGTCGTACTTCTTCAGGATCTTGGCCAGCCCTGGCAAATGTACAGAAGCTCAAAGAATTAAGCATCAACAATGGAACTAACAGCCATTTTAACCTCCCTGAAAATCCAGTTCCTACATGTCTGAATTCCCATTCCATGGATAAATAGATATGGCGTTTCTTGATGAGGTGTTAATACCTATGTAGTTGATGCTGCTGTAGTTGAGCAGCAGCACCATCTCGCCATGGAAGTTGACGATCTCTCTACGTATCGCGGCGATCTCCGCCTCGTACAGCACCTCCAGCACCACCGCCTTCCTCTCCAACGCCCACTTGATCGCATCATGCAGCTCCTGCTCTCCACCAAGAACACACACACGTCGTCAGAGAACTCGACAAAAGGGGTTATTGTTGTCGTTGCAATACAAGCGAAGCCATTGCTGCTGACTAGTGATTAGTGTGCGTACCCTGTGCTCGATGATGAACTCCTCCTCTTGCTCGATGAAGAAGGCGTTGATCTTGTCGATCTCAGCGTCGAGGAGGTCGATGAACTCGGCCTCCTCGGCCGGCGAGGGTGGGCAGCCGGAGATGGCGCTGACGATGCGCTTGAGCTTCTTGTAGTGCAGGAACTGCTCCCTCCACGCCGGGAGGCTCTGCTCGATCTGCTTCTTGAGCCACTTGCCAAACTTCATGCTATCTGCAACTGATCAACTATACCTACTGTACTGATTAATCCCCAATTGCTGGCTACTGCTAATCTCGTCTCCTCGCTTGCAACAACAACAACTTGTTTTGTGGATTGTGAGGGGTGCAACATTGATGAGTGCTCATAATATAAGCTCAAAGGTGTGGGTGGTGAGCTAAGCGTTTGGAGGGGAAGCAGGGTGCCGTTCCTGTACTATTTACTGGCACTAGTAAAGTGCCCGTGCGTTGCAACGAAATACCAAATCAAAGTGATACATAATATTAAACATGATCTTAAACCGAATAATAAACATCAATTTTATCTTACGTCATCAAAATACTGAGCTGGAGTGCAACCAGTTCCATCAGTTAATTCAGGGATCCAACAAATCAAATCCACTACAACTGAAATAGAAAACTCTTAAACCAATCAAAATAGCAATAAAGATAACACAACATTCGAATATTCATAGACAAAGAAAGGGGAGCCAAGAACCAAGAAACCACCGGCTTACTCTTCGATGGGATGGTGACCATGGCCGCTGCAGCCTTATTGCTGGCCACTGTAGCCATCGTCTCTGATGGCTACTGAACAACAAAGAATGACCTCCTAAATAGGTTTGGTGCTTACCGGTCACAACTCCCGGGAGACCACAAGTGGACATGATATACTGCAGAAGACTATTATATAAAGAGGAGTTGGTGGTCGTCGGTGTGTTCTCCTCTCCCCGCTCTACAATCACCCGATTTGATCTAGACCATTCGTCTCTCCCCTCCTCTCTCTCAGGATACAACTGCCCACCCTCTCCATTTTTCCTATCTCCTCGCGTATTCTTGTCACCCTTCTCTCTCTGTCATTTACTCTCCAATGTTTGATGTGTGAAGTTAGTCAGGCAGTAAGTTCCATTCACCGAATTAGCGGCCGATTAAAAGCGTTTTTCACTACACTTTTGCCTTTTGTGCATTATCTAGGAGCTGCATGATACAGGGATTAGGGTTAACCATTACAGGGCTAAGGGAGCTATTAATTTAATTTCAAGTTAACAGACCTAAGTGACACTTCGCTGCAAGTTAACGGACCTTCGTCCCGATTCTCTCTAGATCCAATTGAGGTACATCATGCTCCTTTAATCCTTTTGTATGGGCATATGTTGTTTTGTGCTGTCTCTTGAGTGTGCAGTTATGTATGTATTTCATGGCCTAGTTAACAACTGAGAAAAAAAATACTCATGACATGAGGAAAACAAACTTACAATGCTATATTAAAAGTTGGAGATGTAGTATTTCTCAATGAAAGCCATTCGAGAGTCTAAACATAAAAAAAACAAGGAAGGAAAACCATTTGACCTTAGCAACATGGTACAGTGATTGATCACCAAGCACAGGCATTGCTTTCGATGCCAATAGCTCTCAGCCGGTGAGGGACCAGTCGGGCAACCGGCAGGCATCAGCCGCCCGCCAGTGGCTCAACACACGTTCGACAGCAAGGCCAAGCTGCAGTGGCACGAGATAGCAAATGCTTGATAAGAACACGACCACCTTTGGCTTTTTTTCCATTAATGATTACCATTTATCAGTGGCGGGAGGAGCAACATTTTGATCTGCAAACAGTGAGATGATGAGGTATACAATGCCCACAAAGGATGCTTGCGTGTCAATATTGTGAGTTTGAACTGCCTGCAGTTGATATTTTGAGCATCAGGTATAAATTTTTGTTTCTCATCCTAAGCTGTTACTCTGAAAACTAAACAATTATTCATTTTTTGCCTAAAAAACAATTATTCAATTTTTCTAGAAACGTACTGTTATTCAAATATAGTCCATCTCTGTTGTAATTATAGTAGTTATGTGATACAGGATGTGTGTGGGAATCGAACAGAATATTGCCAACCTTGCAGGAAGTACATCAGACTCCGGAATGGATTGGACACGAAATCCAGTTCCATGCAAAATCTGCAGAATCTTCAAGGTAAGCGCATGGAAACCTTCTAAATGATGCATGCCATTTTTTTATGGTTGACATGATTCAATCTATCTTTCAATTTAATAAATCATTAGGAAGAACTCATCAAAATTATGTATAACCAAACACATTCCCATGCTTCAAATAAAACAAAAGGGAGGAATAAAAAGACAATTCTTACAGATTCCTTTTGTGATAGGAGGGTGGTAAGCATGTGCAGTGATTCAAATTTAACTGCAGTATGAAGAACAGCAAAAAGCCTGGCAAGAGAAGTCACCTGGATTGTAATGAAAATTGTAGATCAAATCATCAAGTTAGCAATGCTGAAAAGAGAAGCATAGAAAGATTCGGGCAAAAGATTCTAGTATGTCATCCATACCATGCTTGTCATGCCTTGCAGTCTCTCCACACTCATGTTGTCTACTCTGAGTTTATGAACAAGTAACTGCATTAGATGAGTGGCAAGCTCTAAGCACTTTGAGCCTACAAACAAAATAATTAAGCAACTGCATAAGCATTCAATCTAACTCGGAAAATATAGTGTGTTATTGAACGCTAATACCTAACGACATCCACCAATCAACTTCAGCAAATATTAATGACTAATTTTTTTGCAAGTTCATGACTCTAATTCATGTACCAACAGTGTGACTGCTAAGTAGAACACTGATTCAATATACCATGCAAATTGTTCACCTAGGTTGAACTTTCGAGCCCACTTTTCAAAGCAGAGCATCAAAAGCACCCATCAGCCATCCAGGTACACAAATTTAAAATGTGGGACCTAAGGTCTATCATCTACAAACATCACTGCTAATACTCCTCAGTAGGATGAAGGAAGAACTGATGAAAAGAATAGTATAGAGATGAAATTAATAAGAAAACAAGAAACTGGCAACAAAAAATTAATACCATCTGGAAAGCTTGACATTTGAAGGAAAAACATGTCCATTACTCCAGGCTCACAAAACTTATAAGCCCCATCTTCAGAGGCTATTGCAATGAGTGACAGAAGTTCGAAACATTCTTCAGTAATTGTCAGATCAGACCTGCACATGATTTGGCTACATAACCCGTAAGCAAACGTGTTTTGCAAAGCAAGCATCCAAGTAGTTAGTAAAGTTAAGCAGTTGGCCTAAGCTCATTACAGATTCTGACAGGATTGCACAGGTTTACTCAATTGGCGAGCACTGCAAAACTACAAAATGTTTCAACGTGTACGGTGTACCACTTCAATTGCATCAGTGTTAATTATCTAACATGAGTATCGAAACGTAACAGAGAGCGAAATTTCTTACGATTTGGAGACGACCTCGGCGATGAGGGGCACAGTGGAGACGACCCTCTCGTCGGCCGCAACCTCCGGGACACGCGCGAGCCCGGCAAGCACCGTTGCGGCGAGCCGAAGGTACGCCTCCCGCTCCTCCTCCTTCCCGCCCTCCACTTTCCCCAACCCTGCGCGCAAAAGGAAAAACCCACTGACGAACGGGCACGGCTAATTGCAAACCCGAAGCCCAGTGCCATTCCCACGGGCGAACCACTCGAGGCGCGCGTTTTGCCTAGCGCTTACCAGTGTTGAGGAGGCGGCGAAGGAAGCGGGGCCCGACGGCGCGGTAGACATCGGTGACGGCGGCGGCGTCGCCGGCGCGGCAGACATTGGCGGCGATGAGGAGGCCCGCCAGCTTCTGCTCGTCGCGCTCGCCGCAGAGGAGGCGGAGGCAGTCATCGAGCGGCGGGGTGGAGGCCGGCATCGTCGCGGCGGCCGCCGGGGTCGGTGTCGGGGAGGAGTCCTGCAGGAGATGGAGATGGAGATTCGAGGAGGCGAGGGCAGAGCGAGGTCGCGGGGCGGCAGTTGCTCGGATATGGCGAGGGGGAGCGGTTTCGGCGGATTCGGCGAGGGCGGAGGAGTGGAGGCAGCGCGAAAGAATCTGGCCCACATGTCGGCACCGAAATAACTGAGGGATTGGTTTGGAGGACGGACGGACTGCCACCAACTCTAATTTTTTTAAGTAGTAGATATATGCTAAGAAGGGCACGACGGGGGTGGGGTGGGCGAGAGCGCGCTAGAGAAACCCGGTGGGCTACTTAGGGTTTAATATGTGCGTTCTAAATGGCGGACGAAATGCGGTTTACCGGGTGTTAGAAATAATCTTGACTTCGAGTTCAACACGTAGTAGAGTTCGTTTTTATGTGTAACTCAAGTTAAAATTGTGTCCAATTTAAAATCCGAATACGTATACTAGTAGGGGAGTATTAGCCTATATATTAAGGAGGCTTGTAGCCAGTGTTGTAAGAATAGAAAAAGGGGAAAAAAGGAGCAAATAAGAGAATAGAAAAATTCAGAAATTCTTCTGTGTTCTCTCAGTTTATTTACGATGTGTGCGTTTTCTCTTGGAACAAAGTTAACAAGTTGTATAAGAGTCTATGCGAGAATCGAGTCGCTGAAAAATCGTCTCGACGATTCCGTTTCGCGCTCATCTCGCACGGCGCTCGGTCCGACGGAATGTCACGTCGCAATAGTAAAAGAAAAGAAGCTGAGCCAAAAGACAAGGCATCCGTCTCCGAGAAAGCGCGCGAAGAAAAAAATCCTGAGCAGATCGAAGTGTATTTTTTCTCAGGTTCCCTCGGTCCAAAAGCCACTTCAAAGTAGCCCGAGTTCTTGATCCGTGTCCAAGATCATATCACGTTCTTTGGAAAGTGGTATCACCGATGACGAGACATCATCCAACATGATGGCGAAGATGAGTTCTGTTGTCTCACTGCATTATCTGATGCTCACGACGAGCAATTATCCAGCCTGACCAATCAAGATGAAGATATACATGAGGGTCCAAGGAGTGTTGGACGTTGAGAAGATGTGTTCGCCGTCCAAACTCAAATAAGCTGAGATGAGTCCAGAACGTTGAGAAGATGTGTCGCCGTCCAAACTCTAGTAAGGTGAAAAGAAATCAGAACGTTAAGGAGATGTGTTACCGTTCTATATCAAGTATGAGTTTAGTAAGTCGTAATTGAGACCAGTTGCCTTAATGTTTTAGAATCTTTGTATCTGGATGACTCATACCGGTTGAGTTGAGTTTCTACATGTAGCTTGCATGTAGAACGCTTCATGTAGAGGCGTGACTGGTAGTTCATAATGCATTGAGACTAAAACTAAAGTATGTCAAGTCAAGATTAAGGGGGGAGATTGTTAAAAATAATTTTGACTTCGAGTCCAAGACATAGTAGAGCCCGTCTTCGTGTGTAATTCAAGTTAGAGTTGCTTGAAGTCCAAATACATATGCTAGTATGAGAGTATTAGCCTATATATTGAGGAGGTTTGTAGCCAGTTTTGTAAGAATAGAAAAAGGAAAAAAGGGGGAGCAAATAGGAAAATAGAGAAATTCAGAAATTCTCCCGTGTTCTCTCAATTTATTTATGATGTGTACGTTTTCTCCTGAAACAAAGTTAACATCTGGCTTTGTAACGTGTATAGTTGATGGCTCTTCTTTTGGGCTTGCATTTTGAGCTTGTGAAGAAAGCGTAAGCCCCCATTTGTACTAAAAAGTTGAAAGCACTCTCTACCGATTTACTCGTTCCGTCTAAGTTTATAAAATGTATTTTCTCTTAGCACATAGACTAAGAAAATAGTGAAATAGCTAGATTACCCTTAATTATTATCTCTGAGTACTATATTCGATGCATGTAGGCAAAAAATAGCAAATAAAATTGTATATTTATTAGGAGTATAAAGAAAACATCAAACTAATTTTGTATTAAAATATAAAATACATTTTATATTTATGAACAAGACTACTAAAAAAATACGTCAATTAAACTTAAACAAAGAATCACATAAGCCCACTGACGAAGCAAACTAATCTCCCTACCTACCTAGATCCATTTCATGTACATTCAAAAAGCTAGTCTTTGCCTGGAGTGTATCCTTGCCATGCAATTCACATAGCGTGTATGCGCACATACGGTTGATTCGAAGTACCGATCAGAAAGACTGGTCTTTGTCGGAAGCGTGTCCTCCGCGTGCGGTACACGTGACACATCCTTGCCCTTGCGTTTATTCTGAGTTTCAGTTATTGTAGCACCCCGATATTTTATTAGTGCCTCACGTGTTCAAAAGTTGTCCAATATCTCAATTAGTATTTAAACGAATGGATTATTCTTCTAATCACTCTCTCCCATCCATCTCTATCTTTATCTCTCTCTCCATCTATTCCTCTCTCTCCCATGTGGCCATTGCAGATTGCAAGCGTAGCGTCGGCCGGCGGTGGCTGCGATGCGTGCAGGTGGCGGTGTGGCGGCCTGGGCACGGCACGACGTGCAGGTGAGGTGCAGCGGCGACGCGCAGGTGAGCGCGGCGAGGTGGTGCCGGGAGAGGCGCGACGGCAGGCGGCGTGTGGACGCACAGCGATGGCTTGATGGCAACATAGGCCGGTGGGCCCTAGGACGCGGTGTGGCACTATGCAGATGGCGAGAAGTCATGCGGGCCCTAACGCAGCCTGTGGCTGCAGCAACAGCGGTGGGGCTTCTGGCCGGCGGCGGCGATGTAGGCTAGGAGGCGCGACAATGTAGGGGCCGACAATAGCGGCTTAGCAATGGCAGCAGAGCGACACCGGTGTCGGCTAGCGGCGGTGGGCGCATGGTGGCGAGCGGGCGGCGAGGCCATGGCGGCAACGGCTAGGAGCGGCAACAAGACGGAGGCGCAGGCGGCGGCATGTCGTGGAGGGCGGCGGCGCAGCACAGACAGGTGATGCCGTGCCGGCGGCAATGTCCGGTCGGTGGCAACGGCGATGACCGGCCGTCAGTTGCGGAGGTGACCGTGCGGCCGTGGCACGGTGGCTACATGGCCGGGCTGGCCGGAGTATGGCCGAATGTAGATTCACACGAGAGTTTTGCTGATTTGCGCAACAGGACGCCGTTCATTTGGCCGAATGTGGTTCGCTCGGCCGAACGACGATTCGCACGGTGAAACCCAGCGGACGCAATTCCTTCCGGCCGAACGATCTCTTTTTGTGCATCCTTAGTTTTATCTAAACCCTCGCCTTATTCGCCTCCATCTTCTCCTCGCAGGTTCGCACGTGGCCTCTAAGGAATCGTTCAGACAGTTGCGCACCTTGGATCTCTCGTGTAGCGTGTACGCCGAATGTGCTCAAGGCAAGTACATCGTGGCCGTAACCTTTTCCGTTCCACATACCACATGTTTCCAGAGTATTTGTCACCTTTTGCCATTGAGTATAATTGTCATATCACTCACGCTTGCCTAGCAATTATCATATCACTAAAGATTACCTAGCTATTATCCTATCATTAAAGATTATATGGCTACTATCATATCATCAAAGATAAATCATTAATGAGGGTAGCATATGAACATGTTCCAAATTTAGATTTAAACCACTAGAAATCTTTTAACATTAGGTTGTTGTGTTTCCATTACCTTGTTTCCATGATCCATTACTCTTATGTGTTGCTTGTGAGTCATGCTTGATATATGTAGGATACCTATTAATCTCACTAATAACCATTTATCACATAATAAAACCTGAATGATTGTCAACCCTTGTGTGAGCTATGTTATAACATATCTTTAAAATAATTCTTATATCACTATCACCATAGTATCATCTCTCATCGACTCATATCGGAAATTATGCTTTCCTGTTCTCAGCCCTTGCAACCTTTTCACTCATCGTATCCTTACCCAGATCTAGCTCAGTTACTCCAATATCTAATCACAATGTCTGTTAATAACTTAACGATTACCTGGCCTGGAGTTACCCACATATATGGGAGATTGTTACCCACCTAGTAACGTACGGAGAGCCGTACATTTTCTTTACTCAAGATATTACATCCCGTCTATGGTTATACAGTCGAAGACATCATTATGTCTGACTATTCTCGTATAACCGGGTATGTGGGAGTAACTGCCGGTGCTATTGCCATACTTGCTAAATAAAAACTATCTTTGATTCTATTGTTCCTGTTGTCTTGTTACTCAGGATATTAACAATATAAGGTTCTACAGTTATTTAGCTGGAATTCTTGCGCAGCGGGGCGAAGTGCCTAGTGGTTTTAGTGATTTTGGTAGTGTAGAGGAGAGAGATAAGAGAGCGCATTGGTCCTTGGAGGATAGATCGGAAAAAACTGATTTTTTTTGGATTAATGCTTATGGTTTTATTTTTAGTTTATTAATCTAATAAATAGCGATTGGTAAAAAATCGAAACTAAAAACCGACTGACAAACGGAAAAGAGCGGTTACTAAGATTCGAAGCATACAAGAGGCATATTCTTGGCCAGGGCGAGCCAGAAACCATGGGTGGCAACCAACGACTTTTGCTTCCTAGCAAGACACTGTTTCTAGCGTTTGTTTGCAGTAGTTGCATTTGTAGGCAAAGGAGATGAAAGGATCATTCCATACGATCTTCTTGGAGTGATGCTGTCAGGATGCTTTCCCATGTTCAATAGTCTCGTGTGGCCTGTGGGTTTCCTTTTCATCCTTTTTACCGAGAAACGCTAGCCATGTCGTAAGTTTTCTTAGTTTGTTTTGTTTTGGGAGGAGGGGGTTCATCATTGTCACACCAAAGTTATGTGAATTCACCTTTTGTGCCAAATATTTGGTTTAGGCCTATAAGTTTGGCGTGCCATAATTTCTTAGCATCAAGACCCGCTCGCCATAGACACCGTTCATTGCCAAAATTAACTAACCTGTGGTGAACAATTTTGGTCACCACATGGCTTGCTACATTTTAACATAACTAGGTGCAGCAAAGTGTCTTTAGTTTTTATGATAACTTCGCATGAATCTTGGTACAAGTAGTACTGAAGAACCATGTGAGATGATCCAGATTAATGTTGTGATGGACCATTGCAATGTTTGTGTAGTGGTCAATTGGCTTTGCAAAGATTGCACTATGTCAGGATTGCTTTGGGCAGAGATTGAGGATTTGGGATTTGAGCTATGGATTTAGTTAGGTTGACCTAAGTCGTTGGATTAAGATTGCATGATGCATGTCTTGGCTAATATATGTTAAGTTGTGAAGAACTTGTACCTGAAAACGAATTCTTTGTCTTTGGATGTGCAGGGTCGCTTGGAGTCAACTGTGGCCAACGGCGGTGATCAGGGCTGGGCTCATGGAGGAGTCTAGGCCCAGAACGATCAAGGATACCGAGTGAGACGGTGAGCTCAAGAATGGCACGAGAAAGACGGGAATGTTGAAAGCGAGTTCGAATGGTGGTATGACGCCAGGTGGCTTGCATGGGCCAAGTGAACCGTGGTTCGGTGGAACTGGGACGAGAGAGACTTGGCGGCACGTGTCAAGCTAGTGGTGTACCTACATGTTACAAGCATGGCAATTGTTTGCAAATGATGGTGATGACCGGGTCAACAAAGAGGCATTTTAGTATTTTGACAAAAATACCGAAAACCATCTTAGATCAAAACCGCGGCGTATGGGCGATACGTTGGAGAGTGGTTTAGGTCAAGATGGAGCTGATTTGATCAAGGCGGATCAAAACCAAAGATTTAGTGGATGCACACTTATGTGCTTTGAAAAACGTGCATAAGTGAGCTTGAGTGAGTAAAACCCATGTGTAGGGGGTTAACAGGTTTTCCACATTGTAATAGTGGATATGATCCATTTTGGGGATAGGTGGCTGGTTGCCCACCTATAAAAGGGGTTGAGATGGAGACATGTAGGGTTAACCATCCAACTCTTCTCTCATGTGCTTTCTTGTTTAGGGTTAAGGTTTGAAAGTGGAGTACATGGTGTGCTCTTTGTCCTCTAAGGTGGAGTGACTGTAAACTCAATCTTCTCAAGTGAACAATACATCAATCTTTGCATATTTTCATGGATTCATCTTGATTTAGTTGTTTTGCTCTTGATTTGGCCTCAAAATTTGATTTCTTGATCCAAGGATTTTTGAGTCAATTTCTTTGGTGTTCTAACTTGCTGTGACATGTAGGAATACATCTAGACTCATATTGATCATCATCCTCCCATGAGCTAGTTATATTCACCGATTTGATTTTGATTCAGTTTTGATGCAACCTTCCAACAAACTAAAAAATGTTTCGTCTTTGTCTATGTTTTTTATGATCGTTTGTTGGAATATGTTCATAATACACTAGAGATGATTTGTACAAAGTTTCACACCATTTGGATCTACAGATCAAAAGTTTCATCTATTTTTGTTTTGAATCTAAGCTGAAACAGTCGGTGCAGACTCTGTCGGGAACGTCGACCTGTCTTACAACCACGTTGGTTTCGACCAGGTCAAGTCCTACATCGCATCATTTTTGACCTCGTTGAGTCTTTCGACCGCTTCGCGTTTTCCCTACCACGTGAGATTTTCGACCGCTTATTGATCGTCGATTTCACTGGTTGGTGTTTTGAACTGAATCGACAACGTTGGTCATAGATCACTCGTTGGCTTCCAACCACGTTGGTTGTTCGACCACTTGTTGGCTTACGACAACGTTGGTTATGACCACATTGATTCTCGATCACTTTGGTTGCCAATTGGTTACAACCACGTTGGTTGTTCGACCACTCGTTGGCGTTTGACCACGTTGTTTACGATCACGTTGGTTGTTCGACCACTCAGTAGCGTCCGACCACGTTGGTTATGACCACGTTGATTTTCGATCACATTGGTTTTGATCTCGGTGGTTATCGACTACGCTGGTTTTCGACCGCTCCCTGGTCGTCGACTGTGAGAAGCGATTTTCAACCACATTGGTTTCTGATGTACTGTCAGTTCTCGACTACGGTGATTTCCGTTCGGTAGTCGACTTCCGATCACGTTGAACTTCCAACTGGTAGTTGAATTTACAACTACGTTGTCAGCTTTCGACCATATTGTTTTTTCTGCTGTGTTCGACTCTGTTTCTTCAGTTTTCAAGTGGGATTTCAACCCGAATCTTCATAACTTTGTAGCTATCGGAGAAAAATGATAAATGAATACTTAATGGAGAAATTAAAAGATACTATTTATCCCCTTTGTTGCTTATCTGGATCTACAAGTACTTTTGTATAGGACATCCAAGCCGTAAAATTTAGGTTTCTATAACAATTTTAAATTTATAGCGCCAGTTCCGAGAAAAGGTAAGAAGGCATCAAAGCACAAATGGAAGGGAGGTATTATGGGTTTCATGTCTCTTTCAAGAATAATAACATAACGGTGCACAAGGTTCCATTCTGTTTGTTGCGAAGGTTGAAGGTTGTTCCAAGAAAAGGACCAGGAGTAGGGCATTTTATGGCATTATGCTTTGCTGGAGAATTGTTTTAGTACATTCGACATGAATTACAGTTGAATGCTAAGGAATTGGATTGTTTCTTTCCGAGTTTTTTTAGGGGGCGGGGGGTGATTTCATGCTGAAATAAGAAAACAAAACCAGCCAAGAAGATCATAGTATTGCTCTATTGACTGTGACCTCATAAGAAAGAACTGCCCAATCGATGCCCAGGGAGGAACAGGTACAAAACTGCAAAACTTTGTTCTCTCGAAGCATGTATCAACAGAGCTTCTCAAAAAGAACAGCGCATATAAACAAGCATGTAATTTCTTTTTGGCTATATTCTCTCCCATATAAAGGATGGCCCTTAAGCCTAATGAGTTCTAAATTCAGGGTTTATCCCAGAGCATATCCATCAAAATCACGCTTTTGGTGTATCATCACGAAGTGATGTTCTTCTGTTAGCCTTTTCTATGTCATAGCATTGGAATGAGTGTACAGCCAATTGCCCAGTAGTTTTCACAATTTCTGAACTATTAAATGGACTATTCATCAACATGGTGAAATTATGCAGTGATGTTAGAGAAAAAGATAGAAAAATTATCAAACAATACATACATTTGTTTGCTTGAAGCTGTGACAGTAGATAGCGAAGTACATGGTTTCGGCTTATCCATTACGAAGCCTTTACCCATGAGAGGCTACTGTTGGAGGAATAACCTCTACCATGGCCTAGTCAGCACACCGTGCATAAGTCCAAGTATGTATATAAGGAAAAGGTAAGCCCATGTAGAGCATGCCAAGGAAAAGCCATGTATACTCCTGTTAGTAAAGATCCCAAGAGAAGCATTTGTGTTAATGTCCTCACCCATGGCTATACATATGGCCCATAGGGCACCATGGGAAAATGAAAGTGAAACATTGAAGAGAAAAGACCATTGTCGGATTGAAAACAGAGCATCCATTCTATACCTCTCCCCTCACTTGAGTTTTAGACTCCGGGTACCCCTCTCAGGCCTCTCGAAACTCTGCTACCTATGGTTTGGCGTGTAACCACAACAGGGATCTCCTCCAACCCTGAGTTGGCATATTTTGTTCTAGCCATGTATAAGTCTCAACAAAAAATTAGATACAAAGACTAGAAGCAGTTAAAGATAGCTGCTACATTTGTTAGTGCAAGCTGTGAATTTTATACAGCCCCTATTAGAGGCTTGTGCAATTTTAAATATTTTGGAGATGCAGCTACCCTAGTAATCCCTCCTAGGATTGCATTTGGCGTGTCCTGGTGAAGTGATTGTTTCGGCTTATATCTTAGTTGCAAGAACAAACGACCATTTTGTTCATTCTTCATTACACAAGTAGCCCGATGGTTGAATAATCAGAATATAATTTAACTACATTTTCAGGGTGTTAGCTGCCAGCGAAAAATAAGGAAAGCCAGATGGGAGAGACATGTCTCATGATATTGATGTGCGCATCCTCTTGCAAAATTGCATATCACATTCATGTACCCGGTTGAACCAGAAAAAAAACAATACTGTTTTTCCATGGTCAAATATTTACATGTCCAATTGTTGAACTGAAGACGACTGATTTGAGCATAAATATAATGATGTTTTGGCTCTTCAAATAAATATTAGCCACCAAGAGTGACAAACAAAATGGCTAGAAAGCGAAGTGTTGGTATGCCTTCAGTACCCATGATTTTCAACCAAACACTCTCCTTACTAATCCATTAAGACAAATTTGATGGCCTCTCAGCCAAGCATGCAGCTTAGCCCGACATCGTGACCCGGCAGTCAGTTGTGTCTTGCAAAGTGAATTATTATATACATGACCATGAAAGTTAACACCGATAGAGAGCAAAACTATAATATGATTAATTTTAGTGGACATGAAAACATAGCTTAACAGAAAACATGTGATGGTAAAGGGAAAGGGGAACATGATGCAACGTACAAGTTTCTCTGCCTGAAGAACTCTATTCAGGAAATCCTGAATAGAGCCGCCCAAGTCTGCTCCCGCACTTTGTGCTATATGTGTAGCCTGCATAAGTGCACATGACACATTTAGCACCATTTTTGTACTACCAAAGAGAAAAAAAATTCAAATCAATTGTTACAGAGAAATCTGAGCAAAATAGTATTACGAAGACCAAGAGCTCTTTGATACGGCGGTCCACAAAAGTCCACGTATCACGTAACCTTGTCTGCAAAAAGGCAGATGAAATATCAACAGACATGAACACATGAAAATCAATCGTCCAAAGGATGATGCAATCCAATAAATTTGTTTGGAAGTATTAGTTGTATACTGTTATATGCGAGGTCAGCCCAGAAGAGATAGAAACATGAAATACAAGCTATTTAGATTGATGGACAAGGAACGAGAATTGGAATACATGCACAGGAAGAAAGCAAAGATCGAAAAAATAGAGCAAGTAATTCATGCCATTGTTTTTATCTTTCCAATTTCTTCTTGTCATTTTTTTACTATATTTTCCTGACTTAATAAACTAAAATCTACCCACGCTCTAAAAAAAGGAAAGGAAGTGAACAAAGCATTGTATGTAGAAAGGGGCCGAAGGTGAGTATCAAACTCAATATACTCTGATTTTATTACACAAAGATAGGATACTCTGTGAGATGCATGAAGCTAATTCATCTACTATATTTTGCGTAAGATGCTATAGGCGCAGAACATCTTCCTGCAGCTAGGTGTAAGACCATTTCAAGACGTTGCTTTTCTAGAGTTGGCATGGAACTTCAAGTGGCATAGAAGACAGACCATTGATAAAACTTAGGTGTAAATATGACCTGAAAAAACAATAGAACGGGTGCAAACCTGGTGAACTGTCAGTTATCATATACATCTCTGAGGTTGAGCATATACTCCCAAGCAGTCCAGATGTGATCCTGGGTCTCCAGCAGCATGCGGCATGCCAGATCTCATCAATCAGGATCACCCTCTGCCTTCAGCTCATTGAAACGCATGCCGGTTGAGACCATCAAACAGGAAATCTTAAAAGGAATATTTGGAAAAGGTGAATGCTCAGAGCTTGAGACCACTTTCATACATAAGGTGCTTGCATTTGCAACCTCATTTGTAAAAGGCTACAAGCTTTGGGAGCTGCTCACTGAGTACCAAGTTCTTCAACTGCTCTGCCCCTCCACCATCAATGCGAGCACCTCACTGAGTAGTCATCCATGAACAACTACACAGAAAGACGAATGAGCTCCTCAACAATGGGCACACCATAGCATGATAGAAACAAATAACTCAGTTCAGAACTTCAGATCCTCTAGTATTCCCCTTGTCAGATACAATCTAAGGTTCACATTAACAGGACTGTACTGCTTATCTGTATGCATACAAGGTATCAAGTAAAGAATCCTTATTTGATGCTGGTGTTGATCAGTGGCCTTTTAAACAAACAAATATCATTTAAATTATGGGCCACCTAATGCATTCCTCTCTTCTATCAGGTGTCTTGACTTCAATTCGCTTGTGTTGTTATCTTCATATCAGACATTGTTTTCACCTAGAAATATTCTCCTCCCCCTTTCAACAATGTATTTCGATTGTGGTTATCTGAGTTCCAATTGCCAAAGTATGTTCAATGCAGGACAACACCATGTGGCTGTAAAAGAACAGTAACCTTTACCCATTTCAATTCAGACAATGTTTGGAAAACAATGGTTATTTGCAAGATTAATCCCATTTTGTTAACTACGGCATTAGAGTTCGCTGGCAGCGGATATGTTAATCGCCAAGCAAACCAGCATTTCAATTCCTAACAAGGGCCATGAATGATGAATATTATTTAAACCCCACTTTTGCAGTCGACATTCTTTCCATTTTCCCTGTCATTCACATGTTCGTCCCATCGACCCAATAGTTAATATCAGGACATTCTCTCCTCCCTTGAATGAACGGATAAAACTATAAAAACTCATATTTCGAGTAATGTCAAGCTGCAACGTCTTACAATCAGGTTCATAATTTGGTTTGCTATGTAGGTTAAACTGGTTAGCAAGTCACTACGGGCCCTATTCCCTCCCCAGCCCTGCACCGCCGCCAAGGCGTCGCCGCATCCACGCCGCCCAGACCCCGCCACCTCCACGCCGCCTCCCTCAGTGAGAGGTAATCTTCTCATCGATCTGCCTACTCATGACCTGACCATGATAGGCATAGATAATCAAATTACTCAAGTCCTGAAAGTCTTTTACTATATCAAGCATATGTTCTTATTTCATAGCACAAAATTTGAAGGTCTTATTACTAAACATAAGCCAGATGATTTTGCACTTTGCTTAAGATTTTTTATGGATCTATGCTTAAGCTAGATGATTAGGCAGCTTATAAATAATGAAGAAAAAGCACTCCTCACCAAACAGCATAGAGACATCCGGCGGCAAGATTTCACTATTGGAGGTCATGGTGTCATGGACTCTTCTCCAGCTTGATTGGAGATTGGCATGGCAAACAGATGCAACTTGGTTGGCCTACATAAGCATTTAGTCAAAGACAAATAGAGATTAGGCAGCTTATAAATGATGGAAATTAGCTGATTTGATGCAGTCCTACTAGGACCGTTGATTTGTGTAAAATATTTTAAGACTTTTGGAGCAAAGTAAACATATATCCTCACTGAATGTGAGGTTTTCTACGACACTCATATAAGACAGTGTTGTATATATGACCTGACCATGATAGGCATAGATTTTTTTTATGGTCTTATATATGACATGACCATCGTACAACATGCTTCTCATTTTGTGTGTCATGTATAATTTGATTATCTATGCCTATTTTATCTCTATTATCGAGTCTTAAGCAGAACATGTGATGCATGGTGATTAATTAATGATATAAGTTGTCATGCCAATTAATTAAATAGATGTGCACCTTTTCATGAACCAATATGTACTATCAGATTATGTACTAAGTGGTTGAACAATTATTTATTAAGTGTTCTGTCGAATACTTGTACTGTCTGACTATCTATGATTATGTTATTTATTTGTACATATGCACTTATTTATTCTCTCATTCTTTGCAGACGGTTCATTATATTTGTTTCGTCAACTTATATAAGGTTAACTGCTAGGAGGGAGAACTGGAGAACCAAGCAATTTGTTATATCAATATTAAGGTATTCTCGGTTTCTCAATTCTCCATAAAAATTCATTAATTTCTAATTTATTTTATATTTATTACATATATAAATGTACCACCGTATCGTGTATCCGTGTCTGTATCGAGATATCCGGGCAACATAGTTTACAAGCACATTTGCAAGCGCATGTACCATGTCAACTCAAGCATCTAGAGTTGAACATTTACCCAGAATGCGCAAAAGCAATCATGCAGCACACAAGCAACAAGCTGTGTTAACATGGGCCCCTACTCACTAATTCCAATCAACAAGTCCAAACTGAGCTAATCGTTCCACACAAAATTACCATTACAAGTAAAAGTGCATTATTACCTCTCAGTTTCAGCCCCGTAGATTTTTTTTCAGTCAAGGTAAAAAAAAACCCCAACCAAGTAAAGTGCATTCGTATCATCACAAACTCACAATGTGTTCACCGTAAATTGTAAAACATTGATAGCTCAACACGAGCGACCTCCCGGGGAAACGCGCCCACGATGGCCGGCGGTAGGGTAGATATCAAGCCAGTCATCTTCTTATCGAGATTTTTTTTTCAAAATTAACATAATTTGATTTAACATTATTTTATTGATAGTTTAGAAGTTTTCTAGAATTGAGCTAACGAGCCGAGCTGAGCCAAAACACAATGGAATTTCATCTAAAATCGACTGATTCAATGTTTAGCTAATTAACGAGTGTAATTAAAGCAATTTGAAATCGAGCCAACAGTCCCACTAACAAGCTTTTTTTGCCACCCCTGCGGCACGCCAACGTGCCTGGCTCTGGCCGATCATCGCCGACTCGATCCATCCCATCCTCGGCTACTGAAACGAGCAACCAACAAAATTCACAGAAATTCAAGCAAAAACCTAAATCGTACGAGTTGGGAGTAGAATTAGAGAGTTAGATCCCACCACGTGGAGCGTTTTCTCCTGCGTGCTCCTTGTCGTAGCGCGCGCTGCTCGATCCCGATCTCCGACCGCAGCTCCCACTGGCTTCGACGGGCAGCCGGGGGAGGCGGTGGCGCAGATGGCTCAGCAGAGAAGCAGCAACGCGCTGTAAACGCATGACACGGGGTGTGGCATAGTTGGAGGAGAGGATACGGCGCGCAGTGGCGCGGGGGAGGAGGTGGCTCTCTGGCGACGGCGTCGCCGCTTCCGTCCCTCGCCGGATTCGAGGAGGGCTGAGGACCCGAGGAAACAGGTCCACCCCGTAGGTATCCCAGCCGTAGATTCATAAACCTGCGGCGAGAGGTCGACCTTCGGGGCGCGAGCGCGAGCCCTAACCGGAGGCCCATAACAAGAGGCCCAAAACCTCCTTAAACCCCACCCACTCGCACGCAGCCTCCTCTCCTCGCATCCCCACTCCGCCGCGACTCCGCCGCTGTTCGCCGCCCGTTCAAGCTCACCGTGCCGGCTCCGTGTTATCCCTCCGCCCACTGGCCCATTTCCTCCCCTCACGCCCTCGCCATCACATGCAGACGCCTCCACGCCCTAGCGCTGCTGCCGGGGCCCTCGCCCTCCCGGCCTCGCGCCGCCGCCTCCATCTTCTCTCCACTCGCGTCCTGTCCATACCCCGTGCGGTGCGGCGCATAGCACCCTACTCCTCACTGCCCGGGCTGTGCTGTCGCCCCCGTCCTCATACCGGGTCTCCCAGTGCCCCTCCTCCTCGCCTCCTCAACATCGCCTCCAACTCGGTGCTGCCGGTAAGGCTAACTAAACCCTGCGACTGTGAATGTATTAGTCTTTGTTTATGCACTTATGCTATTGGCTTCTTGTTTCATGCAGCAAAGTTTGATATAAATTCGGATTGGCGCCCCTCGTCTATGCGCCAGGCAGTGACGGGGTTCCTGCGTCGAGCCTTTGTTGTAACCAGAAAGCACACCCCAGTGTCGCACCTTTCTGCCCTGGCCTGTTGCTTGAACAGCGTGGATCATCAAGAACCCATTCGTAGCTCCATTTGCAGTGAGTATAGAAGCCTTTGCCTTCTTCCCTTGATCACATTGGCAGTGCGGACTTCTAATTGGGATGAGGCAAGAAAGATTAGCTTCAGGGAGTGTGTGAGGTTATATGGGCTATCCCAGTCAATTGGGTTGTTTGCATTGCTCATGCAGTCGTTCTTGCCACGGAGAATCAGAGAGATCCAGTGCTTGATTCAGAGCATTGTTGATTACTGTGGAGATGCTGGATCAGAGTTGTTTGAGTTGGCACCTATGTTGGTCAGCAATTTGGGTGGGTCGATGACATTGCTACAAGTTTATGCCATGGTCATACGGGTTTTTGTAGAGTTGTCGATGTTTGAGGATGCTCTCCTCACTTACATCGAGGCCAAGAAGCTTGGAGTTGAGATGCAGTTGTGCAACTTCTTGCTGAAGTGTTTAGTCAAGAGGAATCAAATCATGTACGCAAGGAGTTTGTTTGATGATATGAAGAGTTCTGGTCCTTCACCAAATGTCTACTCCTATTCGGTTTTGATGAGTATGTATACACATGGAGATAGGTTATGCTTGGATGAAGCTTATGAGCTTCTTTGTGAAATGGAAACGGAAGGTGTGAGACCGAATGCTGTAACCTATGGTACTTACCTCTATGGACTTTGCCGTGCCAGACAGGTGTCATCTGCATGGGACTTTCTTCAAGAGATTTGTCAGAGAGGCTACCCTTGCAACAATTATTGTTTTAATGCAGTGATTCATGGTTTCTGTCATGAGGGTCAGGTTCACAAAGCCAAAGAAGTGTTTGATGGGATGAAGGAAGGTGGGTTTGTCCCAGATGTCCATAGCTACAGCATATTAGTTGATGGGTTATGCAAACAAGGGCATCTGCGAACAGGCCATGACATGCTTGTTAAAATGGAAAGAAATGGTATCACCCCTACTCCAGTCAGCTACAGTTCACTTCTGCATGGTCTTTGCAGAGCTGGGAAGGTTGAATTAGCTCTTGAACTTTTCAAGAGGCTCAAAGATCAGGGTTTCAAGCATGACCAAATAGTTTACAGCATTGTTCTTCATGGTTGTTGCCAACATTTAGATCTAGAGTTTGCCTATGACCTTTGGAACGACATGATTCATCATAATTTTGTTCCAGATGTTTACAATTACACTAGTCTTATATATGCATTCTGTAGACATAGATACCTTGAGAAAGCATTAGGATTATTTCAACTCATGCTTGACAATGGAATAAGTCCCAACATTGTGACGTGCACCATCCTAGTTGACGGCTTCAGCAAAGAAGAGCGGATTGGTGAAGCCTTCCTATTCTTGGATAAAGTACGACAGTTTGGAATTGTCCCCAACCTCTGTACGTACAGAGTTATCATCAATGGCTTGTGCAAGGTCAACAAATCTAATGATGCGTGGGAAATTTTTGCGGACATGATAAAAAGGGGCTATCTTCCTGATACTGTCCTTTACAGTATTATTATTGATGGTTTTGTGAAAGCTTTGAATTTGCAGGAGGCTTTCAGGTTGTATCATAAAATGCTTGATGAGGGGACAGAACCTAATATCTTTACATATACTAGCCTCATAAATGGGCTGTGCCATGATGATAGACTTCCTGAAGCTATGTCATTGTTTAAGGATATGATTGGGGAGGAACTTATACCAGACAGGATTTTGTATACATCTCTCATTGCGTGCTATTGTAAGCGCTTAAACATGAAGGTCGCTCTGGAAATTTTTAGAGAGATGGAGAAAAGGGGTTTATCAGCAGATGCTTTTGTCTATACTTGTTTAATTGGTGGCTATAGTAAAGTGCTTGCGATGGACGGTGCACTTTGGTTGATGGAAGAAATGATAAATAAGGGGCTTAGACCTACTGTAGTAACTTATACAGATCTCATAATTGGATACTTCAAAACGGGAGATGAGAAAAAAGCTAATATGATGTACAACAGTATGCTTCAGGTAGGCATTACACCGGATGCCAAGCTGAGTTGCATATTGGGCCTTGGCAATAATTGACATGATTTTGAGGATTCTCAGAAAGAGGAGGATGTATCATAGATTTTCACATAGAGCTCTATTGACTCGGTGAACAGAGTGGAGTATGGCACCAAGTATTAGCTCCATTTGTTAACTTTACTTCCAACACTGCCATCTTATGAACAAGGGAGGGAAAGAAACAGGCCAAGATAAGTCAGTTTGATCCATGGACAACACCTAGAGAAATGCTGATAACTGCATACAAAGTCCCAGCTTCATATCTTACGTACATCATTGAAGTCACAAGAAACAGTGATGTTATCTAAGTAGTTTTTTTATATCAATTTTGGTTTATCAACTCAGAAAAAGTTGATTTTCTTATTGCTTCACAAAATATGCATTCTTGGTACTTTACCTCATCTGAGCTATTCAATAGGTCTTCAGAAAAGCAGTACTGTTTGTTGTTGATACAAGTGGAAGCATGCAAGGAAAGCCTCTTGAGAATGTGAAGAATGCAGTGTCTACTGCTCTTTCAGAGCTTATGCAAGGAGATTACTTCAACATTATAACATTTAACAACGAGCTTCACTCTTTCTCATCATGTTTAGAGAAAGTAAATGAGAAAGCAATAGCAAGTGCGATTGATTGGATGAATTTAAATTTTATCGCCGAGGGTGGGACAGATATTATGCATCCTTTAACTGAGGTACTATTATTTTGAATATGATCTCAATTGGGAATGAGCCGCATATCTATTACTCTCTCTCTCTCTCTGTTATTTCATACTCCTTTTGATTTCTTCATGTAAGGCAATGGCGATACTGTCGAGTGTCCATGATGCGCTTCCACAAATCTTTCTTATGACGGATGGATCAGTTGATGATGAACATAATATCTGCCAAATTGTGAAAACTGAGCTCATCAACAGAGGATCTAAATCTCCTCGGGTTTCTACTTTCGGACTAGGTAACGTTAAGGAGTACTTACAATACCCCAGTAGTTCTCAGGCTAAAATGAAAGTTCTGCTTTTGTCTATTGGCTTATCATCTGTCTATATGCAAATATTTATTCCTGTGTGAAAGAAGCTTACAAATAACTCAAAAGGGCAGTTCACTGTGGTTATTTATAATTGTCAATTTGTCATGAGGCGAACCATGTTTTTATTATTTCATCTGTTTTTTATGTACTTCATTACTCACTATTAATATGGTGTGTTTTCTAATTGTTTGCATTCACTCTCACTGGAAAATGTTAGGTTCATACTGCAACCACTATTTCTTGCGCATGCTGGCATCAATTGGCAAGGGGCATTATGATGCTGCACTTGAGACAGGTACTAACCCCCACCCCTTTAACTCTATTGAATTAGCAAACAGTATCCTCTACTCTTTCCCTCCCGAACTTCAAATTTAAAACTATTATCTACATTGTCTGTATATCCTTTTTCCCTGGTTGGTTGATTTTCGTTAATATATTATTAGACTTTTTAGAGATGGCCATGATGTGTCTTATTATTTGATTAGATGGCATAACACAAATATAAAATGTGATCTGTTCAAGATGTTATTAAGGTGATATGTACAGTTCATCCAACTTTCCTCAAAAGTATGTCAATCTTTCCACCTAAAGAGCCATTTATCTTCTGAAGTTGGGCCCAGTTTGTTCCAGGTTTTCCTTGAAGGTGCTACCCGAAAAGCCATATATATACCCAAGTTTTCCTCAGAAGTTACTTGCTTTACAATCTGAGGCCTACCAAACTCTATTACAATTTCTATTTTGTACTGTACTCTTGGACTGTGATTTGCTTAGAATTTTTCTATGTAATGCTAATATTCATTTTTCACTGTTCCCTACACGCGCTGAATTAACATTCCATCTCACTATTTCTACTCGAATAATTTGATGATGAGTTCTCATGAGCATTCAACTAATACATTATTGATCTGGAATTCAATACATGAAATTCATCTTTCAGCAATCACCACCCTGTTTATTATATGCATTAGTTGTACTAATAAATGCATGATTTTATTGAAGTCCAAGTTAGTAAACCTTCATAATATGTAATATTTTTATTCTGAATTTGTTATCCAGGATCTATTGAGAGTCGAATACTTGATTGGTTCAGGAAAGCATCAAGTACAATAGTGGCAAATATCTCCATTGATGCTACAAAACATCTTGATGAATTTGAAGTAAGTTTGTGCATGGTTAATTACTTAATTTTATAAATTTCATTATGTAGGGATGCACATGATAAAATAATCTATGCCACTAACCTTTCTTGGCTGCCGAATATTTCATATTGCAGTTCTTGCTGCCATCACGTTCATGTCTTATAATATGCTATAGGCACTTTACGGTATCCAATTTCAGATAGTCCGGACCATTTTGTGAGGCAGTATATAGATGTGGATTGGACTGGACAGACTTACCATCTTCATTAAACTACCATAACATACTTATATTGCTCTTTTGGGCAACCAACCTATTTTGTTAAGAAAAACCTGAAGCTGCTGGATCCTTGTTTATTTTTTGTGGGGTTGTGTGGGTGGGAGGTGGAGCAGATTTTGTAAGTATAGCAAGTGTAGCTGGAAAAAAGTGTTTTTGATAATCTTATCAGTGTTTTTTACTATTCAGGTGGATTCTGAATACATTCCAGACATTTCAGCAAAATGTCCTTTATGTGTATCTGGAAAATACCAAGGCAAGTTCCCTGAGACTGTTACAGCTAAGGGTTACTTGGCTGACATGAGAGAAATCTCGTTTGAACTGAAGGTCCAGCATATAAAAGACATACCTCTTGACGAAGTAAGTTGCCCAAACTTGCTATTTTGTACATTTGGTCCGTGATTTTTGCTATCCATTAAGGGACTTGCACAAGGTCTTAAATTTAATTCTGTGATGATGATTTAAACCTTAAGCTAATTGGTATACTGTCATATGATATAGCTTTAAGTTAATCTTATTAGATACTTAGGACCATCGGTATGCTGACAAGATCTCCATTTTCTTTTATGTATGGATTCCAGGTTTTGGCGGCAGAGCAGATTGGTCTTCTCACAGCAAAGGCATGGCTTTCTGCCGACAAACAACTGGAGAGAAAGGTGAGCTATAGTTTATACTAATGGTTGCATTACATTTTCTTGCCTTTAAACCACTATTAAACGGTGTGAAATTTGGTTTGATAAAACTAAGAATTGAGTTATCCTAACATTTGATGCCAATATCATGATGTTGTACAAAGTTGGAGAAGCACCAAAACATGAGTAGATCCACTCAACCAATTGATATTACTAATGTGTGTAGACAAGAAAGTTAAAAGTTTGATGGTTTTGGCAAGATGCTGATGTTTGAATCCGTACTATTCTCTTTTTTCTTACATTGCCTGTTCTGAAGTACTGTGAACAGTAGTCGATAGTGAGTACCTTTAATGTGGTTGCTGTTGCTGCATGTTATCTTGGTGATCAATTTCCATTTCCTTACGGTCTGGAGCAGGTTCTCCTACATTCCATATAGGCTACATTCTTATGTGAATTGCACGTCATTGCAATATGTTACTTCTTTCTTTGGGGGCGTGGTGTATATCTTTTGTTCTAGATCCATCTTACACATCTTGCACAGTTTGGCTTGAATTCATTCAGTTGATAGTATATGGGTTCCTTTAGTTCTTCAGTAACTCCTTTCCTTCTCAATTTTGCAGGTGATGAAATTGAGCAAACAAAATAGCATTCCTTCAGAGTACACAAGCATGGTCCTACTTCAAACCAATCTTGAGAACGTAGATACAGCACAAAAGATTGGTCCGACGGATTTTTTTTCTTTTTCAGGGTAGCTCCATTTGTTAACTTTGCTTCCACCACTGCCATCTTATGAACAAGGGAGGGAAAGAAACAGGTCAAGATAAGTCAGTTTGATCCATGGACAACACCTGGAGGATGTGATCATTACAGGTTAGCCATTGCTTTATGCAAATAGATAGGGGATATTAGGACTGCATATAAAAATGCTCTTTGTTTATCTCATAAAAACTATAATGTCAAGCTACAAGTTTTATTAGTGCCTTTTTTGCTGGATGACAAGTTCAGTAGTTGATTTTGACAATTGTTTGTTTAAAGGCTGGTGTTCTGCTGGGAAAAATAAATTGGATCTTTTATGGAATACTGCAGATATTCCTTTAACTTCGATGAAAAGGTAGGGATCAATTTATCACATGTAGGTATTGTAAAAGCAAGAGAACTACAAAATGATTTATATAGGCATCAGACAGATGTGTTTTGTAGCTCTCATCAAAGCTAATCTAAAGCAAATACATAATAAAAGAGATATGGGTTACACTTGACAGTACTATTCATTCCCTTTATTACAGGAATAAAGGTACAATAGATGGCCAAAGTCCAATCACAATGGACAGTTTCAGAACAAGCAATCACCACCTCTTCTGGAGATCATTGATCTGAAAACATAATATTTATTGACTTGGAGAAAGCCTATGACAAAGTGCCAAGAAAAGTCATGTGGTGGACGCTTCAAAAGAAAAGAGTCCCAACAAAATATATTACCCTAATTAAGGACATGTACGAAAATATTGTGACTAATGTCAGAACGTGTGGTAGTGTTACTAATGACTTTCTTATTTAGAAAGGACTACACCGAGGGTCAACGTTGAGTCAATACATTTTTGCCCTAGTGATGGACGAGGTCACACGGGACATACAAGGAGATATCCCTTGATGTATGCTTTTCGCTAATGATGTGGTGCTGATTGATGAGAGTAGAATATGTGTTAATAGGAAGCTCGAGTTATGGAGAAAGACCTTAGAATTGAAGGGCTTTAGACTTAGTAGGACTAAAATTGAGTATATGAGGTATGATTTCAGTGGTGCTAGGGTAGATGATGGAGATGTTAGATTGGATGGACAAGTAGTACCTAATGACACGTTTCGTTATTTGGAATCGACGCTACAGTGGGACGGTGAGATTGATGAAGACATGAGCCACAGGATAAGAGCAGGGTGGGTGAAATAGCGCCAAACATCTAGTGTTCTATATGATAAAAAGTTCCTTAAAAGTTGAAGGGTAAGTTCTATAGGACGGCGATCAGACCCGCGATGCTATATGGAGCAAAGTGTTAGGCAACTAAAAGACAACATGTACAGAAAATAAGTGTAGCGGAGATAAGGATGCTGCGGTGGATTTGTGGTCACACAAGGCGGGATCGTATCTGCAATGATGATATACGTGATAGGGTGGGGGTAGCATCAATTGAAGAGAAGCTTGTCCAACATCGCTTGAGATGGTTTGGATATCTTCAACGAATGCTTTCTGAGGCACCGGTACGTAGTAGAATTTTAAGACGTACTGAAAACGTAAGAGGTTGAGGTCGACCAAGACTAACGTGAGAGGAAGCAGTTAAAAGAGACTTGATGGATTGTAATATATCTAAAATATTAGTTTTGGATAAGAGCGTATGGAAGTTAGCGATCTACATACCAGAACCATAAGAAAGTTAGGGGCAGTGTTTTTAGGCTCTTGGCTCAAATAGCAAGTTGTACGGCTTAGATTTTTAGCATTGTAGATTTTATTTCAAGGCTCTCATCTCTTTGATCTTGAGAATGTTTCATTCCTAGCCTACCTTAATTTATTTAGGACAAAAAGTTTTTGTTATTGTTGTTGTACTTCCAGCTTGCGTATCAGGTTATCAATGGAAAATATCGAAACAGAGAGTCGTCACGAATTTATTGTGCGTAATCTTCTCTCTTTAGCATACCTTCGGCTACTTCTAGTCTACTATCAGTCTGTTTTGATTCAGTTTCTGATCCATAAAATACTTCTTTCATATCAGGCCTTCAGGGCTTGAGGCCCTTCTTGTAGAAGGGGTGCAATGGCAGGCGTTCAGGCCTTTTTTCCGAGAGCCCTGTGAGAACCTTGATGTCTACTGTCTGCAGTGGGCGTGGCCAGCTTGTGAGGCACAGCAATCTAGAAGTCGGTGTCACCGAGAGCTGTCATTATGAAGTTCTTACGCTATCAGTTGCACGCCACAATTGACTGGACTTTTTGCAGATTTTTGTTGTCACAAGGGAGACATGAAAACTACAGGGACGTATCAGACTCCATGCTGCAGTCTCCATCAGAAAGAGCAGTTACTCTTTTTTTTCCCTACGCTAATGTACTCTTCATGAGTTGCAAGTGACTGCCTAATTTGTGCGTGGTGCTGTATCACATGATTGGCGGTGCACTTGTGCTTGTTGCTGAAGTAGGAAAACAAAATGGGAGATCTTGCGCATATCTTGTCTCATACGTGAGTTGAGTTGGACTGAAGCCTCACCTTGCCAGCCTACAATTTCAGCTTTGCTCACATATTTTCACCAGCAACGACATTAACGTCTGATACGCCAGCCAGCTATATCCATCTGATCTGACCATCTGCATCTTCCATACAACAGCCTGCTAATCATTTGGATTTGGAACAACTAATGCCCCAAATTTTGTAAAGCACTTCTATGAAGCGAAATTTGAGGATTCCACCGTGACCTCACCGGAAAGCCACTGGAGAGCTTATGTGCCAAGTGCCATGGTAATACCCCAGGGATCCCCTCTTGCCACCGGCCATAGCCTTTGACCCCTAAGCTTCACAAGTGCCAAAAATAGAATCCTGATGCTTAGATGAACCCAACCATACCCTCGCCTGCCACTGACAGGCTTTGCTGGTGTTCAATCATCGTCGCTGCCGTGTTGGCTCTGTTCGGTTAACAGTGGTGTCAGGAGTTGAAGACGAAGCACTGTGCGCTTTGGGCCAAGCCGACTCGACCCAATGGCCAAGACTCAAATCAGGCTGAGCCCATCACTGTTCCAACCTAACCCGATGCTTTTCAAACACGATCCACTACTGTTCTGGACCCGACACTATTACCAGCCCGACCCGCAATGAACAATAATAATCCATTAATGTTTACCTAAAAGCCCAATAGCATATCTATACCCATTTTGATTGTTTCGAATCCGTTTAAACCATCCAACTTCGTTTCGCCAACCTAGACTTTGATAGAAACTAAACCTAGCCTTTAATTAATTTTATTAAATTTTACTCCTTTTTATTTTATTTACTTTCCTAGTTTGACTTGTTTCAAGCATGTTTCAAGCTTGACTTGTTTCAAGCATGGACTCATGTTGTTTTAATTGTTTGCGCTAGCTTCTGACTTCTCCAATCCATAGTGCAAGGACCAGATGTAGGCACCAAAGCCTTCAAGCCAGTAGAGTATTTTGAACAGCAAGGCAAGTCACATATTTTTGAACATTATAAACACATATTGTTTAAATTATTTATTTACAATACTTTCATTACTGTTATTTACGCACTGCTATTTATTTACAATAACTATTTAGAGTGACATGATAATTACTTATGTCCTACCACTAGAAAATGACATGTTTAATTTGAGACCATATTTTCCTTGACAACCTTAGTAACATTAAATTGATATATAATTAATTAATTATAGATTAGTTGAAGTCAAATATTTACACTACTAAGTGACATCGGTATTTTGCCAATAGATTCATAAAAATTGTTCTAGAGTGAAGGATGATTCATGGAAAGCCACAAGTTGGCTGGAATTTGTGACATTACCCTCGGGAGTAGGCTTGGATTGGATTGGTGGTAGTGCCGTAGTGCACTGGGTTATTAGTTTGTGAATGGTTGCTTTATTGGTGAAAAGTAAGGACTAGAACCTTATGTTGAGTAAAAGACACTGAAATCGCTCAACCACAAATTTTGACTTATCAAAGCTAGTCAAGTAACCGCTTATATCAATTGAATATTTACTAGAGGGTACATTGCTCCAGGAAGAGAATGACCAGCAGACAATGGAATGGTCTAGAAGGAAGGCCTTCCATACTTAACAACAGTAGGCCCAAATCATTCGAGTCGCTAATTCCATATGAGGAATCCAGACACTATGAGGTCCATAACCTACTAGGTAGATACTAGAAGAGGAGAACAATGAAAGACCTTGTTTTCTCAACTCAGTCGCACGCTATCTATTGCATATCTATTAATGACATTGAGAGTTTCAGAATATTGTGGATAAAACTGGGCAACTCTGCAGACTATAACAAATAGAATTCGAATACACCACACTTCCGGTAAGTGAAACTATGTTTAATAGGTGATTCCAATGGCAAGGTATAAGTAGTTTTCATAATGTTTCAATCTGGTAATCAACTTGATGAAACTCAATTTTCTTTAAGAAGTTAATGCTTATTTGTTTTATGCTCAAAAATGGTTACAAATAAAATTGCATCCACAATCACATTAATAAAACCATTATAATTTCATCTCTTGAGAATACTGGCAAATAGATAAATATGATTTTCCCTTGTGACTTGTTGGGTACGGTTGTACTCATTACTTATTAAACAAATAATAGAAGTGTCATGGGATGATAATGAGGAACCCGATGATGAAGAATCTTACAGTGTATATGATTAGTGGTTTTGAGTCTCGTCCATGCTTAGACACGTCTGTGGAGTTTTTTTAATATAATAGAATTTTGGGCTTCAACGCCCCGTTGTGCTAAAAACATATTTGTTATGCCATACTTTTGTAATAAAATTTAGTTCTTATGTTGTAAGCTTGTGTTGGTATGATGCACACTCTTGTACAGTACTTCGCAGCTGAACAATCCTAGGTAGGTACAAGATTTCTAATGCTTTCAGAAATAGTGGCGTTACAAGACCCTCAAAGTTTAGGTAAAGCTTTTCTTTTCTCTCTCTGTACTGAAGAGTAAAGTTGTTTGAGAGCCTATTTGAAAATGGTTAGAATTTAGAACAGATCTTGCATGTGAACGAGACATCTTTAAACGGATTAGGTGAGTGTGAAGAACACTGATCAATAATCTGTGGGAGCTTCTTGTATAATCTGTGGGAGTTTCTTGTAAACAACTACTAAGACCGAGGTTACAGGTCATTTTCTACAGACCACTTGTGCATGACTAATGCCAAACGATAAAACTATAAAATTAGTGGGCATAATTGGTCTGCTTTGGTGCACGTTCTACTCGAGATAAAGAAGAAGACGATTCGGTCCAACAAATCATCTGTTGTTTACTCCTTTTAAGAAAGCAAGTGTGCTTCCTTTGGCCCTTAATTAATACTACTAATGATCTGAAGATGCCGCAATTTGTTTTAAAAAAAAGCGGTGTCTAGATAGTACTTGATTGCTTTGTTGCTAAATAATCACTTAAATTTTGATCCCTGATATCTAGGCCCAATAGATGAAATCGCTTTGCCTCCTCTCCTCCCATTCAAGTACTATTTTGTCAAAGAGTACCAAATTATTTAGATGTTGGATGTATATCTACTTATATCCACTAGTTTATTTATTAGTTATTAGTATGTGATATGTTACATTGAGGAACACTATAATACATATTATTCTTTTTTGCATGGACATTTTACATCAATTATATACTGGTTTTTACACAAATCAAACTATGTAAAAAAAATAATGTCACATATTGTAAAAAGAGGAACAAAATAAACTATAAGGAATACAACAAAAAATATACAAAATCCTACTTTGTCGTTTATGTTGCGGCTCCTGACAACACTAAACAAATCAGTTACTTACTTATTACATTATTTACCTAGAGAAAAAACACAAAGTCAGAATCATAAAGCACAATGTAAATCACAAAGCAACGTCAAATGGATAAAAAAGAGTACTTACAAACACAAAAAAAACATTCGAGTGTCAATTAGTAAATTCCTTAAAAAATATCTCTGCCTTGTTGGTTACGCTAAAATGTTTCTGCCTTGGTTTCACCGTAGCGTACGTACCCGCAACACAAATGGGCTCCATTTTAAATTCTACGTGGGACAAGTATTGTACAAAATATTATAAAAACTCCGCAATTTGTCAAAAAAGAGGGGGGTTATATCGTCTTCTTCTTCTTGCCCTTTGGCTTGATGCAATCAATGTACGTGCAACACAGGTTCTTCTTTTTCTCTTAGCGGCCGGAGAGGACACATATCAGCATATATATAAGCAAGGTAGGAATTTCTTTCTTCTTCTCTGTCAATTCCAGACACCCTCATTTGATTACGCCTTATGGAAATTCCAGACACTTGTCATAAAATTTTGTTCCCTGCAGACTGCAGCTGCATTGCCCCGCCACTGGAAATCTAGAAGTAAGGAGTCCAAAGTTTCCCGAGCCTAATCATGGTACCTATATTATAGTCGGGGGAACTCCGGTCTCTCCCCACGCCATGTCACTATTTTTACAAAAAAATCCTTGACTTTTCCAAAATCATGTGAAAGTCCTCTGTTGTCGTAAAAAGATTCCTACTAGGTTTTTTTTTCAAAAACCCCCTATGTTTCACCAAAAATTACGTATCCTTTACAGGATAGCACCCCGTATTTTCCAAAATTACGTACAGATCCTTGTTTAGTTACGTATAGACCCTTACGGGTCCTTAGTTTTTTTGCAAAAAAAGCCTTCGGTTTTCTCGAAATTACACACGTGTCCTTGATTTTTTTAGAAAAACTTTCTCGCGAATTACCGTCTCTTTTATTTCGGTACACACGGTAGCTAGCGCGACGTCATGCTGCTAGTATCCAGATGGCTCGACCGCTCAAGTCCAAAGCTGCCACTCCTTCACCACGCGGTCACATAATGACCACGAATGATAATTACCTTTTGCGCTCGTCAATGCTCGATACATTATGAGATGAGACACGTGATTAAAAGGCCACTTTGGTCAAATTTCCGGCTGCTAGGAGAGGAGAAGGGAACCGGCTGGTTCCCAGCTCACTGCAGTGCGGCAGCTAACCTTTTCTTTTAACAATATTTCTTTCTCTTTTTTCGATTACAAAGTAAACGTACGTGCACACAGCTCACCACCAGCAGCTTAGCACAAGCGTAGAAACATATAGTTCGGCTATAAATCCACGACCTCAATAAACATAGCATCGGATATATATGACGAGTCAGAGAGAGGATGAATAACTCTCTAAAAATCTTATCGTACATATGTCCGTAGCTTCACTGTCACACCAAGGGGTAGCTCCTTTCATGCTATGTAAGCATTAGCATCAGTATACGTTCCTCTCCATCTAAATAAGATTGAAAACAATCCTTCACACGCCGATATGGCCGATGCACGATTCAAACAAGACTGAGGATATGTTTGTATTGTCTTCTGTTTCAAGAAGTTAGAAATTAATATGAACACTTAGTTTTTTAAAGTGGTTTCTTCACTCCTCTTACTCCCGTTTCACTCCGAGGATAAGTTAAGGGGTCACGGCATATCATGTACCCTATTTTTTTCGCTCTCGTCTCACGTATGTATCTCTCCCTTATTTTTTGCATCACTCATCCCATCTTTATAAAAGATATCTCTTTCAGCTACTACTATTTATTTTTAGTCGAAAACTGTTAAGAGAATCTAATAGGAATGCTCCTGAGTAGGGATCAGTCATGCTTGGCTTTCTTATTCCATGTGCTCAGTGGACAACGACTCGTGGGAGACCAACGCAAACTACAGCGGAAATTAATCGATCGTTTGATGGAGCAATCGACACTGGACAGGTCTGCCTTAAGATCATCATAGCCAAAGAAGAATAAGAAGAACTCAAAGGAGGAGGTCAGACGAGAAAAGGAAGTGGTAAAAATAATTGACGTCTAATATCTTTCCCAGTATGATCAATACTGTATATATCTTGTGCCTTTGTTTCTTCAGCCCAACGCTTCAGAGAACAATGTTTTTCTTTTCTTTGGCAACCGCGTGGCACACACATGTATGAGCTCATGTGTGTGTTCTTCCTTGTACTCTTAAAAAAATTACAGCTACCTTTTGATATACACATCCACTGACTTCATAGATTAACCCCTTGCTGTTAGCTCTATATAATCACTTTTTTTAAAAAAAACAAAAAAAAACAAGGACCTTGATAGCTTAGGTTGGAAGATAGGGCCAAGATTGGATGACAATGATGCCAGTGGTAATTTTCTCAAGGTTGGTAGGGCGTAGGAAGTTTCGTAACGCCGACAGCCTCCGTCACGTTCCACTCTTACTAACTACCAAGTACCTGCCCCAGGTACTGCTGTCTTGCCTATGTACGTTGACTGACCAACTCAAGTGTGCGTTGTTCGCCAAATCACATGCGTATTCACCTCCGTATTCATGGCGGCCTTGGAAAAAAATTGCCTCACCGTGACGTAGCATCCTTAGGCGGCTAGACAGGATCCCGGAAGTTGGACAGAAAGTTTACGTACAGCAGGATCCATATGGATACTTCCTTCGTTCCTCTTTTACTTGATCGTCAACGTCAGAATCAGCGTTGTAAAATTTTCTCAAGTTTGATCGTCCCAAAGTCGTATATCAGAGACATGAGCAGTCAAAAATGCAATTAAAAGGAGGGAGTAATAGTCAGGCTATGTAACACCCCTGTTTCTAGAAATAGAGTCGTCGTACGTCCCGCAACAGCTCATGAGTTCAGCTGCGGACAAAAGAAGTATTATACCTGCTCATGAATATTTTAAAAGGTTTAATTTAATTAAAATAAGACATAGGGATCAACTTTAACAGCTTTAAGGGTGTTCAAGCCATAATCTACTTACATATAGAAGAATCGAAGAAAATTTTCAAGTCACATGGGGAAAAATAATCTACTTGTCATATCCTTTCTTCTTCTTCTATATTGGTGAAAAATATAGCAAAACTAAGTACAACTAATTATACTTAACAAGTCACATGGGGAAAACACTATCTAACTACTTATGATGATTTTTAAGAGATGGGGATATAGTGGTTTTATTAAAGTATTTGTAGATGCAATTTTATTTGTAAACATTTTGCCTCCTTGTCCATAATCTCTAATTATTTTATCGTATTCTTCAGATTGGATACTGACTTCTTTGTAGCTCTTTTGTTGATCAGTTTGTCGGGTCTGTATATTGAGGGGCCTTTAGCGATGATGTCTATACGACGGTCATCGATGGCAATTAGGGTGTCTACTACTTACCTGGATAACAATGCATTACATTGGAGGGCTTGAGGCCTTTTATAGGTGGGCTATGGCAGCTTGGCATAGGGTGGGTGTCATTCAGGCCTTGGCGTGTGTCCAGGCGGGTGGTGGTGGCACAATGAACCTTGCGCTTCCTCGGACATCGCAATGAGGTGGTTAAGTGACAGGGAGATGTTAGGTCAGCAAGGCAGAAGTGCAGAGGGGGTTGTTAGGTGGAGGAGGGCGAGGTGGCCACGGCACTCGGCCAAGTAGGAGCTGTGTCCATTAAGGGTTGTCAACTGTTAGGGAGGTCGTACACTGTCCTGGCAATGATTGGCAAAGTGAGTGAGGCAAGGTGTAGCGCGGCCTATCGGCAGAGAGACAGGACAGACAAGCGGCGGCCAATTCCAGCCCTAGAGCTTCACCGCGAGTCAATGGAGGGAATTAAGAAGGATGTTAGGGTGGGCTTGGCGAGGCGTATGGCGACTGTTAAAACTTTCAGTTGTGGCTGTCGATTTTTAGCTAAAACTACACTATAGCGACTGTTAGTTTTTTATAAGTTTTTAATTAAAAATAAAATATTGTTATATCTTCACGGATAATATAAAAAAATAAGAGAAAAACTGAAAAAGCAAAATAAAAAACCAATGCATTTTAAATGACTATTAAAAGCTAAAAACAAAAAACGAAAGCCACTCTGGTGCGCCCCCGGAAACTAGCGATCAGACTCAGAAATAAGCAGAACCGTCGTCCGTAAGGAAACACTAACCCAACATCACCTCGCGTGCCGTCCAATCATCGATCGCGCGCGATTCATCAGCATTCACAAGGCCACATGAAACGCGCACATGGGTAGTGGGCCCCACGCCCGGGAAATCCCCGTCCAATCAGAGACGAGGGGAGCTCTGCCGACGCAACGCAACGCAGCGTCCCAAAAAGGAAAACATTAAGGCTTCAATATTATATAAAAAAGAGTTAATAATCATCGATAAGTTCTTCTATCATCTCTCTACAATCATTCAATTTAATCTAGATTATTCGTTTCTCTCATCCTCTCTCTCAGGATATAACCGTCCATCCCTTAATTTTTCTTATCTCTTCTCGTATTCTGACCATCATTTTCTCTGTCGCTTATTTTTTAATATTTAATGTGTAAAATTGGACACGTAGTAAGTTCCATAGTAGTAAAATAAAAAAGAAGATAAAATACGAAACGGCGCTCCGAAAACCCCACCAACTCCACCACACGAACCACGTGCTGAATTCGCGCGATTATGGCACGGCTCGGCAGTAATTAACGGGAAAAGAAAGGAAAGAAAAAAAGGATTTAATCGCGGGATTAAATTATTAGATTTTCTAGCCAGAAACCGCGGCCTCCTTTATAACCGCGCAAGATACGTACGCACACGAGCCAGGTCGCGCTCGCGCACAGCACAGGCCAACCACCCACTGCTCCAATCCAAGAACAACACCACGAGCTGGGGGCTGATTGATTCGGTTGCTGCGGATTTGGAGGCGGAGGGAAGAGATTCGAGGTGGAGGGTGGTAGAGAACCGGTCGGAGATGGCGGCGTCCGCGAGGCCCGGCGAGAGGACGACCAGCTTCGCCTTGGCCTGCAGCCTCCTCAGCCGCTACGTCCGCCAGAACGGCGCCGCCCCTGCCGAGCTCGGCCTCGGGATCAAAGGTGAGCGGGCGGTCTCGGGCTTGGCTGTTGGATTAGGTCGCTTTTTTTTTTGGTTGGTTTGGGGAGGTTGCGGGAGTTGCGTTTGGATTTCCTGCGAAAAGTTTCGGTTTTGTGGGGGGTTTCGTGTGAGATCTGTGGCGGAGTTTGGATTTTTGGGGATGAGAAATCCCGCCCGTGCATGCGTCGATTTGGTCTTGAAATTTCCGAGCAGGCGGCTTGAATTGAGGAGTCCAGCCCTCTGATCCGAGCTTGGTTTGGTTTCAGGTGAGGCCGAGCCGCAGAGTGCGCCGGCGACGATGAGCTTGCTGCTCGGAGCGGATGGCGAGGAGGCGGAGACGAAGAAGGAGACCATGGAGCTGTTCCCGCAGAGCACCGGCTTCGGCGTGCAGGATGCTGCCGCCCCTGATGCCGCTACTGGGTATTGGACCGCGCCACTTCGCTCTACTTCATTTTAGCCTCGTGCAGTTCTTGCTTCTTAGGTGTTGTGCCTACTAGTCTTGTAATCGTAAAGACAAGAGCCAATTTTTTGAGTCGAGAAGCTTTTCTACCCATGCTTAATTTATCTGCATCGGGACTAGCTGTTGCAAGAAGGTAGTATTGTTTCGGTCTGAAATCTAGTTGAGGGCGATGGTCAGAACTGAATCTTTTTAGCTGCAACAAACTGTTGCCCGGGTTGAAATACTTTCTTCTTGATACGAAGCAATCAACCATTCTGGGAGTTGTACGGCTAGGTTGTTCAGACTTCAGAGTGGTTCATGGACCCTAAACTGGACCCTTGTTGGTAGAAAACGTTGATCTGAACCGAAGCCGTTCATCCATGAACCAAAAATGAAGTTTCAGAAATAAATTCTGCGCTTGCCGGTGAAAATAGATTAGGTAACTGATTGAAGATTGGGGTGGTTGTCTGCAAGTATTCTTAAGAGTTCTGCTGTGCAAATAAATTTCAGGGAGCAAGAGAAGCAGGAGAAGCGTCAGCTGACCATCTTCTATGGTGGAGAGGTGCTCGTGTTCAACGACTTCCCAGCCGACAAGGCAAAGGGCTTGATGCAGCTGGCCAGCAAGGGCAGCCCTGTCGTCCATAACGTCTCTGCACCCACAACTGCTACTGACAACACCAAGTTCAATACGGCTGTGCCGGCCCCAGTGAGTAGCTTGCCTGGTGCCCAGGTTGATGCTCAGAAGCCGGCCCCAGTGAGTAGCTTGCCTGGTGCCCAGGTTGATGCTCAGAAGCCAGCTCGTCCGAATGCTTCGGGTGATTACTCCGCTCTTTCTTGCTGTTCATACCTATTGGGTATTCCACATATTACTTGGTGAATCTTGTCAAGCTGATTATTCGTGGAACCTTCTTTGTGTAGATATGCCTATTGCTAGGAAGGCGTCACTTCACCGATTCCTTGAGAAGAGAAAGGATCGGTGAGCTGCTCTTGCTGTCATGATTTGCACAGTAAGTGTTTTGACCATCATACCTTTTGGATCTAACATGTGTTTGTTGTTCTTATAGTCTCAATGCAAAGACACCATATCAAGCTTCTCCTTCAGATGCAACACCAGTCAAGAAAGAGCCTGAAAGCCAGCCATGGCTTGGACTAGGCCCGAATGCCGTGAAGCCCAACCTGAGCTAGAGCACAGAATGCAGCCAGTAAGGCGGCATAGCAACCCTACCAAACCTTTTCAGAAATATCTGAAAAATATGCTTGCCGTTAAGAGTACCAAATCATAAATATTCTGTCATGTTTTAGTGTTTCCGTTAGGTCGTGGTTCTATGTTAGTCACTTGTCACATAGTTCTGGATGTAAAGAAAAGTAGCAAATGATGACCAGTGCCGAGAGCCTGAGAGAAGTTTTGGCATCTTAACACATGGTGACTCTGAGTTGGCCAAGCTAAGGAAAAATTAGTGCAAAGAAACATATATGTATCTTCTGAAACTCCGATCATTTGACTTTGTGTTTGGCTTTAGCCTTGCTGTGTACAAAGCAAGTGATTGTAATGGATTCAGAATATCTTCATATTCCTATCGTTATTCTGTTGCATGCTTAGATTTTTAGAGATGTACTGATTTTTGTTCTATTTGTTGCAATAAATCTTCCTCCAATTATATGTCCTTGTCGCGTAAATTTGCTGTCAGAGTTTTGCTGCTTACTTCATCGTAGGGTAGGTTCTTTTTGGCCGCAGCTGATGGCTTATAGCTGTAACTGGTGGTTTTTAGCCTTAGTGCTAGTAAAAAGATTGTTTTGATAAGTCGCTTCAAAAAGATTGTTTTGATAAGTCGCTTTAAAAAGGTGACGGAAAAACCATCTCATTTGTTCGGGAAAGCTGTAAACTATAGACTATAAGATATAAGTTGAAAAGAAGGGGACATAGTTTACAAGGAAATGAATAATGATTGCTCATAGCCTAACATAATAACTATAACTACAAATTACACAGCTAGCGAATATTGATATACTTGCTGCTCCATAATTCACAAGTAATGCTATTTGATTACCTGTGAAGCTGTTCTCTTCTGCAGTTATACGACCATCTTGCAAACACAGAGCAATACAGGAGGCAGATCTTGGTTGGTTGGATGGCATTGTCTAATTGAAGATAGGGTTTGAAAGGGAAGATGCACATGGCAAGACTTGTCATCCATGCCCAATTCTTTAATCAAAAGCTTGGAGCACGTGTGAGAAATGGGAGGTGATAGGATTCTAATTGACAGCTAAAGCTAAGCAAAGATGCAGAACAAAACAACAGGAAGTTGTTCGGAAATTGCAGGGGGAGGAAAAGATGCATGCCACTCCACTGCAGAGAGATGTTTTTGTTGGGGACATGGGAGCCCACCTTGGGCCAGCTTGGTGCTCTCTTCAACTTGTTTGTATTACACTACTAACAAAAGACTTCCAGAGGTAGTGCACATCCTTGTAACCTGCTGTCAGCCATTTTGAATCTTTAGGTTGTTTATTTGAAAGATTTGTGACACTTTGATCATTGGTCCATGCCTTAATTATGTCAAAACCATGTGCTGATTAGCTTCCTGGTATTTCTCCTAATAAAACTAATGAATTATTGGCACCAATGGATTATGAACACTTGGAACTTAGCTTGTGTATTACTCGTTTCACCGCGTAATGCGCGTGGGATGGATTGTGCTTTGAGGATAATCAAAAGAAAGATAACAAAAAGGTAGAGCCATGTGCTTGTTGTTCATAATCACACCTAACAAATCTGTGTACCGTCCTCATCTGGTCCATGAAACATGTTGCCCCAGTTTCCAGGATAGAAATGTTCTTGGTACTAATGGATCTAGGGTCCAATAATCTAGGTCAATTCAAACACAAACATATAGGCAAACAAACACATGAAGGGGACTGCGTTGATACGAACCACTGAGCTATTGATCCCATGGTCCCTGAAAACCTACCGAACCAGTACCAAACGGTGGATCGACTGTGCCCAGCAACCACTGAGCTATTCTTGCGAGATTGTCACGGCTAGTCATTGACAGGTAAGTTTTGTTGAGTTCTTTCTTACACGCGAAAACCTCTCTATTACTATTAGCCACTGTTCGTGACAGTATGTTACTAATAGTCATAGAATCTCAATTCATATGCGAAACAGCGGTCGGGAAACGTTAGGGAAGCACTGAAAGTCAAACTCCATAGGAAATGGTCATGTATCGCCCTCATTGTCAAGACATGGAAAGAGAGAGATTCTGAAGCTATTTTTTAATCCGAAAACAGGGGATACAGGAGATTCTGTTAGAGAAGTTCTCATGCTATGATAAAAAAATAGCTAAGACACAACTATAAATCATAAGTCACAGTAAAAAAAATAAAAAAATAAAAGACATAACTATAAATCATAAGTCACATTGAAAAAACTCATTATTTGTTATAGACTGTTTAGATGAGAATGTAAGCTGGTTCTGTGTAAAGTATGCAGTGCAAATGTACCTAAGATTTAGGAGGCCGAATTACCCAAGTTCAATGTACCTAAACTTTCAAGTCGGAGCCGGGGCCAGGGGTTCCTAGCAGGGGTCGAGGCGGGGGCAAATATGAAAATGCCCTCTTTCGTGGGGCCATAAAACTAAGAGCGCAATGTACATATTCTTTGCCATGTAGTTCAAACGATACATAAAGTCCGTTTGAAACATAAGAATTTTTATAGTAAACGGTTTAATTCCCGTAGAAATCAAAGAAAAAATCATGCATTTCAAACATAGCCGAAACGGGGAGCGACACGGTTTTTTTCCGAGAAGAAACTGCGTAAAAAATACAAAAGCCCTTACGAATAATCTCCTTATTATTCCCGGGGATTCCTGGCTTCCCAACGTGGCCACGTCACCTTTTTTGTGATAAAATCCCTGTATTTTGCGAAATTGCATAGAGGTCCTTTGTCCTCGCAAATAGGTCCCTACCAGATTTTTTTTCTGAAAAATACCCTCCACTTCACCGATAACAACCCGCGGTTTCCAAAATTATGTATAGGTCCTTGTTTAGTTACATACAGGTCCTTGCGGGTCCCTGCTTTTTTACGAAAAAACCCTTTGGTTCCTCCGAAATTACGTATACGTCCTCGATTTTTTTTAAGAAATGTCTTACGAATTATCGTCACTTTTATTTCGGTTCACACGGCGCGCGCTTACGTACCTAGTGCTATTCATATGCAGCACACCTGCTTTTTTTAGTACAGCGTCTGGTTACCGAGTAGACCGGTATACGGTAGTACTGTGACTACTGTCCACACAAATCCATGCTATCTCCATGGACCATGGTTCTGTTAACCATTTAAACCAAGCACTGTAACACGTGATTTGCACTGTAGCACGTACTGTGCATTGCTCGGCAACGGTGCAGTGGACAGCACCACATAATCGATCATTTCATTGTAGAGCTTATCAGTTATGATTTGTACTGTAAACAGCCAAAATTCAAAAATTTCAGTCAAAAGCCATAAGTCGCAGCCGTGCCAAACAGGCCCGGCTTCGGCTTCGGCTTTCTTCCTCCATCGAGCATTCGAGTGTTCTGTCCAGGGCATGTCACGTGAAAAGCGAGTCAAGCATCTGGGCAAGAGGCAAACCGGTTACATCAAGGCATAGCCTTTCTTCCTCCCTGCTCCCTCGACTCCACTGTATGTTCCCTGTATGGCTGTATCTCCTTCTTTCTTGCTGCCTATCACTAACCCTGCTACTCCCAGTCTAAAACCTATCCAATTCCTTCTGATTCCTCTGCAATTATTAGTGTGGTTGTATCTAGCAAGGCAGGATTGTAACACATACTCACCAAACTATCTCAATAATCTTCTTGTTTACGGGAAGCGAAACGCATACGACAGGACTGTGTGCAGAAGGAAAGATTCAGCATTTTTCTAGACAAAATTTTGGGGTATAGCACGTCACAGAAAGTACTTCCTGTCTTCCAAGATGACGAAAACTGCGACGGGCCGTATGTTGCCACGGCGCCAGACTGCTGCCGCATGTTTGTGTCGTGTCAGACGACGACGACGAAGATATATAGACGGATCACGGACAAAGAATATCGTATCAGTTGACCGTAAACGTTGATGACGACGGAGGTCGGATGAGTTATCAGGTAGGACGATCGTCTTCAACGTCACTCGATCCGTCGTATCAATTCGGCTGCTCCCCCTATTGAAAATTGCAACAAAAAAAAAACTTGCAGGAGACTCGCTATCTATAGTAGACGAGGAAGGGAAGCGGTTCATCTAATTGTCTACGGAAACCAATTAGTAATTAGTACCGATGAATGGCCAACCGGCAGCTAATTATATACAAAAGGACAGAAAAATCCTTGGTAAAAAAAAGAAAAGAAGAGAAACAAGCGCTCCTTAAGAAACAGAGGGGATGTAGAAACGTCAGTACTGAGAACCCAGCATTTAGTCTCTGTTAACAAACCATGTCTGACAATGCAGTATCCTTGAACATCACATCCTTCCGATTGTTGCAGTTACTCAATGACAAAAGAAAAAAATAAACATAAAACTAGAAGTATCAATTTACCAAGGACAATGGTCCATTAAAACGGGCAAACATATAGGATTTCCAATCGATAAGGTTGGAAGGAAGCTGCTACAACATCTTGAGGACCTGATCACACTCCTCCCTCAACAACCTCCATCCCAGAGCTCACACACATCTCGTCGGCGCAGGTGAAGAATATGCGCCCCTCACCCTTGTCGCCGTCCGCTTCCGGGGCCTTTCCCTTCACCTCTCGTCTCCTCGATCGCCCTCTTCCATGCCGGCGTGATGGTCCGCCTCTTCCTCTCCTTGTAGAGCTCCTGCATGGCGTAGTCGTACCTGCACTCCGGCTTGCAGAAAGCCATCCCCCCTCTGTGAAGAGAAGGAAACAAGCCATGCATGCAGCTTAGTTACCAATTACTGGACACTAGCAAGTAGTAGCAAGGAGTGCGATAATATACAAGCTAGTGCTGAGTTGATGCATGCTCGCTTACTTGTACATGTAGAGTGGGCCGCTGCCGATCCGGTGGTAGCAAAGGTTGCAGGCGAGCATGGACTCGGCGATGCGGAACGGCTTCCGACGGCCGCAGTAAGGGGTGTTGCAGCAGAGGTCAGATGTCACCTCCAGGATACCGCGAGCGCCGGCGCGGATCGGCTCGGCGATGCGTAGGTGCGCGGCGGCCGGGTCCATTAACGCCGCGAGGATGCCAACGCCGGCCTCCGGGTTGTAGCGGCACCCGTTGGCCGACGATGGCGCCTTGTTGGCGCGGTTCAGGGGGGCGATCGGTGGCGGCGCCATGGACACGGCAGGGTCTCCAAGGTCATGGGCACGCCGGAAGGACGAGCCAACCTCCGGGGCGGCCGCGGGGTTGTGCATCGTAGGCCTCCTACTTCCCAGTAGTGCCATTGCTCGCTCGATGCGGTGATGTTCTTGCCCGAGTGTGATTAAGAGGGAGAGAGAGGAGTGAATTGGTGTGTGGAGATGAGAGAGGGAGGGGGGTTTATATTAGTGTGTGGAGCACGTAGGAAGGGGCTATTTTGTCCTAGATTTCTTGCCCTAGTTGCTTTCATGTTTTGTTGGCACATTGCGTGGCTAGAGCCACACGAATAGGGTACACAGATTGCTGCGATTGGATTCTTACGCCTTGTTTGGAACACGGGAATTTTCTCAATTTTGTATAGGAAATGAGCTGTTTTCTATGAGATTCCTGCGAAATTCTTGTGAACCTCCTATATTTCATACGTGGTCTTAGTACAATAGTTAATTTTCTAAGATTTTTTTTGGTTGAAGAAGAACCGGTGAAGCTAATATGCCGTGGTGTGGACTTTAAAATATATCACCTTTCACATATAAATAAATTACAATATTAAAATGTGGAATAGTAGTATATCTTTTGGTCTTAATTTCAATCTAGAATAAGATCACAGCATTTAACCCAATCCTGTTTCAGAAGTTCCCTATGGATGCATGCAATGTTCGACTTAATATCTTGCATGATTGTCAAAGTCTAGGCAACCGGCCGGTTCTGTGTATATATCACCATACCTGACGATCAACAACCCCATGTTGGCTGTGTTTCCCTTACCTTGAACTAATTACATAGGCATCAACTTCCATTCGATATCCCCTTTCATGCATGCTATCACTCCTCTGGTCCAACATACCAACACCAACATCGAACCATTTTCAATACCCTTCGTCGATCCCCTACTATATCCCGTTATCCTAAGCCCTAAATCAGCATCGACCTGTGTTAACACCCTTCTAACTTTTTTCTTTATAAGTCGGTTACATATGAGCAATTCTCAACGATATGTTAAAATAAATGGAATTTAAGAGTTCTTACACTAACCTTAAATAAATAGCGAAAAGAGTAGAGTTCATACCTCTTCGTTATGAAGAAAAAAAATGAGTGTTTGCCAACTCTATTCCTCCATATATAATGTCATCGGTCGAATGTAAAAGAAACAGGTCATCCCTTCATTATCAGTATAGCGTTCTCAACTCTTTCCTTTTTGTCCATGTTACTGACGCCTTCACGTATCATCGTTGAAACCCTAATTGTACAATTTGGCTAGGTTAAAGCTGGCAACTCAATAAGGAAAGGGACGTTGATTAGGAGCAGTCAAATTTACTCATAATTGAAAATTCTTTCCTTGTATTTCACATCTAAACTTTTGATGGAAAATTTCTTACGGCGACATATAATCAACACATTGGGCTTACCTTCTCTCACTTCTTCCCTCCTGACGCAAACTCTCACAAACACTCTCGTTAGAGATAGACACCTTCTTCCTTTCTATTGCTATGCGCATTCTGGAGGTCCAATGAGCCAGACCCTCTCCTTTTGTAGGCAACACGAAATACATTTTTACTTCTTATTTTATGCTTTATTATATTTCTGGTATCCAACTCAGCCTCTCGACTGATCGATTTTTACAACCGATGAAAAATATTTACTCAAGATCGCCTCAGGCAGAGAAAAAGGTTGCACCTAGAACCAGAAAGCGCTAGGAGAGAGAGAAGCATGTCCAGATGATTTGGTTGCCAAAAATCATCGTGTGCCCTGGCTTGAGCTCCCGCAACAAACTCGCCCTATCTCTGCTGGCACACCTGTCAGTGCTGCTCGCTAGGATAGGATATACACACAGTCATCTAGCCATGCACACGCTTGGACGCATACAAAGCTGCAAGCATTTTTTCAACTTCAGTTCGTCATGGACATTTACCGGAGCGGCTGTGCCTTTCCGCTGTACGTGCGACTCTGCACATGTGAGCTTGCATGGATGATTATGCTGGGCTTACAGGTCATGTTCTTTTCGACTTCTAAAATCTGTTTTTTAGTTTTTTTTATAGTAACTAAGTTTTAAACGGAATATTTTTTTAAGATAGAGTCTACTAGTTATTTGTAGTACATACTTTATTTATATGGTAAAAACCACACATGAGTTTTTGTTGCTATGTAATCTCTCGCATGAACAGCCCAAAAGCCACAAGACACAGCCAAAAACCACGAGCTGCAACAAAAAAAAAATAAAAACAGACCCATACTCTCACAGATGTAAAGCACGCCATACTTTGGCTCGTAGCTTCTGAATACCTACCATGCCTTAGGTTTGAAGGAGCGGTGCAAGTTAGTGTAACGTGTGGGATGCTACATAGGGCCTGTTTGGGTGTGGTTGTGGTTTTTGGTTAAAAATTTTGAATTTTGGTTGTTTACGGTACAGATTACGGAGGACAGATACTCACTTGCGATTTTGGCTGGTACAGATGTTGGGCTTTTAACGTGTAGATCGTTTAACTTGTGGACCCTGTCTTGAGAAAATACTCCGTTTGAAAGTTAGGTACTGTAGCAAAAGCCAAAAGCCGCCAGTTTCGGAGGAAAAGAACAGGCCCATATCCTCTAGTCACTCTGGATGTTCATGCGTCTTGGAGTGCGTGTGAGTATGGTTGTCAAGTTTGGATTCAACCCAACATATTTTGTCCCGAGGCTAAAAACAGATTTTGTTTTAAGGTTTAACTAAAGGGTATACAAAGCATGCACTCTGCCTTTTATCTAGCTCTTTTGAGTGGTGACAATTGTTGGGCATGCATGCAACGCATGGGTGCATTGCACAGTTGAAAAAGAAAAGCCATGGTACATGCAGTAATGTCCAGCAAGTTGTTTCACTGTTTTGGATGTGTCATATAGCTAGCATGCGTTGTGTTGCGTAACAGTGTCTCTAGTGCATGTATGCATGCATGCACCTAGCTTGTTACATGTGATGATGTGAGTGAAGAGATAAGACCACACTAGCTAAATCAAACACGTTGATGACCAAGGGTTGGGAAAAACACAAGGAGATGTACTTTTGTTGATCTGTCAATGTATATTGCTGATGAGCATGATTCATAAGGAATGGTGGAGCACGAGGAAAAGCACGACAGACTATCATTCTATCTAGGATTTATTTGACACTACGTGGAGGTCATTCATGGATGTGTGATGAGTATTTGAGTTTGATTTGCAAGTTTTGTTGTAATTTGAGTTTAGTTTTGAAGCTTTTCAGTTTTCATAGTTGCTGCCAGGTTTTAACTAGTCAACCGGCCTGCAACGATAGTCAGACCTGCCCTAGACATTTCTTCAGACTCTATAAAAGAGTGGTCTGACCAGCAACTATGGAGCAGCCAGGCTGGTCATATGGGCTTTTGGAAATTAGACATCAAACACTTGTGTAGATATGTTTTAGGATGTGTTTGCACCAGGTGTCACTGAAAATAGAGTTCTAAGCTGAAATTAGATAGAGATTAACCGAAATTCTAGAGAGGATATTTTTTAGTGTTCTTAAGCGGTCAGACCAGCCAAACCATGGTGGTAAGACTGGTGGTGGTCTAACCAGCGTTGGGCCATTGGTTAGACCGGTCCTCTATTAACAGGGATGAGGTTGAGAGGTGTTGGGTGATCTGATCGGCCTATGATTGGTAGTCAGACTAACCCTTTAGGTTCAGAGCAGGATATGAGCTGGTCTGAGTGTGTGCATGATATGGGTGCCGTTGGTTAGTTGTGTTGTGTTACATGATGTGTGATTTAGCTAACGTGAATTAAATGCATAGAACTTGTGCTCAGAATTGGAATGCTTGATCTTTGGATGTGTAGGTGACATGGAGAGCAGTGGCTGTCAACGGCAATGGATCAGGACTAGGCAGGGAGCTGAGGTCTGTACGGTCGGGTAAGTTTGGGTGAGACTACGTAGCTCAAATGGGAAGCACAGAAGATATGATGATCATGATGAGGCGAGCTAATGCATGTGGTGCACCAAGTGACGAGGCCGATGCATGTAGAGACGGTTCGGGGAAGTTCGAATACGTGAAGACACGATGGCTAGTTACTGGACACTATTGACTACGTGTCAAAGCATGCGGAGCTACTTTGATGGATTAGATTGGCATTTCAAGCTATCGAAACCCTTTGATGAGCCGCTTTGAAAAGCATGCGTGTGTGTAAATCCCGGTATGGTATTGGGTTAACGGTTTAGCCCATATAAGAGTGGATAAAATTCAACTAGAGATGTTGGTTAGGGATTCTTGTAAGCCTCCACTATATAAGGATGGTAAGTGGAGGAGAGTTAGGGCTAGTTCTCTAGAAAAAGCTTTTGAGGGAGAGTTAGAGTTCTTAGAGATAACTTTTACGATATGAATTGTGACTCTTGTGCTTGAGCTTTTTATTATTCTTAGGCTTTGTGAGTGGCTAGAGAGTAGTTGTAAATATTTATCCCCAAGCATCAATAGATATCCACAATTCGTCCAATCTTTCTCCTCTTTGCTCATGTGTTAGAATCTTGATTTGGGCTTGGTTTTTGGTGTTTCTTTATCCTCCCTTGATCTTGCTTTGTGCTAAGGATATGTAAGTGATGGAGATATCTCTTAGAGACTAGATTACATCTTTCTAGGCATTTATTCTACAAGTTCTTGAATTTACCCAGTTTTAGTGAAAGAAAGGGTGGTTTTAGAGGTTTTGCTCTTGAGGGGTTTTGGTTTGATTCTTGCTATGATTAAGGATGCTAGAATACGTGAAAAACATCTTTAGCCATCTTAGCTTGATTCCTCCCATGAGCCCCTTCAAATCATCATATTCCTTTTTGACCTAGTTTTGATGTATTTGTCTTGTTTTCGGCTAAAAATTTGAGTACCTTGTCAATCCATTGATAGAATAGATTCATAAGACCTTGAGAAAGCTACATTTCAAGTTTAAGTCATTTAGCTAAGTAGATTAGAAGTTAAGTTATTTTGAGTTCTTGACGATAAGTTGTTTTCTATTCTAGAATGGTGAGCGGTCAAACCGCTATGACCCAAGCGGTTAGACCACACAGGCTCAGTTAGACCGGTGTCATACCTACAGTCAAACTAGCCAGTTGATAATGCATTGAGACTAAAACTAGAGTATGTCAAGTCAAGATTAAGGGGAAGATTGTTAGAAATAATCTTGACTTAGAGTTCAAAACATAGTAGAGTCCGTCTTTGTGTGTAACTCAAGTTGACGTTGTGTCCAACTTGAAGTCCGAATACGTATGCTAGTAGGAGAGTCTTAGCCTATATATTGAGAAGGCTTGTAGCCAGTTTTGCAAGAACAAAAGTAAAGAAAAGGGGGAGCAAATAAGAGAATAGAGAAATTCAGAAATTCTCCTGTGTTCTCTTAGTTTATTTGCGATGTGTGCATTTTCTCATGAAGCAAAGTTAACAAAACCTAAATCCGTATCCACCCTTAGACATCGGATCACTAAACCACCCGCAAGTTCAACCAAATATATTGTTCCAAAAACCTAGATTACTCCAGCTCCCTAGTGAATCTAGGGTTTCAGGAATTTACGACCACATCCAAACACAAAACATTCATATGAGAAAAATAACAAGGATACAACCTGGTGCTCGCAGGATTGGCAAGTGTAGAGGAGGGTGTGCGTCTCCTTGTCCTCCCGCGGGCACATCATGTTGTTGCTGTAGGAGAGAATAGGCAAAATAAACCATCGGTTAAACCACTATCCCCTCGAATCATCGGAGAACAAATCTTGGAGAAGAATGCTACGAACTCCTCTGTTTTTTTACCATTAGCCGCAGAACTTGAGAGCACTCATGGCTATGGTGTCATCGACTCCTCGTCGCCTCTCTCGCCCCTCTTCCGCTGTTTGTCCTCTTCTCGACTTCGCTTCTCCCTCGCGGCTCTATTCCGGCAGTCTCTGGCAGGTGAGCCCCACGTAATGTAGCCCCACATGTCAGTGGAACATGAGCGGCACGAGCCAAAGCTAATCTGAGACAGGAACACACACGTGTCAGGCGATGGCCGCAACCACACGAGGGCCCCTGGCCACCTACCCCGCCGCCGCATCGGATCCCACCACCCCTTCCCCCTCCCGCTCCCCGCATCCGCTCGTCTCCTCGCGCTCCAAACCCTAACTCCAAGCCCCCAACTAAAGCCAAAAACCCACGAAATTTATCCAAACCCCTCTCCTGTTCTTCCTCGGGCACAAATCGAACTCAAATTCGCGATTTTCGCGATATTTTTGTACTTTTGGGGGATGTTTTATGCGAGCGTGGCCTTGGCAGGGTGGTGATGCCATGATTCACATGCTGGTGTCCTCGGATGGAGGCGGAGGGGAGATGCGGCCGTACGTGGCAGCGCCTGCGGAGCAAGAGCTGGAGTTCCACCGCGACAACGCTGACGACGGTCTCGACGGCCACGTGCGGTACGTGCGCGCTTCCGCTCGCTCTGTGTGTGTGGGTGTGAGGGGGGCAAATCACTCGAGTGACAGTTTGGTCGCCGTTGATGCGTTGGGCGAGGGAATGGTCTCGCCTTTGCGCGGTGTTCTTGGTCGTTTCCGGTGGAATAGTTGCAGTGCGCAGTTGTTTCCACTTCACAAGCTTTTTCTTTCTCTTGTCGCAGGGTTTTTTTGTAAGTTAAAGCATAAGTTTGAAGTTGTCTTATATTCTGACAGTTTACTGTGATTTGATCAGGTGCCTACGGTGTGGCATATCCGGCAATGCGACACCCCATATGCGGCGTGGCCCTGATGGCCCAAGAACTCTTTGCAACGCGTGTGGCATCGCTTACAGGAAGGTAAAAAACATTCTCTAATGTTCTGGGTCGACCATCATATAACCGTTTGATTCAATATTTGTATTCAGGGAGGTGCTTCTGTGCAATGTGCAGCCTAATGAGATATAGCCCATTTTTCTGCACGGTATTATTGGCGCTAAAGAGCACCTTAACTGTAAACCAACTGTAGTGCACATGAACAGTACCGTACGGTGCTGTGTCGGTGCTACCTATTTGGATAGTTTGATAGCATTAGCAGCATATCACAGATTAGGGATATGATATTTAGTTTTCTTATTATTTGGGTTTATTTCCTCTTAGATTTATTCCATATATTAGGGATACGTTTTCTATTATTATGGATTGGTTTCCTTAATATTGAGATAGTTTTCTCAGAGGTCAAGTCTACCCATCCCTCTAAAATGGACAACATTGTCCCTATTATCATCAAGCAATGAATAAACAAAGTTTCTAGTGTGAAATGTCTCCCCCTCTTCTTCAACTTAGCCTCAGAGCGTCTCTACCACATCAAGGAAGATCCCTGTCGATGGCTAGATGATGGCGAGCGCCCTACTCTCGGTCCTCTGACCCATACCCAACTACCGACCACAACATTTGGTATCAGAGCCGACTGCTACTTCGCAATTAATGGCAAGCAGCGGAGTTTTGATCATATGAAGGCCCGAGCTTCACAATTCCACTACTTAAAGCTTCTGACCTTCGACTGCAAGGAAGACCTGCAGTCTTCGCTGAATTGCTTTGAGCAATTCTTCAAGTAGCAGCGAACGATGGAGGAAGAGAAGGAGTGATTGGCATCGCACCACTTGACGGGGAAGGCCTCCCTGTGGTACCAGCAACTGGAGTGTGCACTCGGGATGCAGACTTGGCCAAGTGTTATTAAACACATCAACCTCCGCTTTGCCACCACCATCGCGCCATCTTCACTCACATGTCAAGCCTCAACCGAACCAACCACCATAGCTTCCGATGCCGAGTTATCCTCTACCGAGATCTGTGCCAACTTGATGGCCTTGGTGAAAGAGTTCATGGTCAAGATGGAGGAAAAGACGCAGCATGTTGTTGCGGTTTCTGAGTCGCCGTCGTCACCGGTTGCGACCACGTCCAAGATGGAGGCATAGCAAGAGGCGACGTCTGCCACTGCAATGGCGGCGCAGCCATCACCGCCCCATCGTCGTCATCAATGTTGGTCCTGTTACCGTCTTCACCAACGACGACTCTTCCAGGCTTCACTATCCTTGGTTGCACCATTGGTACCACCGCCAAGGAAGAAGGCTACCGTCGTTCGCCGTCACCCTTGCTACATTATCCACCGACACCATGCCGTAAGTGATGCGGAGCACAACGGCTGACAGGTGGGGGCCAGTGACATCGTCACATCCCTCTTACAACCGTTGCATCCTAGGGTAAGAAGGATGCTGCTACTGCAACGTGCCGGGTGCCCTTGCCACCGTCGATTACTGCGATGTCAACAAACGCTGGAGGGTTGCCATCCTCGTTGTTGTTCACCGGGGCTTCACGAATCTTCCTCCATACGACATGATGCCATCATCGTGCCCTCTCGTCGACATAGGGTTACGAAGAACTTCATTCATGGCCGCTACCTAACAGCTCGAGAATGAGCTGTCTCGCTGTAAGGGATGTAATGTTATGGTCTACGATCCCGGTAAGGTATGCCAGTAGGCGCGTAAACAACGCACAATACTGTAGTGCGTGTGAACAGTACACGGAGGTACCGTAGCGCACATGAATAGTACTCGTACGGTACTACGTCAATTCTATCTATTGGGATAGTTTGATAACATTGGCAGCATATCGCGGATTAAGGATATAATAATTAGTTTTGTATTATTTAGGTTTATTTTCTTTTAGATTTATTTCATGTATTAGGGATTAGTTTCTTTAATATTGAGATAGGTTTCTTAGGGGTCAAGTCTAACCATCACTATAAAATGGACAGCATTGTATCTATTATCATCAAGCAATGAATAAAAAAAGTTTCTAATGTCTCCCCCTCTTCTTCAACTAAACCTCAGAGCCTCTCTACGACTCTACCACATTAGGGAAGAGCCATGTCGATGACTAGATGAGGGCAAACACCCTACCCTCGGTCCTCAGACCCGTACCCAACCACCAACCATAACAACACGTGTGAAGTATGTTACAATCAGTGGTGGTTACGGCTTACAAGGAACCATACCTATAACATAGAATGCCGTGGGCCGATGTGTTTGGTTTTTTCTGCTACCCTTGTGCAATTTCAGCTCCTTTCCAAAAAGGAAATTTTGATCCAGTGTGCCCATATTCCTTGAATCAAAAAATAATTGTTTGTGTTCCCTTTATCAAATCTTCCAAGTGTTCCCATCCTTGATTTGCGAACTTATGTGCTTGCATTGTATTTAGTTAAGATCTTAATAGAGAATAAGTTCCCCCTTTGCCTTGAAAAGAGAGAAATGAAGTTTTTTCTTGTTGATTACTGAATTTTGATTTAGCATGTTAGGATTGAAATCTTATGACACATTGTTCTGGTAACAAAAATGAGAAGAATTGCTTCCAGATTTCATATTTTGCATTATGGCCCAAGTATGCCATTTTGTTGGCCATTTTCCTTCCATTATGGTGTCTTGATAAAAATCTGGTACAAATGTGTTTCTTTCTGTCCTTTTACTCAAATTATATATGATTGGTTATCCAGGGGAAAATGAGAAGAATGATAGAAGCTGAACCACCTATAGATGAGGCTGCACTTGTTAAGCTGGTTCCTGAGGTAGGCATGGAATTTGAGAGTGAGGAAAAGGCATATGAATTCTATAATAAATATGCTGGCCATGTTGGCTTTAGTGTTCGGAAAAGTACATCACACAAATCTTCTGGAAACATTACCAAAGTAAGGACTTTTGTATGCTCAAGAGAAGGTTACAACAGGGATAAAAAATCATTGGAAGCAAAGAAGCCAAGGTTGGATACGCGAATTGGTTGTCCAGCACGGTTGATTATTAAAGTCACATCAGAGTGCAAATACAGCGTCACTGATTTTAAAGCAGACCATAATCATCAGCTGGCCCCTCCTTCGACGATGCATATGTTAAGGTCACAGAGGATATTGACAGAACTTCAGTCTGGCAAAGCGGAGCTGTCAGATGATTCTGTAGTGACACCAACAACAAAAGCAACTGGTGATCTTGTTGTGAGACAAGTTGGTTTCCTTCGAAGTATTTCTCTCCTTCCAGCAGATTACAGAAACTATCTCCGCTCAAAGCGTATGAAGGCTTTGCAACTTGGTGATGGTGGAGCGATATTGAAATATTTGCAAACAATGCAAATGGATAACCCCTCATTCTTTTACACCATGCAGATTGATGAGGATGACAAGTTGACCAACTTCTTTTGGGCAGACCCAAAATCAAGAGATGACTTCAACTACTTCGGTGATGTGCTCTGTTTAGACACAACATACAGAATAAATGGATATGGCAGGCCATTGTCATTATTCCTTGGTGTGAATCATCATAAACAAACGATTATTTTTGGTGCAGCTATGCTTTATGATGAATCATTTGAGTCATTTAAGTGGCTGTTTGAGAGTTTTAAGATCGCTATGCATGGGAAACAACCAGCGGTAGCTTTAGTAGATCAATCTATTCCGCTGAGTAGTGCAATGGCAGCAGCCTGGCCAAATACTACTCAGCGAATTTGTGCTTGGCATGTATATCAGAATTCTCTTAAGCACCTCAATCATGTTTTCCAAGGTTCAAAGACATTTGCAAAGGATTTTAGCAAATGTGTCTTTGGCTATGAGGAAGAGGAAGAATTCTTGTTTGCATGGAGAAGTATGCTAGAAAAGTATGATCTTAGGCATAATGAGTGGCTGTCTAAACTGTTTGATGAGAGGGAAAGATGGGCCTTGACATATGACAGACATATATTTTGTGCTGAAATAATAAGTGCACTTCAAGCTGAGAGTTTCAGTAGTGTTCTGAAGAAATTCTTGAGCCCTCAACTTGATCTGCTGTCCTTCTTCAAGCACTATGAAAGAGCGGTAGATGAGCATCGCTATGCTGAACTCCAAGCTGACTTTCAAGCTAGTCAAAGTTATCCAAGAATACCCCCAGCCAAGATGTTAAAGCAAGCTGCCCATACATATACACCAGTGGTGTTTGAGATCTTCCGTAAAGAATTTGAGCTGTTCATGGACTCTGTGTTATTCAGTTGTGGGGAGGCTGGGACAACCTCCGAGTACAAAGTTGCTCCATCTGAGAAACCCAAGGAACACTTTGTTAGATTCGATTCAAATGATTGCTCCTGTATCTGCACATGTAGGAAGTTTGAGTTTGTGGGTATTCCATGTTGTCACATGTTGAAGGTGCTCGATTACAGAAATATCAAAGAGTTACCTCAGAGATATCTGTTGAAGCGATGGAGAAGGACTGCCAAGTCTACAAACGAAGATAACCAAGGCAATGCATCAAATGGTAATGGGTCATCATTAAATGTCTCCGTACCTTCTGCAAATCACCTTGGGCTCCAAAGCATCAATGAAATGATTCAAGTAACTAACTCTCAAACTCTCAAGGTTAATCTGTAGAAAGTGTTTTTCCTTGTATTTGTTGTGGCTGTCTAGCTGCCAAAGTTTTTTTTATCAAATGCAGGACACTTCGGTTTCTAATATTCATGAGAACTCATTTCATAGAAGCCCATGATGAAGGTACCACATTATCATGATTCAATGGTTTTTCTCACTTTTATGCGTAAGATGAAATGCCAAGTTGATCTATTGTTAATTTTGTCTGGATAAGTACTGAGGCTATCTGACTCTATCCATTTTGTAATGGAAGATAGAATTGTTAGATATGTATATACCTTAGGGTGCTAATTGTAAATGTGCATGTTACATTTGGCCTTTGGCCCATTGGAATACACGTCTTTACATTGTATGGATTGCAAGCTTGGCAAGCAGTTGCAGCTTCCCTATCCCTCTAGTGATTCTATTTCTACTCGTCCTTTTGATTTTGTTCACTCTGATATTTGGGGCCTGGCTCCCTTCGTTTCGAAAGGGGTCATCGATATTATGTGATTTTTATTGATGATTATTCTCGCCATACTTGGATCTACTTTATGTTCTCTTGTAGTCAGGTTCTCTCTATTTACCAGATGTTTGCCGTCATGGGTCGCACACAGTTCGATTTGGCCATTCGTGTGTTTCGTGCCGACCCTGCTGGTGAGTATCTATCTGCTACTTTGCGTCGGTTTCTCGTTGAGCAGCATACTCTTCTCCAGTATTCTTGTCCTGATGCTCACGCTCAGAACGGTGTCTCTAAGCGTAAGCATCGTTACTTACTTGAGACCGCTCGTGCTCTCATGCTTGCCTCTTCTGTTCCCCCTCACTTCTAAGTTGAGGTTGTTTCCACTGCTGCTTTTCTCATCAATATGCAGTCTTCCACTGCCCTTCAGGGTTCTACTCCTGTTGAGCGTCTCTATGGTCGAGCCCAGAGTACAGTCACCTTCGCAGCTTCGACTGTCTATTTCGTCCTTCTTCCACCTCGTGAACGCACCAAGCTGACTGCTAAGTCAGTTGAGTGTGTTTTTCTTGGCTACATTCTTGAGCGTAAGGGTTTTCGCTGCTACGACCTTGTTGCTTGTGGGATAAGGATCTCTTGGGATGTCACTTTGACGAGTCCCGACTTTACTACCCTCGTTCCCTCATAGTCAATTATGATTCGCTTGTTGAGTAGCTCTCCTTTCTGACTTTTCCTGACTCTCTACCTTCTGCTACTGTTACGCTTCATCCTCCACCCTCTTAGTCCCCTCTCCTCCGGCTACACCTCTTCCACCTCCGTCGGAAGAGGTGTAGCCGGAGGAGAGGGAGACTAAGATAATCGCCCTGAGGGAGAGCAGAGTCTTGTCTACCTTGGGATCAATCGCCCTAACATCTCTTATCCAGTTCGCATCCTTAGTCAATTTGTCTCTGCTCCCACTCAGCTCCACTACAGTCATCTTCGTGTTCTGCGATATCTTCGCGAGACCATCACTCGTCACCTTTTCTTTCCTCGCTCCAACTCTTGCAGCTTCAGGCGTACTCTGATACAACCTGGGCTAGTGATCATTCTGATCGTCGGTCTCTTTTTGCCTATTGTGTTTTTCTTAGTTCCTCATTGATTGCTTGGAAGACCAAGAAGCAGATTGTCGTTTCCCGCTCGGGGCGCCAAGGTTGACTTGAGAGTCATGGCATCGTTGACAGCTGAGATCACCTAGCTTCGGTGGCTGCTTGAGGATTTTAGTATTTTCGCTTCTGCACCGACTCCTCTCTTGTCAAACAGTACTGATGCGATCAACGTTGCTCGAGATCCCGTGAAGCATGAGCTCACCAAGCGCATTGGAATAGATGCTTCGTACATGAAATCGCAAGTGCAAGACAAAGTTGTTGATCTTCAGTACGTGCCTTCAGAGTTTCAGTTAACTGATTTCTTCGCTAAGGCATAGACTAGAATTCAGCATAGCTTCTACCTCTCCATTCTCAGTGTTGTTGATCCACCTTGAGTTTAAGGAGGTATTTGATATGTATATGACCTTAGGGTGCTAATTGTAAATGTGCATGTTACATATGGCCTTTGGCCCATTGGAATACAACAGAGCCTCATTTCAACAAGAATCTCTCTGCACCAATCTGGGTCATTGATGAGTTCACCGAGGTTCTTTTTTTCAATGTTGAGAAATTCAAATTTTCATTGCCTGCCAACAGAAATCCAGGCTATTGATCATCCATTATTCCATTTGAAGGACACAACTCTTGGCATGGACTGTACACATCTGTAGACAAGGGCTTGATTTGAGCTTTTCTGTTAGGTTTCCCACTTGGGTACACAGGCTTGAGGCTGTTGGACTGCCTGCTGCCTTTACAAAAGAAATGCGTTTCATTTTTTTAGAAAGATAGAATAAATAATTTCCCATATGTTTAGTTTGCTGAATGCAATACTCATCTGATTGTTTTGAGTTTCCTCAATGAAGGTACAATTTTTAACAGCAGCTTGTGGTGACACATTGGTCAACCCTAGTGCTGTTTGATCAAACAGTTGGGACTTCAAACATAACTAGATTCAGATGTCTTTGTGACTTTGATTATGTTGTCTTATCCAGCAACTTACTTGCTTTAGTTGCCATGCAGGTGACTTGGCTCCAAAGATGATTCCATGTCAGATTTCAAAATATTGACGGTTGAAGCAGTGAACAGGCCCATTTTGAGCTCCCATGAATAAGTTGCCAACTTGTAAATTATGCAGCTGTAGGAAATTTCTGCTATTGAGGCACCCATCCTTGGCGTAGACTAGATGCTAATATAAAATCATGCTTGTATTGCACTGGAAATAATTCGGAAATTTTGTGTATTCTGTAAACAGTTTCTAGTTATCCCAGCCCATTTATTACAAGTAGAAAATTTGTTCAGGCGGTTCGATAAGCTCGTCATTTTAGCATCTCTACTGTATTCTCAAGAAAATGCATAAATGCAGTAGTGTGTTTTTGTGCCTCTACATCTGAAACTTGTGCCCTGACCATTCTGTGCAGAGCAAGTAGACCCCTCGTGATTACCCAAGGGTTCAGTTAGATTCAGATCCGTGGTTTCACCTGCAGGTGAGCTGGACAGCTCATGCAATGAAACGTTGGAAGCAAGACAAACCAGCTTGGCAGTGGATCTCAACCGGTCCGGCCAGCCGGAGAGCTGACGCTCCAGTCCAGTGGACAGCGATGCTCAACCCTGGTACGCTATCTTTGGTTCCTGGATGGTATCGTCGGTTGTACTTGTCTCATGTTGCCTTTCTGTATATATACACATTTGCATAGTGCATGCAGATGTGATATCATCTTGAATCATCATCTTAGGTTAGAGAATGTTGCTGCTAGCATGTGTCCTTGGAATATTTAAGGAGCTTTCGTGCTCTTGTTTTATTCCCCTTTTTTTCAATGAAAATTAATTTTGTGCCAGACAACGCACCACCCATCCATGAACTGAAACCAACGCCACCTCCAGAGAGCGGTGGAATTCTACATTGGGCTTCCCTAGTAATTTCCTATAAGGTCGGTGCGTTCCAAACGGGGCTACGCTGTGACGTCTCTCACGACGAGTTACTTTTCACACTAATGTCATCGAAGTATCATGCCGTACTGCGATCGCGACGTGACAACCGACTGATATACGATGCTGCAGGGCGAGCGACCCAATCGCTGCTGCTGCGCTGCGACGTTTGTTTTGTCCTTCGTTGGAGAACCGTGTGGGGAAGGGAACAGAACGATCGGAAACACGTTTGGGAGCAGTAGCGCTCCACGGCTGAGTGGCCGACGGTTCTCTTCTCTCTCGGGGAGAGCCACTGAGTTTGCTTCCTGCCTAATTTTCTTCTCGCTCTTCTGTTGCTTTTGCTTGCTTTCGTGCCGGTGTCATAGATTCTGAGAGGTGCTTGGAACACGGGAATTTTATAAGATTTGCCGTGTTAATTCATATGTGAAGAGGAATAAAGTAGCCGGAATACTTGGATGTATTGCTAGAGCCTTAGATGGCTTATATAAAGTACAATGTGACTTGGGAGAAGTAAATCTAGTATAAACATGAAAGGTTATAAGAGAGATTGAAGGAACCATATCAGATACATATCATCCTAATTGCTTATATTCTATCTCTTGTAAACTAGCTTAATATGTACTATAACATCTCCGTAGTCGGAGCAGGAGCGTTGTGGACGCTCAGGCTAGAAAAGAAACCAACGAGGACGCTCAAGCTGGAATAGAAGCTAATGAGGAGTGTCGTGTGAAGATCCGGTTATGAAGTTATCTTCCATTGAGGTAGTCGTCGAAGTAGGGTTGCCGATGATGAAGAGTGGTGTCATAGACGAGGAAGCTGTAGAAGGTTGTTGTAGACAAAGATGATATCAATGTAGCGAGAAGTCAATGTCAATGTTGTCACAGTTAAAAAAAAGTCATCGTAGTCAAAGCAACACAACACAGATTGACTACTAGTACCCCGAAGTGGCTACTCGGGTGCGAGGCAGAGGAAGACGGCAAGTGGCACGGCGTCGGGCTTGATAGAACCTGTCTGTCGATCGGCGTTAAAGAAACCGATCTATTGATCGGATCAGGAGAAAACAAAGGAAACGTCTATCTGCAATTAATTTCGCAACTCTCAGGAGATTACATCGCCTCTTCCGAGGGCACTGGCCAGAGGAATTTAGCATAGCTAGTAATAGGTCCAGATGTAAACCCGTTTTGATACTATGAAAGAGAATAAAATAGCCAAAATACTGGTATGTATTGCTGAAGCCCTAGAGGATATTTATATAGAATATAATATGACTTAAAGATAAGTAAACCTAATAACTATATAGAAGACTACTGAAAATGTAGAAGAAATCATATCGGATATAAATCACCTTAATTAATTTTATTCTATTTCTTATAAATTTACAATACTAAAATGACTCCTCTTGCTCAAGCCCCCTTTTCTTGCCTCTTGTTTACATCCTCGTTCAATTGAAGCCGTGTACACTCAAAAGGAAGCTTTAGAGCTGTGATGGTATTTAGGGTTTGTTCTTTTTTGCTGCAACTTATGGTTTTTGGCTGAAATTTTTGAATTTTGGTTATTTGCGACAGAGATTGTGGAGAAAGATATTCGCTTGCGACTTTGGTTGATGAAGATGTTAGGCTTTTAACGTATACTACAATTAACTTGTAGATCCCGTCTTGAGAAAATACTCCATTTAAAAATTAGATATGTAGCAAAATGAAAAAAACTATTTTTAGAAGCCATAAAGAACAGACCCTTAGTCAGGGGTGGCCCCAAAGCGGAATTGACCGGTGGTGGTTGGTCGAAGCTCCAGTGGGTAGCAACTCCCTTCTCAGGGAACAGTACGTCGGTACACTGTTACATTAGTTACTAATAAAGAATTAGCATCTATTAGAAACTAATAATAAGCTTATATAGTATTTATACTATTCCTCGATCTGAACAGTATAAATGGATCTACTCTACCAATGTGCGTTTTCAGCGATATTGCCATGCCCGCACGTCACGCACCAAAACAGCGCTCATGTGACGCTCGCCTGCGGCTTCAGCTTTCGTCCTGCTAGACCGGGTACGGGGCATGGAGGATGCAGAATTTTTTAAAAATATAATCCATTTTTTTATTTCGAACTATAGTAACATACTTGTTTTTTTATTTTACAGAAATAGTCATCCGTCGTTGTACGATTAGATGACAATGGCAAGTCGCCCAAGGTTGAGCAACACGAGGCCTAGTAGCCCAACCGTGGGGCAACTAGCTCCTAATTGCTCAATTTGGTTGAGCGACTTAGCCATTCACCCCACGATTGGGTGAATTAAATAACATTATTTTTATATTATTAAGTCGATGGAAATAACATTATTTTTACTTTATTAAAATAACCTTATTTTATTAAGCCCACGGTGAGGGGGTCGAATCAAAGAGAAAAGAACGAACTGACAACAAGTAGTTGTTCCACCGTTAGGCGACTAGAGGCACTAGTCGCCGCACGGTTGGGCGACTTGCCAATGCTACTCAACCATGCGATGACATATTGCTATTTCTGTAAAATAAAAAACACAAATATATTGCTATAATTCAAAATAAAAATAGAACATTTTAAAAAATAGGCTGATGCACATGCTGTGGGCTTTTTGCTCAACACGGTAGTTCTGCTACTTTCTGCTCGATGCCTAATGTCCTTTTTCTTTGATTGATCTAAGTAAAAATTGTTCAGAATACCTACCGTTTAAGCTCTTGTGCACATTACAGGTAGGTACCAAGAACTTTGTTCCAAGTGGTTTCTGGTTTTTAGAAGCTGGCTTTTGAACAGAATGATTTTTTAAGATGATTTCTATAAATTGTTTGTAAGTGTTATTGTAGAAGTTGTTTTGAACAGAGTGGCTTCTCAATATGAGTGTTTCTTACTCTCTCAATCTCTCTCGCAATAAACCAAAAGCCATAACACTTTTAAACATGGCCTATGTTCCAAGTAGGGCCTTGTTTTTTTGTGTTGTTTTCATTGACTAAGACTGTTCAAAAGTGTTGTGACGTTTGGCTATATCTTTTGGTTTTTTGCTAATTACTAGAGAGATTAAGTGCATTAGTGATACGCACGTTGAGAAGCCACTCCGTTCAAAGCATATCTTGCAGTAACTTCTACAAACGGCTTATAGAAACCACCTTAAGAAGCTACTTCGTTGAACTTTCGCCTTCTAAAAGTTAAAAGACAGAAGTTGTTTGGTAGTATTCTGACAGGGCCTTTTCTTTTCAGTTTCTAAAATCTGTCTTTTGGCTTTTTTATAGTAACTAGATTTTAAACAGAATATTTTTTCAAAACAGTGTTTACAAGTTAATTGTAGTACATACTGTAGCGACTTCTTTTATATCGACCAAAACCGCATGCGATTTTTTGTTACTCTGTAATCTCTCATAAACATTCAAAAAAGCATAAGTCGTAGCCATAAACCATACACCGAAGACAAAAAAAGAATTTATCCGTTGTAATTTCGTACGAAACCTCACGTCCATCGAGAAGAGCAGAAGTTCCGATTTCTCGAAAATTTCTACAGAAGCTCAGTTTTCCAAACCGGCGCACGTAGAAGTGGATTCTTCGCAGTGGATTCTTCAGCTAATGCTTCCTTCGTTGGCAGAGAGAGCTAGAAATGAGAAATCCCAACGTAGGCTATTTGAAGCACACGCTCCAACTTTTTTTTCCTTGTCCAAACGCACTACCACTCGATATCTCACCTATACGTTACAACGTAGCCACCACGGAAGCAGCTTTAATCGTACTGGAGTCCTTTTTTCCGAGTCTAAGGGTGCCTTTGGTTGAGTTTTTGGGAGCTGTTTTTGCTTCCAAAAAGTCAAAAACCAACCAAAGGGGTGCAAACCGTGTTCGCTTTTTCGAGCGATTACTTTTAGGTAGTCAGTTTTGAAAGCACCTTGGACCACCTTTTGGCTTTTGGCTTTCGCTTTTGAAATGGTGAAAATAGAGAGCTGATTCACAGTTGTTTCAAGGAAAATAGAGATAGGAGGTAAGTTTTATACTTGTTTGAACCAAACAGCTTACAGTTTTTCCACAGCCCACAACCTATAGCAGCTTTTCCACAGCCCACAGCTCACAGCAGCTTTTTCAAAAGCCACAGCTCAACCAAACACACCCTAATGTGCACTGTCATCGTCATGTTCAACACTGTCAAGCTTCTGCACGGATAATTAAAATTAAAAGCCGTTAAAATTGGATCCGGCAGTTGATCGATCTTGGTCACGGTGATTGGAAACAAACGCCAGGTCCCGTCACAAAAGCACACAAATTCGCTCATTGCAATGGAGATTGCCTTTGTCCTTTTTTCCCCTTCTGTCAAAACATTTTCTGCATGATGCGTCTGGTTCTTCATGCAGTGGTTTGTGAACTGTGAGCCGATTGGGCCTCCGAATCTCGCTTCTTAATTAGATATTTAGCTGCTGAATATCTGTTTTTGTAAATGTAACCTCTTTATGGACCTACCGAGCTCCACAAAAAACATGGGAAGCACCCTAGCGAAGCAAGCATGTACAGTAACACTAAGTAATTAGTTTATGATCAGATCTAATTAATTTTGATTAGTAATAATTAAATCCAATTAGCACTAATCAAAATACTAATTAAGTATGTACAGTAGGACACAGTGGCCGGCCAACCTGCTGCCGCGTATGCGGGGAGTTGGACAAGTGCTTGCTTAGGTACTGTAGCTTGGTAGGTCGTCTGTCGAGCTTCTCATTCGGTACGTCTACGGAGGGGGGCTAGATTCACAAAAGGATGATTTGGGCTAAATTTTAAAAAAGTGGGTACAACGACATTTTTGTAAATAGTTCTTACTTCTTAACACGGTTTTTCTTCTTTTTCTTTGTATTATCTATGGAGATATAACGGTGTTTTTTATTATTTTTCTATATTTATTGATTTTTAATTAAATACCAAGAAAAACCAACCGATGCTATAATATTATTTCAGTAAAAAGCTATGATATTTTGAACGGGACAAAATCGGTTGGATGATTAGTAGATTGGCCGAGCCTTGTTGCGTTTTTGCGCTAGCTCCATTAATAATGCCGACTTAACTCCAAAGCAATGTCGCGGGAGTCTGATACGTGATTATTCCGCGTCTCCTCCTTAAGCTAAGCGTGTTTGTCTTGCCGAAATCACTACACGTGGAGTGGACGTCCGTTCTTGGCTGATGGATGCGTAGACGCGAAGCATTTATTCGAACCTGCTACCTATGGCCAGTATACTGTTGCGGTACTGTGTCGTGGAATCCAATTGCTTAAAATGTGGGGTGTTCAGTTAATATTTGAAGACTTTATGTAATGGGTATTCGAATTTTGAGCTGCTCAGTTTCAATCTGAGCCCCTGCGTAGATGGTTGGCTATGTTCTTTTGATCTTTTGGCTTCTTAAAAGTTAAAATAAACGGAACGGATTCTTAAAGCGGATTTTTTAAACGGTTTGTCGAGTCTAAAACTAAATGTGCCGTCCGTGTTGATGTCTCCATCATCTGCTATCATATTAAAAAAGCACAGATAAAAACTATTAACCATAGCCAAAAGTTACCAGTTATAGCAAAAAGAACATGACTATTTTGTGTGCCCCCGTGCACAGATGTTGGACTTTTTTGTTGTCCCAATTAACAGGTCAGGTTTGTACTATGGTAATTGTTTATGGCTTAGGGCCTATTCATATTGGTTTTTACTGATGTCTTTTGGCTGCGGCTGATGAATAGTAGTGACTGATAAAAACAGCTGATAAATAGTAGTGTATTATATAAGAAAGACGATGCAATGAAAGACATCATAACATTCGGACCATCATACGATTTACGAAATTATGATATAATAAAATATAGAATATGTTACAACATGTGAAAGCAAAAAGTAACGCCTGATAAATATTAGTGGTTAATAAAAACAGATCATAGAAGACGAAACATTCGTATTAACTTCTATTTTTAAAAATAGAAGTCAATACGAATAGTCTCTTAATTTTGTTTCACCCCTTTGTTTAAAAAGGGCCATCGTGAGGAAGTTTTGTGCTGCGCGTGAATGGTACTACTACTTAATCTCAGATTACCCATTATTGATCTATCATTACTCCATCAGCATGCACAGAACTGAACGTTTTCCAAAGCGCGTCATCGGAGCTACTCCTAATTCAGAATTTAATCATGATGCTTTTAGGAAAAGGTTTGCCTATATGGTTTGATGCAAACTCTAGTTTATCCAAAGCTATTATGCGCGAGATGGCCCCAAGCTCCCAGCTGAGTGACACGTTCAGCTTTCCTACCAGTTCTGACAGCTGCGAAGTGAGAGGCGCCATGAGTCCATGAGTGGCAGTCATCAAATCCTACGGTACATGCGAATCTTAAAGCTCGCTCCGAGCAGATTAATCAATCAAATCTCAGGAAAGGGGAAAAGGATACCAGACAAATGGACGCATGATTTGTCCACTCAGGACATGCTTACAATAGTACAAAGCAAGATACTTCCTAACCAGAGCACCAGCAACTTTCCATTAAAAAATTGTAAAAAAGGACATTTTAGTCACTCTCCATCTTTGTCCTAGTGTCGGCTGGTTAAGGCTCTGCTCGGTTGAACTGAAAAATAGTCTTATAGCTAAAATTGTACTATAACTTGCTAAAATTATACTGTAACTGAAGGTAGCTTATTTAACATAATTAAATTTAAAAATAGAAAAAAATATGTTAGCTCATCACGGACAATGCAAACAAATACGGGAAAAAAGAACTGGTAAAAAAGCTTAAAAAAGGCAAAAGTTCAGAAAAGGACGAAATTTATGAATAGTGAAAAATAAGTCAGAAGTCAAAAACTCAAGCCGAAATGAACGGAGCGTAACTATTGCTTACGAGAAAAATGGAATCACAAATTTATGAAAATAGCATATGATGATATAAATTGTTAAGCACAAGTGTATGTTTCGAAATAGATTATACATGAGGCACTATTTGTAAATATGCATCAAGTATTGTTTACTTGTTTTTTATACTGCACAAAAGTCAAATACCAGTGCTGTACATGTTAGTATCATATGCAGGGTTATGGCGCGGGAGATGGAACTAATTAAGAAGCTCAGAATCAGATCAGAAGGCCAGCCTGACAAGACTTGACAGGGGGCATGCATGCAAGTAATAGAGTACTGCACTGAAGAATGTTGTATCATGAGCAGTACTGCATGTTCAGATTAGCACAGCTGTTTGTTCTCTCATTGACCCCTTACTGTGTGCTAACTAAGCTCGGCTCAAGCCTCAACAAATGGTGTCTGGTTTCTTTAATCAATTGCTTGGAATCATCAACCAGTGTTCTATATATTGAGAGATGCAGCCCCCTCATTTTTAATGACAGAAGATGTACTCCTTTCTTCTTGAGAAACTGAACCTCAGTGGCCTGCTTGACAACGGCTGCGGTTTTTGGTTTTTGGTTGAAATTTTTAAATTTTGACTGTTTACGGTACAGATTATGGAGAGATACTCACTTGTGATTTTGGATGGTATAGATATTGGGCTTTTAACGTGTATATCGTTTAACTTGTAGACCCCGTATTGAGAAAATACTTCATTTGAAAGTTAGGTACTGTAGCAAAAGCCAAAAGTCATTAGCTTCGGAGGAAAAGAACAGACCCCTTGTAAGCCCGGTGCCTATTTTATTAATCAAGGAGCAAGGGGCAACACCAACATATTAGTATACCAATTGCAATTGCTGTGTAGGTTGCCGCATGCATGTTCCCTTGCTGACATCTGGATTAAAGGACCCTAAAACTCGGATTATTGTTTAGACCTAAAGCTAGCTGAACAAAAGCTCCAAATAATTTTGTTTTTGACTAGCTATTTCGTACAATGAGTTCATAATTGGGTCTCAACAATGCTACCAACGAAACATGACTACTCAGCATCTACAGTACTATAAGGCAGGTGATCAACCCCTATCCTGGAGCTGACCTACTATAAGAAAAGCTAAAGAGGAGGTGAAACATTGCAGTCTCATTAACACAATTAGCAGTTAAATTAAGCATACACCTTTACTGTTTGTGGGGCACTACCAGAACTTTACGCATCAATCTATTGAAGAAGTCATACTTACATCATATCACTTGTCTAGGACTTAATTTTGTTAATACATCAATGGCAACTGAATTTTCATGAATTGTCAAACAAAAACTTAAATTTCATGTAAGCATTCAATGGATCAGAGAAAGTTGAAGGGTCTGTTCTTTTTAGCTGAGGTTTATGTCTTTTGGCTATAGCATGTGGTTTTTGGGCTGTTCGTGCAAGAGATTATAGAATAACATAAACTCACGTGTGGTTTTTGCCGATATAAATGAGTCGGCACAGTATGTACTACAATTAACTAGCAGACCCCATCTTGAAAGAGATTCTGTTTAAAAGCTAATTACTGTAGAAAAGCTAAAATCTGAAAAAGAATAGTGCCGTAATGTGGTTTTTCTTTCCTTAAAAATAAAGGAAGTTGCCAAAATTACATCAAACAAACCTATAAACAAAACCAAAGTAATGGATAAATCAAAGTTAGTTAGAAATCTTGAGCCAGAATCTAATGGCCTCTGATGAAAGGGACTGTGTCGGGGGATATGTGAGCTTATTGTGCCACCGCCTCCTCTCATTCCTTAGCTAATATTGTACCATTACTCTGCCTCAGAAATCCTTAGCTATTGTACCATTACTCTCCCTCACACTTTTTTTCCATCTGTTCATACGATTTCAAACAGTACGAATGGAAAATGCTAATGGAGGAATGTGAAACTGCTACAATACCTAGGAAAAATGATGCGCAAAACGTTTGCGTGTTCTAAAAAAAAGGTTGTATAAGAAGCACACAATACCACGCACCCTTCAGATATATTATGGTGGTGATCATTTGGGCTTATTTTTTGTGACTTATGGCTGAAAAGCATCAGAATGGTGAAAAAAACATCAGTAGTGGCAGAGGCTTATTTAACATAATTAAATTTAAAAAAATTAAAAAATATAAAAAATATGTTAGCCCATCACAGACAACGCAAACGAATACGGGAAAAAAAGAACAGAAAAAAGCTAAAAAAAAAGCCAAAAGTTCAGAAAAAGATGAATTTATAAATAGTAAAAAATAAACCATAAGCCACAAGCTGAATCCGAAATGATCACAGCCGAAAAATAAGATGAACATGTTGTAACGTTATTAATGTGTAAGGTACGATTCTTGTTATCATGGACAAGCCACGGCATGCAATTCCCAATTCTTAAGTTGTTTTCACCGACAAGGGAGATGGGAAATTAGCATCGATGTTGCGTCATGATTTGGGAGCTACTGTTTTGCTCATATTGATCTTGAGCCTCCGTACAATTCGCACACGCATTTTCTTCTTCTTCTCCTTGGTCTACTCGTTTCTCAACAACAAGTAGGGGTGCAAACAGATCGGATTTGGACGGATATTATTGTTACCATATCCTAACCCATATTTTTTCTTCGGATTCGGTACCAATCGGATTCAGTGCCGGATCGGTCGGGATTAACTCGAGCCGTTTGCACCCCTACTTGTTTGTAAGGAATGCATGCAGTACAACAAATGGAGTAGAAGGGCGTACTGTCAAGAACTTAATGTTACTACTTAATAGCTGATGTGGAAGATTTTATTTTACCATTGCAAAAGAAAATGAAACGTCAAATAGTAGCACTAACCTGAAATCAAACTTGAAGATGTATCGGATTCGGACGGATATTGTTGTTACCATATCCTAACCCATATTTTTTCTTCGGATTCGGTACCAATCGGATTCAGTGCCGGATCGATCGGGATTACTCCGACCCGTTTGCACCCCTAACAACAAGAAACAAAAATGTCGGTCAACAGCGAGACCAAGATTTTTGGAAATTGGTTTAGGCAAAACTATTAAAGAACAAGGAGAAGAAGATATAAAAAGAAATCGGGAGACCACTTCCTCTTCATTTAGGTATCAGCTATGCATTATTAGTATAAATTGCAAGATATGTTTGAGGGAAAAGAAGACAGAAGTCACATAAATAAATTGCTTAAATCTTTCTAAATTAGGGATGTCACTGTTGAGCTCTTGGGGGCCCTAGCTTCTTGTTTGGGGTGCAGAAACCTTGAGGGCTTGAGGTGCTGATTATTTTGGACCACTGTTCGTTGTGCCAAGACTATCCCTTGGGAAACACTAGCATTGCCACAAAAAAAAGAGAACTCGAATTTACACAACACGCCATTCTGCATGAGACAACTGCAATTAATCAAAAGATTAGGAGCGAAGCGTAAAAGCAGCTTAAATAGCAAGGCTTTCAAGTCACTTGCCACACCAAACATTTTCATTATGGCCGTATCGTATTCATTGGATGATGATGATGATGATGATGATGAAAGATATGCTACGAACAACATTTTCCAGTTGCCTCAGAAAGATAGGTATACACATCGACAACACGAAAATGATACATTCTAATACGAATTTCCAACAATCAAACAAAAAACAACACATCGACCATCCTCATGTCAGTGGTACCGACAGTGGTTTTGACCCTGGTTAAGTAATCATACACCACCAAATGATATTACCCCTCTCAATGCGAGAAAAATCCCTCCTCTAAAATTCAAAAACAAGCTGGCATCTAGTTTTTCTCCTAGGGGCAAAATGGTAAATTCCAACACCACAGTCCATCCAAAGCGATTGTTATCCTGAGAAGTTAAGAACACACAAAGCCAAATGGAAAATGAAAAAAGGAAAACAAAACAAAACAAAGGTAGCTTCACTCTTTTTTTAATATATTTTTGCCACAATTACACTCTCAGAAAAGAACCAGCTCCCAAAACCACACCTAAGCTTCATCAAAACTAAACTTAAGCCACTAATTTCTCCCAAATACTCCCCAAAACTTTCTGGTTTTGGTTCTTTTTCCCCCATTTCTCGCAGAGGGCTCCAGTCGTCCAGCACCACCAAACAAGCGGCTCTCTTCCAGTCTTCCTAGTCTCTGTCTCTCGTCCTCTCTTCTTCCACTCCGCTCCTCAGGCCTCACCTCACACGCGCACGCTTATCGCATTCGGGTGCGCTTCGGTGAGATCCGGGCCACCGCAGCGCGCAACGGCGGCTGCCGCCCCACGCGATCTTGTCGCCGCGGGAGCTGCATTGCCGCCTCGCCGCCTTTCCGGCGTTTCTTGGGCTGTTCCGGCGAAGGGAGGAACTGGTTTTGCCCGGGATCCACTAGATCCGACCTCGCCGCCGGCGGCAGCAGTGGTGGTGGCGCCATGGAGCCGGACGCGCCGCTCGACTTCGCGCTCTTCCAGCTCTCCCCTCGCCGCTCCCGGTGAGGAAGCGGGGAACTAGGAAGAAAAAAATCTCACATTGTTTGGTGTGTTCGTGCTGTTTTTGTGGGCTAAAGGTGTCGCCTTTGGGTGTCTGCGCAGGTGCGAGCTGGTGGTGTCCAGCAATGGGTGGACGGAGAAGATCGCGTCGGGGTCGGTGAAGCCGTTCGTGGCGCACCTGCGGGCGGTGGAGGAGCAGGCGGCGGCTCAACCGCCGCTGCCGGCCATCCGGCTGCAGCTGGAGCGGTGCGCCGCGTGGTTCAGCAAGGGCACCCTCGAGAGGTTTCTTGATATGCTTGGCTTATGTGGTGATTCTCTGGGTGGTGGTGTTGAAAAGATCGAATTTTGATAGGTGTTTGATTGGCTTGTGCTTGAAGGTTCGTGCGCTTCGTGAGCACGCCGGAGGTGCTGGAGATGGTGAATACCTTTGATGCGGAGATGTCGCAGCTGGAAGGGGCTAGGAGGATTTACGCACAGGGAGTAAGTGCCAAGCAGTTCTTTCACTTCTTGGAGTGTTTAGGTTGTATGTTTTATGATGTAGCACTTGTCTAAAAATGGTATACCTTATGCAGGGTGCTGGAGGTGCTATCACGGGTGGAGCTGGTATGCACGATATTGTTTAGAGTGTTCTTTTCTTATCAAACGGAGTTTATATTAGCTTTATGTCTGATCATACTTCATATAGTTCTCTTTTATCATGGGAAATTGAGTCCATTTGAACTTGAGTGACTCAATGGGTTATTGGTGGTAACATCCGGGGAAGCAAAAAAGAAAAAAGTGAGATATTTGATTATACCCTTATTGAATTGGCAACTGGATAATTGACTTGCATGAAATTTTAGAAAATTTTGATTAATGACAAGATACATTCAATGCCACTATATCTATATTATTCATCGCACAAACCTTGGTTAATAAGGGAACATAAGAAATAATCTATGTCTAATTTAGGAAAGAAATGAAAAACATAGTCAATCGTTGCATGTGTTAAAGGGCAATCTTGTGTTTCATGAGAATTGTTTTAATGTGGCATCATTAGTCATTACAGTCATATATGGGACTATGTGCTGCTTCTCAATGTAATTTATTTAATCTCTTGCTGTGCTTTTTGTCAGCTGAAAATGTTACAGCCTCAGCAGCTGCTGCAGACATTACAAAGTATGCTCCTTGCTCATCTCTATTGTTGTTCATTTACTTCCCCTTTGCCAAATAAACTTGATTTAAGTGAGTTAAACATGACCCACAGTTAGTTTGTTGAATAGATACATGAAACACATTAAGTGCAGTTCCTGCTAGATATTGTGCCTATTTTGGGTTTGTACACTTTTGTGTCCCACCATGTTAACTGCTATTTACCACCTCCAACTAAAATTCGGAGTGCAGATGATACCTTTGTTTAAGTACAAGTGTACATACAAATTCAATGTTCTTTGTTGAATTAGTATAATTGATGCAGTCATGCAGCTATGCAATGTGTTGTGAATTTTGGTAGGCAGACATATTTCTTGAATGTGTAAATAAGTAGATAAATGTGAAAAGTTTGACCTGTTTGGGTCTGTGGGTCAATGCAAGTATCACACTTTGCGCAAATGGGGACCTGCTCTTACATGGGGGCCAAAACAATTTTTTATTAACATTATGTATGTTATGGTCTGTAGCACATGAACAATACCTCATGCACTGTAGTGGTCGTATTAGGAATAGTTGTATGCGTATCTTCATATTAGGAATAATTAGATACATATCTTCATATTAATAATAGATAGATGTATATCTTTATATTAAGATTAGATATCTTATAATCTTAATATTTAGTTGATTGGTTGCATTAGATTACGTTAGTTTCTATATTGTCAGGGGTAAACCTCATCTATATTAAGAGAGGAGCCACACCATTCATAATCAAGAATGAACAATCAAACAAGTCTCTTAGTCCCCCTCTTCTTCTAAAGTCAAGCATCGGAGCCTCTCTACCACGTCAGGGAAGAGCCCTGCTAGTGGCTAGATGAGGGCGAGCGCCCTACCCTCGGTCCTCAGACCCGTACCCAACTACCGACCACAACATTGTATTTCAAGGCATCATTTGTCCATGCCCTCCAATGGGTGGTAAAACATCTCATTATTTACCTATTTAAATAAAACACACACCTTTCTAGTTGCCTCCTGGTAATAAATATTCACCTTTCTAGTTGCCTGCTGGTAATAACTTTTTTTTATCGTTGCTATTTAAGATTTTTCACTCACTGCTCCAAGTGTCCATTCAAATAAGCATCCTGCACAAAAACTGAAATCGCTCAGAGTGGCAACATCATTAATTCATAATTGCTCTTCCTGATGCTTTACTAATGAAAGTTGTTGTTAGTGTCACTGACTCACTGTTGGTAGTATATACATGCCATAGCTTCCAAATTATAAAGGATTAGACTGTTCCTTCTTTGATCATTTGTAAAGTTATCTTTCCTTACTAAATGTCCATTATGTAAATCTGTGTTGCGCCCTCATGTATATGATGTAACTTGCTTTAATTTGAACTGGGAGTTCGCCATGTACTTATTTTCTGTCTGTAGGCTGTGTTGTGTTATCATTTAGTTTACTGATCTAATTCTTTTGACGCAAGCTGAAATATCTTAATCGTCCATAATTTATACCCTGGTTGTTTTTTGTGCAGGAAGGAACTTCTTAGAGCGATTGATGTCCGTCTAAGTGGTCTTAAACAAGACCTTGTCACCGCGTGTTCCCGGGCATCATCTGCTGGGTTCAACCCTGACAGTGTGTCTGAGCTGCTTCTTTTTGCAAACCATTTTGGTGCCAACCGGCTAAGGTATGCCCAACATTTGTCAAGCTCATAATTTAGGTATAGCTATATAGGCTTATGGATATCATTTAAGATCTTTGCTGGTTAATATTATTGAGTTCAACGATATTTAACAACTTATCCGGGAAGTAAATCCCATAAAGGTGCGATGATCAGCCATCTAGCCACCACGCTATATTTTGGGATCTCTAGGAGATGTCAAACAAGCATATCTCATTTAAGATATGGAACAACAGGTACCTGTAGTGTGTGTGTGTCGTACTCCCGTAGGTACATACTCATGCCTTCCAATATACCACTTAAACGAATGTGTTATATCTCTTTATCACTTTTGGTATATACTTAAGTACTAATTATAAAATACTCCAATACGATATGGTTAAAAAAATTTCATCAGAGCCCTTTATTTTTGCTATATACCATTTTCCATATGTAAAAAGAGAATATACTCCAAAGTGAGTTCCGTGAAAAATTTCATCAAATCAACTTTTTATAGCATAATTTGTGTATATACTCCTTTTACATATGGAAAAAGGTATATAGCAAAAATAAATGGCTACGATGATTTTTTTCAATCACGTCGCATTGTAGTATCTTATAATTAGTATTTAAGTATATCGAAAGTGATAAAAAGGTATAGCACATTTATTTAACTGAGACATTATGGGCCTGTTTGACAACGGCTGCGGCTTATGGCTTTTGACTGTTTACGGTACAAATCACGGAGAGATAGATACTTACTTGCGATTTTGGATGGTATAGATGTTGGGCTTTTAACGTGTATATCGTTTAAGTTATAGACCCCGTTTTGAGAAAATACTCCGTTTGAAAGTTAGGTACTGTAGCAAAAGCCAAAAGCCGCCAACTTCGGAGGAAAAGAATATGTCCTATATAGGAAAGGTAATATATGAAGAACTTTTTTGCGATCATGTACTAACCCAACTAGTTGCTTCCTTGTTACGTTACAGGAAGATAACACTTCAGCTGAAATATGAATGGATCACACAAATAAACTTTTGGAAATTACCCTAACTACGGGAGGGGAATCTTGAGCGCTTCAATCATAATTTCCCATCAATAGAATTGCAACAAGACTTGCTCAATTTACACTGGCAAGTAAAGAATAAAAAAGAAAATGCTAATGCATTAAATGGGTTGGCTTACTACTTCAATCATATTATGCCTAAAAAAAGGGGCAAGATTATCAGATTATATGTCCTTAGAAGGTGTTCCTGTATCAAGATTTTCAGATATTCTTCCCAAAAAAGAAGATCTTCAAAAGCATTAGATCTGGGTGCCAGATCTTCAGGCAATTCAGATATATTGGATTTGGGTACCAGATCACTGAAATCCTCAAGAATATTAGATCTGAATATGAGATCATCAAGTGATTCAAAGATATTGGATATTGGTACGAGATCACAATTTTTTTCAAAAATATCAAACTTGAATAACGGGTCACTATCAGGTGATTCATAGATATTGGATCTCGATATGAGATCACCAGATTGTTCAAAAATACTGGATCTAAATGCTAGATCACCAAAGTCAAAGATATTGCATCTTGACATAAGATCACCAAATAATTCAAAAGTATTAAGCCTGGATAACAGCTCACTAAACAATAGTTCTACTCTCAAACCAACATATGCATCCACTACAATTGCATCTCCAGTTTGCATAAATATCAGAGAACTACTCATAGCATTTTCACATATAAGAGCTATTGCATTATCGAAACCAAAAGATGAAATTGCATATAGCCACAACAAACAAGTGAGAAGAAAGAATTGTAGCCACAAAAAATCAAGTGAGAGGAGAGAGCATTGTCTTAAAAGAACTATCTAGCAACACTGCTTATGAGTTCTTTGTATTCAGATTGAGCTTTAAAATCAAACAAACATTGTCTTGTCTTGGGCAGGACATTAGATTTGATTTGGGAAAAATATCAAGAGAGACAAATGAAATGATTTCTAAGTCTCCAAGAATATTTTATTGACCTATACGAGGGGAGAGGAATTAATCCCAACATCAGAATTAATGTTCATACATTTTCACTCCTCTACTTTGATGAGAATAATTATCCAACTATACACCAAATACATAATATTGAGAGTACAGATAGACCTCAAACACACACAAAACACACAACTCACACCACCTTCACAACACACCACTTCGCCTCATCGTCTCCATTACAATTCCATCAAAGTCTCCACTGCCACTCCATGACTTAGTGTACATAAGTAGTAGCTTCTCTAAATAAAGACTCGATCTTACGAGTCAGAGTGGTAAGATTGTAAAATATATGTGTGGTTTGTATGATTAAAAACTTATATTTAGTTTCTGGTGTACTACACAGAAGGATCTTCCTTCTGTTTATCAAGGAATATGAATGAATGCCAGAACGATTTCTCTCAAAAACTCCTTATGTTTTAAATTTGTTCATTCTGTTTAAGTTCTTTGTATTATATATGTTCTATTCATTATATTCTTTACTTATGTTCTAAGTTTATGTTTATGTTTATGTTCTATATGTTCTTACATATATTCTAATCATTCTAAGTTATGTTCTTCGGCCTCTTCTTTTGATGTGCCCTCTCCTTCTGATGGGTCATCCTCTTCGGCCTCTCCTCGCTAAGCTCTTCGCGATCGCCAGTCTATTCGGCCTCCTGAGCGTTTAGGCTTTGCTGTCGTTGCTCTTGCCGAACCGACTTCTTACTGTGATGCTGGTGTTCATCAGAAGTGTCAGCATGCAATGGCAGAGGTGATTGCTGCTCTTGAGCGTACTGTCACGTGGGATCTTGTTCCTCTTCCTGCGCGTGTTACTTCTATCACGTACAAGTGGGTCTATAAGGTTAAGACTCGCTCTGATGGTTCTCTTGAGCGCTAAATGGCTCGTCTTATAGCGCGTGGTTTTCAGCAGGAGTATGGTTGTGACTACGATGAGATCTTTGCTCCTGTCGCTTACATGACCACCGTTCGCACTCTCCTTGCTGTGGTCTCTGTTCGACAGTGGTCTATCTCTCAGTTGGACGTCAAGAATGCCTTTCTCAATAGCGAGTTGCGTGAGGAGGTCTACATGCAGCCGCCCCTAGGTATTTTGTTCCTGAGGGTATGGTTTGTCGCCTTCGCCAATCTCTCTATGGCCTCAAGTAAGTTCCTCGTGCCTGGTTTGATCGTTTCTCTTCTGTTGTCACTGTAGCTGGTTTCTCTGCCAGTGCTCAATATCTTGCTCTTTTTATTCACACTTCGCCTCGTGGTTGGACGCTTCTCTTTTTGTGTGTTGATGATATGATCATTACTGGAGATAATTCTCAGTACATCACTTTTGTCAAGGAGCGTCTTCATGAGCAGTTTCTCATATCTGATCTGGTCCTTTTCGCTACTTTCTTGGGATTAAAGTTATTTCTACTCCTGAGGGTTTCTATCTGTTCTAAGAGAAGTATATCCAGGATCTTCTTGAGCGTGCCTCTCTTACTGATCAGCGCACAGCTGAGACTCCCATGGAGCTTAATGTTCATCTTCGTCCCACTGATGGTGAGCCTCTTAGTGATCCTACTCGCTATCGTCATCTTATTGGAAGCCTTGTTTATCTTGGTGTCACTCGTCCTGACATTTCGTACCCTGTGCATATCTTGAGTCAGTTTGTTTCTGCTCCCACTCAGCTCCACTGTAGTCATCTTCGAGTTCTGCGATACCTTCGTGGAACTATCTCTCGTCGTCTTTTTTTCCCTCGCTCCAGCTCTTTACAGCTACAGACATATTCTAATGCCACCTAGGCTAGTGATCCCTCTGATCGCCGATCTCTCTCTGCTTATTGTGTTTTTCTTGGTGGTTCTCTCATCACTTGGAAGACTAAGAAGTAGAGTTGTGAGCTATGGTTTTGTTGACTGTGGAGGTTGGCTACGATGGTTGCTTGAGGATTTTGGTGTTTCTGTTTCTGCATCGACTCCTCTTTTGTCTGACAGTACATGTGCTATTAGTATTGCTAAAGATCTGGTGAAGCATGAACTTATAAAACATATTGGTGTTGATGCTTCCTACATGCGGACACAGGTGCAGGACCAGGTTGTTGATCTTCAGTATATACCTTCAGAGGTTCAGTAGGCAGACTTCTTCACAAGACACAGACCAGAGCTCAGCATAGCTTCTACCTCTCCAAACTTCATGTTGTTGATCCATCATAAGTTTGGAGGGTATTAGATATGTATTATATAGCCATGCATTTACCCTATTTTGGGAGGGGTTTCCTGCATATATAGTATACCTGTACATGTATATATATTGGCTCATTGGCCTCATGATGAATACAAATGCTATTCATAACATGGGGTAGCTGTAAACTTAGAAACTTTAGAAGTGAAGTTTAGAGCACTTGTCAAACACCCTAGGGTTATTATTCTGGGAAAGTGGGAAAGTTTGCATGAGGAGAAGGTTCTTTTAGGAATTAGGAGGGAAGATCATGACATCATGTTTAAGTGGAATCTGATGACAGATTCGATTGTCCAGTGTTCAATATGTATGTGCCATCGATTCATTATTATGTTGTGGTTTCCATGATAGCATTGAATTATCTTCTGTCCCACTCCTTTCTTCCTTTTTGTTCCTTTGTTACCTTTCCTGATGAATAATGTTTAGACATGTATGACAACTTAAACTTGTTTTATCCAGTGAAGCATGCAGCAAATTCATGTCACTTTGTCAGCGGCGTCCAGACATAATTCCCCAGCACACTCTGCCAGTGCCAGCAGTTTCATCGCACTGGAAGAGCTTTGACGATGGAAATGTCCGTGGCTCCTCCAGTTCAGACATGTCCATAGATGAGCCACAAGTTGATCAAGGCGGATCCAGCAACAAATCTATATGTGGTGGTAGTGACTCTCATATCCACAGATTCAGAAACAGCCAACATTCAGTAGACGTTCCATCAGAACCCAGCACAGAACAGCACTCTAAGCCAACCATCCGGCAGGCGGTAGAGAAACAAGAAAAGGAAGCAGATGCTCTTCCTGCGCCTGCTGGAGGGGGTTCAAGGCGGTTGAGTGTGCAGGACAGGATAAACATGTTTGAGAATAAGCAGAAGGAGCAAACTTCAAGTTCTGGTAACAGTAACTCTGCAGGTACTGGTAGGGTTGTTCCAGGGAAAGGTGAACACCGCAGGGTGCCTTCTGGTGCATCCATGGGCAAGTTGGCAAGGAGATGGAGCAGTGTCAGTGACATGAGTATTGATCTAAGCAACAGCGATAGCAGTGGCTTAAATGACAAAAAGGAAAATGGAACTCCTGTTGGGACCCCAAAATCTGCCAATTTGGAGGCTAATTCTAAAGTAAGAGCTGACAAGGATGCTAGTGGGCTGAAGCACTGTCAAAAGGATACCCTGGATGACATATCCATGGATTCTACCACTACAAATGCTTGCTCATACTCAACTTTGAATACTAACTCTTCATCCTCCTTAGCGGTCAGTGCTACTGCTGCTTCTCAAAACAAGACTAGATCTTGTGCAGAAGATGACCTAGTTATAACCTCTAGCATTGAGAGTGAGTCCTTTGAAAAGGAGCAGGGAGTTAATCGAGAGCAAGGCGGCACGAGGATGTCAGAGCATGCTGCTTCGAATGTTTCCACTCGAACCCGACTAAAAACGTCTCCAAGGCCAGCTGAGGGAGCCTTGCCAAAATATAATGATGCTTTAACTAGCCCATCGTCAGAGGAGCATGTACAAACGATAGACAAGGAAATCACTTCTGTTGCTCATGAAGTACCAGTTACAAGTGAACAGATTGGACAGAAAGATATTAGAGTTTCTCGTGTCTGTTCAAAAGAGATTCATGCTGAAGCAGATGCGGTTGGAAGGAAGGATCGACCTTCTCGAACATTTGGAAAGATATCAGGTGGTGCTGATCCCAAACCAAATGCCCCATCCAATTCCTTTGTTAATGTTAGGGGTTCATCTGGTAGGGATGAGGCTGTCTCTACAGAAGCTGAAGTCCATGATGTTAGCTTGCAGCGGAGAAGTCTACCACGGAAGGTAGAGGATGCAGGGAGAAAGGTTGCTGTTGGCTCTGGAATGCTGCCACCATCAGATTATTCCAGACGCCAGGGAACAAATTTGAGCAGGCAATCATCTAATGCTGAACAGGATTTGAGTTTGCAGGGAGGTAAAGTTAAATTAGTAAATGATGGAAATGCTGTTCCTTTGGAGCAGACTAGAGTGACGAGACCGACAAAAGGGAATCAAGATCAGCATGATGAGCTGCAAATGAAGGCCAATGAGTTGGAGAAACTATTTGCTGCACACAAGCTAACCACCTCTCGCAGAGGCAAGTCCACAGATGTGCAGGTTGATAACACACCTAAAGTAAGTGAGGTAAAGCCTACACTGGTTCTTCCAGAGAAGATTTATACGAAGCAAATTGTGAAGGAGAGTATAACCAACAACTTTGATGCCAGTGAGCTTCTGAAGATGGTGGACAATGAAGGGTACAACAATAGTATACCACAAAAACTTGGCATTCTTAGCGTAGAAGAGTCAAGAGGAAAGTTCTATGATCAATATATGCAGAAGAGGGATGCAAAACTAAAGGAGGATTGGAAACTGCAGAGAGGACAGAAGGAAGCAATATTAAAGGCAATGCATGAGAGCCTAGAACAAAGCAAGGCTGAGATGCGAGCCAAATTCTCTCGGTCTGCAGCCATCCCTGATTCAACATATGCTTGTCGTTGTGCTCAGAAGATTCCTTCTTTGCAATCAGTTATAAAAGATAAGGATCAGGTATTAAATTCTATTTGTAGTAGTTCTTTTAACCAGAAAACAGTAATTCAGAAAATTCTGGTATTTCAGAATGCTAACATACACCCTGAGCGCGTTACTCTGGGATTTCCACTAAACATAAAATGCCCGTTTGAATTTTTTGTGAGGTCCTAAAAATTTGTGTTTCAATAAGTCTAGATGTAAATGCTACAGTGACATATGCATCTCTTCGAACCCTATAGCTCCATACAATCATGTGAAATGTTGCAATAATGCATGATTTTAGATTTTGCTTGTTTATAGTTTGTTGTCTTTGCCTTTTCCAGGGGGTAGATTCTTTCTTGGTAGAAGAAGAAATGAATAGTGACTACTTATCTGGTGACGGTTCTTCCAGGAGTGCTGATTCCAGGAAGCATTTTTCAAATAAAGTTTCTTACACTCAAAAGACATCTGTTGCTCCTGTCCATAAGCATTCGTCAAGGACCGTAAGCTCTGGTTATGCAAATCGCAGGAATCAACAAGAAAATCCTCTTGCACAGTCTGTCCCCAATTTCTCTGAGTTAAGAAAGGAAAATACAAAGCCATCAGCTGGTCTTAGCAGAGCTAGTGCAAGGGCTCAGCCAAAAAGTTTTCCCCGTAGTAAGAGCAGCATTGAAGAGTCAAAGAGTATTTTGAAAGAAGATCAATCAAGGAGGTCACAGTCTATGAGGAAGAACTTAAATCCTGCTGAATTAAGGGACTCTTCATCAGTGAATGAGGATATTTACAATAGGGCTCCCTCAAGAATTTCCAAGGATCAAGCTGAGGGAGCTTTTGGTTATAACACCCATAAAACTGGTGCACCAAAGTATTTTCTTAGGAAAGGCAACGAGAATCACCCTGCTCGCGGTATAGCTGAATTTCAGGCGCCCATGATTGCAAATGTCTTCCAGAAAGGAGAGGACGATGATTTTCTAGATCAGCAAGAGGATTCCCTAGATGATGCCAAAGATGAAGAATATGAAAGCATTGAAGAGAATCTTAGGGAAAGTGATTTTCCTGCTGATTCAGACAGTGAGAACCCAAGAATAAGTCATGAATTCGGAAATTCAGATGATCCAGGATCAGAAAATGGCGATGTTTCTTTTCCAAGCGAAGCACCTACTTTCGGTGGTACCAAGTTCAATGCTTTTGCAGGAAGCATGCATGATTTACCTCGTGAATTAGCAGCACCCTGGAGCTCACGCCTTCCACACCTATTCCCTTATGCGAATAATAACTCATATGGTGATGCTTTTGTTGATTCACCAACTGGAAGTCCATCACTATGGAATTCTCATTCACTGGATCAAATAACAGATGCTGATGTTTCCCGGATGAGGAAAAAGTGGGGTAGCGGTCAGATGCCTTTCGTTAGTGCCAATGCATCTCAACAGCCACGCAAAGATGTTACAAAAGGATTTAAGAAGCTGTTGAAATTTGGGAGGAAGAATAGGGGTGGTGATGGTTTAGTAAATGATTGGGTGTCTGCTTCAACTGCCTCGGAATGTGATGATGACATGGAAGATGGCCGGGATTTGGCCATAGGATCTTCTGATGATTTCAGGAAGTCAAGAATGGGTTATCTTTCTTCATATGATGGTTTTGTTGAGAATGAGGTTTTTGCTGAACGAGGTATTTTGCTTCCCGATTTCTCTACAAATGCTATTTCCAGTATATTTGAGTTTAGATTGGGTGGTATGCTTCTTAACTCATTTTGATTCTAAAAAAACTCATTTAGGATACTAGGCCAATAATTTTTTTGGGCTATTGCAGAGTACAAAAATGTCTGCTTTCCAACAAATCTTCCATATGTGAGATAAGAGTAAAATTCTTTCAGGATCTTTCAAAATTCTTCTATAAGAGAAAGTGATTCTTGCGACTCGCGATATGTAACCATATATGCGCAAATTGGCACACTATCTTCTGCTTATTTAAGAACTAAGTCGGATTCAGTATTTCAACCACACAAAGTAAAGCAAGGATCAAACTGGTTCTTCAGAATGCTACTCAAGGAGTCACATCCTTGCTGAGGCACACCAGAGAAGCTAATGTTCTCTCAGTACATGTTACGCACTGTAAACCTGGAATTAATTGTTTTACCTCTTGAGTCTTGAATATATTGTTTGTGCTACATTTGTGAGGGGACCAATTGTAAATTCCTCCATTCACCCACCTGTTTGCACTAATCATGCATATGTTCTCCCACTCCCTGCGGCTTTTTTTTTTGTGAGGCTTGCATATGGGACAACGACCTACTTGTCAATGGCATATTGGCATGGGAGGAGCAAAATAAGCCCTTTGAAACGCAGGCCCTAAAAAGGACCAGAACCCAAAACTGAATTCCAAAAATAGGACTTCCCTAGATCGTCATGTGCATGAGGTACTGAAAAGGTTTTGCTGTTGGGAATGATACAGTCACATCAATGGGTATTTGCTTATAGACTTCTGAGTCTTAAGATATATGTATACCTTCACCTATTATTTCATTTATACAACTTTGTCTACTTAAGCACACTAGTTTACTTAAGATCTTAATTTGCAGAACAATCGCTGCGCAGCTCCATTCCGAACCCCCCTGCAAATTTCAGACTGAGGGAGGATCAACTCACTGGAAGCGCACTTAAAGGTACACAACTTCTAGACATGTATATTCGTATGTTAGGCTGCTCATATTGCACATAATACATGAAGGCATTGCTTCTTATTGTCCCCATCTTTATTGTTGGTAAATTTTGATATATGCTAACCTTCACTAAAACTACATTCTCCCCCAAAAATGCAGCACCACGTTCATTCTTCTCCCTCTCAACATTCCGAAGCAAGGGAGGCGAAGCCAGGCTCAGGTGACCCTCAAGCACCAGAGCTGGAGTGGCGATGCTAGGCTCAGGTGACCCTCAAGCACCAGAGCTGGAGTGTATAAACTATCTTCCAAAACTAGGTACCGGTATCAAATTTTTCATGGGTGGTACGCGGAGACTGCTAGCTTGTCATATATAAATGCATATTCTGTATCTATGGTAATTCATATAAGCTGCCAGTTGAGCGTTTTCCACTGTTGTTGTTTGATAATTCTTTTTTCTTAATTTTCTCTTACCTCTTTTGTAGAATTGGACCTCTAGTTTTTTTCTTCATTTTTTGTTTCAATTTGCCCAGAAACATTGTATTTTTTTTCTTGTTTATGTGATATGCTTGTATCCCCCATTTGTTTCGTCATTCACATATATATATCACAAATTCACGGTATATGGCAATTTTGCCAGCAAGAGCCTCGAAATTGGACTTCTGCAAGGCATGCGCAGGTCACCTGTACATTTAACCATCTTCATGTTTATCCATACCTTCTCTTTTTGTTATCATACTTTGGTGTGCTTTGCTCTTCGTAGTAACAGTCTTCTCTACCCTGCAGTCAAGACATTTGTTTTGGTATGAATACGTGGGATCAGCTGTGTGTGTTGCTCAGTAGACCATACCAATTTCTTTCATGTACATACGTTTTTTTACAGATTTCTGGAGCGTTTCTTGTATAGATGATGCGACGCATAACGTGCCTTACTCGTTTGCCGCTTGTATGAGTACTCTCTTCCCTTCTGTGCAAGTTTTTCTTTCCTGAACCATCACTTATGTAATAGTTGATTCGAAATGATTGTGCGCAAATTCATCTTGAAATTCTTGGATACATTTCAACAAATTACCACCATAAATTCAAAATTACCATCAATCTTTTGAGTTTGAGAAAGGTTTAAAAACTGCCATAAGTCATACCCCTGACAATGTTCCAACCTGTGCTCAAAAATTACCACTAGTTTTGTAATTTGAAATTGATTAGCATTTTGCCATCTACATATTTTACTGAGCATTGATTCTATCATGCAACGCCCCGTGCGATGTTAACATCGTGCCGTAGAAAAACTGACGCGAGCTAAGATAATCTCACGCCTATGCTCGCCAAACCTACTTCCGGAGTTGTCAACTTGCCATTGATGCTGAGCTGTTGGAGGATGTAATATCTCATAAATGAGGATATTGGCCTTGAACAATCATAAATAAGGACATCGACGCCTCATTCCGATGTGATCTGCTACATTTGGAAGGCACACATTAATATTGCTAGACATGTAGATCAACTTAGTGTCTTTGCCACAGTGACGGAGTCAGGATTTGGTTATACTCCGGATTCAGGCTGGACCATAAAAATATTACCTAAACTGAACTGAATTTACTTAGGCTGTACACTAGATATTTTTTACACCCTAAATTAAAATCTATTATGTCCGAAGTATGATTTCGATCCTATCCATGCAGGAGTTTTGTAGGGAAAAACCATGTCAAGTGAGAGCACGTGGAGGCTCTCTCTCTCTTCTGCGAAATTCCCACGTCCTTAGTTATCGTAAACATGGTGTGAGCAGTACAGCTTACCGACCACATGCCATTGGGTTTGACCTCTGCACGTACGGCGTGCCACCGATTCTCGAGGAGGAAAACCGACGTACCTCACCACCCACCGTGTACAGGATTGCTAAGCCGTTCGTAAGGATCATCGAGTTAAGGAGCGAAATGAGCCGTGCGCGGTGGGATGGGACGGCCGCGCGGCGGGGAAGCCAAGCGACGAGCGAGAGAGTAGAGCAACCTGGGGATGCGCCCGATTTAGACGCGCGGGCGAGGCAGTCCACGACGAGCCGTGTCGTTACTGAGAGATAATAATATTAGTTAATAAATTATTATTCTTTGAAACACTATTTTATCAAATAATAAGGTTATCAGAGTGTTACAGTATAACAATAATAATTAGAAACAGCCTATAATATTGTAATAATATTGTCACGAGGGTTAAATGCTTAGTAAGACTAACAATGACTGAATATTGCAACATTAAAGAAAACCGTTCTAATCCAGCTAATAATTATATAAACGATATAAAGTATACAACACTGTCTTATTATATATTAAGGGTCATGTTCGAGCCGCTGATAAAGCTCTGCTCGTCCCATGTCTCATATAAGGCGTTTACCTCATATGGATCGTACTCAAGTTTATCTCTGTCCCACTTGCTATAGAACTTTGCTGGATCGGTATCCTCCACACTAAGTTGGATCCCAGATTTACTAACCTCTAAACAAGGGATAATAATAGTAAGAATGAATCTGTAGTATTAATCAAACATTAATAGCAAAAATACACTTTTATGATCAACTTTACCGCAACAGATAGGTCGGAGAGAATTTTCGCTACTACTACCCCGGATACTTCGTGTTGGAGGCCATTATAAAGTCCAAGTACATAGGGCCTATTCATAAGAAGCCATAAGTAAATATGAACATTCGGTTTTTCGAAGTGGCTTTCTCACTTCTCTCGCTCCAGAGATAAGGCAGAAGGTCACAGGCGCATCATGCATTCTTTTTCTCTCGCTCCCATCTCGTGTACGTTTCTCTCCATCACTTTCCCCACCACTCACGTTCTCCTTCTAAAATCCACTTCTTTCAATCGCTGCTATTTATTTTTAGTCAAAAATTATTAGCCATAACTGAAAGCCATCAGTTTTATCTAGTATCAACAAATCAATATGCATCTCGATGTGTCGTCCGAGCTTCGTCCCACGGGTAAATCAGCAGGTGATAAATGCTTCGTCCGAGCTTGTGGTCTAAGGCAAAACCAGAGGCATTCGAAGGAATTTATCTCATTTTCTACACATCAAGACATTGGTGCGCACCGTCCAGCCTGTGTGCGAGATTGACGGGCATGGCCTTTTTTTGTAGTTAGACGGTAGACGACGTTGAAGCAAGCTCTCGCCGGCGCATGGTCCATTGGCCCATGAGCATGGACATGTATCGCCATCCCTCCATCTCACTCATCCCTGTCCTGTTTTTTTTTTAGTTTCAACTTATAGGTATGATTTATAACATTTGAATTATTTACGAGATAGAATACAAAGTAATAAAATTTTACGTATGATTTTGCTCGATATAAATTAAATCGTTATAGGATATACTATAATTAACTTATACTTTAAAAAGATACTTTATTTAAACGTTAGTTGCTATAGAAAAACTAGAAGATAATTTTTAAAAACTGGAAAAAGAGCCGAGCATCGTCCTTCCTTTGTCCTCTCTCTCTCTCAAAACAAAACGAAATCTGCCTTCAGAGGCCTCTCTCCCTCCCACACGCAGCACACCGACACCACACTCCCTCTGAAGTCTCACCAATCAGCCAAAACAAAAATTCACTCATTAGAAAACAAATGCCCAAGCCACTGAAATGTCCAATATTCTATGGCCCTTGTCTCTTCCGTGATCCTAACTCCTCTCAGAGCCTGTTTACGATTATTGTGCAGTGTTGTGCTGTAAAATCTAAGTTAGTCAAACGAATCTTTAGTAAGTTCAGTATGTTTTTTCTTTAGTAAAAACTAGTTAGTCAAACAAAATTTTAGCAAGTTCAGAATGTTTTTTCTTTAGTACTAAAATCTAGTTAGTCAAAAATAAAAAGTAATTCTTTTAAAAGCTGTTACAGTGACAAACAAAGCCTTGGTATATATAAAGTCTAAACCCCTCAACTAAAAAACCCCAACAAAAACTTGTAGAAAGAGAGAAAAAAACCCACAAATTCTCCCATCTTTCTCCTATATTAAACTCCCCAACCCAGGAAAGGATCCTCCTCCAGTTCCCCCCTCCACACCTCGCGTCGAGCACCTGGCAATGGCGGCTCCCGCCTCTCCGATGCGCCCAAGCCACCTCCTTTCCTCGTGAGATCGGCGCGCCTCCTCCTGCTCCGTGCCCTCCTTGTTTCTCCAATCCCGAGGCCTCGCGCCCCGCATCTCGCTCTCCCCCGGTTCTTCGCTCCGCCGTTCTTGGGCGCCTCCAGGCCGGTGCGTGACTTGCTTTCCGCGCCAAATCCGAGTGACTCGCGTCCCGGTTAACTCCACGAGATCCGCCAGACCGCGAGCGGAACGAGCATCCCCGGGGGCGGGCAATGGCAGCAGTGGCGCCCCCGCTCTGCACGTGGCTCGTCGCCGCGTGTTTGTCCGCGGGCTGCGGTGCCCATGAGCATCAGCAGCAGAAGCAGTGCTGCGGCGGCGGCGGCTCCAGCGTGATGTTCGGCGAGCGCCGCGAGCGACGTCGCCTTGGGGCGCAGCGGCGCGGCGCGGCGCGCTCTGGTGAGGCACACTTGCCATTTCTTCTGCCTTTGTCTTTTGTTGGTTTTGCTGGATCGTTGCGCGGCTGTACGTGCAATTCGCGGTGCAATTTCGGAGCATCGGTTGTATCGCCCGGAGTAAAGGTGCGAGTTTTATCCCGTTTTGGGCGTCACATTGTGCGTGTGCACGCGTCATGTGGATGGAGAGGGAGGATAATTCCCTGGATTGTGCCAAGGATCTTGGTATATTGAGCACTAGTTTTATTCATGTAGGGTTTTGGTCCCGCCGTCAGGTCCCGTGCGTCTGCGTGGGATACTGGGATGCATACGTTTGTGGTGAATTGGCGGCTTCGACATTGTTTTCGTTTAGCTTGGCTGGCTCTGCTTGTTCGCACAATTGCACTTCTTAGTAGCACTTGGGTTTGACTAGAGAGTTGAGATAGAAATATAGAATGAGCTTGCACTAGTATTGTAATCTAAGAGGAATGGTGTGAAAGACTCCAAAAGGCTGAAAAATATTGTAATAAGAAACGCAATTTTGGATATCCACCAGCTTCAGCTTCTACCTGCTAGTGGTTTCATTCGGTTGAAGTTTTGATACATGTCTCTTTAATTAGCAGACAAACTGTAGTCGTACAATAATTTTACTTTCTTGGCGTGAATTAAGTTGTGTACCTGTGGCACAGGGTGGCAAATTGGCACTTGACGATGCTACTTGCCTACTTTTGTCTGCCGTTTGTTTGTTGTATGTGTTGACTCAAGCAGACAAGGGTCTAAATGAAATTCATCACGATTTGCAGGAACGACCATGGCTGTTGCCTTGCAGCCCGAAAGGGGAGTTATGCAAAAGAAGAAAACTGATGTTAAACAAAGGAGGGTTGTTGTCACTGGCATGGGTGTGGTGACGCCATTGGGCCATGATCCTGACGTGTTTTACAACAACCTTCTTGATGGTGTTAGTGGTATTAGCGAGATAGAGGCGTTTGACTGCTCCAACTTCCCCACGGTAATACAAAGAAGATGGCTTTCCTCCATTTAGGCTGGATCAACGACTCAACTTTGCAATTTGGTTTAATATTTTTGTCCAGTGCTTGACATGTGGACTTTTCTACAGAGAATTGCAGGAGAGATAAAATCCTTTTCTACAGATGGTTGGGTTGCACCTAAGCTAGCTAAGCGGATGGACAAGTTCATGCTATATTTGATAACTGCTGGGAAGAAGGCATTGGAAAATGGTGGACTTACTGAAGAACTCAGGAATGAGTTGGATAAAACCAGATGTGGGGTTCTCATTGGCTCTGCAATGGGTGGCATGAAGGTTTGGATTCCCATACTGTACTAGTATTGGTTATACTCCTAAAACAAAGTTTAATTTTTTGTAGATACCTGTTATCCATAATTTCACACAAGTTATGCAATATCAAGCAGGTATTTAATGATGCAATTGAAGCATTGAGGGTCTCTTACAAGAAAATGAACCCATTTTGTGTTCCTTTTGCAACTACTAATATGGGCTCTGCGATACTTGCAATGGATCTGGTGCGATATGATCTATCCTTCATTCTATTGCATAACTTTGTAAGTTAACAGCGATCATGGTTCTTGATGGCTCATCTTCTGTGATTCATAGGGCTGGATGGGGCCAAACTATTCTATTTCCACTGCTTGTGCCACCAGTAACTTCTGTATCCTCAATGCAGCAAACCATATCAGAAGAGGGGAAGTTGTAAGTAACTTCATGCTTGCATGATCTCTTCTACAAGTGAGTAACATCTTGTTTGATCTTGTTCCTAATCTTCTAGGATGTTATGCTCTGTGGTGGTTCTGATGCACCGCTCATCCCAATTGGTAGGTGGTCCTGATAATTGAAGACTAGAAATCATTTTTTTCTCAATTTCCACTTTGTTGTTCTTTCTTCTCCAGTTTTCCACTGCTTATCTCAATCTTTGCTTTTTTTTGAGTGTCTAAACTATTACATGCAGGATTAGGAGGCTTTGTGGCCTGCAGAGCTCTTTCACAGAGAAACAGTGACCCAACAAAAGCTTCCCGGCCCTGGGATGTGGTTAGTATACTTTGACGTGCAAAATCTATTCTCATCATTGTAGCCAAACGATTTGCTTCATGTGCATTCACCGTGCTCATTTATTGCAAGATCAGATTCTTGACCAAATGTTACTGGCTTCTTACTTATGTAACTATCATCATTTAGCACATACCAACATACCAGCACCTTGCTGGTATATGGATTTTTCTAAAATACAAACTAACTGGCTTGGTTCATGCACTGTGCCAGACTATGCTGATGTATTTTTATTTTGCAGGACCGTGATGGTTTTGTTATGGGAGAAGGGGCAGGTGTGCTTGTATTGGAAGAACTTGAGCACGCTAAGGTTCTGTACATGCAATTTCCTCGACCCCTTTTCATGCGGACCTGTTGCTTGTTCTTTCCAGTTAGGGGGCTTGTTCAACAATAACAACAACAAAGCCATTTGTCTCAAACAAGTTAAAGTAGACTAAGAATAAAACTTTCTTAAGGTTAAAGAAACGAGGGTTTTGTAATAAAACCTATAAGGCTAAAACCCTAAGCTTTACATCCTACCAACTAAACCGAGAGTCTAAAACACTGTCTTTATACCTCTTCTTATATCATGGTTCCGGTACGTGGATCGCTAACTTCCATACGTTTCTATCCAAAGTCAACCTTTTGGATACATTCTAATCACTCAATTCTCTTTTATTTGCTTCCTTCCACATCAGTCTTGGTCAATCTCTACCGCTTATGTTTTTGGTACGTCTTAAAACTTCACTACGTTACGTACCGGTGCCTTAGAAGGCCTCTGTTGGAGATGTCTAAACTATCTCAAACGATGTTGGACAAATTTCTCTTTAATTGATGCTACCACCACCTTATCACGTATATCATCATTGCGGATTTGATCCCGCCTTATGTGATCACAGATCCACCGTAACATCCTCATTTCTGCTATACTCAACTTCTGTACATGTTGTCTTTTAGTCGCCCAGCGTTCTGTTCCATATAGTATCGTATGTCTGATCGTCGTCTTATAGAATTTACCCTTTAACTTTTGAGGGGCTTTTTTTTATCACACAAGACACCCGATACTTGGCACCATTTCACCCACCTCGCTCTTATCCTGTGACATGTTTTCATCAATCTCACCGTCCCATTGTAGCATCGATCCTTTCTAGACACTACTTGTTCGTCCAGACTAATATATCCATCATCTGTTCTGACACCGCTGAAATCACACCTCATATACTCAATTTTTATCATACTAAGTCTAAAACCCTTCAATTTTAAGTCTTCCTCCACAACTCTAGTTTCCTATCGACATCTATTCTACTCTCATCGACTAGCACTATATCATCAACGAAAAGTATACACCAAGAGATATCTCCTTGTATGTCTCGTGTGACCTTGTCCGTCACTAGGGTAAAAATGTATGGACTCAGCGTTAACCTTTGGTGTAGTCCTATCCTATCGCTACCATATGCTCTGACGTTAGTCATAACATCTTTGTATATATCCTTGATTAGGGTAACATATATTGTTGGGACTTTTTTCTTTTGAAGCGCTCACCATGTGACCTTTCTTGATACTTTATCATAGCCTTTTGTCCTAAATAAGTTGGGGGGCTTGTTACTATGGTAAAATGTTAAGACTTTCTGATATGGGTGCATGTTCTGCAGCAAAGAGGTGCAAAAATATATGCTGAATTCCTAGGTGGAAGCTTCACATGTGATGCATACCACATGACCGAGCCACATCCTGAAGGTGAAATGTGTATCCTAACTTTGTTGTGCTGTTCCTTTTTCTGACCTAAATATAATGGGTCCCGGACCATCTTATGCCAACATTTTCATTGGTTCAATATCAGGAAGAGGGATTTCTCTCTGCATCGAAAAGGCACTGGCTGATTCAGGGGTATCAAGGGAAGAAGTCAACTATGTGAATGCCCATGCAACATCTACACAATCGGGTGATTTGAAGGAGTATGAAGCTATTGTTCGTTGTTTTGGCCAGAACCCTCAGGTATATTACTTGATGGCAGAAATGTTGTAGCAATTTTATGAATTAAATGAAGTAAATTATTTCTTTTATTGGTGCAGCTAAAGGTGAACTCGACAAAATCAATGACTGGACATCTTATAGGTGCAGCTGGTGGAATAGAAGCTGTTGCTGCTATACAAGTAAGGAAGTATTATTCTTTTACAGTGTTTGTACTTGTATTTACTTGTATTATTCTATTACTCAAGCGAAACTTAATATCAATCCAATATGGTGATCTGTAGTACAATTGGTAACAGTTGCAAGGAAAAAGCTTTGTACTTGGCAGATTGGTATAACATCTGTTTGAATTGTAATGTCTTAAACCACCTTGCTAAAGAAAAGTCTTTAACCAGGTTAAACAATCTACTGCACCTTTACATGGCCATTTCGTGTATCATTGTCATTCACAGAGAACATTTGAACTGGATTAATTTGGAATTCTATATGGGATCCAACGTGCCAAATTAATGAAGGCTTGCAAAAAGGAAAGTCTCAAGCAACATATACACCATTGGACATTACTTTCAAGGTTATTCATTTACTACTGAAAGGACATATTGATATAGAATTTTACTGAACGTGTAGGCAAATCACATGATACTACTGCATTTTTGGATCTTTTTTTATCAATTTTTGCTTACAAATTCAAAATCTTTTTATCTAGTTGAATGTTGCTTAAATTTAGGATTTTGCCTGAGTTTTAGTACTGATAAACTCCAGTGTTGTGATGAGTCATGTTTTAATGCATTTCATTGAAACATCCCTTGAAAACTCAACTGTAATTGTTGATCATTCTAGTGCTTTTGTTTGGTGTCAAAGCATGTGGTGCATCTTACGATTGCATTAGACAGTGATGTCCTTTTTTGGTTCTTTGTGGAGTGGGAGAACTGCTATGAAAATACGATGCTTCACCTATGTTGGCACCTGCTTATATAAATGACACATGTTGCTCCTCTTCTTGCTGCTGTGGTACTCTTTCCATCCAATAGATGTTAATTATTTGGAGAGGACCATGTTGTAAACATTAACTGGTTAAATACTAATTTTATGCCAGCGTTGAAACCATTATCATATCTGTCTTTCAAAAAAAAGAAACTATTATCATACAGTTTTGAATCCGAAGATCTCAATTGGTATGCTCTTGAAAGGAAATAATAGGTATTTTGCTCCATTCTGCTTCTCAGGGCTATTTAACTTCTCATTTGCAATGTTAATTCTGTGTACTGGTACTGATATGAGCTAGTTACTCTAAAACTTCATCTCTATGGTAGTGCCCTATGGCTGAAACTATTGAGAAATGTGTCATTCTTTTTCTTGGTTCTTTTTTTTGAAAGCAACAGCTTTTGCTTCACCCAATGACATTCTCATACATTTTCTAGAAGATACATTGTTATCAGCCATTTGAACGTTACTCCAATGTAGTCCTACACCAAGTATGGCCAATGTGAACTTGCAGACATCCATGATTTTGTACTCTGAACATGTCCACTTGGATGGATTTTCAGTTCCATATAGTCAATCACCTGTGTCTTTCACTCCTTATCCCACTAACTCCTGCTGTTTGGGTGTTTTGGCTTCAGTGAGCATGAATGCTATCATGCCAGACAGCCAGAGCATAGTATTTATCATCAGTTTCAATGCGAACATTGGTGAGCTCATCATGGCTATAGTCCTCATTATTTCTACTGTGTTGTTCATTGCAGGCTATAAGAACTGGTTGGGCCCATCCAAATCTGAATTTAGAGAACCCAGAGAAAATAGTGGTAAGCTCGTTGGTTGCAAAGTAGAGGTTTCCACTGCAGACATTTTAATCTCCTTTTTGTAAATATCTTACGTAGAATCAGGCATGCCTTCTTAAGAATAGTGACGGGAGATTTAATACGCTTCCTGTCAGACTTTTTGCTGCTTCTACTAAATAAGCTAGATATGAAAGAGCAAAATTTACAGTAAATATATATATGCTGAATGGTGCAATTTTAATCAACAATAACTTCACTTAGAGCTCATTTCATCCAATGAATGTTCCGATTTCAATCTTGACCACAGGATGTGGGCGTGTTGGTGGGATCGCAGAAGGAGAGATGTGAAGTGAAGGTGGCATTATCAAACTCATTTGGATTTGGTGGGCATAACTCATCAATTCTGTTTGCACCCTTGAAGTAAACTTGGCCGGTGATTTGCTTGCTTCCTCGTTGTCGGGTTATGCCATGAACTGGAAGTGCATATACAGAGACTGGTGGACTCACGGCTTCTCCGTGCTGCGATTTGACATGGAGGTCCGAGCTAAGAACAAAATTGCGCCATTTACAGTTGAGCGAAGAAAGTTCATTTGTATCACCGTTGCAGATATATCCGTTGCAAAGGCCCGATTTTCCTTGTGAAGATTTGCATGTAGCCTTTGGCCTATGTTATTTTGTTGTCAGTATTATTGGATATCGATCTCCTCTAGGACTAACCTACCTGGGCTGGTATTTTTCGCCTTGCCATCTGCCCGTCGTCAGTACTCTTTCCTAGATTTGGAGCAGTCGCGTAGTTGATGAGAGATCCTTACAGGTGTGCTGGGATTTTACTGATTGTATTGATGCTTCAGTAACTGTGGTTATTAGCCGTGCAATGCTGGCGTATTGTAAGCATGGCTCAACTTCTGGCCAGAAGTGATTTTCTTTCCGTTGCTCTCCCTTTCCATGTGAGTACGCGCATTAACTGGGCTAAGGTTTAGGATCTACGAATGGGGTGGTCATTGGACCTGGTTATTACAGTACATGCGATTGATGCTATATGTATGAAGAACAATGAAAGTAAGTCTGAAACTATTCTATGAGATTTTTAACAAAGTAAATTTAGGAGGCCCTTTGCACAAAAAAATAAGGTTTTTTTGGTCCCAGGAAGCCGACTCTGCCTTTTCATCATTAAAAGAGGCCCTTTGCACACCCTCATTTTTGGCGCTCCCGGATTTTTCAACACCTTTTTATAGTCGAATGTGATGCTTCAGACAGTGGGTTTGGTGTTGTCCTACATCAAGGGGCACAACCAATTGCTTTTTCAGCCATGCAATTCAGTCTCATCATGCCAAACTAGCCGCTTATGAACATGAGCTAATTGGATTGTTCAAAGCAGTATGACATTGGCGCCATATCTTTGGGGCAAAGCCTTCATTGTCCGGATGGATCACTACAGCCTTAAATATCTTCTTGATCAACACTTGACTACTATTCCTCAACACCAATGGGTTAGCAAACTCTTTAGATTTGATTTCAATCTTCGACCGTCAGGATTATTGCAACCACCGCCGGTACCGACTCAAGTTTGGTCCCATATTTCAATGGATTTTGTATATGGGCTTCCTCACGTTCATGGGAAATCAGTAATCTTGACGGTGGTTGATAGATTTTCAAAGTATGCTCATTTTGCTGCATTAGCCCACCCATATATCGCTCAATCTGTGGCGTGTGCCTTCTTTGATGCCATTATATGTTTGCATGGCTTTCCAGAGTCCATCAAGCGATAGAGATACTATCTTCACTAGCCACTTCTGGAAGGAGTTGTTTCGCTTGGTGGGTGTATCTCTCAATATGACTTCTGCTTTTCGCCCTCAATCCGATGGTCAAAGCGAGATAGTCAATCGCACAATTGAGATGTATCTTTGTTGTCTCAATGGAGATCGTCCCTGCCAATGGATTCAGTGGCCAATTTTGGCAGAATTTTGCTACAATACTTCATATCATTCCGCTTTACGCGCCACCCCCTTTCAGGTTGTGTATGGACGGCCACCACCAGCCATTATTCCTCGTAACGATGGACAAGCTCAAGTTCCTACAGTGGAAGCCATGCTGCGCTCTCGTGACATCCGGGAACTACTGCAGCCTCAACAGCGTATGAAGGATTATTATGATCTCTACCATCGAGAAGTTTAGTTTGAAATTGGGCAGTGGGTTCTCCTCAAATTGCATCACCGTCAGGCTACAGGCATTACGACGAAATCATCTCGAGGCACCATTGCGTGCTCAAAAAAGAAAAGTCTATGGAAGGAAAAAAAAAGGAGTAGTGATCCAACGATGCACGGTCACAATTGAATCATGCAAGCCAAATTAATCCCATGGAAGCACAGATACAGACTGGCCACATGCATGGGGCCGGTGCTCAGATCAATGGAGCTAGTAGCGCTAGTACTATATTGTCAGTATTGATCTCCTAATGTGGCATGTTTTCAAGCAGCATTCAGTGCCAGAATGTCAGTAGATGAGTAGAGGCCACGAGGAGCATGGCTTGCCTACAAAGTCCTTAAACACAGGTTAGGCTCTGTTCTTTTCAGCTTCTAAAAGCTGCTTTTCAGCTTTTTTACAGTAACTAGCTTTTAAACGGAGTATTTTTTCAAGATAGGATCTACTAGTTAATTGTAGTACATACTTTACTGACTTCATTTATACCGGCAAAAACCGTACGTGAGTTTCTGTTACTCTGTAATCTCTCGTACAAACAGCCCAAAAGTCACAAGCCGCAGTCAAAAGTCATAAGTCGCAACAAAAAAGAACAGGCCCTTAGTTAACAAGGCTGGGCCATGGCTCAGAGTAGCTAGGCAGCAGTAAGAGTGTGTACTGAGGCTTGCACATGATGCAAGGCAAGGAGCTCTGCCTTTTCTCCATTAGTCCATGCAGTGTAAGCAGAAGAGTCGTCTGAATCTGATGGATGCATTACTCCAAGGAAGCTGCAATAAGCTGCCTTCTGTCCAACTCATTGTAATGTTGCCTATGAGCTGATGAAGCTTAACAAGCACATGGTGATGTCGCCGGGAACATGGCCTGAAGTACGAAACATCGATCGTAGCATGTGCATGTTTGCAGTGTGTTTGCGGCATCGCTTCAATTGCTGAAAAAAAAGCAGCACATACTGCCAAGTCTCGCCCGATTTTCTTGTGAACATTTCTTTTGAGATTTATTATTTGTGCAAGTTAGGTAATCTTCGAATTTGGAAGGTAAATTTCCGTTCCACATAGTGACTATTCACTTGGGAGGATGTCAGTTACAGATTTTTCAGCTTCACATGAAGCATGCTGATGCCTCACAAGACTCACGAGCTTCAGGAGTAACAAGGATATCACAAAATAATAAGGATGTTGATAAACATCATTCGGATATTTTCTTTCTAACTATCATTTAGATTTTTGACCCTTCGATTAGAGATCCAGCGGCCATGAATTCTCCCCCCACCCCCTCCAAAAAAAATATCCCTCTCCTCCAAAAAAAAAAGAGGCCGTTGGATCTCTAATCCAACGATCTCAAATCTGGATGATCGTTAGGAAGAAACATCCGGGTGATACCTAGACACACTCAAATAATAAACGTAACGTTGTATGGTCCTGCAGTCACAGGCAAAGAAAATGATTGGCAAATCTTAGGTGGTGATCGGTTGGTGAAAATCGAAAGCTTATGGTCGAAAACACTGAAATGGTGAAAAACATCAGAATGACGAGGCTTATTTAACATAATTAAATTTAAAAATTGAAAATATAAAAATATGTTAGCCCATCACAGACAACGCAAACGAATACGAGAAAAAAAGAACAGACAAAAAAGCTCAAAAAAAGTCAAAAATTCAGAAAAAGACGAAATTATGAATAGTGCAAAAATAAGCGTAAGCCATAAGCTTAAGGTGGTGATCATTTGGGCTTATTTTTTGTGGTTTATGGCTGAAAAGCACTGTAGCTGGCTGAAAAAATAATGTAGCTGACAGAGGCTTATTTAACATAATTAAATTTTAAAAATTAAAAATATAAAAATATGTTAGCCCATCACGCACAACGCAAACGAATACGAGAAAAAAAGAACCGACAAAAAGCTCAAAAAAGTCAAAATTCGAAAAAATGAAATTATGAATAGTGCAAAAATAAGCGTAAGCCATAAGCTTAAGGTGGTGATCATTTGGGCTTATTTTTGGTGGCTTATGGCTGAAAAGCATCAGTAATTGGTGAAAAAACAATGTGGTGACGGATGCTTATTTAACATAATTAAATTTAAAAATTAAAAATATAAAAATATGTTAGCCCATCACGCACAACATAACGAATACGGGAAAAAAGAACATAAAAAGCTCAAAAAAGCCAAAAGTTCGAAAAAGACGAATTTATAAATAGTAAAAATAAGCGAGAAACCGTGTTCAGCGAAACGATCATAGCTAAGCCATATTGAACACAGCCTTAACTGGCAGGAGTACATGATGAATTGAAAAAGGACCGCAGTGTGTTAAATGCATTCCAGTTCACTAAATTCGTTTGCCCAAAAGAAAAAGGTGTTTTTAATTGAAGAGACTAGAAAACAAACCAAAACAAAAGGACAAGGGAAGTACAATAATTTGCTACTGCAGTAATCACAGATTGGAAGGAAACACGAGACAATAGTATACTCAAGCAGCGATCTAATTAGTACTTTCCTAATCCTAATTAGCTTCTCACCCAATCTCCTCTCAAATCACTAAAGCTGCCTCAATTTTTATTCATAATCCATGTCTCGGCCAGAGCGCACAGATGCGCATACGCCCGCGAGATTACTCCGGCGCAACGATCGAGAAATCTTGTTGCCTTGCCGCGGTGGACCGCGCCTCCCGAGACCGGGAATGAACACAATGAGCCGTCGCAAATTTTTTCCGGAATCAACCTGTTATTTTATTTCTGAATGTGGTGGCTGCAAAATATTCTCTTCTCGCATTTATAAACTTTAGCACAAAATTAGTCTCTTTAAAAACCACACGATTAACCTTCAACCTCATCTCTATTTATAGTCTAGGGCATAAAGCCTAGGCTTATCCTAAGCCCACGAGTTCTAATCTAATTCTAACAAATAAGGGACCCGAGACCCTTTCTAACACGGGTTTTCCAAAATTCTAACTACAACTTCTCCAACTCATCACGTGTCGAAGACTCCAGGACCGCACCTCATGTATCTTCTCCACACATCATCCACCTTTGATCTCCATGTGCTCTAGCGTGAGCCCGACCACCTCGTGACATCCTCAACCGCCTGGACCTCAGATTTCCCCCTCCTAGTCCCGGTCTTCCTCGTCACCGACCATGACCGTCTCCACGTCCAACCTGCACATGCAAAGACCAAAGAACATTCTTCCGACATAAGTTCGTCCAAACTTGATCAACATCAATCCGCACACACGCGGCACAACTCACATAACAACGCTAAACAAAATTACCAATTATTCATCATCACAAATTAACTATTGTCAATTATTCATCACTAAAATATCCTAGGTCTAGCCACTTCACGTGGAAGAAGAGTCTCATCACTCATCAGAGTAAGTCTTTGGCCACATGATGGCATACATATAAAAGAAAAGAAAAACAATGGCCATATAAAAATATGATTATTTAACTAAAACTAAATTTCTAGATGCGTATGTAGCCCCTTATTTAATTACGTTTTCTCTTAAACATGAAAAATCACGAGATCGGTTCATTGCTTGCAATATTTTTTTTTGAACACGTAAAAGACTTGTATGCCATTGCATTACTTGCAATCTACCGCTCCACAGTGAAAGATATAATGAGAAATGAACTTAAGTTGTGAGACGCGTACAGCTTAAAATGGCCTTTGTGTTGATCAATGGCTGATATTCTTTCAATGGCAGAACCGCCTTCGACCTCCGTGAAATATCTCCTATTCAGTAAGAAATGAGCTGTGAGGAAAGAGTGGAAGACTGGTGAGAACATTTTCTGTCCTTCTGGCCTTACGATGCTTCCGTGTTACCTCTGTTTGAAAAATGATGCATATTGGTTAGATAGGGTATGATATTATCTAGAATCATACAAAAATGCAAATCTAAATTCGATCTACACACTGAAAAACAAAAAAGACAAACTTTGGCGAAAAGGAAAACCAAAATAAAAAAATAAAATAGCTACTGTTCACTGAATTTGCCCTTTTGTTTCTCTAATATACGTCGTTTTTAAACTTTAATTTTTGCATGATGCTAGATGATATCATCCCCTATCTAACCAAAATTTTAAATCTTTTTCATAACTATTTGTATCATTTTTCGAAATATGTTAGCACCGGAAGCACAGGAAATGTCATCGAAGACCAGTGGTTGGTGAGTGAAACCTGACTATGACCCTGCCTCACACAGTTTTGTCCTCTACCTGGCTTTTGACATCACACTAACTCACCTAACCATCTTTCTGATCCAGAGTAAGCTAGCCCTCTCCTCCCCCTTCACTCATCTTTTCTGATATCTATGATAGCTGTCCTTCCTCCCCTAAATCTCTAGAGGTATGGTCGTGCTCATGATCCCTTCTTCAATTCACTCCTATACGGGGGGTTTTGCTTTCAATTTGCTGCTGGTTTGTACACTCTGGGCTCTAGTCATGCCCGGTCTGCTCTTCTTGATTTCTGTTCAGCACTAGGTAGATGACCATGTTACTGTAAATCTTGAATGCTCCCCAATTGTGGGCAATAAAATGACTACTATTCCATCAGAGGGCACAACCGATCATGTGCAGTTTTCTTCTTTATCTCCGGTTTCCCCCAATTTGGAGTTTACCTTCTTTCAGTTGTGCTGTGGACTTGATGGCCTGCTTTTCCAATTAGCACCAGTTTAAGTCTTCCACTTTGGACCTGACTAGTTATTATGAGTGATCAAAATGGACTGTCTGAAATTTTCTCCAATCATGAAACAGAGTTTATTTTTGTTCCATCCATCCAGTGTTTTGTAGTCCCGAAGATTCGTCCTTCTTAATTATCTCAGTTCATCCAGCCTTAATTTGAAGCAGAACATAACCATGTGTTTTGTGGTTTGTGATGATTGAAGCTTTTTATGGATCTGTCCTAAGTCCTAATTAACTATGATAAGTCAAGTCCGACCATTGTGATGTTGTAGTAGTATCCATCAATAACGTATGTAGCATGCCAGTGAACTGGTCTGAAGACTCTGAAGAAAGAAGTGTGCTGAAGAACTGGATAGATCAGGTTCTGTTTCACTTGAGTAGTGCATATCAGGTTTTGTTTCACTTCAAGTATGCTGAAGAAGTATGCAAGTGTCACAGTGAACCTCATTTTGCTTTTCTCTATTATCTTTTATTCCCCACTGTGGTCACTGAATAAGAGTAGAAATTCACTGTTCGCCACTTTTCATTGCCTGTGCTTCTTTGGATCTATCCTGACTTCCTGAGTACCGACAAAGTTGAGTTACGATAGTTGTTTTCATAGTAAAAACTTCTCTACGTGTAACTTCTACCTTCAAAAACAGCGGAATTAGAATTCACCATCTTCGTTGAAACCTGTCGTAACTCGATTGTCAGTGAGCAAAACAAATATGGTGCTGCAGGTGTCTATAAAATTGTATTTCTTCTTGTGTTGTTTCCATATATGACTACTGAGGTCTGCAATTTTCATTTGTAGCATTAGAATTAACAATCTTTATTGAAACCTGTTGTGATTAGATTGCCTTTTTCAGGGGAGATGTGATTAGATTGTCGGTAATTTTTTGTGCCTAACTGGATACATATCAAGTTTGGTACTGCAAGTCTCTGTCTACGGTACTTCTTGTCTCAATTTGCATAATAATTCGGATATTTCAGTTTATAAACATGTTTTACTGTGTCCTTCACATATTTCAGCTGAAAATTTTATCACTAGTATTTTGGCCACACTTGTTTGGTTGTCTTACTTTTCTTTCAAATGCCAACATTTTGGATTTTCTTCTGTGCTAATTCATGGTTAATGTAGTCTTAGAAGCAAAACTGTAAACTTCTGATGGATTCTACTTTCGTCAGCAATCAGAATTTCTTTGGGCTGAACCAGTTAACAGGAACTGACAAACCAAATAAATGCCAAACGTTAATCGGCTCAATGATCCGGGAACATGAACTAATAAATTGTCCACTTAAAAGAAAAGGCCAGATCTAAGAGGTCGCTACTACTGTAATTTATAGTTCTTTCTGAAGATTTCAACTTAAGTTTTCAATATATACATTTAAAATGAAATGATTTAGCGTTTTGAAAAAAAGGAAATGATTTGATACCTGTACTGAGAAACAGGAATCTTGTTGGTTATGTGCCTAAACTTTCTGAACTGATGTATAGTTGAAACACAAATATATGCAACAGCTTAATGACCTTTTAGCAATTGTATGTAGAGGAAATGGAGGATAATCTGCCAGTCAATATCCGCGAGTATCAACAACTCGCCAAGAAAGCACTACCAAAGATGTACTATGATTATATCAACGGGGGAGCGGAGGATGAGTACACACTTAGGGAGAATATTGCAGCTTATGGAAGAATTCTGTACTGTTCATACTGCATCTTTAAGTCACAACTTCATTATTCAATGAAGAATTAGGACTCAAAAGATTTTTTCGGTGTGGATTCTGCAGGTTACGACCTCGCGTTCTTGTAGATGTCAGCAAGATAGACATGTCAATAAGCTTATTGGGATATGACATGCCCTCACCCATAATTGTCGCTCCAACAGGGGCACACAAATTAGCAAATCCAGAAGGTATCAAAATTCAAACCTTTTAAGTTTAAAATGGTAAAATATGGCATCTAAGCACTGGTAAAGTGGTAATATCTCCGCATCTCTTGGTTAAATGCTTATTTCAGGGGAGGTGGCTACAGCAAGAGCTGCAGCATCATGCAACACCATAATGGTTGGTAACAACTGATATTTAAGGATCATTCAGCCATCTTTCATTTCCTCTAAGGATTGTTACACATGTTTATATTTGTCATGTACAGGTGCTTTCCTTCTCATCCAGCTGCAAAATTGAGGAGGTTGCCTCCAGTTGCAATGCCATTCGCTTTTATCAGTTATATGTATGACATCTAGACTTTGAGCTCCAGATAAAATTATTTTTCCAGATAATGTGATCTCTGAATTTTTTTCATAAGAACTGCAGGTTTTTAAGAGGAGAGATGTTTCTGCAACATTGGTACGGCGGGCCGAGAGTTGTGGATTCAAGGCAATTGTTTTGACAGTTGACACTCCTGTGCTCGGTCGGCGTGAAGCTGATATCAGAAACAAGTACAATGCTATTTTCATAATTATTATGAAGATTTAGCCAATTATGTATTCTTTCCTTTCACATATATTCTGGAAGGTGATATTTTGATAAGCATACAGGTTCCCAGGCCAGAAATTTGATCTAGAAGACATTTACATAGCGTTTTAAGAACTTAATCCGATTACCAAGCTGATTGTTTGTGCTGAATCGAGCAGGATGGTTGCTCCCCGGCATGCAAACCTTGAAGGTTTAATGTCAATAGATGATCTTGATACTGTGAGTCAAATGTTTGCTTAGGAAATTTTCTGATTTGTAGTAAATTTGCTTGAAAATAGTTACAGAAATAATGGTTCATGGTGGATGAAAAATTTTGCTTCTTGATAGTGGATGAACTCCTTTTCTTTCTGAAAGACTCAAGCACAAGTTCCTCTTTTTTGGGAAAAAAACATTTTTTTAAAGCTCCTCCTTTTCGTTTGCAGACAGGCGGTTCTAAACTCGAACGATATGCACGCGAGACGCTGGATCCATCGTTGTCATGGAAGGTACAAAGACAGCACCTTTGGTACCGATGTAATAAAGTTTTAGATTCTACAGCATGTGCTCCCACATCCAGTTCTTCGTAAGTATATTCAACAGTAGTTACAACTTACAAGGACTTGTCTGCATCAGGCATCAGATGACGAACACTGCATATATTCGAAGCCCTTATCTGTAGAAACAGCATATGCCCTTAGTATAACATGCTGAGATAGACACAAAAACCTACCATAAAGGACACTAACCTTAAATTGCATTAGTACTGGGCAAGCGTCCCCACTGTTGTACTGAAGCCTGAAAGCAGGGTCATGAACCAATGCAGTAGTCTTGAAGGCACTTCCTTGCTGCTAAATGATTCTGCCTACTAACTTTTTTTCGAACATAAATTCTTACTAACTTTTGCAGGACGTAGAGTGGTTGAAATCCATAACAAGCCTGCCGATTCTACTGAAGGGGATCGTCACCGCCGAGGACGGTAACTATTCTGTTAATTGTTCATCCTCTTGACTGACATGCATAGAAAACGTAATGTCATTGTTAACACCATGTTAATTATCACTGAATTTTTCTGCATAACGTTAAACAACAACAACAACAAAAGCCAGGAAAGCAGTGGAGGCCGGGGCGTCCGGCGTAATCGTGTCCAACCACGGCGCACGTCAGCTCGACTACGCGCCGGCCACCATATCTGCTCTCGAAGAGGTAACCAACCGTGCTCATGCTCCCCCCATTCTCCGGTAGGGAGTAAATTTCATGCCACATGCATGCCACACTCTCTCCTGACAATGACATGCATGAACTGAGAAAAACATGTGTGAGGGGTGGAAGTGTTTTGTTACAACGTTCTTAGCTTGTCAGTTGCCTCCGGTGGCTGAAAAAGGGCGGTGCGCTGCATCTGTAGGTGGTTAAGGCGGTCGCGGGGGCTGTCCCGGTGTTGGTGGACGGCGGAGTCCGGCGAGGCACGGACGTGTTCAAAGCACTGGCGCTCGGCGCACGAGCAGTTATGGTACGTATGCCGCCACCTGAAAGAAACTGACGAAAGTTCTCTAAAAACCGGCCGTAACTGGCCGGTTACTACTGTTTATCATCCGTCCGCGAACTGGAAAAATTTAGATGTGAAACTGCGCCGCATTGCAGGTCGGGAGGCCGGTTTTATACGGGCTGGCGGCGAGGGGGGAGGCGGGGGCGAAGCACGTGATGGAGATGCTGAACAGGGAGCTGGAGCTGGCCATGGCGCTCTGCGGCTGCCGGAGCGTGGGGGAGATCACCCGGAACCATGTCCGGACCGAGGGCGATCAGATCAGGTCCCTGCTGTAAGCTGCGACTTGTGACTCAGCGATAGTACTTCAGACTTTCAGAGTGAACATGTACGTAGCATGCATGATCCGTAATAAGGGATCATTTCAGAGATAAGTATGGATCTACAGAATGATCCGTAATAAGGGATGATGGGGATGGCCCCGGAACATTTATTCAGAACATCATCAAGTTTGAACTTCCTGTAGTACTCACATTCAGTCAGAGCGTTGCTTCTCATTGCTTGCCGTTGTCAGTGTTGCCAAGCACACTTCATCTCTTGATCACACCACGCGCGCTTCCCCCCGTCAGAATTCGCAGCTCGATCTCAGCCTGTGGGCGCGCGGCTCGATCCATTCACGAACTCCTTGGTGCCGAACTACTGGGCGTCGCGCGAGAAAATTAATGGTGATTAGATCTAAACTGTGATCTAAGAACAGAAGCTCACATGCATGCAAGAAGAACTAGAATACCAAAAATTGCATAAGAATTAAAGGTACGGGAGCGTACCGGAAATTGAAGCCATGATCGCAAGTTGGCTCTTCAGCAGCTAGGGTTTTAATTTTTCAAAGCAATAGGCAAGCATGGTTCCTCCGACTGCTAATGGGATATAGGTGAATTGGTACTTGGTAGTGCCTTGTGTTGGTGCTGGACAGGAATGATGCACAAATGACCGACATTGCAAAAGTGCACAATTCAACCCTTGTTCTTGTAATAAACTTTGAGGATGGCTTAAAAGCAGTGGAATTAATAAATCAACATGCACAATTGACACAATGACTTATATGAAAAACCTCAAGATGAGGAGTAAAAAACCACGGGACCAGTCGGTCCACTCTAAACTTCCACTATTACTCTATTAGCAACAATGGATACAACAGAGTCTTCTCTAGAACATCTAGATATTACAACAGCAACATCATCATCATCAAGTTACAACCTTGGCATCATCATCAACAACAACTACACTTGACAAGAGCTAACAAGATGGTACGGATCCAACCACGCAAGCCCTTAGAGTCGACCCGATCTTACGTGACAATGATCACATGGTCGACGAAGATAACAATAAAGATAACTTGAAGAAGCAACATGATTTGATAAAGGAGGCAAGCATGTGTCAATAGTGGCGGAGCCACAGTAATGGATGGGGATACAATTGCACTCCTAAAATCTTTACGTAAAAATCCAATATATACCCCCCTTAATACACAAAGCATACACTACACATACTAACATATTCCTGACAGCCCAACAAGTCAAGCCTATTAGCCCAAGTGCCCACGCCATCCTCACTTCCTCAATCGATCGGCCACCCTCACCGGAGATTCCTCAATTGGCCAAATCCTTCAGGCTTCTACCTTAGTACGGCAGTCGAGCTCGGGCATGTGGCTCTACTCAACCGCAGCTCATCGCCGCCACACACTCCCGGAGACCGGATCCCCCACGCCGGTGACCACCATGCACAAGAGAGGCAAAGATAAACCAAAGAAGTCATCGAGCCAAGTCTTGATCCCATACTTCCTAATCTGTAGATATATTATTTTGATTTTTCTTATCCGCATTGCTCTGATTTAACTGTGAAATGGTGGCAAATCCATGGTGGCATTAGCGTCGAAGCTGGTGCAGCCGCAGTCCAAGGCGTGCGAGGCAACGAGGTTGGCGACTAAGCACGAGTGCACGTACCACAAGACACTCATGGAGAGGAACAAGTGGCACGTCATTGACCCGCCCACCATCGAAATTGCCGAGAGCTCTCCAAGCAGCTCTTCTACACCCGCCTCGCCAAGTCCCTATGCTCCTGACTTATTATGCCTTGTTTTTATCGCCTAGCTCTTTTATGCACCTAAGACCTTGATGTCGACTAGCTTCTTGAATCTTGAATGCTGGTAGATCGTTTCTTGATGTTCATATGTCAACTAGCTGTTGATTCGGTGGTGCTAATAATGCTGCTAAATCCTTATGAATTGTCCAAATTAAGGTATGATTAGAATGTTACGGGGCTACAGAATATGCCTTTGGAGAGTTCTATAGTGTTAATTTGAGTCTCAGTATACCAATTTGTGAGTGTGTGTGGTACGAGATGATACATTGGGGGATTTTTCTTGTTACAGGGTTTCGTGACCGGATGGGGATTCAAAAGGCTTCGATGGGATTGTTTTCAAGATAATCATAGATTGTAGTATATAGATTGGTCTAGGGTACTAGAAAGTAAATTGCTCCTTTTTTACCTTTGGGTTTAAAAGGATGATATCAGAAATCAAAACTCAAAAGAGAGTTGTAGGAGTTATAATTAATCCTAACAAGCTAAGAAATAGTATGGATGAACAATACTTGATGATTGCTTAGTTACATACATTGAACTTCTGTACTATGTCATTTGAACTTATGTTAGAATGGATGTGTCTTAAGTTCGCACCCCATCGTCAAAATCCTGGCTTCGCCACTATGTGTCAAGCACAAAAACAGCACCACCACAATCACCTTACCAATTTCACAAAGTGCCAATCCACACAACTAGCTAGCTTGATGGCAAGCGCACGAAGAGGTTGATCTCAACCGATCAATTCTTGCAAATTAATTTTCTTCCGACATCCACTCTTCTATGCAATCATCCTTGGTTGAGGTGGATCTTTCATGAATTTTTTTGAAGTTGTGTCCACATGATACGGGGGTCGCCTGATCTTCTCGACGTAAGAAGATTAGATACTTACGTAGTGTCTTCATGGTTTTTTTCCTCGTCCCCCATGGCTGATGCGGACGATGCGTATATATACGGCGGCGGTTACCGAATCAACCACGCACGCGTATAGGCCTACAGCTAGACTATTCGGCAAGCCTTCGATTGTCTCCAACTCAGCTTGAGGACCGAGTCGATTCCTAACAAAAGTTCGGACTCATAGAAACTAATAACTAATTACATGCAAACGTGCTACTAGTAAACAGAACCACATGACCTGCAATTAACGTACAATCACATGACCAATGCATGGCTGACTTCGGTCAATCAAAGGCACGCAGATTGTAATGTTCTCCTTCACGTTTCGTCTATGGTTCCAAAGTCTCCAATGTGGCAAAACCTGAGAAGCATGAGGTAGAATATTATTTTCATCAATATATGAAAATTTATTAAGAAATAAATTCATCTGATAATATTTAATGCAGCTCAATAATTCATTCTAGTTAAATAATATTTTTAACTGAAAAGCGTAAGACATATACGTATCCGCATCACCACATCTCATGAGAGCTCTTAAGATCGTATACATCATTGAACACTTCTATACTCAAAGCACTAAATAAAGCATTAATTTCTTGAGTGTCGAGATGTAAGTTTTCTCTTACTCATTTTTGGAGCAAAAGGATCCATAGGAGGAGAAAAACTCATATCTACAATTCGTCATATTTTAAGGCTCAAGACCTTAAAGTAACATGACATACGGATTTTTCAATAAGTATAATTTGTAATATCAAATTGAGGTGTCTCACCGAGGTGTACTATATCACTAGTCATCATCCTCTACTCTCTAGGCAGTGAAGCGTAATAGAATAAATGACTAAGCTCTGATACCATTTGTAGGGTCGAGGAGGCCGACTAGAGAGGGTGATTAGGGGTTTTTAAAATTATCCTTAGCTAAAATTGAGTTTTAGATGCAGAAGCATAAATAAAATTGATTTTGCTCAATTAAGGCCTAAATCTTCTGGTTTCACTAAGTGTACCAATAACCAAGTCAATGTAAAGGTTGCACTCCTAGGGTGACAAAAATTCAATACAATTCTAGGAATATAAATTGTAAGAATGTAAATGAGTACAAGGAAGCAAAACCACAATTGACATAATATTTTTTGCTGTGGTGTTCGAAGACTTGTCGGTCTCCCCTAGTTTACGTTGAAATAAGCCCAAATAAATTGGACTAGCTACACGAATTAAGTCAAACACCTCAATTCCACTAGTGGTAGCTCTTTCCTCCTGAGTAAGTGAGCTCTAACCTTCACAACATATCAGGTCTTCTCTCAAGCTTTTTGAGAAGATCACTGGACCATGACGTCTCCAACGCCGTTTAGAAGTTGGCAACATGTAAGAGTAACAAGTCAAGCCTATTGCTTGACTCCACCAAGCGCAACATATGCACAAGTGAATATTAATTCACCTTTAGAAGCAACACATGTAACTATATGCTTATCTCCTTACTCAAAAGGTGCAATATAGGCATAATTGAGAGGATAAGCTCACACTAACTCAAGAGATTGAAATGAGATGTATCAACCTTGCCCTCAATCGGCCATGGTGGGTATTTATAGCCCCCCACACAAAACTAGTTGTTGGAACAAGATTTCAGCAAAAGCAACCTGGGTCGTACTACCGTCAACTAATGGCCGGTCGTACCGCCCTCCTCTACAACAGCTAGAAAAATGGTTGTTACAACCGCTGCCGGTTCAACCATCCACACAGAGTCCGATTAGACCACACTGACCGATCAAATCACTACATAGGCCAGTTGTATTGCACGACCAAGAACGATAAAAATGGCTCTCTGGAAAAAGTAATCGGCGACCAACCCCGGTCGGACCATACGATCGGTCAGACCGCTCAGTGATGCTCATATAGAACCGATCGTACCGTTGGTCGATCTGACCGCTTAAACAGAACTAATCGTACCACTGATGATTTGACCACTCACGCAGTCGACAGACCGTCAGTCGGTCACACTGCAAAATATAAAAAAGGAGTTTACTTTCTCCAGGAGGCCCATTGTCCCATGTTCGAAGTGTGTTGAAGGCCCAAATTCTTTCGTGTCCGTATGTGTCAGGAAATGGGCTCAGACGAGGTGCAGAGTTCGCTGAAATACTACTACAAACCTGTGAGTTTTATTCGTTGATGAATTGAAAAAGATAATTTTACTGACTTTGAGACACAAGCAAATACATCGATTGTATGATATGACTAGTAATACATTGATTGATGTAAGATACGATCCTATTGTAGGTTATTTGGTGCGTGCTTGTTCATCTAAAATGTCACTGCATCCCATTAGTCGTGTTAGTCATCTGTATTTTACTTTGATTAGTGAACGATTTGTTCGCTAAGAACTTTGGAACTGTACTGATTGCTACGAAATTCGTGCTCTAAAGTCTAAACAAGCCCATAACATTCATCTCACTGGTTGCAATGCAACTACCGTTTCAATATCTTTACTATTATAAAAGTGTGAGTTGATGATTGGTTCATTCTCCTCCATCTCTTCTCAGTCATCCGATTTGATTTAGATCATTCGTCTCTCTCCTCCTCTCTCTCTTTCTCAGGATACAACCGTCCACTCTCTCTACTTTTCTTATCTCCTCGTGTATTCTGGTCACCCTTCTCTCTCTGTCGCTTACTCTCCAATGTTTGATATGTGAAGTTAGCTAGGTAGTAGGTTTCGTTTTATTATTTTTATGACTCCGTTATAATACACGGCTAACTAGAGAAGAAGAAAAAATGCAACTACCAACTCGACGAAAACTACTTGCACATTACACCTTCGTAAATTACAGACACGCACTTAGGTCTCCCTTCTGCTCAGAAAAGGCAAGACGGGGCGAAAAGTAAAACCGCAGAGGATCCCTCGCTAGGGTTTTATAAATTGTCCAGCCCCCAACCCTTCGCGCCGCCACTTCCCGTACCGTGCCCTCTCGCTCACGCACGGCGCACGGCCGCACGCGCCCGAAATCCTAACCTCCGACGGCGACGATGGCGGCGGCGACGTCAGGCGGTGGCGCTCGGGCGCTGTCCCAGCGGGAGCAGGACATCCAGATGATGCTCGCGGCCGACGTCCACCTCGGCACCAAGAACTGCGACTTCCAGATGGAGCGCTACGTCTTCAAGCGCCGTACTGACGGTATCACTCGAATCCCCTCGAGGCCACCCAAATCTTTAACATCCAGCGTGTGTCGTGCTAGACATCGTAGATCCGTTCGTGGTGTTGGTTTGACAGCAATTTGAAAATGCTGTGTTTAAACTGGCCTCTGTTTAGATCTTGTTATGTGTGTATGGTTGCTAACGCTGCGGCACAGTGTTTAGTCGAAAATTGATGATGTGTTAAAGTGCGAAGCCATGTCAGTTGGTTATTTTACAAGTGGTACAAATGTCTTGTCGAATCCTATGAACACATCGTCGTGCAGCCTTTCATAACTGTTTTACTTCAAAAGTTTGTAGTGGTATGGTAGTTGTTGAGGCTTCACTAGCGTGAGAATTTAGGGGACGGGTGGAATTTGACCTGTTTGGCCAGAACATCCAATATGTGGCTCAGCAGAATGCGATCTCATAACCGCGAACCGTGGCAGTGATTTGTGGACATTGGACAGCATCAAAACATGTGTATTTTCTGTGTGGTGTTATTTGACATATGAGAATTTTAGCATAGTCAAGTGCTAAGACGCTTTACTCTCGGACGACCAAGTCGCTTTGTCAGTTGACTATGGTGAACTGCAAGTTAATGAGGCGACCGTTCTGTACTATCTTTCAGGTATTTACATCATTAACCTTGGCAAAACCTGGGAGAAGCTTCAGTTGGCTGCAAGGGTTATTGTTGCGATTGAGAACCCGCAGGACATCATTGTGCAGTCTGCTAGACCCTATGGCCAGAGGGCTGTCCTTAAGTTTGCACAGTACACTGGTGCTCACGCCATTGCTGGTAGGCACACTCCTGGTACATTCACCAACCAGTTGCAAACGTCATTCAGTGAGCCACGCCTCCTTATCCTGACCGACCCCAGGACTGATCATCAGGTAAAATTTAATATTTTTTACTAGCTTTTGCGTGATTCAATTTGCCAATTGAGGGCATTCTGAAATATGCCTGTTCAACTGTGTACAGCCCATCAAGGAATCTGCACTTGGAAACATTCCTACCATTGCCTTCTGCGACACCGACTCTCCTATGCGTTATGTTGATATTGGCATTCCTGCCAACAACAAGGGGAAGCAGAGCATTGGTTGCCTATTCTGGCTGCTTGCTAGGATGGTTCTGCAGATGCGTGGTACCATCCTCCCAGGACAAAAGTGGGATATCATGGTTAGTTAGCTTTCACAATCCAAAGCAGTATCCTGCTTGCCAATGTTTAGACTATGGTACTAATACAGTACTTTTCTTCATCATCTAATTACTCCTGCCTGCTGTTTCCCTTTTGTAGGTTGATCTGTTCTTCTACAGAGACCCAGAGGAAGCAAAGGAGCAGGAGGAAGAAGAGGCTCCGCTAGCTCCTGACTATGGTGCAGTTACAGAATATACTGCCCCATCAGCCGACAACTGGGGTACTGAATGGCCTGGTGAAGCTGCAGCTCCACCTGCTGCTCTACCAGCACAAGCTGGGACTGACTGGACTGCCGCTCCAGGTTTGATTACTCTTATTTCGTAATAACATAATTAAGTTTTAAGTGTATGCCAGCAGAAAAATCAACGTGATCTTCTGTCAAGTGTTTCTCCATTCACGCATCTAGTTTTTCTTAAGATTTTTTTTCTTACTTGAATGTCAATGCTATCTTGTGGCTGTCTGGAGGAGGCTTGAGGTTGGGTTTAAGGGAGAAGCTGTAACAAGCTAAAGCTCCTAGCATAATTATTTCTTGGGGTAGCTTAAGGTTTAGCCCACATTTGTTTTGATGAAGTCAAGCTGCCCTCTGGCCCATAGACTAATGTGGGTTAAATTAGCAGCTTTAGCGCAACACATGGTCTTTTCTTACTCAAAGAATAATAAGGTTCTGAGAGTTGGACCATGGTAAAGTGTGTCCACATTTGTTGCTTTCCCCCTTTATTTTCCACGGTTGCTCTAATTGTTATATCAGCTAAGCACTTAACTGTTATACTTTTACCAGTCGCTATTCGGTAGTTTGATATAGATGACAGATTGATTGCTGTTTGATCGACCTGAAATGTTCAGAACATGCTTACGTTGTTATTTGAAATTGCAGCTCCTGCGGCTGATGGTGGATGGGATGCAGCTGCTGCTCCTGCTCCTGCTGCCACAGGTTGGGAACAAGGCAGTGCCCCTGCCCCAGCATCACCTACTCCTAACTGGGAGTAAAAGAGTAAGTGCATGATTCATGAGACACAGGCTGAGTTATTTGCCGTCAGGTATCTGTTGGTAGGCACTGTTTCAGTAGATTTAATTTACAGCATGAGTTAGATGCAAGTCAATTGTGTTCTTGACTCTGCCGGGACTGCGAGTTTCCCAGCCCTTTTTGTTACCCCTCATGGATAGCTTTATTCTAAGTTCATTTTGCGAACAAGTGTATGCCCTGCAACAAATTGGTGAGATTTTCTTGTTCGTATGATGTTTACTGTTTGATCTTGGATGATCCGACTGTGTTCTTATTTACTTTATGATACTATTAGCTATCACATGATATGGTACCCAAGATATGTACTTCGAGATGATGCCCGTGAAATAAAAATTTGTCAGATACGATGTTTAGTGAAGAAATCACGTGAAAATTGGCGACGGTTGAGTACTTTTGTTCTGTTGTGTACTGAACTACTGATCAAAAATTTATAAGTACACGTACAATTTGAGTGAATGAACATGATCCTGCAAAAACATTTTCCTGACCAAAAAACTGGTATGTGAATGATCTTGCGAACTGTGCATGAATCGGTTGCGAATGTGCGAGTCCATGTATGCTTTGAGGTGAATCAGCTTTGCGTTCTGATTTCGTATCTGATGGAAATTGTTCTGGGCGCACCGGCGCCGCGTGGTATGTGCTCTGACAACGGTGGCATAGCAGTAGCGCCACCAGCGTACTGCTCGCTCCCCCTGTCCATCCGCGGCGGTCCGGTCAGGGCCCTGGTAAGCGCGGGCTGACGAGGCGGCAAGTGTGCAATAGCCGCATGATACACGCGCTTACTCTGAAAGCCTCGACTTGATCACACCAGTCAGGCGCAGCAGGGGCCTGACCCTGTCACACTCGGCCTGTACATGGCTCCTGGTGATCTCCCCTACGCTCCGGCAGCCGCAGCGTGCCATGGCCACCTCCAGCTCCTTGCGCAGCATCTTCATCACATGCTTTGCACCCGTCTCCCCTTTCGATTATGGCTGATGATTTATGACCACAACAGATAGTTTATAGCCTAACTGTTCCAAAATGACTGTTCCAAAAGTCATTTTAAAATGAAGAAGAAACGTTTAAAAAAAGTCTCATCAAAAGTCAGGCTGACTGAGCCGAAGCAATTTGAAAAGGCGGCGAAAGTACCTTGAGGATTGTGTACAACGCACAGGATGCCAGGCGACAACGAAACCAGGCAATGCCCCCACCCCATGATTACAGGAAATTTCATAGGTTTTTTTTGAATCCTCACACTGCAATATTACCACTACATGATGTGCACGCTGACTCGCTCATGGAAGGTCTGAACCGCCGAGTCACAGCAGGGACCTGATCCGGTCGCCCTCGGTCTGGACGTGGCTCCGGGTGATCTCCCCCACGCTCCGGCAGCCACAGAGCGCCATGGCCAGCTCCAGCTCCTTGTTCAGCATCTCGATCACGTGCCTCGCCCCCGCCTCCCCCCTCGCCGCCAGCCCGTAGAACACCGGCCTACCGACCTGCAAAAGCACGCGCGAGGGGCACAGATTTGCGTCTAAATCTCGCGGTTCTTAGTGGAAAGAGTTGATCTGTTGTTCACTGAGAGGGCAAGGGAAGGAGTACCATAACTGCTCGTGCACCGAGCGCCAACGCTTTGAGCACGTCGGTGCCTCGCCGGATTCCGCCGTCCACCAACACCGGCACAGCGCCCGCCACCGCCTTAACCACCTGCAAACGCAGCGAACCCCCTCTTTTCTTTTTCAGCCATCGGAGGCGACTGACAAGCCAGCAAGGCTCGTTCTAACAAAAAGCAAGTGCACTGCCTCGCATGGTTTTCAGGAGACAATGTGGCGTGAAACCGAGCTCCTATTGGAGACGGTTGGTTACCTCTTCGAGAACAGAAATGGTGGCCGGCACGTAGTCGAGCTGCCGTCCGCCGTGGTTGGACACAATTACGCCGGCCGCGCCGGCCTCCACTGCTCTTCTGGCTGTTTTTGCGCACCGTTAAAAAGGTTAGTTAATGTCTACTACAGTAAGCATGCATGTCAGAAGTTTGTGTCTGTTTCGTAATTCAGACTTATTAGTTGCATGATGACTCGTAATAGTTGCTTTAGCTTTCACTACTGTTAATTTTGAAGCCACTGCATGCTCTCTCTCTCTCTCTCTCTCTCTCTCTCTCTCTTGTTGAGTTACACTTTAACCCTTAGGATGAATGGAACAGGGTCATTACCGTCCTCGGCGGTGAGGATGCCCTTGAGTAGAATCGGCAGGCTAGTTATGGATTTCAACCACTCTACGTCCTGCAAAAGTACTGGATGTGGGAGCACATGCTATAGAACCAAAAAAAGCTCACTACTTGGGTATCAATTCTCCTGTCATCGTACCTTCCATGATAACGATGGGTCCTTAGGACGCCCTTTCTGCAAATTAAAAGGAAAAGCTTTCTGTTGAGTCTTTCAGAAAGGAAAGGAGTTCATCCACTGTCACCAACTATTTATTATCGAAATTTTCCAACGGAATATACTCCAGATCAAAGCTTGTAGCAAGCAAACATTTCACTCACGTTAAGATCTTCTGTTGACACCAAACCGTAAAGGTTTGGATTGCGTGGGGGAACCAACCTGCATGAACAATTAGTTCAGTAACCGAACATAACAAAAAAGAATTTTGCACCATGCTGATGTTCTAGTTCTTAAAATGCTCTACGTAAATGTCTTCCAGATCTAATGTCTGGCATGAGAAATATGCATGCTAATCGAATTTTAACCCTCCAGAAACGAAGGGTTAGAGTATGGAAGTTCTGATATGTAAAATGATAATATGGTTGGCTAAATCTTCATAACATTTCGTGAATTGCATTTTACTTATTTCTTATATCAGCTTCACGCCGACCGAGCAAGGGAGTGTCGACCGTCAGAACGATCGCCTTGAATCCACAACTCTCAACCCGCCGTATCAAAGTTACGGTAACATCTCTGTTCTTGATCACCTATAATGCTTATGAAAAATTTCAGAGATCATGAATATCATGGAAAAGGAATTTTATAAGGAGCACAAATTTAGATATCATACATATAACTGAAAAAAGCGAATGGCATTGCAACTGGAGGCAACATCCTCAATTCTGCGACTGGATGAGAAGGAAAGCACCTGTATGGCAAATATGAACAAGAAAGATGAGTGCATGATAGGATGATCCTGAAAAATTACTAGCTACCAACCATTATGGCGTTACATGCTGCGGCAGCTCTCGCTGTAGCCACTTCCCCTGAAATAATAATTTATAAAGAGATGTAGAGATATCACTAGTGCTTTATGCTTAGATGACACATCGTATCATTTAGAAAAAAAAAAGATTTGGAATTTAGGACCTTCTGGATTTGCTACTTTGTGCGTCCCTGTTGGAGCGACAATTATGGGTGAGGACATGTTATATCCTAACAAGGTTGCTGACATGTCTATCCTGCTGACATCTACAAGCACTCGGGGTCGTAACCTGCGGAATCCACAGCAAGAAAACTTTCAGTCCCTAATTGTTCATTGAATTATGAAGTTGTGACTTATGAGTGCGGTGTGAACAGTACAGAATTCTTCCATATCCTGCAATGTTTTCCCTCAGTGTGTACTCATCCTCTGCTCCTCCGTTGATAAAATCATAGTGCGTCTTTGACAGCGTTTTTTTTGCAAGTTCTTGATACTCACGAACGTTGACCGGTAGATCATTCTCCATTTTTTGCTACAATTGTCACATACATACAATTGCTAAAAAGGTCATTAAGTTGTTCCGAATATATATGGCTCAACTATGTACCAGTTTCAGAAAGGTAGACACATGAGTACACGACCAACAAGATTCCTATTTTTTTCAGCGCAGGTACAAAACCCTTCCATTCTGGACACATATTGTAGGATTGTATGGTGCAATCAGAGAGGGTGAATGATTGTCTCCGCTTTTTGACACCTGAAACAAATATCAAACTAACAACCATCAACATGGTCTAACACATATATTGCAATTTAAACTCTCGGAGAGGATTTGGTCTTAATATGCTTCAGAAAGAACTATAAATTAGAGCAGCAGTGGCCTTTCAGATCTCACCTTTTTCTTTTGAACAGACAATTTATCATCTAGTTGCTGGACTGGATCTTTGAGCTGGTTAAAGCTTGACGCCCCCCAGGGGCGGACCTGACGTGAACATGGGGGTTCAATTGAACCCCCAAAAATATGGAAAAATAAACTGCTACTGGTACTCCACAACACAGAAGCAAATCCGCTACAACTCCATGGACTGGACTATCCATCCCAGAAAGGAAGATTTGGATGCGATTGTTCACGAAAAAAAAAAGATTCTCGGGACAAAGCTCACTCTTAGAACAACAATCCAAGCAAGTTAGGGCCTCCTTACCAGGGAAAGAAGAGATCAATCCGGCAGAGCGGAGGACGACGACGACGCCTACGAGAGAAGAATCCCTTCGTTTCGAGGGTTAAAGGATAGCTTGAGAATTTGATACGAACGGCGAAGCAATAGCCGCCGTCGCGACGAGATGTGGAGAAGAGTTCAGGGAAGAGGATTGGCTGGAAGTAGAGACGAGAGGAGACGAGAGAGGTTTGGGATTGGGCTGTGAGGATTTGCGGAATTGGGGAGGAGGATGGAACATGGCCTGTCCGCGCCAGCCAAGGTTTTTCGGCCCCGGGCGCGGGGGAGGGACCGCGCTGGCAGATTGGCCTGTGCCTCTCGTTGGCCTGTTCTTGATGCAGATACACGTGGAAGCTCTACTCCGAGAGGCTGATGACCCTCTCCGGTGTCTACGTCTCCAACCTCGACAGGCGCGAGACTCGCCGCTACCTGGAGATGCTCTACGCCCTCAAGTACCGCGAAATGGTGCGTGACGGAATAATAATAAGATGGCCTCGGTGCTGTCGACGGGATCATCTTCTTGCTGTCAACCCTGAAAGCTAGCCGAAAATGAGGGGTTACAACACTCGGAGGATCGTTCTATGACGGGCCATCGATCTTGTCATTCTTTACGCAGTCGGCTAATCAACAGGGAGAGGAGAGGACTTGCAGGCAACAGGCACCCAGGGGCACGGTGGACACGGCGGCGAGTGGTGAGCCACCGACCGACGCGCGGACTGCACGGCACGCCGCCGGGCCGCGTGAACGGCGCTCGGCTCTCGCACACGGCCGGTTTGCAGCCGCGGCTGAGCCTGACAATAAGAAAAAGCAGCAACACCCGCACGGTCGCACGCTGCATCCTGGCTCGGAAGGGAAGCGGGGCGGGGCCCACGCATCTCGGATCCGCTACGGCGCGCGCCAGCTCGGATCCTTGCTCCCGCAGAAACCCAAATACCCAATCCGTGACCCAATTGACCGGAGAACCCAAACCCAGAGCCCGATAACGTAGCCTTGCTTCCCTTCTCTTCTCTCCCCCTCAGCCGCGGACTCGGAAATAAAGCAAGGAGGACTAACCTAGGATACTTCCATACGTGGTAGGATATGATTATATGGATACAGTAATACCGTGATATGATATTTTACAAAAACAAGAATATATCGATACGACAAGCATACATATATTTAAATTTTTTAAAAAAATGAAGAGAGGTTAGGAGAGAACAAAAAACTAGGATTACCTTGATGAATATTATATATTCCATTATTCCTTACCACTCTCACTCGCTACTTTCATTTATAGAGTACATAATGGATATTGTTCATGAATCCGAAGAGAAACAATGCGTTTCCATCGGATCAATGTAAAGGCACGTACAAACCTTGTTAAAATGCTCGAACCGCCTATTTCCAATGCCAAACAATGCACATTGGAGATTACTCAACCATTCAACTCTCTCATTCCTAGGGGTGAAAACGGATCGGATAGTTTCCGACCGATCCAGACGAAAACGAATACGGATTATATCAGATTGGATTTTCTTCGGATAATTCTCGGATCAGATACGAATACAGATTTTTTTTATCGGATACAAATACGAATAAAGTAAGCCTGGTATCCGTCAAATACGAATATGGATTATCCGGATAATACGAAACCGGATATCCGGGATTTTAGCCCAATAGCCATTACCCACCCCATAATGCCATAAGCCCATAACCGACGACGACGACCCATCAGCCCAGGCGCGATCCAGTCGTCCATTCCTGCCCCAACCGGTCCAGCCGTCCACTCCGCAATCGCATTTAACGGACTGATGGGCCGCACTTCGCTAGGGTTCCTCATTCCCCACCGAGGCACCGCGACGGCGACACCGAGTGCCGATCGGCGATCGCATGAAAGAATCGCTGCAGTCGAGTGCCGACGGTGCATCTGCCTCCGCCCGCCTCCGTCGGCGGCCATCTCGCCTGCCTTCGCCGGCTGCCCTGCACCTAGAGCGCTACCCCCTCTCCCAGGTCAGGTGCCGGTCGGACTCTTCGCTCCTCTCTTGGCCACCCTCCCCCTGCCACCTCACCGGCAGCCATCCATCCCCTTCACCACACCGCCGCCCAGGTTCGGCGCCAGTCAACCTCCTCGCTCTGCACTCGGCCCCCCCTACGTCCATCCATCCCCTTCCCCACAAATGCCGCAAAATACGGAGTCAAACATGCACGACGGTTGGAAGAAATGAGGGAACGTGCGCGACAGGTGGTTGCCTCATGAGAGACTACAAAAACATCAGCTCCTCTTCCACTTTTTCTTCGAACACTTCAACTCCACAAAAATATATGGGGTAAATACTTTGGACTCATCTCTTTCCATTTTGTTCATGCACATTCTTCTAATACAACTTAGATTTCTTGGCAGTGCATTTTGCCGGTGACACAGAGGCGAGCGAAGGGGGTGGGGACGACGCTGTGGGAAACGGGAGCGGGGCAGACACCGTCGTTCTCGTTGCTCCTACTCATCGTCTTCGTGCAGCAGCATCTCCAAGGTTCGGGTGTGTTGATGTTTGTGATGATTTTGTTTATGTACAAGAGTAACTTTGTTCCAGTATGCCTGAACTTGCCTTGCTTGTGTTTGCAAATTATGATTGCTGCATGCTGTGTTTGCATTTATGTGAATATAAAATTGAGTTGTGTGTAAAATTAGTTAGATTGCTACTTGATGAACCTTGTTTGTATAGAATTTTGTAATGCCTACTGTCAAGAGAACATCACATGTGTTGGTCTGGAAGCTCCAATTATTGGTCCGAAGTTCTAAACTAAAGAATTGCCATCATAGATGACTGTTTTTAGTCTTTACTCATCCCACTATCTGCATATATGTGTATTACAGAACATTTACCATCTCCCAAATCAAAGCAAACCAGTGGCTTGAGCTCTTTTTAGGTCGTTTGAGTGTAAAGTTTCTTCATGTTGTACCATTATGTCTAGAAGTTGCTTTTTATGAAGTGTTCAATGGATTTTTATCAATTTCAATATATTTCTCATATGGGCTGGTGCCCTCCTATCGCCGTCTGCAATGCCATTTTGAGGATGAGGTCTCCTACCTGGAATTCTCACGAGTATACGGTGCGATCGTACGTGTGCGCTATTCGGCACGCAAGTCGTGGAGTGATATCCAGTGGGGCAGACTCCTTTCGTAGTCCCTAATTCCCATCTAATAGAGGTTAGGTTTGCCACTACTTATATTATCTTATTGTTTTTCATTTGATTAGAAATGGGTCAGTCACATGTTTCAAACGTTTATTTCAGCTTTCGCTGGCTCTCTAATAAAGTACTCTTCAAGTTTAATTTTCTAGTGTTTTCTTTTGTTGCTCTTTTTTTTTTTACTTATTTTGACGATGATGTTTCATAGTAGTTTCTCATATTGGTATATGAGGTGCTACACTATCACTTATTGCTTATAGTTTCACTCTGACAAACTAACGGAACGGCTTCGCCGTCACCGTTTCAAAGCGGTTTATCAGAATAGTCTTGTTGAAGCGACTTATCAATATCCACTTTATTTATATAAACACTCATATTAATACCAACAACTATAAACTACAGTTATAAACTATGGTTACAGCAGCCGAAACCGAAAAGAATCTACCAACGTTCACGCAGAGAAACCTACCTGCGTCGTGTGCGTGGGCCAATTGTGAGCTTAAGCACTCGTGGTACGCAGGCCGGCGGACGTGCGGGCCGGCTCCTTCCCTCTCCACCGCGCAGCGCAGAGCGAGCGCTTACAGCTTTTGCCCCGCTCTTCTACATGAATCAAGATGGAATCTTGTATGAATCGAATCAAGCTCAGACCAGTGTTCAGGTCTCCAAATCATGAACGCGTCACCAAATTTCCCCACCGGCCTAATCATTTCCCCAGAAATCACCGAGTTTTTGAAGGAGTCGGAGCTTGTTCAGGATTTTCCGAAAGGCCTGCGAAGCCTCCTCCCTCCCCCGACAAGTTCTTGATTCCCTTTGGCGAAAGGGGCAGCTCGGCAGGTCAAAATTCACACGGACCAAGCAAGCATATATAGGATTCTTCTCCTAGCTACCAAAAGGCAAAAGCAGAGCCCCAAAAAAAGAAGAACGACGCAACCAACCATCCAACCAGTTGTTGTGCGTGCAAGGCTGACCGGAACAGGCGGCCGGCCCGGCCTGGCCTCCTTGGGGAAGGAGAAAGGCAAAAGGCTCGTGCATCTTCTGGCCAAAGTTGCTTCTTGCTTCTCTTCTCAGCTAGGGCTCCTCCTTCCTCCTCGCGTCCTTTCACACTCCCACAGATAGATGAAAGATCGTTCCTTCCGAAAGCTTCGCTTGGTCGATCGAAAATGGCAGCGTCGCCATTGATCCGTCTTCCATTCCATCTCTGAATCCATGTACTTGGCCACTCGATCACTCTGTCCTACATAACTATGAATTGCAGCGTACATGGCAGAAGTGCAGTAGATCCCATTAGCCGTACGAACTGCTGCCGGCGTGATGAGTAAGGCGAGCTGAGATGGATGTTTTTTTTAGCTTAGACCAGGCCAGATTAAAGGCTGCGTTTGGACTCTCTTTTAACAGTATCCGAGGCGAGAACACGCTCACGCTCGAACCTGGCCGGCTCTCTCTCGCTTTGGCTGGCTTTTGCAAGTACCAAGGAGGAGAAGCCGGCCTCCGTCTTTGTCTCACGTGTGACGTCGATTATAATAATATCCTCCTTGCACGAGCACTAGGCTGCCACTAACTCGTACAAAGTCGTCACACGCGATACTATCTAGCAAGCAGTACAGCGCTGAGTAGTTATACTGTATATATACACTGAAGAGTGAAGCTTGTAGCTGTGAAAGCCGTAACAGCTGCAGTTTAATTACTTTCAGACGTACAGAGCAAGCGTTCAATTATGACGGTTTGGCTTGCTTCCTGTTTGTCGTCTTAGCTGCAGACTAGCCCTAGTACAGTAATTGATTAAGCCACTTGATCCTCGCAAGAAAAAAATCCACTTGATTGCATCGCACTGCACAACTTTGCTCGCAAACGCAGCATGCACGCAGGAAGACATCGGCATGCATGCGTTGATGGCTGTACAATCGAACAAGCTGGGCATGTTCTTTATTGACTCTAGCTTATAGTTTTTGACTGAAATTTTTGAATTTTAGTTGTTTGTGACAGATATTATGAAGAGAAATTATATTGTAATAATGTTAGTTTATTTGACGTAACTAAAATTTAAAAAATTTAAAAATAGAAAAAATAGGTTAATTCATCACGAACAACGCAAATGAATACGTGAAAAAACTGAAAAAAAAACTAAAAAAATAAAAAATCAGAAACAATAAAATTTATAAATAGTAAAAAATAAACTAGTAATCAGAAGATCAAGCTAAAATAATAGGGCCTAGGGCAGGCTGCCTGGACATATAGGGCAGCGTGTGCGCTTGACCGTTCTCAATTACCCACGTTTTCACTGTTCTAACAGTAGCAGTAGCATCTTCTCCTACCCAACATATGACCCAAAATATTTCTTTATTGGCTTATTGTAAACGGAGCAATTTCTCTTGATCTAAACCGAAGACCTACAAGGTCTATTCTTTTCGGCTGCGACTTTTAGTTTTTGACCATTATTTTTAAATTTTAGCTGTTTACGGTACAGATTACAGAGAAACAGATATTTACTTGCGATTTTGGCTTGTATAAATGTTAGGTTTTTAATATGTAGATCGTTTAACTTGTAGATACCGTCTTAAAAAATACTCCGTTTAAAAGTTAGATACTGCAATAAAAGCTAAAAGCTGCTAGTTTATGAGATAAAGAACAGATCCTGTATACAGTATGTTCGTAAGATTAAAATACTACAGCGTATGGTCCGTCCGGATGATCGAAGAGGCCAAGTCCAGCCACACACAGGTCAACTACGGGCAGCGGCAGCGGTGGATCATTCACAGGCAGCTCATGCACGAACGATGGACGGACGCACGTACTCACGAGTGCCACTACGACGTCGCAGCAGCGGCAGCAGCAGCAGGCGGCCAGCGACCAGCTACGACCCTCGTCCGGTCACGTCCGCCCGTGTCTTTAGTCTCGCTTTTGTTTTTGTACTGCCTGCTGCAGCAGGCGGCAGAGCTGCTGCACACAATGCTGCAAGGGCACTGCTCACTCAGCGAGTAGCAAATCTATGCGTCTACTTCTCGCCAGAGCCTGCCTGCCTGCTGCAGCATTGCATTGCATTGCACTGCAAGCTTTTGTCAGTGATTGAACATGTCTCTCTGGCGCGCGCTCGCACCTAGCCGGCCAGGATGGATCGATGAGGTTACTTCTCTCTCTCTCTCTCTCTCCTTTTTTTTTTCCTCTTTTCTTTTATCTTGTTCATCTCCGTCCTGGTCGGTCACCTCTTTATCCTGATTTCAGATGATGTGTGCTCATACGTACGGCACTGCAGCATCTTTCTTGGGTTTCAGGAAGTCTTGGATGGATCCTGCATTCCTGCTCCTCTCTTTACTAGTACTTGCTGATTTTGTTTAATGCCTGTCCCAGCCAATTAATCTGCACATGCTAACTTGGCTAGCTAACAAGTACTAGCAGTGGTATCTCCTCGTCTTTGAAGCTGTTAACATTATTGCAACAAAACAATCCGATCGAAAACCACACCAGCATGGCACCGAAGCCCTAAGTAAGGTGGTGATCATTTGGGCTTATTTTTGGTGGTTTATGGCTGAAAAACACTGTAGCTGGCTAAAAAAACACTATAGCTGACAGAGGCTTATTTAACATAATTAAATTTTAAAAAAATTAAAAAATATAAAAAAATATGTTAGCTCATCACAGACAACGCAAACGAATACGGGAAAAAAGAACGGGCAAAAAAGCTCAAAAAAGCCAAAAGTTCAGAAAAAGACGAATTTATGAATAGTGAAAAATAAGCCAGAAGCCAGAAACTGAAACCAAAACGATCACAGCCTAAATCCAAGAAACAAAAGATCATCAAGCTAGGCAGAGTGTTGCTCGTCCTCTATTCTTTTTCATATTTTTATGTTAAAATTAAACACAAATAATATTAAATAGAAGTAGAAATACGAATATTCTTGATCATAAATATAGAGCGATACATAGCGCTCTAAATACAATAAGTCTCAATCACGAATATGCAGTTAGATATCGGACATATAAGAATCAATCAACCGTACTATATGTCCATAATGAAACTAAATTAGTAGTTTAACAAACAAATTTAACTACATGACATAATGATAGGAACTAGTTAACCTAGTAAGTTATTTTTATCAATTTGTTGTACATATGGTTATTTTTGTAAATATATTTTTATCAATATGTTGTATATATGACTATTTTTATAAATATGATGTAAAATAATGCAAGGGTGGCTTTAACTCGAGTCATTAAACCTCACGCACCGTGTAACTGGTACATCGTATATTCATGCCGAACTGTTTTCTGGGAACATACTACCTAGTAGCACGGAGCAGTAGTAATAAAAAAAAAAGCAAAATATGTCTGCTGTAGTACCGCTCCAAGTTATTGCGGCCTCTGACAGGTCCATGCTAAGCATGATACAGGCGTTGAAAACTTTAGCTGACGTGGGTTTATTGCATCTGCGTGGCTGTTCCCGCCTGAGCCCCTCGCTGGGCGCAAATATTACGCAACGTCAAAGTGGCAGCCTGCACACGCGCAGGGCAGGGCGCAGCGGCGGCAGCGACACAGGCCTGCCTCAATCTGAATCATATGGGAGTAATAAACTCGGGGCAGGCGGCGAGTGAAGTGAGGCTAGCTAGCGGTGGATGGGTGGGACCCACGCACAGCGACACAGGCCTGGTTGCAGGCATGCTCCAGGCGGAGGAAGGTTAATCAGTGCTCGGTGCTCTCCTCCAGACAGCATCGAGATCTCTGCCGATAATTTCCCCCCGATTTTATTTGATTATTAGATGGAGATGCAGATGCAATGCCTGTGTGTATCACTGCTTTACTATTATTAATATTATCTAGTGCTGCATTTTGATTTTTGAGGAACGTAAGTCGTAATGCCCTTAACTCGCAGGCTCGGCTGACACCCGCTACAGCACCAAACTTCTCAGTTTCAGCTAGCACCAAACTGCTCATGTTGCAAGTGGAAATATTCAGAGAGAGAAAAGAGAAGGAGCACAAGCAGCAGGGCGGTCCACCTTGTATTCTCTTGCTCCGGCGAGGGTAGGTCCCCATCCATTTGACTTGTGCAAAAGCAAAAGCTCCCATCTCATGACCCAAGAGATAGATAAACACAGAGAGAGAGATGAGATGCCCCATAGGCCCATAGGAGAGAGAGAGAGAGAGGATATCGAAAGAAGAGATTCCCCCGCTACGAGGCAGGGGACGCGCAGCGCAGGATGTCTTGCGCGCAACCGGTGCGTGTCGTGTACAGTTTGTTCTGTGGCCGCTTGTTGCTTTGCGGTGGTTTTTTTATTATATGCCGCGGCCGCGGCCTGGCCGTGGCGCGCGCTGTGACTTTTTGCCTTTGCTAAGGTCAGCCGTGGATCCTCTCTAGCTCGTCTTTGACATTGCGTCATACGCGCAGCGGCTGTGCACATGTGCGTGCGCATCGGGCCATCTGGGGGCAGGCAGAACCTGATCATGCGATGCACACACGGACACGGTCGCATACTCGTCTGCTCTCTCTCTCTCTCTGCTCCTCTCTCACCTCCTAGTAGCATGCTTGTTTGGTCGCATGCTTTTGGAATTTGCCCGGCTACTCTCTCCCTCCGTGTCATATGTTTTGCCCTGCTTCTTTTTTTTGCCACTTATATCTTTTAGTTTCTAGTTCACTATTATTTAATTTTATTGTTTCTAGCTTTTAACTTTTTAGGTTTTTTATCTTTTTTTCGTATTTTTTTGTATTATCTGTGATAGGTTAACATATTTTTTATTTTTAAAATCTATTTACACAAAAAAAAACCACTAATAGTTATAGTGCAAAATAAGCCAGCTACAATATAAAATAAGCCATAAATCGTAAAAAAACCTAAATGAGCAGCCCTTAAGTTTTATCGCATGTAAAATATATGTACCCCATGCTTTGTACGTGAATATATACACCCATCAATATCGCTTTGTCTATGGTCTAGCCTCTAGATGCCTTTGTATCTTTCCACTGGTCACTAGTGTACCTGACATATTCTCTTGGTCGATCGATGCCTTCTTTTTTTCCCCCCTCACGCAGCGAAATCCGGTTGCGTGATCCATGGAACGCATTTCCTAGGGAAAAATGGCTGTGATCGAGCGTGCAAAATGAAATCTATGACCGCCGTACATTGCTGCTGACGAACCCTACATGGATTCCGATTCGGCGCAGTCAAGTCACCAAGTGGTGCTAGCTCCCTTGACGTCCTACGGCCACGTTCAGGGCAGGAAATAAATGGCTGCGATCGTGCGAAACCTATGGGCTTCGTGCACGGGCGGATGAACGGACGCTAGTTCATTGCTCGCCGCCGACGAGCTTGGGCGGCCGCTAGGTAGTGGCTCGCAGTGAATTTTACCGCCGCTGCATCATTGTGGAACGGGATCGGGACCGAACAGGCTACGTTGGTTCCGGCTAAAAGCAAAAGCCACGGGACCGGAGGGGAGGATATTAAAGGGCACAGCGCATGTGTGCGAGTGGCCTAGCTAGAAAACGTGGCCACAGCTAAGCTTATGATTGTGGCAAGTAACTATTTTATCATGGTTGTACGTTGCTGTATATATATTACATTTATATAATAATATAAAAGAAAATACTAAAATATAAAAATCTACAACGTCGATGGTGACATGATCATGGCACTGTTCTTTTCAGCTTCTAAAAGCTGCTTTTGGGCTTTTCTACAGTAACTAACTTTTAAACGGAGTATTTTTTCAAAATAGGGTCTACTAGTTAATTATTGTACATACTTTATTGACTTCATTTATATTGGCAAAAACCACATGTGAGTTTTTGTTACTCTATAATATCTCATACAAACAGTCCAAAAACCACAAGCCGCAGCCAAAAGCGACAAGCCGCAGCCAAAAAGAACAGGCCCCATATTATAAGGGTGTAGATCAATGAGATATACGATTGAAGTAGATCAATGAGATATACGATTGAAGTATGTATTGGAATGCACAATCCTATGCAAAGCACCACACACTAATGACAGACAGGTGGGTTTTTTTTTGCTTGGTAGCTTTTATTCTAGTATGCATGTTTGTGGAACGATGTAAATGTTAATAAACCGATTTGAAAAGGTTATCGCGATAATATGTTTCAAAAAGACAATAGAAAAAACGTCTAATTTATTTGTTCAGAAAAAATTATAAGCCATATGCCGAAAAAAAATATAGTCGGCTGGCTGCTCACTACCACTTGCTCCTGCCTAGCAAGCGGCAACATGTGGTAGCTTTTTTTGAGGTGTTTAGGGGGCTTCGAGTATTTTTTGTGATTCGAGGGGCTCAATTTTTCCTATGTATATAATACTTTTCGTCCATATTTATAATATTTTTTTCTTGTATACAATATTTTTTTCATGTATGTAATATTTTTTCTATTGTATATATAAAAAATATCACATGCATGGACGAAAAATATTGTATACATAGAAAAAGATCAGTGTGCTCAGGATAAGGAAAAACCTTTTAGCAATTTTTTTTTTTTGCCCGGGGAGGGGGGTATGTCGATGGGAGACGACACAGCCGCCTCCACCTCTCACGCCTAGCGGCGGCGACGGCAGTCTTCGCGTGCCGTCCGGTCGGAGCAAAAATCACGGCGAAACCATCCACACATCGGCACAGCCACTGTGCGAACGGATGGATGGATGGATTGTGCTTTGTGCCCATTGAGAGGACCCTTCGAGCAGCCACACCGGTTTGCCTGCCCATGCAAGCTGCTACAAGACAGAGAGGTTAGTGACTGTCAATAGGGTCGGTTTGGACGCACGTGCCCATTCTTCAAGGAGACATGTGTATATATTCTTCCTACAGGGTGCATATAATATTCTCACGTGTGTTCTTAAGTTGAACTTTATGCTCAAATTTCTAAGTGTTGGAGAAGGAGCTATAAATCCTTTCTTTGTTTACGATTATGTCCGTACTTGAATGGATAAGTTATTATACTATTCATCTGCTTATTATATTATTAAAACGATGTTCCAGGTTAATTAGAGAAAAACTAAAAAAATTACACCATCATTCAGGGTTTTTTGTTTTGCTTTAACATGTCAGGGTTTTTTTTCTCATTTTGGTAACTCGCATAGAGTGAGTTTCGACTTGAATTTGTATGCAGGTAGAGTAAATCGAGAAGCATGTACAAAAAACATTCAGGAATTTTTCATGTTGATTTGATGTCCAAATGGAATACATAGATAGAGTAAATTGCACCATAAAGGATGATTGCATGGCATACGTTACCATTTTAACGCGTTTTAATAAGATGATAGATACATACTTGACATGGTTAACAAGAGATACTTTATGCATCTGAAAAAGCCAAAGATATTATGATATAAAAATCATAGAGCCTGACAATGGGAAGGAAGGAGGATGGACTGCACCGTGAGAGCACAATCGGCTTCTCGTGGAGGGGCTGCTGCGCGACATGATGGAAAAGATGAGCAAGTTTCGATTGAGAAGTAGTAGCGAGAGGAGTAGCAGCACAACGGCGTGGGAGCTTGCCGGAGAGGTGGTTGCTAGACAAGACAATGACGATGGCACAGTGCAACAAGGAGAGTCTGGGAAGGATGGACTCACCCTAGGAGGCGGCCATTGTTGGAGAGGTAGAGCAGCTTGCAGACTTTGGGGCACCACGAGACGTGATCAGAGCGGTCAAGAGCACACTTAAGGATGAGCAGGCATCTGCTTAATTCGTTGCTGGCGGCAAAGCCAGGTAGGGTAAGAAGAGTACAAGGAAGAGCGGTGAGATTGTTCCCAAGGACATGTTGTCGCGCTAATCAATTAATGTAGCTACAATACAGTGGGTGGAGAAGTGGGTGGAGGAAGATGGGACAAGGTTTATCAATGGCCAGTAAGAGCTACTAATATTTTGTTTCGATTCTTCGTAGAAAGATATGTAGTGAGCAAGAGAAGCAGTGGATGAGAAGAAGCTGAAAAAATAAAGACAACCTAATGGAGAAGTCAAGAAATAAAGTTGTTGATAAACATCACCCGGATGTTTTCTTCCTAAATATCATCCAGATTTGTGACCATTGAATTAGAGATCCAACGGCTATTAATTCTCCCCCACCTCTCCAAAAAAGTCTCCCCCTTCTCTAAAAAAAGGGAACCGTTGGATCTCTAATTCAACGGTCTCAAATCTGGATAATTGTTAGGATGAAAATATTCGGATGATGTTGTGTCGATCTTCCATCATCAGAACACCCTGCCCAATCAACATCAGAGAAAGCATTGATTAGAGAAGAGGATGGCCTTTAAATGTGAAGCCCCATTATAGATGTAGACTTTTAAGTATGGAAGAATTCGTTTCACTGCTCCCCAACAACGAGAAAACCATGAAACTCAAGGTACACATTATTGTCAGAGGTTATTTTTTAAACACAGATCGGATTTCTATTAGCCTCTAGAACATGAAGTATACCTTGTAAATGAAGTGGATGATTATGACTAGGAAGAAGAGAATGGTCAACATGAGCAATTTTCATACCTGACCCATTAGTCGTGTGGACTTGATCTTATTGCACCCAAACATAATAATTCGGGTTTGCCTCCTAAACTTCTCCCGTGTTGGTTGTTTTCACCGCCATCATGGATGGCTGCTCAATGGAGCCATCAACATAGCTGAGATGATGTTGTCATCATAGATACAGTAGCATTTGGGCTTTTCAGAGGAGATAGTTGTCTCTTGACAACTTGATGTTGGCCAAATTGTTGAAGGAGGGAGTCGGCAGGAGACCTGCACTGGTAGACGACACGCCGGTAGCTACATTGGCTGCACTGCTCAAAATCATAGACAGAGTTGTGCCAGACATCTTGTTGGAGATTAGAAAGGCTCTGATACCATGAAGGAAATAGTAGATTGGTTTAGACACTGTGCACAATCGCATAGGCTTCTTTGAATATATATATGCGGTTGTTTGCCGGATGTGCTACAGTTGTTGTAAGGCATGGCAATAGAATCCAAGAGGTTTCTCTGTCTTTTACATGTCCTTGGCAACTAGGAAGACAGAAAGGAACAATGTAACGGCCCTATTTTTAAGAATAGGGGCCATTGTGTTTTCCGCAATAGACCAGAAGTTCAGTTGCGGACAGAAAAGAGTAACATACTTGTTTATAGAAATTTAAAAATAATTAGCTTAATTAAAATACGACCTAATGCTCAAACTATATCAATTTTAAAGACATCTAAGCTTAAAACTTAACTTGTATTCAGAATATCCAAAGAAACCTTACAGAAAGGTTTAAGTACGGTTGTAACTTTAACATATTAGCTATGCATTCTTTCTTTCTCTATGTCTGTTCTGAATAGTCTCGTCACCGTATCCCAAGCTATCTATATTCATAAAGTTCCTGAATAATCCATATTCGCATTCGTACGTGCATCCGAAGAAATGAATGGATTAGGAAGGCTGGAAGGGCAATATCCGACCGTGTTCGAGTCGTTTTCACACGCTCGAAACATACACGACTCACCCCACTCAGTTCGGCTGAAAAGCTGTGGCTTATGGCTGAAACTGTACTGTAATCGCTAAAATTTCGCTGTAACTGAAGGTGACTTATTTGACGTAATTAAATTTAAAAATAGAAAAAATATGCTAGCTCATCATGAACAACGCAAACGGATACGGAAAAAAGAACCGACAATAAAGCTAAAAAAAGTCAAAAGTTCAGAAAAAAATAAAATTTATAAATAGTAAAAAATAAGTCCGAAGCTAGAAGTTAAAGCCAAAACGAGTGGATACCGCTCCTACTCTCTTTCTATACGTGAACGTCATTTGCACCCACGCGACCGCGCCGTTGGCCTCGGCTATATATACACGGCCACAAAGGCAGGCAGGCACCACGCTCACCCTACCACCACCACCACTCCCACACGAGCTGCTCTTCTTCACATTTTTTCACTTCACCTCCGGAAGTTGCATCTTTCCCTTACGCTTTGCATGTCAACGCGAACAAAAAGAGCCTCCTCCTCCACCACCACCGTCTCCTCCCTCTCCCCGCGAAGCTTCATCCCCACCACCTCTCCTCCTCCCCTCGTTGCGCTTCCAGTCACGCAGATATAAAGCCGGCGACCTCACACCACTAGTGGCACTAGCTTGGATTCTCTCCGTCTTGCTCTGCTTCTTGTTTCGTTCCTCTGATTGCTTCGAGATCTTCGTACGGGCATGGCGGCGGCAGTGGCAGCGAGCGGCGGCGACGGCTGCGGTGGGAAGAAGCGCAAGTGCGAGCGGCCAGCTGGGCTTGGGGAGCTCCATGACGACATGCTGGAGCGCGTCCTCGCGCGCCTCCCGCCCGCCAGCTGCTTCCGCCTCCGGGGCGTGTGCCGACGGTGGCTCGAGGCCGCGGGGTCGCCCACGTTCCTCGCCGCCTGCTCCCGCGTCCCCGCTCGGGACCCGTGGTTCCTCATGCTATCCGACCAACAGGAGCGGCAGCCGCCTTGCCCCGCCGTCGCGTTCGACACCGCCGAGGGGACCTGGGCGCGGTGCCGTGGCGCCCGGGGCCCGTGCCGGTGGCCGCCACTGGGGTCTCGTCTCTACCGCGCGCCGGACACCGGCGCGCTCACCGTGGCCAACCCGCTCACCGGCGCGTCCCGCGCGCTCCGCGGCCGCCGGCCGCGTCCGGTGCTCTCACGCGGTCGCCATGTACGGCTCCCCTACCGCGTGGTCCTCATCCTGGGCGAGCTCCCGGACCTCTCCATGACGGCGTTCGACTCCTCCAAGAACGCGTGGGAGGAAGCGGTGGTGCTGTCGAGGAAGCCGGAGGCCTCGTCCCCCGACGCGCCAGCGCCGGACAGCGACGACGACGACACAGTCTACTTCCTGAACAAGTCCGGCGACGTCGTGGCAACCAACATGCAGCGCAGCGCGTCGAGGCAGTACTCGTCCGTCGTGACGTGCCGCGACGGAGACGAGGCCGTGGCCTACTTTCTGAGCCACTCGGGCGCGGTCGTGGCCTGCGACCTGGCGCGCCGCGTATTCGCCGAGCTCCCAAGGATCCTGCCGGTGTACTTCGAGTACTCGATAGACGTTGTGGCGTGCGACGGTCGGGCCTACGTGGTCATCCTCTCGGAGTACCTGGACACGGCGAGCCTACGGGTGTGGGAGTTCGCCGACGGCGCGTGGCGGCAGGTGGCCGCGATGCCCCCGGCCATGTCGCACGCCTTCTATGGCAAGAAGGCCGACGTCAACTGCGTCGCCCAAGGCGACCGCGTCATGGTCTGCGTCAGCTCCGGCGAGGCCAACGGCTGCTTCATGTGCGACGTGAGTACCAACCGGTGGGAGGAGCTGCCGCCGTGCGCCGGCGGCGACGGCGAGGCCATGGAGTTCGTGGCCGCCTTCTCCTTCGAGCCAAGGATGGAGGTCGCCGTCTAAGCGGATGCTTGCTCGTGTGTTCCAAGTTTGCTGCTAGTAGTGTGTGCCTTCCTTGATATGTAGTGCAAGTAGTGAGATGGATGACTGTCGTGTGCACGATTTGTTCCGGTGATTTGAGCTTGTTTCATGGGAATCAAATCACCTGTCGGTCTGCTCGGATGTGTGTTGCCAATTCTGACTGACCAGCTTCTGTTGTTTCTTGATTCCTGTGCCAATAACCAGCTCCTTTGTTTCTCGAATCTTGTGCCAATGGCAGAGCTCTCTGCGACTGCTCTCCGTAATTAGCAATTGCCCCTAGGCGGTTACTAATTATTTGCGACGAGCATTTTATTGATGTGTATGCCTGTTACTAACATGCAAGGTAGAACTGCACAATCTACAGAGGAAAGTATAGAAGCATCAAGAGGTGTTCAAGAATTCAAGAACCCCAGGAAGTATAGACATTAAGACCTATCGTTCACTGATCTCAAGGATCTTATTACAAGCTTGATCTGGTCCAAGAAGACAAGAGGGGAGGAAAAAGAAGAAAAAAAAAAGAAGAAACAAGACACTATTGAAACTAGTGATCCTTTTTCTTTTGCACAAGTGCAGTGCAGGGCAGCACGATGGAATGCAGCAAAAGTGAGCGTGCGAGGAGGGCACACCGGCCTTTTGCTTTGGAAGGGGGCAGTGTGGCTTCCACTGACGCAGTATCGCTCGTCAGAGAGAGCCTGCCTTGCCGATCTGAGGGGCACGGCCGGCCGGCCACCAATGGTGCTCATTTGGGCTAAGTCCAGGTTCTTGGCAAAAAAATTTTAGTTTTTTTTGCAGCTGCTACAGCATAAGGCTTTTTTTTTTCACTATCGCTGCTAAAAATACATTATAGCTGCTGTTACTTTTTCAACTTAATTAAATTTAATAATACAAAATTATATCATTGTAGACAATGCAATGAACGAGGGGAAAAAATAAAAAAGACAGAGGAAGTCGAAATTAAAAAGTTAGAAGATAGGAGGAGAACTTGGAACAGGGCCTTAGTCGTAAGCAGAACCCTTGTTGGGTATCATCGTCTACATCGCTACATGTTCGTGCTATGCCACTGCCTCCTTCCTCTCTTTCTCTCTCTTATCTTCTTCCATGCGTTGGACAAATAAAAAGAAGCAAAATTGGGTGAAGAATCGCATAATTGCGTTGCGTCGGGTTAATGTATGTGACTAGTGTGCGTGCGTGCGAGCGTGTGCACTGCTTGCTTTGTTTTTAGCTGCTTTGCTTTGACCCATGGATCAGTGCTAGTGCTGCTTTAGCAAGTGCAAACAAAGCTCTCTTAAAGCCTCTCTCAGAGACTTTTGCCATTGGCTTCCTTTACCCTAACATAACTTACTGTTAGACCTGGCCAAATGGGTTAGATCACCCGTGCCATTCTGAGATAAGATACTTTTGGTCTGGTCCAGTCACGATATGGCACGAACAGTAAACGGGTCGGTGGTTCGGCTCGACTAGACGTATCGTGCTTGGGCTAACACATTGGTACGACGGCCCGGTTCGGCATGCGCAGTAATTCTCATGTGGTAGTATAGTAAAATTGCTTACGGTTGATAGCAAAATTACTTGTGTTAGGGTTATTGCACTCTTCTGAGCGTAAACAAGTAACTTGACAGTAAAATTATTTGTGACTAACAGTAAAATTACTTATGATTAGCAGTAAAAATATTTATAACTCAGCGACTAACAATAAAATTACTTGTGACTAGCAGCAAAGTTACTTGCGAGTGACAGTAAAATCAATAAGACATCGGTAGTCCATTTGACTAAACGTGCCCAAACCAGCCCAGCCCCTCACCATGCCGCTTGGGTCGGAGGGCACACACGTGGACCAGCATAGTACGATACAGTAACTTATTCTCCTAGCCGTGCCATATCCGGACCCGTGCCGTGCAGAGCAACTCATTTGTCTAGGTTTGCTTACTGTAGTAATCCTGCGTAGGATTCCTGTGAAATTTGGACGCTTTTGACACTGTTTACGGTATTAATTCCCAAATTAGCCCCCTAGGAGATAAAATTCCCGTTTTGCCCCCCCCGGTCGACCGCACGACTCACCCGACGGCGACACATGGCGATCGTCTGGCGGCGGCGCCGACGACACGCGGTCGTCGATCCCGACCGCACGACTAGGGCGGCGCAGCGTAGCGGCGAGTGGTGCGGTCGACGACGGCCCGGTACGACGGCCCGGTTCGGCATGCACAGTAATTCTCATGTAATAGTGTCGTGCTTAGGCTAGCACCTCGGTACGACGGCCCGGTTCGGCATGCACAGTAATTCTCATGTAGTAGTGCAGTAAAATTGCTTACAGTTGATAGCAAAACTACTTGTGTTAGGGTTATTGCACTCTTCTGAGCGCAAACGGGTAACTTGGCAGCAAAATTACTTGTGACTGACAATAAAATTACTTATGATTAGCAGTAAAATATTTACTGACTCGGTGATGCGATAAAATTACTTGTGTTGACAACAAAATTACTGCGGTGACGACAAAATCAATAAGCCATCGGTGGTCCATTTGGCTAAACGTGCACGAACGGGCCCAACCCCTCTCCATGTCTGCTTGGATCAGAGGGCACACACGTAGACTAGCATAGTATGGTACGATAACTTATTCGTCCCAACCATGTCATATCCGGACCTGTGCCGTGCAGAGCGACTCATTTGTATAGGTCTGCTTACTGCAGTAATCCTGTCTAGGATTCCCATGTGCAGTGGCCAGCAAACCGTTGCACTGACATGCCAAGAACTTCTTTTGCAATTCATGCGCGTGATGTTTTGACGATGACTGTGCCCTGTGTTCGATCGGCTTACATGCTGCGCGAACTGTGTCATTGTGATAGGCAATATTTTGTGCTGTTCTAGATGGAGCGTGCCTGCAGCCTGGCCTTAAACCTGCTTTGGGGCGAAGTGGTAGGGCAGGGGACCGGGAATCATGAGTTGATGCAACGAAAAATGATGGAATGGTTGACAATGTGGAGGGGAATTATTTACTATCATTACGTTTATATCTTGCAGCCACCGATCCAGGGACAGCCAGCAACGTAAAAGCCAGCATGCTCTTGCCTTTTAGATTGCTAGATATCTAGATAACTAAAGAAAATAAAAACTCTAATTTCATGCCTCCTTTCTGCATTTGAACGTGCATTTCAAAAGTTTTTAAAAGTTTACTCATAGAAAGCCTTGAATTTGGAGAAACTTTGCCATAGGGATGTCTTTGCTTTTCCAAATAAAGCTGGGCTGTGACTGGCTGGGAAGTTGGGATAACGATGGTTCTTAATTGGCTGTTAGAACTTCTGTAAGATGGTCTTATTTGGAACATAATGGAAGCACATACTAATCTGGCACTCCTGCCGATCAAATCTATCTTATCAGTTCAGAACATTGGGGTGTAATTGATAGTAGGTGAAGCGTGTCTTTACATGTAGCATTGTCGAAGGAGCAGAAGGAGCTCAAGCTTCCATCACAGAACTGAACATCTGGACAGTAAGATTACCCGTAAAATTAGCCAAAATTTCAGGGATGTGCTGGGGCATTTCAGTTGACCTCAAAGTTCGAGTAATTTCTTACATCTCTCAGGCCTAAGAGGCTAAGACACTCCTCACAAGGCAAACAGAAGCATAGTTTTGCAAATCTGCAATTCTCAAGATTTTGTAATGTTTCATTTAAAATTATCTGTAAAAGAAGTCAGGTAAAGTTAGGTTCATTCATCCACTGAATGATGCAGCGCAAATGGATGAGCTTATTATTTTCACAACAAAATTATGGTATGCAAAGTTTGAGATGGCCGTCTAATGTCAGCAGTTTTGAGTACAGGTTGGTGCTTGATCACGGTATTCGTCCATAAACTTCTCATGAAATTCCTTGAACCTGGATACGATTGCTGGAATATTGTCTTCCTGGGGCAAGATCGTGCATTTAAAATGCCATGTTCCAGGAACCTTCATAGTATCACGAAATTTAAATCCAATGGAAAATGTGTCAGTGAAAACTCAGTGTTTTGAACCAACAATGGCCGAATAATATTTATTGAGGCTTTTAGATTACCAACCTGCTCAAGTCCAGAGCCAGAAACGACAACAATTCCAGTAGCTTGGGCAGCTCCAATCGCCTTCTGGGGTAAATGAAGGCGAGGGAACAGATACATTGCACCCTCGGCTCTATTGCACGTGATGCCTTCTAAACTATTGAATGCTTCTTCCAGTGCCTGTATAAAGTGGAAAAAGGTAACAATGAGAAGGTGCCTAAAATCTTCAGAAGATATCTTAGCCTGAAGCTGTCTTGTCTCCACATACTCAGCTTGCATATGTGAAGACCAATGGTTGCAATCCTGATCCTATTCTTTTCTACAACGTTGTGGTATTGTGGTTCTTTTATGTTAGGACATAAAGCATGGTAGGGGAAAAGTGCAGTGATACGTTAAGGTTGCAGTTCCAGCAGTGTATAATGTTATCAATTAACCAATCTTAGAAGATGTGGGACAAACCTTTTGCGTGTCGAGCCAGCGACGAAAGGATACCATCTCTCTCTCTATCATGAAGGACTCATAGGACATCCCCAGCCTGTAGGAATAACCATCTACGTTATTGCAATCACTTTTATCTTGATAATTGCTCTATGCACGCTATACTGACCTTTGGTGGGTTCATTATGAGGCTAGTGAGAATTTGGCCTGAAACGTTGGAACACAGGTTTACTGATGCCACCTTGTAAATTTGTTCCCTTACATCAGCACTGAATCCAGTTACTTCCATGTAGCCTCCTCGTTTTCCACATTCTCCACAGTAACCTAACAGAACAAACAGTGAGTCTTACCATATGCTAGGAGATGCACATACAGAGGGGCCGCAAAGTATAGAAACTCCTGAATTTGATTACCTTTAGAAACCTATTGGAATGATACCAAAGGAAGATCATCATCAGTGTATCCCATTGATCGTGCAATCTTTTTGAACGAGTGGAATTGCTTATCTTCAACATATATGTTTTCTTGGTAAACCTATGGGGAAATGAATCAACAAGTTGGCTTAGAAGACCTACGGAAGTTCACATGAGGTGTTCAAACCCTTGAATACGAGTACTGGACTCACCTCATCTGCCAGAAGGACAAGTCCTTCATTCTTGCAGAATTCAACAATTTTCCTTTGGTTTTCCTCAGCGTCAGCGAGTACCTGGATAAAGTAGAACAGTGTTAAGTAGCCACTCCACCAAGACCATAATTCTTGGGAAAAAAATTAAAGAGGATGGGTCCATAAACTATTTAACCATGATGTTGCAATAGGCAGAATTAATAGCTTACGAGGTAGAAACTTTTCTTATGAATAATTATGCATTTGTTTTTTGCCTTTTGCAGATAATAGACAGATCAATACTAACCTGTCCAGTTGGGTTTCCTGGATTTATGACAACGAGCGCTCTGACAGTGATACCCTTAGATCGAGCCTCCTCCAGTTGTTTCTGAAGCTCGTCAACCTCCAGTCCCCAACCTGTCTCTTCAAGGAAATAAGGAACCTGAAATCGAATTTGTTCTATAAATTAGATTGTCAAACATCTCAGAGGTTTGATGTATTGATAACCATATAATGCCAACAGTGTCACATGAACAAAGCAACACCAATCGGTCATGATCAATTCATTATGAATAAATTCAACTGAACTCAAAATTCTATGAAGGATATAATGCAAATTTATTGCCTGCAAGCAGGGATGGATGTATAGCATTAGAAGCATTGTCATAGAACATACAAGAGAACCGCCATGAAGAGCAATTGATGCAGAGTACAATGGGTATTGTGAAATAGGGCAGAGAATGCCATCCTTCTCAGATCTTATCAATAATTGCATCATCAAGTGCACCTAGGTGAAAAAAATATATACTGGATTAGTAATGACACTATGTACAGTCGGGCAACTACACTGGATTTGTGATCTCTTATACATACTGCCGGGCTTGCTCCATCTGTTAGGAAGATGTTGTCTCCGCTAGCATGAAAACCATCACGGGTAGCAATTCCAGCAGCAATTTCATCACGAAAACCTTTTATACCCTGAAATAGGCAGCCACATGAATGATCAAGCTCATCAAATCATGACGGCTTTCCTCCAAGGGGTATATATATAACTGACTATGGCTATACGCTCCTGTTGCTCTTCCTGGGATCTTAGCTAGAATTTGCCATGCTCTCTCTATAGCATCTGAACTGTATGCAGACATATAAATCAACATTCTAAAATGCGACAACCAATATGAGTAGCTAGCCTACTACTTGGTGCCTACATGGTCCACAATCTTGTGCAGAAAAGCTGTTTAAAATTAGATATGCGCATGTGCTATTAGCATGCAACCATAATCAGGCAATTACAGTTATTAATTTTCATAAGAATTTTCATAGCTACCTTAGAGCTAGTTTCATTTCTCACCCTTCAATGCATGCAGTAGGGGAAAAAGTGTCTTGAAACAACTTAGTCTACATTGCGTAAGTCTCATGTTAAATTATTACTAGTGTAACAACTTGCTTTACAACATTAAGTCAATGTAACCAATTTAGCACTAATTTACTTGTACTTATCTAAGATTTCAGTTGTTCTAACTTTTATGTACAATGTACCTGTATAGAGCATGAGTTTCACTTTTGTCCAGGAGAGCTGGATGGTCACATAAAGAGAGGACCTGAAAAAAAGCAGCATGAACAAGTAAGCAACCATGGAACAAACATTCATCAGACAAAAATCCAAGGCATACAAACTCACCTCTCTGAAAAATGTATCCAGTTGTTGACCAAGGGATTGAGGATTTCCTATGTTGCAATAAAGTATCTGCCATTAAAAGATGCAAGTAAATCCATTAATAACAGTGAAAATGTGTAGTAGAAAGACCTGTTGACAAGAGAGATAGTTGATGAAATCAAAATACAAACCTTGTCAAAAGGAAGTGATTCTGGATTTTTCTGCAATTCTTGTTGTAATTTCTGTAGAAGAAAAACTACATCATAATCCAATTTCGTAAAAGATCACTCTAAAAGTACCATAGACATGAAGTAGCTCAAATAAGAGCAAATTCTGCAGCATTACATAAAGTAATAAAAGACTAGGAAATTGATGTTGCAATACTGTTTGCTTCTTAGTAATCATGAAGAATAGCATGGCATGGTCAAAATATTCAAGACAGGAATATATAACAGTCAAACTGAATCATCAAGAAGATCCCTAACAATAACATGTAGAAGCATTAGGTAGTATCGGACCAATCATGGATGTATTACTCATTATGCGAGAAGCTGAACCACCATTTAACAGGTAAGTATTAGCTGCATATAAGGCTATATGACTGGCATGTATGCTTGCCCCAGTGCAGGTAATCTTTGTATCTACTACATTACTGTGCGAGCGGCTCTAAATTCTAAAAAGCTGGAGAGGTTAATTTAAGTTAGCAAAATTTCAAGAGCGCAGGTACTCACTCGGAAGCATTAGAGCATATCAACGCCATCGTATAGCATCAGCTTTCACCCTGCATAACTACTTCCTTGTTTCTCCCATCATAAACTAAGATATAGCAGTAAGACACTAACTGGTACTCCCTCCTTTCTTTTAAATTTGATGTCCTAGAATCCGTGCCATCAAATATTCTAAAGTTTGACCGTCAATAGGTTTGTAATTATCTAGATTGGTTATATAAAAATTACATCACTAAATTTGTCGTCAAAAATACTTTCATAATGTTATATTCTTATTAGTACATCTTAATATAATGTTATAAAAAGTAATAGTTAAAGTTATATCTTAGAAACCGCAAAAGGTAAAAAAAGCAAAGTAAAAAAGAACGGTAGGAGTACTCCATAGGTGACATTGCAGATCTACTCGAGACACCAAAAATGCTACTGAAAATTCAGCATTTCTTAGCTGCCCGGTCTGCATTGATGTGAAAGGAAAAGATTCGACGCACCTGAGCATGTGTAACAATCTCTCCACGAACAGCATATTCACACTTCGAGACCTAAAGCAACAGAACAAATCACATCAGGTAGGGTAGTGCAGTGCCAGTGCTGCTAAGTTCGTGCTATTAGCGTCCCAGTGCTGCTGAGAAGTACACATCTCACTTCGACCAAATTCTCCAGTGCAGATACGAGTCCCGCTCCCATGCATATACCCTACCAACAGAACAGAGCAACCCGACCAGAGACACGAACAAAGATAGAAACTTTTGGATCATCCGGCTAATTGCTCACTGGATTAATAATAGACCACCACCCCAATAAGCTAAGGGGACGAATCGAAGAAGGGGGTAGGTAAAGGCCGCACCTTGGGGTTGATGGTGTCGACTGACATTGTCGGCGCGCCGGCGGCCGCGGTGGACATGGCCATAGCCACGGCGGCGGCGAAGGGGGAGACGGCGCCGGGGCAGGGGACGGCGCGGCTGATCTGGTGGCGGCGCGCCCTGTCGGCGGCGAAGCGGCGCATGGTGGGCGGGGCCGGGAGCGCGACGCGGCAGCCGCGATGTGCTTCGAGCAATGCAGAGATCGCGAAGGCGCAGCTGTTCCTGTTCCTTTGCTTGACCGAAATGGCAAGGCGCTTGGATTTGCCCGCCGTCTCGTTCACGTTTAATAACTCCAAAAATTTGGACATCAAAAGGAAATTTGATGAATTTTATAATTTGATATGTTAGTAAGACACTAGACTTTTCTTTGAAACCCAGTAAGACACTAGACTTGTTTAATTGGGCAACTCAGTTTCTCAGGTCTATTCTTTCTTCAATTAAATGACAGAAAATAACGTGGCCGAATCCAACCATTGAGAAAATGACAATTCCTTCATTTGGTCCAGTAATTTAGGATATAAATGACATATTAGTTGAACATATTAAGGTCTGGTTTTGAAACGTAGAATTTTTTCAGGACCTGTGAGAACCAAACTTTAAGGCTCTTTTGAAACGCAAGGATTTTATAAGGAAGCAATTTAATTCTTGTACTGTATGAATCTAAAAAAATTTATATATTCCAAAGGAGTCTGGTCCGCTTTCGGTTGAAATTTGAAAAGTGTGAACATGATGAAATTACATTATACCTAAATATGGTTTATTTGGCATAATTAATTTTAAAAAAATTTAAAAATAAAAAAATATGCTAGCTGAACACAGACAACGCAAATAAATACAGGAAAAAGAAGAACCGAAAAAAAAATCAAAAAACTAAAAATTCAAAAAAAGATAAAATTTATAAATAGTAAAAAAAAGCTAGAGGTCAGAAGTTAGACCCGCTCGTTTTGGCTTCAACTTCTAGCTCCTGGCTTCTGTCATCTGGAGATGTTTCAGCCAACGCTTAAATATTTTGATTTCTCGTTCTTCCGTGAGGACTACGTCTACCTTGGACAGAGTACCCTGCAAGTACAGGTATTGACGTCTTCTTGGCGCAATCAGGTATGATTAGCATTCTCTACGATGTGACGGCAATTGACAGACCCAATCAACAGGCTTTGCGACTTTGACCCATCAGTGGCACTTCTACGAGCTTCAGCAATCCAGAAAAGAAAAGGCTGCGGTCTGGGAGCGGCTCAGTTCATCCTGGAATCCAGCCTTGTGTTGCCATTTCGGCGGCGACGGCTGCTGCGTGTCGTTTATTTTTGCGGCTCCTGCTGCACATGCCTGCAACCTCGCAGCCTGATTTCAGGGTAGAAGAAAAGAAGGAACGAGGGGACCCTCGCGTGCATTTCCCCACGTTTTATACTTTTGTGATACAGGTGTATATACCTTGGTCCTCGGATTAAGATTTCACTCGGAAGATTGGAAAAAAAATGTCAAAGTCTTTACTATTGATGGCTACAGTAAAATAGGCTGAATTTTTTCAACGGGGCTTCGGGCCATGGCCCCGGCGACCTGAGGCCCGGCTCCGCCCCTGAGACCCATAACTCATTTTTTTCCTGTATCAGAATGCAATGCAACCCTATGGTCCAGACCTGTACCATTACGAGTCCCTGAAGAAATACATACCTACAAAATCTAGTCAACATCATATAGTTTCTCAATGATTTTTGTCAGACTTCAACAGTGTTTTCCGCATTAAAAATTCGAGATACCTGTTCCAGCATCCAGCGTGTAAGCAAGTCCAACTAACCAAAGAAGAAAGTGACACAATTTGGATAAGGATTATCGCAATTATCAGTCGACATATCAGACATGTTCAGAATCTCAAGTTTATTTTGCCCATTCCTTTATCTTTAGAATCTTTTTTGAAGGACAACATCTGATTATGATACAACAAAAGCATTGGTCAAGAAAGGGATATTTGTAGATAGGCTCGGTGATGAAACGTCTAGAAAGCTTTTCCATTTGGATCGAAGGAAAGCTCATCAAGCAAGGTGTTGACGAGATTGGTAACCAAGAACAAGTTCTATAGCAACAAGAGTAAAGAATCGTGTGTTGTAAATTTGGGTAATATTTTAATTTTAAGTTTTACTAGGAGACAAAAACAATAAATTAGTGAAGCAAAACTCGCAACTAACAGCAGACTACTCATCATACTTCAGAAAATACACAAGTAAATTATATTAACAAAATCGAACGAACGCGCGAATGACTTCTAATTGGGTTTGTTGAAGAACAGGAAGCGACGCAAGCTTAATGCAGTGCAGAACGTAGATGACACAGTGAAGTGAGCGGTCGCGCAGATGTGTGCTGCCCGGAAATCTTATTGCCGCTCTGTGCAAGTATTCTCTGCGACAATGGTTCGGATCTCTCTGTTCTTTCCTGGACGTCTCCAGGCCAACGAACGAGCGAACGACTTATAATTGGGTTTGTTGAAGAACAGAAAGCAGCGCAGGCTTGATGCAGTGCAAAATGTAGATGATGTAGTGAAGTGAGCGGTCGTGCAGATGTGCGCTGCCCAGAAACCTTATTGCCGCCCCATGCATGTACTCTCTGTGACAACGGTTCGAAGATAGCTGCTCTCCCTCCTTCCATGTGCACGCCGAGAAGAAATATCGGCGAGGTCCAGACAGCACAGCATAACAGCACAAGCTCGCAGAGCAGAAAGTAGAGGAAGAATGGAGGTGGAAAAACTCTCTGTTCTTTCCTGGACGTCTCCAAGCCCTTTTAAGGCGATGCAGTTATTCACTAGTAACTGCTGCATTTAAACAGAATTATTCACTGGTAACTGTCTCATCAAATCACAATGAAGCAGTGTACGTGATTTTCACGCGGAAATGTGTGAATACACGCACACACATGCGCGTGTGTGTGATGAGCCATAGCCCTCCTCATGTCATCCCCATCCATGCGTTACATGATTCAAGGAGTGGCAAAGGCTCCACCTTATAAATTGGTCTCATCTACCTTGCATTAGCAATATGGTACTAAATCGTGCATGCTTTGAAATTAAGAAAATGTGCCTTGCTCATATGGGCCAATTTCTAACATCTTGTGGACATGATATATCTGCATAAGAACCCATCACTAGATGAACAAACCAAGCAAAAAAGAAAAGAAAGTTGTGGATGATGTAAATGTATCAGGTACAAGGATTATGCATCATCATTACTTGAGATCAACTTATGATACATAAAATATAATAATCTCAACAGTATCTTAAGATAGATCAATTCAACACCATATTTTCTAAAATATGTCAATATTATTGATTTGATATCTCCATATCTATGACCAGTAAAATATGGTCAGCAATTAATATATGTGTTGATCTATAAGTCACTGGTGTTTCGATCGATGACATTCAACCAGGGATCTTTTAGAAATGCATTATATAATAAATAAAATGTTTTACCAAAAAGTCACATACTTGCTAAACTTTATAAATAATAATAATTTATTTAAATAATATAATAATATTTATTTAATTTTCTCTATGGTTGCTTTTGGACATATCACCGGCACATTCGTCCTTTTGTTTGACGGCGAACTATCAGCACGACAGGTCTGTATCTATCCGACCATTGGTGCCATGCTGCTGATGAGCAAACCAAAATTTTCTTCTTACACCGTGTGGCGTCACATATTTTTTTTCAAAAGCAAAGAAATTGGGTGGTAGTATCCTACAGCAAAATTTGCATGCTATTAGCTCAACAATCTCCAATTTGTTGATGTTGCTGTTGCTGCTGCTACTTGTTTGGCCAACTAACAGGCACAACCATGCTTGCTGCTAACTCAACTATCTTTTTAAGTCAACTTACATGTTATGGCCAGCAAAATTGAGGCAACTAAAAAGCAAAAAAGAAACAATTATGCATAAAAATCCTGGCTCGGTTATACGAAGCTGCGTTGGTTTTTTCCGAGTGGCTGTTCAGACTGATTAGCCGCTTCAGTATGAAAGAATGTGACGAATGTTAGTGCATCAGGGGGCTATGGTGGTTGGTAATGGTATGTAGAGAACAAGATGCACACATGTTCTTCTCAGCTTCTCTTGTCAAATCTGCAATTTTGGTGTGTACAGATGAGGTCCCTAGCTCTTGATAGATGCTGCATTTCGAGAGATGTTACAATTTTGACATTGGGCAACCGGTGGTCAAATTACAGAGAAGACCAAGACAAGATGTTAGGCAAGGTGAATCTACTAGTAGTGACTAGTACGACTCCACTACTTACTCAGCAACAGGGAATAAAAGTAACTGAATGACGGCAGAGGTAACTGAATTTTTGTCTTGTTGATACCTAGAGCTACTGCTGAATTGACCGCTTTCAAAAACAATTGCAGGTAAGAACAGCAAAATGTATCCAAACTTCAAGCTTTTTCCCCGTCTCACGCCAGCCCATGTTCTTTCTATCCACATAGGACATGTACATCAGTGCATCAAAACATCTGTAAGAACCTGTACAGTTTTTCTTATCTCTAGTAAAAATACAGACGCGGTGAACAAGAGACACTGGCAAAACTCGTGGTGACGGCACAAAAAGTTGGAAAAAGAAACGACATGCCACAGCCTCAAGAACCCGGCTGCGGCGGTTTCACCGGCCGCGACGCGCTACTCTCGCCGCCGGCGAGTCCCATCTCTATGTCCCTGTCGACGTCATCCTGCTGATGCTGCTGCGGCGGCGGGGGCGGTGATGCGCCGCCGCACCCAAGCAGACGCCGTAGTCCGCGTACCCTCGCCGCCTCCACGACGGCTGCAACTCCCGCGGCCGGCGCTTGCGATGGAGGTGTCGTCATGGCGGGCGACCTCTGTTGCGCTTGCGCGCCCCCGGTGCTCACCTCGTCCTGGGAGCCGAAGAAAAGCACGTTGGTGGGGAAGTTGGGCGACTCCGGGTCGGCCTCCGGCGCCTGCACGGCGGCCGGCGCGGGTGGCTCGTCGACGACGGGGCAGCGGCAGAGCGGGCAGGTGGAGTGCGACCGGAGCCACATGTCGACGCAGTCCACGTGGAATCCGTGGCCGCACCGCGGCAGCACGCGCGCCGTCTCCCCCGCCGCGAGCTCCGTGATGCAGACCGCGCAGTCCAGAGCCTCCCCCTTGCCCACCTCCCTGCGCGGCAGCGCCGCCATGGACGCCTCGTCCAGGCCCCCCTCGTAGCACCACGCGGCGGCCCCATCTCCTCCCCTCCGCCTCCCCTCCACCACCAAACAAGAAAAGCAGGCGCCCCGCCACGCCGCCCCCACCGGCGGCGCCCCGCCCCTATACCTCTTAGCGCAGAGGAACACATAAAAGCAGAGCACGGAGGTGAGGAAGACGGCTGCCACCCCTGCCAGCATCGTCGTCGCCGCCGCAACCGTCGTCGCCGTCACCGCCATCAACCAACCACCCTCCCTTCTCCCAAGAATCGCTTCTGCCTTACGCAAACAGCAGCCCAGCCGTTCTCGGTATCTACCTCTCCCTGTTCTTGCAAGATTCTAGACTTGATATAATTAGGTGCGTGCGTTGGAGATGGGATTAACGTGATGGAGCACGCGCTGCTACTTATATGGGGGCGCAGGATTGGAGAGGATAAGAGGAGGGATACGCGAGGCGAGATGGCCGTGGGGGGCTCGCTCGAGCTTGGAGGGGGAAGGCGAGCCAAGTGGTGGAGGGAAAGCGATGATGGCGACGGTTTTGAAAGTGTTGGCGCGGGTTCGTTGGACCTCCCTCGCCACGGCCATCCCCGTCGCGATGGCGTCACCTCTGTTCCGACCTGCACGGTTGCACCAACGTACGACCATACAGGCCGGTGAACCTGGAAACCGACCGGCCACAAGGGCCGTGGCGCTAACGGGTACAAACAGTCACTGACAGATGGACCCCTTGTACAAATGAATGAGTAAGGTTCAAAGAAAGCAGGTTTCGGGGCGAAGGTAACATTGCAAGAGTGAGTGTTGTGTACGGGAACCCATTCAAGAAAAGTAGCAGCTTGTGATAGAATTGTTGTGCCGTGGTTCATCCTGCTTTGCCTCCCTCCGCTGGACACAATGCCAGATCAGGGGGCACGTTTGGACGTTCTCAGCTACCTCCAGGAAATGTGGACCGTATGCCGTGAGCGTGTCATGGTTCTTATGGACCCAGCTGATAGATAGATGGTGTTTAGTTCGAACTTTTTTGGTGGCATGATGAAAACATCAGTGGTTTACCGAAAAAATCAGAATGGTGACGGAGCTTATTCAACATAATTAAATTTAAAAATTGAAAATATAAAAATTTGTTAGCCCATCACGCACAACGCAAACGAATACGAGAAAAAAAGAACCGCAAAAGCTCAAAAAAGCCAAAATTCAGAAAAGACGAAATTATGAATAGTGCAAAAATAAGCCGTGTTCGTGTTTCGGCTCAAAGCAGAAGGGCCAGAATATAACTCGATACCAATGTGCTGCAAGCTACAAAGGAATAATGGGTTGCAGGCGAGGCAAGCCAAGGCAAGGTGCCCAATATCCAAATGTATCGACCGGGTGCATTCGGCGTAGCGGTTTGTGCTCCCTCCTGTTCCTTTCTCTTCTAATATGCGTTTTGGGAGCAAGCTAACCCGATGGGTGAACGCGTCTCTTCTGGCTTGGACCTTCTAGGAAGCTACTGGAGAATGGCCGGCTAGGCTTGAGTGTGGCTGAAATTATAAGCCTGTTCGCTTTGGCTTCTATAAATCTTTTTTTACGGTAAATAGCTTTCTATAGTATCTAACTTTCAAATAAAGTGTCTTTTTAAAACAAAGTCTAATAGTCGATTGTAGTATACAATGTAGTAACTTTATTTATATCGGTCAAAATCATATACGAGTGTTTCTCTCTACAAACTGTTACTAAGCATAAGACAAAACAAAAAACTATTAAAAAAAGCCAATGTAAACACCTCTAAGTAAGCAGCATTATTCTAGTCGTCCGGTCCGGTCCCGTGCGCAGCTGAAACCAAGATTCCGTTGTTAATTTGGACAGGAATCGTTCGGTTTCCTACTATTCTAGTCGGCTAAAGGCGGAAAAGTTGTCGCGCGGCCATTCATGCTGGAGGCCGCGCGCTCGCTGATGCTCCTCCGTGGATTACTGCCTTTTGACCGGCCGGCTGACGGCTGCGAAGTGCCTTTCTTCCCGGTTGTTTCCGCGTTTTTAAACAGAGGGCACTCGTGATCAGCCGGTTGCGGCTGATTGGTAGGGCACCGGGTTATTTTGAATTTTGGATTCGATGAAGTGAGTACTCCCTCGGTCCTTTTCATTAGTTTTCCTTTCTAGGAATGTATTCGACCTCAAAATAGAAGAAATGCTTTTGTATTTTTCTTACTTCCGCAAGACAAGATGATATTATGGTACTTGAGTATTTATACTCTTTTCCTATTTGATTCGCTACTAGTTGATAATCGTCTTTCACTAATAATCTACGAATCTCGAGTGCTTTGGTTGCTCAGAACCATGCTAGCAAAACTTCATACTTTGCCATATTGTTTGTAGCGAAAAAGTTTAACTGGATGGCATATTATATATTTTTTCAGTAGGAGAAATCGGGATTACCCTAGCCCTCGAGCCCTTTATCGTCAAGGACCCATCGAAGTACATAGTTCACTGGTCATGGCTTTCATACTCGGGCCCTTGAATAGGTTAAGTGTTTGTCTACTCGGCAATGAATTCTGCTAAAGGCTAGAACTTAATGGTATGAATTCTGCTAAAGGCTAGAACTTAATGGTTGTTCATGAAATAAAATAGAAATCAAACTCCCCAAGTTTGATGTCTATTTTGCTAGTTGTCCTGATGATTTCTTGTTTTGAAGAACTTGACCTAGAGGATATCCAATTGGCACCAAAATTTTGTAGGCCTGGAAATAATGTCTTAGCTTTATTGAAGTCAAAAGGAGGGCATATAACAACTTTTGTATTTTTGAATATCTTTCTTTTAGTCCGTGTAAAACTTCACTTACATAGTAAACTGTTTGTTAGATGTTGTCACATTCAATGACCTGTACAATACTAACTGCTTGTGGCGTAGCAACCAAGTGCAAGAGCAGAGATTCTCCTATTTTAGATAGACTAAATTTATGGTACTTGTTAAATATTCCTTGACTTTTTAAAAGACATCATTGGCCTCTTTAATCCACTCAAAACTTCCATGTTAGCATTAGAAAAGCAAATTTTAGGAGGGTTAGTTGTATTGGGTTAACTTATTCCACCAATTTAATTGGTTAACTTGATCCTAGATTAAGAGAGTTAAAACACTTTAAATGAGTTAAGTTAATCCTCTTAACCCAACGACGTTTGATAGGTTAAACCCTAACCTACCTCTTAATCCTAAACCAAACAGCGTGTTAGTCTGTTAGAGGTACACATATTGAAGTGTATGGTTGTTTGTGCCATGTGAGTTGTACACATATTGAACTGTATGGTTGTTTGTGCCATGTGAGTTCTAACGCCGCTCATTTAGGCTTGAGTTTTTAGCTTTGGTTTATTTTTTACTATTTATAAATTTTATTTTTTCTGGTTTTTTGGTTTTTTGAGCTTTTTTGCCGGTTCTTTTTCCCGTATTCATTTGTATTGTCCATGATGGACTAATATATTTTTTCTATTTTTTTTAATTTTTTTTAAATTTAGTTACGCCAAATAAGCCACTATTAGCTGTAGTATAATTTCAGTCAGTTACAATACAATTTTAACCATAAATCAACTTATTTTAATCCAACGGAGCAGCACCCTAAACTCTTGTTTTGACTTGGTATGCGTGTCCTCGTGCATGTAGGAGAAATCGGACCCAGTCAGATCATCGCAAGTATGCTAAGATAAGTGGTGCAGACCATTCTTCTGTCGAAGGACCATTCACAAACTAAAATTTCCGTTTATATCTAGATTGTTTCAAGAAAAATACCCAATCACACGCCTTTGACCGGTTGCTGCCTCAAGGCATTTGGACGAGACTCCTAAACAAGAGAGGCACCAGCTTGTGACCCGCCCGGTTGAGGCCGACTGGTAGGACACTGAGCGAGTTTTTTTTTCACTATGTTCTTAAGAATCAGCATCTGGGTCTGGAATCCTAATGGCGAAATCCAGGATTAGTCCAAGCAGTGTGTCATATTGAAACTCCAAAGTTCGATTCCCAAGCAGCTAAATATCTTAAGCGAGTTATTTTTGTTTATTTTCAGGAATTTGATGATCATATTACACGTGGACTGCGAGTTTTAAGATGGTCCCAAAGAAAAATCTTTAGTATGGAGTTCATATGAGATAAAGAAATTTCATCCATAGTTAGCTGCAGTCTGAATCCAACATGATTACATGAGTTCGGCAACTCGGGGGGGTCCTCCCTTCAGTGCTTTGCGCAGACGACATGGCGACATCCACGGGACCAGGAGCTCGAGCCAACGTGTCTGGTCGGCCAGAAAGATTTTTTTTTTTTTTGGGTATACAAACGCCACTTGACCTGACGTTTTTGCCGAGTAACCGGGACTTGTTGGAGTTAGGACGGAACTGCATATATATAGCCACGTGGCACCATGCGTTGTATACCAGGGATGAGTTGAAGCCATTTCACACCCTCGCTCAGCGAAATACCGAAACTGGACTGCCTTCGTACTGGAGACATTTGAGTATTTGTCACTGTTAAGAGTGCCACTTAAGAATTTATCACTCAATGTATCATTAACATGTGAATTCTAGACCCACATATCAGTGAGACATGAAATGACAAATCATGAAGTGCACATCTTAAAAGTGGCAAATCCTTAAATCCCAGTTCACACACGCCCAGGGACCACATCACGCATCCAGGGAACCGCGCCAGGTACTGTAGGTACAGTACTTTCACGCTGTAGCAAGTCTCCATAGATAACAAGTAAAATGGATATTTTATAGAAAATTTTAAGTATGGCAAATTAACTCCAGAAATAATAATTTTTTAGGGTATTCTGAGACAATGTAATTGCATATGTAATTTTTACTGCTCTGAATTTTCTCAAAATTTTATGTAATTATATTGTTTGTAGGAATTTGTTAATATTGAAAATGAGGTCCAAACAGTACGAATTTTTTTTGAAGGCCCATTACATAGTGCATTTAATTGTGTAGTTTTTTTCATAATTTTATATTTCATGAAATTGTCTTGGAAATTAAGGGTTAGCTCATTTCCGAGACATAAACTCTTAATTTCTGAGACAATTTCAAAAAAAAATTATATAAAAAACTACACAATCAAGTACACTGTGTAATCGGCCTTTAAAAAAATTCATAATTTTTAGACCTCATTTTCTACATTAAAAAATTCCTATAAACAATATAATTAAATAAAATTTTAAGAAAATTCAGAGCTGTAAAAATTACATAAGCAATTATATTGTGTTGGGAGACTCTACAAAAAACTATCATTATTGGAGCTCATTTGCCATATTTAAAAATTGTTTCAGAGTATCCATTTTACTGGTTGTCCCTAGAGACTTGCTACAATGCGTAAATACCGTACCTACAGTACCTGGTGCGGTCCTCGAGACTGGGATTGGGGGGGGGACGGCCGATTTTTTTCTATTTAAGCCCTTTATTTGAAAAATATTCACATTTAGACCCCTGGTGGTTTTAATTCCGTTTTGGACCCGGGGTCGGAGCCGTGGATCACGGCGCGAGGTAACTGCGCCTCGGCGCCGTGGACCACGCCTCCGAGGCCCCAGCCCGCGCCGGCCGTGCCCGCCGCGTGGCGCCGACGCGTGGCGGCTTCGGGCCGTGATCCACGGCTCCGACCTCGGCCGTGATCCACGGCTCCGACCTCGGCCGTGACTCGTGGCTCGACCTCGGCCGTGGATCTTGGCGCCGAAGCTAGCGGCATTTACCACGGTAGGCCGAACATTCATTCGCGTCGCCTGAGCTCACCCGCCCTGGTGGCCGCCTCCGCCGCCACTCCGCCTCCGGCCTCCTGGCGCCTCCGGCCGGCCCTCCGCCGCCTCCCGGCTCCGCCTTGGCCTCCCGGCCCGGCCGGCCTCCTCCCGCCTTCCGGCCCCTGACGCCTTCCGGGCCCCGCCTCCTCCCGGCCAGCCTCCCGCCCACGCCTCCCGCCCGCCACCGCCTCCCCCTCCCTGCCCCCGCCGTGCCGCCTCCCGCCTCCCGCCTGCCTCCCGGCCTCCCCCCCGCCACGCCGCCTCCCGGCCAGCCTCCCGCCCGGCAGCGCCTCACGCCCACGCCGCCTCCCGGCCTGGCGCCTCCGCCGCCAGCGCCTCCCGGCCCATGAAGCCTTCAAGGTGGTTGCCTTTACCTCCTCCATTGTGGATGTGGTGTCGTCTACCGCTTGGTCGTCCCACGCCGCCTCCTCGTCCGTGGTTCGCAGAGGTTCCTCCTCACGACGTCCGACACTTGCATATCTTTGGGACCGGTCTCGGTGCCCTACGCCCGGACGAAGAGGGCCTACCTAGAGTACACGAGCGAGCTAGATGCGCTCACGGCCTCAGGTGTAAGTTAATTCCATTTGGTATCGTGATTTTCATTTGTTAGGATATGACCGTTAACGTTAAATTGTTTCAATGCGAGGTTAAGTGGGAGCCGTCGCCGATCGGAGGTGGAGGCCGTTCGATTCAGCGCACTATGCAAAGGCATAGACGAGGCCCTCTGGGAAGAGGTGCCCTCTTATCTGTTTCTATCTTTGTTGAGTATCACCGCCACATAGAGTTGCACGCCGCTTGGTGCGAGGCACCGTGTGGCGATGCGCATTTCTCCACGTCTGTGGCCTTGCACAAGTAAGTGGCATGCAATTTCAATTCTAACCTTGGATTCCAATTGCACAGAACTTTTCTATTTTTAACGTTTGGTTTACGTGGCGTGCGATTTGATCGTCGGCGACGAAGAAGGTCACGACTTGACGGCACCACCACGTGTACGTTGAGGAGGGGACACTTTCAGACCACGTGGAGGACAACGACGAGCCGCGACAAAGAACGAGAACTTCCGGCGGTACCAAGTTTGGTACCGGTGGGACGCGGTCCAAGCTTAAGGGCCAATGGACTCAGGATGACTACGCCGACATTGCGTCCTCGGGCGACGAAGACACGCCGTACGACCAGTCGACTCGCCTTGGGACGCAGGTGGAGACGGCACCAGTCCTGGACCGTGTGGTAATGTTCAATCTCATTGTTTATTTTCCAATAGATATAAATATCACTACATACAGCAAATTATTCATTCTTTTGCTTGTTTGCGAGGCAACACACCAAGCGATCCGTCAGGGACATAGAGCATTTCTCCAGGAAAGTCGGCGACGCCAGGACGCTTACCTTCCTAGAGGTATGCTTCGACAAAGCCACTTACAAAATTAGTACGTAATATCTTCGTATCTTGTTGGTTAACAAAATGTTGGATGACAGAGGCTAGCAGGTCGTCTACGTCGTGCGGCTAGTCGTTGTGGTTGCAAAGACCTGCCGGGCGGGGAGGGGCGTGCGTGCTGCGACCGACTTTTCACGGACCCGACTCGGCGAGGGTCTTACACGGCACAGAGCTCATCCCCCACGAGCGACACTTTCCCTGACGAGGGGGGTGAGGACGACGACGAGGTGGAGCGGCAGACTTACGATGAGATAGGCCCGTCTCACTCGTAGGCGCTCCGAGACTCGACCTTCACACCTGGCCACGCAGACGCCGCCATGAGCCTAGCCGTTACACTCCTGCACCGACGCCTTGGTAAGGGTAAGGCTAGGAGGCGATGATATTTATGTGTAGGCTTGTGGGTCGTTGTATATATGTTGTAATGATACTTTGTTGTCCTATAATTCCTGCAATGATTTTATGTTTCCTGCAAACGACTGCAAAAGGTAGTGATACGAATTTATCGCTTATTAATTTTTGCTTCCTGAATCCGAAACGACTCCAAAATAGCTTGACGACAACATAGCATAAAACATTACCAACATACACGAGGAGAACCTCCAGCACTACAACTTGAGGATAACAATAATCACAAGAAACAAAATAGCACACAACATTAAATAACAAGAAACATGAGGAGGGTCGATCCAGCGGGAGAAGTCGCATTTGCCATCTCGCAAAAAGGACGGTAAACTTCGAGGTCCATAAGCCATAATAAATGTAATATTACTAATTTGTACCGGGCGTGAGCATCGGAAGAAACGTCGCCTGCCATCGTTCGGGCCATCCAAGATCTGCACGACCGCGTACTCATTGTGTATGCATTTCGGCCACGCTGGTTGAGCACGCCGGCTTGGTATCAATCGGTACTGTGGACCGAACATATCCCTCCTTTCAAGGGAATGTCTTCCTTCGGTGACCCAAATCCCATCGCCCCTCGGCTCGACATGGTTGGCTTCACCACGAATATAGGAAGCTCAACCGTGTTGGATTTACAATGTCATGGGACCCCAACCGTGCTACTTATAGCAAAGCGGGCGCTTCATGCGATGACCACAAAAAAAGATAACGATTACGTGTACATACTTGACGAAAGGGCCATCTTTACATTGAGATGTGACAATACATGTCGACTTTCCACGAGACGTCAAAAAGGGCGGCTACACTCGGTGAGATGACAAAGCAGGCGACTTTTGAAGTGAGATGACAAAGCGGGCCGATGCTTATCCCACCCAAGACTACTCCCGACCACGATGACAAGAAGCCAATTGAATGGGATGAGAGATAAGATCCCTTATCCGGATCTTTGTGAAACCCGATGACGGGATGACATAGGCCTATAGCGAAAAACAACGAAAAGGCTATGTTGTACCAAATAAATTGAATGGTCCAATCTCGAAAAGGCTACGAACTACAATTTATTACGAGACTGTAGTCTCGAAAAGTCTACATAGGGCCATTTATTGCTACACGGAATCCGTGAAAGCGAAAAGATCCTCTCCATGGACTATGCCCACGCACTGGATAACCCGCCTACATAAAGGCCTCATATGTGTTCCATACCACATCTCCTCAACACATCACAATACCACGACATCTCCTCAAGACATCACAATACTACCACATCTCCTCAAGACATCACAATGTCTTCCGGAGCTCAACCCATTTGGAGTGCCGAGAGTGGCATGGCGCCGGTGCCATTGCGGCTTTCGGACAATGTTGTGCGTCGGGCGGATCCAAGAAACGAGCCAACTACGGCTGTAGGTTCTTCAAGTGTCCAGACCTGGATGACGACTTCGTGGTAACGACGACAACTAAATCCTTTGTTTCTCGTTTTCGTTTTTCAACTTGATCCATGACATCTACCACCCCACACACAGGCTTGCGGGTTCCTCGAATGGGTGGATCGGTGCACGGCAAGCATGGCTACGGAACCCGCCAATGCGGTGGAAAACAAAGGACAATACTTTTCCAAGATGACTCGGGCTCGCGAGGTGGAGCGACGGATGCGGCTTGAGCAAGAGCGCCGCGTTAGGGTGGACCAAATCCGTCTTAAGGGCAAGGAGGATGAGCGCAAAGGGCGCGGAGCAGCTAAGTCTGCGTGAAGCCGCCATCAAGCGTCAGGAGGAAGAGCTTGAAGCTCGTGAGGCAGCTCTCAAGACCAAGAGTGACAGGAAGAAGGATGCAGCGGAGCCATCTTCAGGGCGCGACAAAAAGGGGAAACAACCACGCTACACACAGTAGACATAATGTAATAGATCCACGCTATCTACGGTCTTTGTAATCCTATTATTATGCATTGTATTGTGTTTGCCTAGTATCGACTGCACTTGAGACTACCGGTATGACGGTATTTAAAAGAGTGCATAATGTTGCCCACCCATGCTTGCTCCAAAGAATTAGTGTTTGACCATTCAGTTCCCTACTTACGAAAAAGTTACAAACATTATTACCATACTAGCACCCGAAATTTTCAGATTGAACACAACATCAAAAAATGTAGCAGAAAATTATGTTTCACACACTTCATCATTTTTATGAATGTTTCCAAAAACTACGGATTATTTTGAAGGCGCCGAGCTGGAGCGCCACCGGCTGGTTTGAATTTTTCACAGCTCGGCGCCACGTTACACGGCTCCGAGGTCGGGAGGTCGAACCACGAGTCACGGCGCCGAGGTCGGAGCCGTGGATCACGGCGCCGAGCTTCTGCCACGTCGGCGCCACGCGGGTGGGCACGCTGGCGCGGGCCTGGGGCCTCGGAGCCGTGGTCCACGGCGCCGAGACGTGTTACCTCGGCGCCGTGATCCACGGCTCCGACCCCCTGGGTCCAAAAACGGAATTAAAACCACCAGGGGTCTAAATGTGAATATTTTTCAAAAAAAGGGTTTAAATAGAAAAAATTCGGGGGGGACGGTGAGACAATAAGATGGAGAACAATGAAACATGAGATGATGATGCCAGCTGCATCTGGACGGATAATTAAAAAGTAGATGCTTCATTCATGCCTTACGGTTTCTCTTTGTTAAACGCGATGGCCATGCTAGTATACTAAAGTATACAAAAATAAATAAACACAAGAAAAGATAGAGGAAAATATATTTTATTCATTAATTTAAGAATAACAAAATTACAACTTTCCTTTATATGAGTGTGCTCTATAGCCTGTTTTGCATATCATATCTAATATAGGCGACATGGTCTCTAGGTTCCGAGGGCCTTGGAAAGCTCCCAGTTAATTACATCCACAGGGTAAATCCACAGAACCTCCGATTAAACTGTGCATTGGTCATTGTCTTCAGTCTTTGCATTGCATTCTCCATGCATGTGATGAATGGTTGATGTAAATATAGGCGTTGGTATGATCCATATCCTTGTCAGTCTATGGGGCCGTTGATAGCGTAGCCTTTATATTGACCACGCTCGTCTATGTCATTCGACCTCGTCGATATCAAATGACACATAGAATCAAGGTGATTAAAAGATATGCCAGAGGAAACTTCCCATGGCAGAGCAATACCGTTCAAGCAAAAAAAATCTTCCTTCCATCTTGGCTCATGTGCTTCATGATCAGTCGAGAACATGCGGTCGTACGAGACGCGGTGCAACGACCGGTTGAACTGGACCGTAGAACGTACCAATAGCAGAGTTTTTGCTTCTCAAACATATATCTATGTATTTACTTTGGCTTAGAATATTTACAAAAAAAACTCATCAAACACTCTTTTTGCTACGAAGGACAGTATAATTCTCCATTGACAAGCGAGACAGTATGACTCGCCGTTGACAAGTGAGAGCACACAATCATAATATTGTGGCACAATGTGCAGGCCATGGTTAGAAGAGATCTCTGTGCCGCTGTGCGTCGACCACTCGGCCGTTGAAGAGCCAAACTGTGTGATCTTTTGCCCGGTGCAGTTGCGCAGGCACAAGAAGGCTGTTTGATCGTGCCAACAAGTAACAACTGGTAGGTCAGGTTTAAGCCTTCATATAAAAACAAACCGGTAGGTTTACGAGCCTTGGCAGCGCAAATAAAACAACTTGTAAGTAGTTGCACCGGACCATGTTTGCTTCTGGAATGCCTAAACACTGCACCAAGCTGGGGCCTTCCTTTCTTAGTGTATCCTATTGAGTTGCATGCGTCAACACTCACTTATAAAGACGAACAATTTATTTATATTTCAACACTCATACTCCTTGCATGCAAGCTCACTTAAACCGAAGATATGAAATAGAAGTATGCTATATTTTTTTAATTACGCCAGCTCGATCTTGAACTCAAGATCTCTTAACTCTGATATCATATTAAGTTACATACACTAACTAATTCATCTAAAAATTTAAACTAATAAAAAGACAGATAATTTACTTATACTTACCGTACCTGTCTTAACAAACTGGCTTTATTCACTTTGCAGCGTGCGTACTATTACATTTTACTGCCCCCGATCGGTTTATTGAGTTCGTTTCAGCGAAATGGGAGCTGGCCTTAGGGTCTGTTCTTTTCCTCCGAAGCTGGTGGCTTTTGATTTTTGCTACAGTACCTAATTTTCAAACGGGTTATTTTTTCAAGACGGGGTCTACAACTTAAACGATACACACATTAAAAGCCCAACATCTGTACCATCTAAAATCGCAAATGAGTATCTATCTCTCCGTAATCTGTACCGTAAATAATCAAAATTCAAAAATTTTAGCCAAAAACCATAAGCCGTAGCTGTTGCTAAACAGACCCTCAGGCTTTGATCAGGTCGGGTCACTTTCTTAATGTGACTTCTTATATTCAGCTAGACAAGTTCTGAAAACATTTGCACATGGTAGGAAGAAAAATAGGCGAAGTTCTGCGTGGCACTGGGACGTTGACGTTGCTGACAAATTTCAAAGGTCAGGGACGTAGTATGATTATTGTGATTGTGACAATTTGTGATATTATCCTGTGAGCAATCATTGATTCTTACCGCAGCAAGAAATGGATTTTTATTTTTATTTTTTGTCAATCTCCCGTGCACAAAGCAAGGGATGAAAACACTTCACTGAACGCTCTCAGTATTGCTAGCTAATGCCATTGGACACTTCACTGAAGCTCCCATGCACAAATTCAAAGCAGTGGGCCTTCACATGTTAGGTCCTTGACCATGCCTAATGCCATTGGACACCGGACCCCGGAGTTGGCTAACCAAAATAACTGCTCTTGTCTCCTCCTGTTAGGTCCTAGAGAGAGAGAGAGATTGCCAGGATCAGACTGCTTTCCCCTTCTTTCCATGTTCATGACGTCAATAGCGATCGGTAGGTGCTCCGACTTGGGCTTCTTTGGAATAGAGGATTTTTTAAGGAATTTCGTGAGATTGCATTCCTATAGAAAATTTATATATGTGCTTTTTTTTTGGAATGGATGATTTATCTTGAGAATTCCTATAGGATTATTTCCTTTGCTCTACTTTTGGAGGATTCAAAACATTTGCTCAAACCTTACATTTGAGAAGTCCAATGCATGTGTCTTTCTCTCTCCCCTGCTCTCCCTTCTAAGAGATATTTTTCTCTAAAATTCATGTATTTTTTCAATGGAGTATCCAAACACCTCTCTGGAAGAAGTTTTGTGTCGTCAATTCTTGTAGTATTTTAAAAGGCATAACATCTAATTCCTGTGCCTTTTCTATTCGTGTGTTTTTAGATTCATATTCGTGTGTTTTTAGATTCATGTGTTCTAAGTAGCTACGACCCCATCATCTCCACCTTTGACCTTGAGTTAACGAAATATTGACAACCATCACAAGTCCAAACTTATCCAATCATTCACTATTCATGCACAGAAGTAAGCTTGGGCCTATTTGGCAACGGCTGCGGTTTTTAGCTTTTAGCTGAAATTTTTGAATTTTAGTTGTTTACAGTACAGATTACGGAGAGACATATACTTATTTGCGATTTTGGTTGGTATAGATATTGGACTTTTAACGTGTAGATCGTTTAACTTGAGACCCTGTCTTGAGAAAATACTCATTTGAAAGTTAGGTACTGTAGCAAAATCAAAAACCACCAGTTTCGAATAAAAAGAACAGATCCTGAATCTAGCTAGGTTTGCAAAATATAAGAATGGTTAGGATGCCAACATTAGTTAAGCTGACACTCTAATGATCAGCAACAGCAGCAGCAGAGTGCACGGATTGTCGTCTTCCCAAGGTAGGTCACGGAATCAACTACTAGTCCGATGGCAAATTTATTTTATTTTATATTCCCAGGTACAATTTTTTTTAAAATAAACTCACACTTAATAACCTAACAAAGTGCTTAGAAATAGTATCAAATATGTCATCCTCGGTCCTATTAAGAGATGGGAAGTAGCTGATCATCTGAAGTTGCAAACAGCTAATGAAAATGACAAATTTATGCGTGCAATGTAATAATGTAACGGGCTGATTGGATGAGTTTGGCCACCTGTTTATGATGCAAAAACTGAGGTCAAATTACAATTATTCGTAAGAACAGATAGCAGTAGATACTATGCGTCCTTTCCTTTATCTCGAGTATCATCAGATTTGCCTGTCCCTGGTAGTGCCGATGCCGCAATGGATTCCATTATGTCTACTCATCAAAAGCCAGCATGCTATGTGTAACGCCCCTGTTTTTGAGTAGTTACGTCGTACAATCCGTAACACTTCAGAAATTCAGTTGTGAATAGAAGAAATATCATGTCTGCTTACGAACAATCAAAAAGAGTTAATTTGATTAAACTAAGACCTAACGGTCAATTTTAACAACAATGTGGGCGTCCGAGCCCAAAAATTATCTTACATTCAGAAGAACCGAATAAAACTCCACAAGAACGCTTGAGTGCGGCCGTTCCCCTAACATGAAGTCTTGTAACATCCATTCTTCTTCTGATATCTGTGTTGGTGGAAAATAAAGTAAAACTGAGTACAACCGACTATACTCAACAAGTCATATGGGGAAACATTATATAACTATTTGTTGGGATTTTCAAGAGATGGGGATATAATGGTTTTTGTTAAGATATTTGTGGATACAATTTTATTTGTAAATATTTTCAAACATAAAAGATTAATAACTTCTTAAGGAATTGGGTTTCAATAACTTGATTTTCCAGATTTCAACATTCCAAAACAATTCCAAATCTACTTATACTTTGCTATTGGAATCACCCATGAACTTAGCTTCTTTTACTGGAAGCACGACGTATTTGAAATACCATTGTGACGACTCCGAAGAGTTGCCCAGCTTTACCCACAAGATTTCTTAACTCTCATGACTGAGTTAAGAAACAAGGTTGTTTCACTGCTCATATCTTTATATAGCCTCTACCCAGTAGATCCCAAACTCAGACCCAGGTATCCATTGGCCAGGTCGGAACACTTCTGCCCGTCCTAAGAGGAATCTATCGTTGCTCAATATGGTTACACCACTTCCATACCAACTCTCATTAACTCCTGTAGAGATTCAATCGATTTGAGCAGCTACTAGATCAGGTTTGACGAGTCAAAACCTGTGGTTAAGTAATCACTATGTTCTTTGCTCAGCATAAGATTGTCCTTACTTTGCTTCCGAGCTTTATCATTACTTTACACCACGAGACGGCCATCCACAATCCAGATCCCCAATGCTCTACGGCACTACCACCAATCCATTCCAAGCCTCAACCTTAGGGTTTGGTCGTGGACTCCAATTATCTAGTAGCTTTCCACGATTGAACCTTAGCCTTAGAAAGTTAGAATTGTTTAAATAAATCTGTTGGCAAAATGCCGATGTCACTGAGTAGTATAATATTTTAAATGAGCTATTTTACAACTACTTACATAGTAGATAAATACTGCTAAGGTTGTGAAGGTGAATATGGTTTCAAATTAAAGGGGCATTTTATAGTGGTAGGACATAACTAATTCACATGTTATTTCAAATATTTATTGTATATAAAATAATAGTGCATAAATAACAGTAATGAAAATATTGTAATTAAATAATTTAAAATTCATAGGATTCAATATGATCAAAAACATATGACTTGCCTCTTTGTCCACAGGACACTGACTTCTGTAGTTGCTCTTGCAGTTCTTCCATTGACCAACTCGCTGGGTCTGAATTCTAGCGCGGAAAACGAAGGCAAATAAGTTTCTGTTTTACAGAATGCAAACTGGGAACAAAATACAATAAAATAACTAAAAAGACACAAAGAAAATAGGTTCGGGTGGTCAAGATTTAGTTGGCGTGTGGTTTGACTGAATGGAGTTGGAATTAGGTTAGATGGGTCCGAAATGGTCGAAGAGGTATAAAGGTGTTATGTGGATTTCTGCGAATGGCTGCGGACAAGAACAGTCTTGGGTTTAAGGTCATAACATCGTTTGAGTGGTTTAGAGCTTTAATGGAATTTAGGATGATGGAATAGAAATGGGAATGGTGTAGGCTGGTTCAAAATGATCAAAAATGGGTGTATATGAGTTTTTAGGGTTTTGGTGAATACTGACTACAGAAACAATATGGAATATGGGTTTGAAATAACATCTAGGTTCGCTACATTTTTACGGGGTCTGATATGGGAAAACAGAGTTGAAAATAGGATAGACGGACTCGAAACAGATGAAATGGGTATATTTTATATTTTTGGTATGCATGAATAGTAATGGATACTTTACTGTTTACCTTGGATTTTCATTGTTCATTGTGGATGAGCATTGTTCAAACTGCGATCCAGTGCTACAGTATTGCACAGTGAAGAACAATGAAATCAGTCGGCCCAAAAAGCTAATGGATTCAGCCTGTTACCATGCAGCCCAAAAAAACATTGTTCACTGTCTTCCCTATTCAGCGCTACAGGGCGACGAGACAGGGCAGCAGCGGCGACGACGATTGAGCTCCGGCGAGGGTCGCCGACGGTTGCCAAGGGCATCTACGGCTTCCACTCGACCTAGGGGACCCATTTTTGAGGTTGGCATAGCTCAGGAGGCGTTCGTTTTGACTGGTGATGAGGGGAAGCTCCATGGCCTTGGCCATGGCACAAGGCTGCTTTGGTGATGTTCAGGCAAAGTGGCCAAGGATTTCACCATCTACGGTGCTCAGTGAAGTTAGGGGTAGTGTTGGTTTTGGCTAGGGCGGCTCGTGCTAGGCTGTTCACGTGTGACCCTTCGGCACGACGGCGGCGAATGGCACCGGCGAAGAGGAGGCCAGCAATCGGCTCAGAGTGTTCGGCTACGGGCTTAGGGTGGTTTGAGGGTTCTACGGTCTCAAGAAATTGACAAAAGAACGACTAGAGAAAAGGATCGACCAGAGGACTTAACGGCATAGGGGTGGGTCGACGGCGGTGGGGCAGCGGTCCAGTGAACCATCGCATGGTTCTGAGGTGCCATTAGGGTGATCTCGAGGTGATCCAGAGGCTCGGCTGGGCTTAAAGATGGTTGAGAGGCGGTGGGAGCAGGAGCGGGGTTTAGCAGCGCTCGACGCGTGGCTACAGGGGTGGCACTAGGCACAGATAGCAGAGGGAACTGGTGGCGAGATGACGTAGCGTCAGGGCAGCAGGGACAACGTCCATTACTGGAGCTCAGGTGTGAGTTGACGAAGCGGCATGGTGCGGGTGCGAGCATGTCAGTTGCACGACGCACTGACTTGCGGCGGCCGTGACAGTCTGCGCGAGCGGTTGGCTGGGTGCAAGCGAGGCAACGACTAACTAAGGGTGAGATGACGCGTGGCGAAGCTGGTAGCGGCTAGTGTGAACGGCGAGGTCGGTTGCGGCGGGAAGGGCCAACTCTGCCAGTTGGCACATGAAGAAAGCAGAGAGGGAAAAGACACCAGCCGAGAGGAGAAGATGGCTAGGCTGAAAAGGAAAGCAGACTTCCGAGGTTTCTTGTTGAGTTGGGAGGGTTTGGGGAAATTCAAGCACATTCAAATGAAATCCAAACAAAAATCAAAACTGTGAAATTTCAAGTTGTTTCACTATGCGATGAAATTTGCAAAACTTCCACCATCGCTTGACCCGTCGTCACGAAACGACGGCAACCACTCCAGCCGCCGCCTCCGCTGGCCCTAGCTTCATCTCCTCCGCGGAACACCTGCTGCTGGATATATGCCTCGCCTGCATTGTTTTGGCTGCCGACATAATACATTCATGGGATGGATATCTTCGGTTTCGAGGATACTTGAGATGAAAGAGATCATCAGCGCTGCTCCCTGACTCCATTCAATCTTGAGTTCCGTGGTCAGAAACGAAGAGCTAGCCGTGAAGACGATGTATAGTTCCATGGTTTGGCTCCTTATTCACATTGTTAGAACCTGAAACCCAGAAGCCTGTTTCTCTTTTCTGCTAGTACTACACACCAGGCCCACATAACATTGAGCTCCTGCCATCCGACGCAAAAAAAAAAAAAATTCCTACAATGTCTACATGATATAATTGGGCCTGTTTTTTTTGCTACGGTTTGTGGTTTTTGGCTACGGTTTGTGATTTTTGGACTGTTTGTATAAGAGATTACAGAGTAACAGAAACCCACGTGCGATTTTTGCCAATATAAATGAAGTCAATAAAGTATGTACATAATTAACTAGTAAATCCTATCTTAAAAAAATACTTCATTTAAAAGCTAATTACTATAGAAAAACTGAAAAATAACTTTTAAAAACTGAAAAGAACAGACACAACTATCTACCATGAGTCTATGGCTGGTAAATTGGTAATCACCGTTCACCACGACTAGCCACAAAGGCTGAGCCTGCTCACGTCACCGGCCGTCGTACGTACGCGCACGCCCACGTTTGCGTCCGAGGAAAAAGCATGCGTTTTTGCTGTGGCCTATGCGTATATCAAATTCATCTATATCAATTAAAATTATATATAAATATCATTCTCGTTACACTCTCTCTTACGAATAATCAAAATTTAAACCAAAAAATATAAATCGTAACAAAAAAAATCCACCTATAAGTGACGCCGAGTGACCACGTGATCGACGGAGGTGTTGCCCGGCTTCATGTGACCAGGGGTCCCGTGCGGCCGTGCCGGAGGACGCAGGGCAGACGCCGGCACGGCCTCGTCACCACAAAAAAAAATGCCTAGCGGCTATCGCGCACGCCTCGGCGGACGACCGCCGTGCCGCATGCCGCCGCTGTTAACCGCTACCGCCACGAAAAACGCGCGCTCCCTACGCCTACGATCTCGGCACGGCGCACCCGCCGCACGTGCTTGTCCGTCACACACGGCACGTTCGTCTCGTCGCGGCGGCTTTCGGGCTGGCTGCTAGCCTGCTTACACAGAACGAAGTGCGTCGTCTACACTTCCGGCCCAAACCTTCCCAGGCCAACACTCCGCCACGTCCAGCCCGCAGGACACGCTCCGGACTCGCGGGCCGGTAGGTGCGGTAGCCCGTGCCCCTCCATAAGACGACGGCCGAACGCAGCAGCCGTCCTCCCTCTCGCCGCCACGCCGCATCTCCCTTTCCCCTCACCAACCGCTCTTCCGGCGGACTGGCGCGGCCATCGCCGGCGACCCCGGGTACGCGTCTCTCTCTCCCCCTCTCTCTTCCAACCTTCGCTACGCCGCGGATTTGGCATTTTGGCTCGACCGAACGTAGGAGCACGTCCCATTGACTTTGCAGATCTACCTGTAACGTGGGGAGCTCGTTGGCTTCTGCGGAGCGCCAATCATTGTGGTTTCTCTGCACGGCAAGAGCTAGATGTGATAAATGATTTACAGTTTTAAACAGCGGAGACCTAATTTTCAACTGCTTTGGTGCTTGCGTGAGGGATCCTACCGGGCTACGCTTATTTCCAACAAGCGCTAGCTTTCTTGGTTCTCATATGCTCTACAATGCTCCACGCCAAGGAGTCACTCAGGAAGATGTATTCAATTGCCAAGAACTACTGCGGAGGGCCAGCGGCGTCGGATACGCTTTCAGGTACTGTTCTAACGTTTGTTGTACAGCTCACTCTTACCCTTCAATCAAGAACAGTTCTAACTTAATTTATTGTATTTTAACAGTATTTGATCTTAGGCGTTCTGTCAGCTCCTCAAGCAAAGCATCCAGACATGTTATTCCATTCAGGGCTCGCTCATTTTCGCAATGTTCGCTTGGGGGAAATTCTGCCAACCAAGAGATCGTGATTGCTCTGGGAAGCAATGTTGGGGATAGGATCAGTACGTTCGACAGAGCATTGCGGCTGATGAGAAACGCGGGCATAAACATCACTAGGCACGCCTGCTTGTATGAGACTGCCCCTGCTTATGTGACCGATCAACCGCGTTTCCTGAACTCTGCTGTTAGGGGCACAACTAAACTGGGACCTCATGAGTTGCTTAAGCAGCTAAAGGAAATCGAGAAGGATATAGGGCGCACTGGTGGAATTAGGTATGGTCCAAGACCAATCGATCTAGACATTCTTCTGTATGGTAATTCCCAGATCAATACTGAGACTCTAATCGTGCCACATGAACGCATCCATGAGAGGCCATTTGTTTTAGCACCTCTTGTTGACCTTCTAGGTTCGTCCGCTGATGATGGTATGGAAACAAGTTGGCACTCTCTCTCGAAGTGCAGTGGTGGGTTCTTTGAATTGTGGAATAAACTTGGGGGTGAATCTACAATTGGAACAGAAGGCATCAAAAGGGTATTACCTGTTGGAAATCGTCTGTTGGATTGGTGTGAGAGAACCCTCGTCATGGGGGTGCTTAATCTGACACCAGACAGCTTTAGTGATGGAGGTAAGTTTCAAGAAGTGGATGCTGCCATATCTCAGGCCAAGCTCTTAATCTCAGAAGGTGCAGACATCATTGATATTGGTGCTCAATCCACAAGGCCATTTGCAAGAAGATTATCTGCAAATGAAGAGCTTGAGAGGTTGGTTCCTGTTCTGCATGCAATCACAAAAATTCCCGAGATGGAAGGGAAGTTGCTCTCAGTGGATACATTCTACGCAGAAGTTGCTACTGAAGCTGTGAAAAGAGGAGTCCGCATGATTAATGATGTATCCAGTGGACAGCTTGACCCAAGAATTCTTAAAGTTGTAGCTGACCTTGGAGTTCCATATGTTGCCATGCACATAAGGGGAGATCCATCGACTATGCAAAGTGAACAGAATTTACAGTATGTTGATGTCTGCAAGGAAGTTGCTTCTGAGCTATATGCACGGGTGAGAGAAGCAGAGTTGTCTGGGATTCCTTTGTGGAGGATTGTTCTTGATCCTGGCATTGGGTTCTCCAAGAAATCCAGACATAACCTTGAAATAACCATGGGCTTGGAATCCATTAGAAGAGAGTTGGGTAAGATAAGTTTAGGTGCTTCACATGTGCCAATATTACTTGGACCCTCAAGGAAAAGATTTTTAGGTGAAATATGCAATCGTGCCAATCCAGTTGAGAGAGATGTTGCTACTGTTGCAGCTGCTACAGCTGGGATTTTGAATGGTGCTAATATAGTAAGGGTCCATAATGTTGGATATGGTGTGGATGCTGCAAAGGTCTGTGATGCATTGCGTAAGGGCAGAAGATGATGGCAGGAAATTATACCACCTGAATGGAATAGACAATACAGACCAAACTCCAGTTTTGTATAAGAAAATGGTACTCTGCCACAACATTGACTTCTTAGATTATACCGTAGAGGGAGTATCACCATTTAAAGCGTGTTTGCTCATAACTGTTATAGTGAATCAAAGATGAAGTTTTTGTTCTGCCACCTCCTTGCTAGAATATTCAATGAAACAATGGTCGAACTCAGATAACTCAGAGAGTGTGGAGCCAAGAAAACAATGTTGCTAAGGCTGATAGTAAGATGCAGATAATATTCTTTTTGGTCCTATCTTAGATAAAATTCTGGTATAATTTATTTTAATTCAACAACCTTAGAAGGCTTTTGATGTTTCTTAATTTTAAATAGTCTCCAAGTCCAATTTGTTTGCATCATTTGTTGTTCAAATATGTTGTATAGATTGAAGTTATTCCATCTTGCCTGTTTTGAAACTTCTCCCTGCGTCCTTGTAACTCCATAATTGTCTTTTGGCCTTGTTCTACCCAACGAGGAAGCCTCATGTATTGCAAGTGCCGTATGACATACTAGGCCTCAAGGCTTGGTCTACGATTTAACTAGGTTTTTGAGGGTTTTATTGCCTAAATGCAAGACCTTCTTGATGTACTTTGCCCAAAATTGTGCACTTAGGGCATTATTTGTTGCTACAGAATTGCTTTCGACCTCTCATACAGATTCAGATTTTCAATCTGAACTGCTTTCTATTGCTTTTTATTTAAGAATGTCCATAGGTGGCTTCTAACCCATTTTTATTCCTAGCTATGTCTAGCGATGAAACCTTACGAACTGCAAGTGCTGGATGATTAAACTGTCATCAAGAATGACTGTGTTTTGCGGAGTAGTCAAACTAGCAAGCGTAGGTCTCATCCTCAAAAGTAGTCGAGGGATGGAACGGCAGCGTAAATCACTCCGCGCAAACTCCTCTTTGCAAGTTAAAGTCCCTCAAATAATTAATAAAATAAGGGTTTGTCCAAAGATGGCCGGCGATCTCTATTAAACACTAATTTTTCTCTCATTTGCTCGTGATTGTGGTCCTATGCTAAGCCAAAGGATTCCCTACCTCTACTTGTTATGGCATTGGAAACATGTGTAGCTTGGTAGGGTAATGATAGCACGCTGTAACTGATTGTTGTCAAGCCAAGAGATGGCCCAAAAGGTGAAAATAGTTCTTGTCATTCTGTCATTAGAAAATAACTAGTTATGTATCCGTGCGCTGCAACGTAACTCATTGAATATACAGAAAATTATTCTATAGAAGAGAGTTAATTTGATCAGTTAGAAAGTGGAGAATGGTAAGAAGTTGAGTGAATAGAGTGGTTAGAGGAGAATGGACCTACAACCACCAACTTCTTCTTTTATAATAGTAATAGATATAAATGGAGGAGGGGGAAAATGGACTCACACGAGTAACCACCTCGTCGTCGCAACGTCAACGTCTACTGTGGCAAAAACCGCCTTCAAAACCACCTTAGGGGTTTATTTGCACCGGTTTTAGAAGGCCAGGGGGTATGATATCTGGTTTTTTAGTTTAGGGGGTTAAGTAGCTACAACACTGAAGTTCAGGAGGTAAATTGGACTTCTTCCCGTATATATACTACATTGCACCCAATTTCATACAGTGCAGTTGAGAAAATACATAGCCTTGTATGTGATTCATGCATATCTAGTGCATGTATACAATGCTTTCCGAGGGCAGACAACTTTTGGAGGGTGCCAATTCCTTTGAGGGAAGAAGGCAGATATGTGTTTAAGGTAGACAGTTTATAGGGCATCTTGTTCTCTCATTTGGTTCTAGGTTGTTGTTTTGTGTACTCCAATTATACACATCGATTCGTTATATGAGAATGTTTTGGTGGTGCCTAATGATGAGGCCTTAAGATAGCAAATGCCAAAGGTGAGTGATATGACCAATTGTCTCTTGAGGGCATTCCTCTGATTTCCGTATGACCTCACTTGTTCATCCATCTTTTCTTGTGACCCTATTCTATGTCATGGACATTCATTTCCTTGCACTTGTTCATCAGGAGAACTGGATGGGTTGAATTGTAGTATAGATCCTTTTTTTTTTTTTTGCCAAATGTGAAGAATTGAAGCAAGCGAATGTAGAAGATGGGGTGGATTTCGACAATGGACAATAGCATCCAAAAAATATGATTGTTCCTGCCGTTTTCTGACAATGGACAATAGCATCCAAAAAATATGCTGTTGAACAAGTAAATTTGATCATGACCAAAGGGCCCTTTGTGTACATAAGTACATTGGATGCTCAATTCATATGCATCACTTCAATGCTTGCTGAACTCCCAAGAAAAAGTGAATTTGGACCCCATCCCTATCCAAGATCCAATGCTGTGTTTTTAGTTTTTCAGTGATCATCTTAGCTCTAAGACTTGTAGCCAGTGGCGGATCCACACTTCGGATAGCCTAGGCTCCAGTTTAGACTATACAATATTTATTAATACAAAATTTAGGTAAATTCAAGTAAGTGCGTAACTTTTCTTTCCTGCTTGTAGCGATCAAGGACACAGAAGTCACAGGGGAACACGGGTGGTGCAATCTCAGCCGTGCACGAGCCATCGACGGTCCAGAATCACCTCGCGGATCACATCCCCTGTGCATCGCTCTACTCTCTTGTTCCTCTGCCGGTCTCCCCAATCCGCCACCTGCCCCCGTCGCCTTCGCCTCAGATCGGCGAAGCGAAGCGTCGAGAGCTCGACGGATCGATCGGTTCGTCCGGCCCCGCCGAGCAGTTCCGGATCAGGCTCGCGGCTGCCGCGCAGGCCGTTGGCCATGGAGACGCCGCCGCCGTTCCAGGAGTCCGCCCACTGCGACGTCTGCCTCTGCACCTTCAGCACCTTCCGCCGTCGCGTGCGAATCCCCCCCTCTCTGTTTCTCTCTGAATTGGTTGTTGTTCCCCGAATCGAATCTTTCGGGCTTAAAATTCTTCGTCTGCCTACTACTGTGAATCGGATAATAGATCGGCTAGTAGTAATGGGAATACCATGTTTCCGAGTTCTGACGAATTTTCTTTCAAAAAGCAAGTCCTGACGAATTTATGCTTTGGCAGCATCACTGCCGTAGCTGCGGGAGGACGCTCTGCCATGAGCATTCTTCGTACCACATGGTAAGAACCCAAAAAATAAGAACGTTTGTGTTAGAATTATGCTTGCTCTAGATGTGCAAGTGCCTTGGGAGTTGGGATTGCGAACTTGAACTCTTTGCTTCGACTGGTTCCAGGCTCTGCCGCAGTACGGGGTTTACACGGACGTCAGAGTCTGCTACGATTGCTTCAACAAATCCTCCAGGTAGCCAACCCTCTTACGATTTGTCCGATTTCTATAATCTAATTGTGTACTAGCTTATGTTTGGTTTAGAAATAAGCAGCTTTGCTTGGGTACATAATTACCATTGTCCTGTATGATGTTGCAGTCATGGGGGTGTCGGTGATGCGAATTCGCCTGGGAGCATTACTGGCGCAGCTGACTCCTTTTCAGGGCTGAATTTGGGTGAAGATGATGCTTTGTCACCTACGAGAAATTCGGCAGTTCAAAGTGCAGCAGCAGTTGAGTGCAAATGTGGAATGCCTTTGTGCATATGTGAGGCACCAAAGCCAGAACCCGCACCTGTAAAGGTAGATGATAATACATTTTATCAACATTTGATTTAGGTGTGCATCTTACTAATGATCCTATGCAGCAGAATATCAGCGCTGCTTCCTCAACTGCACAATCAAACCCAAGGGCAAAAAAATCTACTAGCAACCAACAATCAGCCAAATCAAGTGCCAAGAAGGCTTCAACTACTTCCAGCAGCAGCTCAAGGTTCGTTAAGACGAATGGTTAACTTCTTTGTCATATATCTCTACTAATCTTCGTGTTATACTTTCACAGTATGTGCTCAGCTTTGTTCGGCATGACCTAAAAGCATATTTTGTTCATTATCTTACTGCCACGCCTTTTGCACATTTGTACTAGGGAGATTAACATATCTGCATTAGGCATGGATGTTTGAACTGACCATATGGTCTCTTAGTGTGTCTCATTGTTGTTGTTGCTGCTGCAGCTCATTCTTAAATCTTGGCCTGATGAGCAACGATAGCAACGATAAGGGTCTAAATGACTATGATGTTAGTGGGGAGGTAAGCTTGTTTTAAAAACAGCTCAATAGCTCTCCTTTTCTACTTCATTATTCGACCCATAAGATATATGCAGTATTTCTGGCCTGGCAAAGTAGGAGTTTATTTGACCCAGTCTTAATTCCTTTTAGGGACTGAGAGAAGCAATTAAAAGTGGGGATATTAAAGGTGTTAAAAAACTTCTTAGCCAGGTATACAAATTCTCTTTCTTATCTCCTTTTGTCAACTTGATTCTTACATTCATCATTGGGCAGGGAGTGGATTCTAACTACTGCGACAAGCAAGGATTTACTTTGCTACATCTGGTATGTGCTCTTTTAATATCTCCCTTGTGGTTGGACATATATTCAGACATCGTTGTACCATTTGCATGACTGTTTGCATATATATAAGAAGTGGGAGTACGTCCTCTCAGGGGTATGGAATCATTTTCATACATACGTACGTACGTACGTAGTGGGAGTACGTCCTCCTGGGGGTATAGAATCATTTACATACATATGTACGTACATACGTACGTGCGTACATGCATACGCGCAGCCACGCATGCACGTACGTACTCCTGCTTCTTATATACTTCTTATATATACGTACGTACACACACACGCTTTAGTTTTAGGGTATATACCCATCTATAACAATTCAAATGAAACACAGAACTTTGAAAAAATATACTTGAATTCAAAGATTTTGGATAAATTTAGATCACATGCTTCGCTGATTTTAATATAAAATCAGAGCATTCTTAGAATCAAACTATCATAAAAAAGGCAACTGCAGTTCGAATTTTAGTCCAAACATGTTTGAACTAGTTAGTAAATTAGCTAAACTCGACATAAAGAAATTTTAAATTTTTCGCACACGATACATAGAGAAAATATCTATTTTAGATCATGATGTCCTGACATCATGGTGTCTCAGTTAATTATACTATATATTGCAGTGTAATATCACAACACACCCATGCATCAGGAATCGAATCATGATAACATACAAACATGTACAGAACAATGAAAATAACATATCAGCTGATCTATCTGTGAAATATCCAAAGAAACACTTATCCACATCAGTCTGTCTTCTGTGGATTAGTTGCTTCCTTGTGTACCAGAGCAGTATGAGCATCTATACTGTTCATTTGTAAATAACTTAGTGGTGCATATTGTTTATTATGCTGTAAAGGTCTTGGTGTTTGACATATACATCTCAAATGCAAATAAGCAAATCTCCATCTAATGTATTCCCCTCTGCTGATAATTGCAGGCTGCTATGTTTAACCAGACTGAGATTGCTCTTATTCTCATTGATAGCGGAGCAAATATTCAAAGCAAAAATGGACAAGGTTGCTTCTTTTTACCATTTGAGCACATTTATGTCAGATTGGATGACATCTATTGCTAAAATACCATACATCTATGTGTTCTGGAAGCTGATTAATCTGCAACCGTTAAGCACAGAAGTTCGTTTGAACATGTTCCCTCTCAATCAGACATTCAACTCTCAATTTCTGATGACAGCGTTGAATTGACAAAGTTGCTTGAATGGCAAGAGCTACTGTGGACATATATTTGCTCGTCTTTTAGGCTGTGCCCTAGAAGAAAATCCAATCTGTCTCTGGGCTTTTCCCGGACAACCTTTTCTGCTTTTCATACTAGATGGAAAGAGCTTGGTTGATAACATACTCAATTTTTAGTGACGACTTTACGCTTCTAGAAGCAGATAAACTAAAAGTTATGCAGCAACAATCAACACGCAGGACTGTTCTAGATTGTTTTGTTCAAAATGCAGTAGTTTGCTGATCAATGCTTATCTCAAATTATCTACATATATTTATGCCAACGATGGAATTGCTAACATCCATAAATTTGTTGAGCAGGGGAAACTCCTTTGGATTGTGCGCCAGCCATGCTGCAATACAAAATGCGCCAGAAGATTGAAGAGCTCGTGGCATCTCAACCACCCGAGTGATAGATAGCACCTGGGCTTGTGCTAGCTGTTCCCATTTTGTGTTCATGTGCCAAAGTTGTGTTCCGCTGCATGGTTACGAATGACCATTTAACAACCGAAAGCTTCTGGCTGGGTATGAGTGGGTTCTTTTTAGTTGCGGCTTATGGTTGTAGCCTATAGTTTTTGGCCCTAGTGCGATCACTTGTGTGAACGAACCGAATGCCGATAAACCGTTTTAAAAAGGTTGTCCTGATAAGTCGCTTCGAAATGTCAACAGAGGAATTATACTATTTATTTATTTATTTAAGAGAAGTCATAAACCGAAAAGAATTTGACCATAGTATTTTGGTATGACACCACTATCTAGAAACGTTGGAATGTCACAAGTGGTTGTTTTTGCCGCTAAATGATTTAATTCTGCTTAATAATCTTTCTGTTTCATCATGTATCCATGTTTGGATCTCATGACTTCTTCCCAGATCTCAATGCATTTGTTCTGATTTCCTTTCCTTTTTGAGAGGAATGTATATGTTCTGACTTGATAGCATTGATTTGAAGAAAATGATGCGTATATGTTGAATTGTTCACGGTTTTGATACTGTAGCAACTTTTTTTATTTCAAATTTAGTAACTGGACGTCTGTTTTTATAAAAATAGTCCTATTCTTAAAGCTTATAAGATGCGACAGGTAACATCTGTCATCTACCATACGTGAGGAGTTTGGTAGGAACAAGCTCGACATGGAGGGTGATGGCGCAGAGCGGCAGCAGCGGGCCCAACGTGGTGCAAGTGCCCATTGCAATACGTATGACTATGCGTCGGGCCTATTCTGTACGTCCTGTGACACCCTTCCTCGTGTGCCTATAGATTCTCAAAACATACAAAGATTAGTAATTATGCACTTAAGCCATGCTATGGAGTAGGAAGTGGGAGAATCTGCAAGTCACCCATGAATGTACCCTTTGACACGGTCGTCTATACCCACTGGAAACACTTGCCGTAGTCCGAACTACCTTATGACGTGATGCACAGCGTATGTCACAACAAAGATGTCACGCATCAAGTGACGCCGTGTCAGTCAAAAGGTGCCATTTCATGTGCACTGTATGGACAACCCATTTGATGCACGATACACAACATTGTCATCGACGAACGGCCTCCAGATGACATGGTTGTCCCTCAACTGGTCAAACATAGTGATGTATTCAGAGTACAATGCGTGCAAATTCACAAGACTAAAAATGGGCTGCAAAAACAGATATTGGTGCGTACGTTGGTTGTCATGACTCTGTACTTTGCAAAAACAGAGATCATCCCTTCGCAATAGATACCAAAGGAAGAGGCCCCAACCCCCTCATGACCTAGTTGTACACATTGGTTAAGTTGGTGGTTATGACTTTGTACCTTGCATCATCGGTGTTATAAAGCAATGCCCATTTCTCTTTAGGCTCATGCTCAATCCACGCTGAAAAACATTTTGTCTACCTTGAATTCCTCCTAACTAATTCTAGAGGATCTATGGGTATCTTATTGAGCACAACGGGGAGCTCTTCCGCGCCTGTGGTGGGCTTCTTCACTGCCTCTCTCACGTGCTTCATCGTTAAGTTGTCCAATTTCTTTCACAATGCATCAAACTTTCTTTACCGATTCTGATCACAAAGCCTGCTGAAAAAGATTCATCAGCTCCTTGTTCCTGAATTACTTGTAGCAATTAGCACCCATGTGCCTCTTGCACCACCTACTCCGCAAATCGGGCCATGGATACGACCCGTCTTCCCCTTGTTGCTGTTGCATAATTGCCTTCAATAAACCGGCATGTCGATCATGTATGATGCTAACCCATGGGTAGTCGACCATGACACCAGCTTTCACGTTCTTAAGAAACCACAACTAACTATCGGTGTTCTCACTCTTGACGAATTTAAGTGCCATTGAAAGAACCTAGTTGTTGCCATGCACTGCGATTGCAGTCAATATCTGGTCCTTATACTTGCTAGTTAAGAAGGTGCCATCCATGCAAAGAATGCTTGTTTAAGTATCATCTTCTCAGGGAATCACTTCAAGGCTTGTTCTAGAATACAAACATGGGTCATGCGATTTCTTTGTTGTATGACTTGGAGCAGACCGGATAAGTTATGGTAAGAGCCTTTGAACGTACTGAACCTTATTTCAAGTACATTCTGCTTCGCCCTCTAAGTCTTAGCATAGAATAATGGAATGTGGTTCAAAATTCAGGTTGTCCATAATTTCTCTGTATATGATATTTGCAAAAATTCAACTATAACCCACAAAAAATCAGCCCAACCGAGCACCAGCTTTGTCGTTGTCCGTAACTGTACAATAAACATTTGCTGTTCCACTGAACAAGTAAAAAAACAAACCTGATGAGCTAACCAAAGAAGTCTCAAGATACAGAACAAACACCAGTGGACATGTAACAGCTACTCGTCCAACCTTATTGCCGATAGATATCATCTCGAACACCCTATACAACTGCGCGGTTTATTTTTTTTAGCGCAGCTGTTTCTCGGCGTCACGAAATGTAGCATCGTGGTCCAAAAATATCCTGCAAAACCAACCGTTTGACATGATCATCCAATCGGAAGAGAAGAAGCCGTGAGGTGAGGGCACGAGCTCGGGAGAATCCCACCTGCCACACGCCAGGGCCGAGATATTTATCACCAAGCGTCGACCAGGTGGAAAAGCGACGCCACGGTGGATAATAAAAGGCGCCCCCCTCCCCTTCCCGTTTCCGTCCACGGACGGGTCGGTCGGAGGCGGCGCGAGGCGAGGCGAGGCGAGGCAGGCCGCGGCCGCGACGGACGCGGACGAGCTATGGTTTGCGAGTTCTTCCTCTCTCTCTCCTCTCGGCGTAGCCCTGTTGTGTGCTATGTTTGCACGGGTGCTGATTTGGTGCGGTGGTGCGACATTTTTGTAGGTGGGTTGTTCTTTGGGGGAAGGGACGGAGATGATGGAGGAGGGGGCGGCGGATCCGCGGGAGCTTGTGCGTTTGCCGGTAACCTTTTTTCCCCTTGACTGTTTACCGCGGATTTGTTTGGTGGTTGTGTAGGCATGATGCGGGATTATGCGCTTTTAGCTGTTAATTTCGGTGGTTTGAGTGAGCTAGCTAGGCGTGCCGGAAGTAGAGCAAAGCACGGATTCGAGCTTGCAGAGTAGGAGTGCTGTTGGAGCTGCTACCTTGGAGCTAGCTAGGTTGCTACCTTGGAGCTAGCTAGGCTTGAAATGCAGTGTGTCACCCTGCAGCAGGATGATGTCCGCCGCCTCCGCGCGAATGACCCGTTCGCGCCTCGCTCGCATTTGGAGAAACCGGGCTCCAAGCCGCCGTCGCACGTTCCTCAGGCTGGCTCACAAGGGGCGCTTGAATACGAACGATCGCCGCCACTGACACGGGCTCGCTAGCTCGGCCGCCTGCCCGTTCTGCTCGCAACCAGAAACTGTGCTACACCTGCTTGTCCGATGTCCCAGGGCCATGCGATATGTGTTGGGAAAACATCCCAGGATCACCACGCCCAAATCGTCCGAGTGCTGTCGAACGAGGAACAAAGCAAAGCCATGACGAGAGGAGGCAAGAACTAAGTCATATGAGACGGAGAGTGTTTGGAGCAATTTTTCTTCCTTTTCTTCACTCTCACTTCTCCTTATGCGGTCTTACATGGTATATATGGACACACATGGGCCTCACTATAAGTTACTCACCCACTACACGACTCTGACGACGATATCTTGCACACACCGAGCAGTTCGCCTGACCATGCCTGCCTACGACTACTACAGAGAACAGCCGCCTGCTCATACCGCTTAGCTCAGCCACTGCCGACTGCAGGGTGACCTGCGTCATTCACGACCACCTGTGCTGACGTCTGCTACAGTTAGCACCGACTGCTATAGTGATCGCCGATTGCTACAGTGTCTGGCAGCACGACCACAACCACTACCTTCACCCTCGGCTAGACTTCGATCGTAGCATTGCAGTTACGACCATTGCAGACACAGGCTCCATGATCCCGGTGCTTGCGACTACGACGCTAATGACCACATCGCTTACGACCGCAGCGCTTACAACCACAGCGCTTGCGACCGCAATGCTTACGACCACAACACCGGTCGTTACGACCACACAATCCGGTCGTAACGACCACACAAGTCGTCCGAGCACCTCTTCTTCTTCTTCGATAGGAGCCTCCTGGGTTGCGCAACCTTCGCACTACGGCCACCTCCTACTCCTGCCGCCTCGCCTCGGACTCCTCCAGTGCTACGACGAGCTCCCTCTTCTCGGCCTTCAAGCTCTCGGTCCTCTCCCTGAGGCATGCCCTTTGCTTAGCCTCCGAGCACCGACAGTCAGTGGCTATGACCATGCACACTGTCGACCATGATGCCACGACCGAGACTGCTACGACTACGACCATAACCGTTACAACCACGGCCATGGGCGCTACGACTACGATAACGTAGTCGTAACCGGCCACGCACATCACAACTTGATCGTAACTGACCACGCACAATAACACGAAGCTTCGACCATGGCGCACATCTCGATGCTTCGACCTCGGCTTCTGGGACTATTTCGACCACGCCTAAGCATCGACCGTAGACTGCTTGCCAGGCTTTCGACCGTGGCTTCGACCACGGCCTTCGACCATGTCTTCTCGCGTGTGGCTTCGACCATGGCACCAACGGCCATGTACAAATCATCAAGATTCATTCTAACAGTATGCACGCGGCTGGTTTTCCCCCTGAAAAAGTCCTGGAAAAGCAGCAGATGATGGATCTGGTAGATCTTTTCTTACCGTCCTAGAGTTTTATGCGCCCCTTGCTGTAAAATCTCCACCCAAAACACTTGTGTGTCCACATGAATAAAACGTTCAGCCTGGCCTAAGGCCCGCCGTAGTTCCGTCAAAAAAAAAAGTTGCCAAAGTATCAATTGTATCCCACGTGTGTTAAAAATGCGATGGTTCTGCACTCAGTTTATTACAGTTCTGTTGGACACTGCATTCTGTGCCTTGAATCATTCAGTTGCTTACATATAGCATGGCTGATGTTTTGTGCAAATCTTTTGGTGTGAACTCTCCGGTGGAGGCAGAAATCCTCATGTACTTGAGAGTAGATTTCATGATGTATGAAATTACTATGCTTGAGCATGTTTTGGCCAATTGGCTCTGCAACTGGATCACTTAGATTGCATTGTTGATGGAACATGGCATATGTAGCTTGATAGTCGGGTTGATTGTTTCTAAGAGTTGGGAGTTAGGAAGGGAACTAGAAAATTTTCATATGGGACCAAGTAGGCATGGAGCCCATGAAGTATTTGTTGGTTTACCTTTTGGCTTTTGTATCTTGAAGCTATCCTTGTGAAATGCACTAATATAATAAAAAATGGTATCATAACTTCTTTAATAAACCTGGATGCAAGTTGTTAGCTCTAAACCTTATTGGAACTTTATTACACATCCACTAGGGAGTCCATGGGGTCCCTTTTGCAGAATTGTTTCTTCCCCTGGAACCAATTGGCCATATAATGTAATCATGATCTCGTGAAAACTTTGCTTTACTCAGAAAAAAGCTATATTATTGTTATTCACCTTTCTTAGGTTATATGTTTTACTACTGTTATCATGATGGGTTATTTTGATGTGTTTTTCACTGTCCTAGATCCTCCTGAATCTATACAAAACTGCCTAACCATGCCAATACTACAATGCCTGAGCAGTATGCCTACTATGTTGTTCGTCATTCATATCTAGATTCCAGACTGGTATTTGAACTTTGAATTTTGTATTGGATCATTTTTATGGGGGGGCCTATCATGAAGTTCTTTTTTTGCTCTGGCAGGACGTTCTGGTGGTATGCTCTTCTGCTGGATGGACGGATCAAAAGCACATGCTCTATCTGAGCTTATTGGAAGAATCTTTTGTAAGCCAACTGCATGATGGTGAAATCAGCTTCAAGGGACTCTTCAATAGAGCTTCTCGACCTAAACAATCATCAAAGGGAAGTGTTAAAAACACAGAAGCCGATCAGGTATAGGCAAAGGCCACATTCCCTCATTGCTTGACACACAAAAAAAGAATAATACAGTTGTAACATATCAAATTGCTCTCTTGTTTTCGAACCATGTGGCAGGGATATCTGGGGGTAGTAGAGGTTGACAGAGCGACCTCCTGGATAAAGGTTGAGCAGATCAGATCACCTTCTTGTGAAAATCAGGAAGATGGAAAAGTCCAACCTATGGATGATAATGCGTCAGCCACCAAGTCACAAGAGGCCAGCTCCCATGCAAGTGCAACGAGCTCTGGACAATCTTCCACATGCCATTTTGGCAAGCACAGACATTCCCCTTCTAAGAGTGCAGGTAGGCTGTATCTGCAAGATATCAGTGCATATTACTATAGTTTCTTTTTCAAAAACAGCAGAAAAAATGCCCAAATTTTGATTGTCTAAAGTAAAATTTTCACAGCAACAACCAGTTTTCTGAACTCTGTGTTTTACTGAGAAGAAATGTCTCGTCGGCCTGAGTCAGATTCATTACAGGAATGAACCGGGCAAGTTCCTTAATTGAATATGCTACTATTGTCTTGAGGAAAATTCATAATCTTACTTGAAAGATACCAATGTATTTTATATAGTCAAATCAAAATGCACATAAACTGCATAGCAAGTCTCGATCTGTTGTTTGCTTTGACTTATGTTGAATTGTGCCTTGGGATGATGTTATTGGTCTCAGCATTGCAAATTTTGGTTTTCACTGTAGCTTGCTCGGTACTAGATTATGAATATTTGAAGTTAGTAAATTTTCATTTACTTGAGTGACGTGGCCCGATTTTTACAAGAGAACTACTCGTGCATTTCCTCAGAGGGGTCGGATCAGAACTTCGTTGATGAGGAAGCCAAAGAAAAAGGAGAATCAAGAAGACGATGCAGCAAAAAGCGACTGAAGTCTGCTGACAGTATGATGGATGATCAAGTAACAAAGAGATGTGCTTCACCTTTTAATTGTGTTCTATTGCTGTTCAACGTTCATCTTTTTAACGAACATATTCTAACTTCTTCACATCACATGGTTTTGTAGGTGGTTCCATCCATGAAGGTGGGCTGCCTTAATGCAAGGGAAAAAGATACAGATGACCGTGACGGCTCATCGGAGGTGGATGTTGGATTGCTGGATGCAGAACCTGGGTCATCCTCGTGCAAAGGTCATGGACCAAAAGAATAATTCACATCCATGGAATGTTCTTTGGGACCGACTAACGCACTCACCTAGTAAAATCGCCATGAGCTCTAGAATAGAGATTTAAGACTCAAGTAGTGCAAGTCTGTAAGATCAGCAAGTTAAAACAGCGCAAGTTTGTAAGATAAAAGTAGGTTTTGCAGACTATGGCCTTTCCAACTCTGGATGCTGGTTAGGGAAGTCGAATAATCCCTAATTTGTTTGGTGTATCCCCAAAGCCTGCCATGGACGCCTGCTAGTTCAGCTGAAGACTACAGCTGTGCAACTGCCAGTCCGACTAGCAGTCGGTTTTGCTTGTCCTGCAGTACTTGCTAGAGCCTCTGGTACGATCTCTTTGCTGTCTTTGTGTGCCGCGATGTAAAATGAAATGCTTGTATGAAGTCATTCGGTAATCCTGCAACATCTACTTTTGTCGTGCAACAGATTACAGATATCACATTCCGAGATACGGTTGCTGCTGCTGCTAGACTTTCGGTGTACATTGGGAAGAGCCGTGGCCCGCGTGCGTGTAAAACTCCTTACCTGCTTTGCTCACTGCTGGACTGGCGAACCGGTTGGCATGCAGCGCGCGCGGGGCCGGCTGGCCAACCGTGCCGTCCAGGGCCGCGCTGCTGGACGCCAGGCGTGGCGTGCGGAGCCGGAGTGCGTAGGGCTGGCAGAAACGCTTGTTAGGATTTGAATTAAAATTACTTTGATTATAGTAGTTAACGAATTTAAATTAAAGTAAACCTATTTTAAGTGAAAAAGATTAATAAGATTTGGCTCGATAGTGACTTATTAATTTGAATTTAAAATAACCACTTTAACGATAAATAAAATAATTTTATGTTAAATTATGTCAATTTTTGATAGTATCTTACTAAGCTTGATACATTGATAGGCAGCCCTCCAGAATTTTTTCTATTTAAGCCCTTTTTTTGAAAAATATTCACATTTAGACCTCTGGTGGTTTTAATTCCGTTTTTGGACCCGGGGGTGAGCCGTGGATCACGGCCGCCGGTAACACGCCTCGGCGCCGTGGACCACGGCCCGAGGCCCCGCACCAGCCGCCAGCGTCTTGACCGCGTGGTGCCGACGTGGCGGCTTCGGCGCCGTGATCCACGGCTCAGGAGCTCGGCCGCGTGATTCGTGGCGCCGACCTCGGAGCCGTGGAACACGGCGGCCGAGCTCGAGCCGTGTAACGTGGCGCCGAGCTGTTCAATCCGTAGTTTTTGGAAACATTCAGAAAAATGATGAAGTGTGTGAAACACAATTTTCTGCTACATTTTTTGATGTTGTGTTCAATCTGAAAATTTCGGGTGCTAGTATGGTAATAATGTTTGTAATTTTTTCGTAGCGAGGAACCGAATGGTCAAACACTAATTCTTTGGAGCAAGCATGGGTGGGCAACATTATGCACTCTTTTAAATACCGTCATACCGGTAGTCTCAAGTGCGATCAATACAATTAGGCAAACACAATACAATGCATAATAATAGGATTACAAAGACCGTAGATAGCGTGGATCTATTACATTATGTCTCTTGGGTGTAGCGTGGTTGTTTCCCTTTTGTCGCATACAAGATGGCTCACGCATCCTTCTTCCTGTCACTCTTGGTCTTGAGAGCGCCTCACGAGCTTCAAGCTCTTCCTCCCGACGCTGATGGCGGCTTCACGCAGACTTAGCCGCCCCCGCGTCCTTGCGACTCATCCTCCTTGCCCTTAAGACGGATTTGGTCCACCCTAACGCGCGCTCTTGCTCAAGCCGCATCTGTCGTTCCACCTCGCGAGCTGAGTCATCTTGGAAAAGTATTGTCCTTTGTTTTCCACCGCATTGGCGGTTCCGTAGCCATGCTTGCGCACACGATCCACCCATTCGAGGAACCCGCAAGCCTATGTGTGGGTGGTAGATGTCATGGATCAAGTTGAAAACGAACGAGAAACAAAGGATTTAGTTGTCGTCGTTACCACGAAGTCGTCATCCGTGTCGGACACTTGAAGAACCTACGGCCGTAGTTGGCTCGTTTCTTGGATCCGTCCGGACGCACAACATTGTCCGAAAGCCGCAATGGCACCGGGCGCTCATGCCACTCCCAAGCACTCCAAATGGGTCTGAGCTCGTGAAGACATTGTGATGTCTTGAGGAGATGTGGTAGTATTGTGATGTCTTGAGGAGATGTCGTGGTATTGTGATGTGTTGAGGAGATGTGGTATGGAACACATATGAGGCCTTTATGTAGGTAGGTTATCCGTGCGGTGGGCATAGTCCATGGAGAGGATCTTTTCGCTTTTCACGGATTCCAGTAGCAATAAATGGCCCTATGTAGACTTTTCAGAGACTACAGTCTCGTAATAAATTCGTAGTTCGTAGCCTTTTCAGAGATTGGACCATTTCAACATAAATAATTAATTGTACAAGAAGTGATGAAGGCAGTACCATCCCCTCCGCGGTGAGCCATCCTCGGTGGTTCTCCTCGTAGTCTGGCGTCTAGCGGTGGAATTGCGCCATCCTACAAAAAATTTGATTTTGTCATCCAACATAGAAGTAAACAAAAAATTGAACATGCATACAATATGGAAATAATAAGAAATTACATAAGAAACATAGCAAATTACATATGAAACATAACGAATAACAAGCACTCGCACCTGACTAAGTGGCCAATGGCATGTGCGTGAATTGTGGCCAAGTCTACCACATCTGCTACATTGGTTCTGCTCGGGGTTAGTAAGAAAGGGGTTGCTCTCCTCGCCTCGTTGTTCTGGAAGTCGATCCATAACCATCTTGTGTCTCGTCCTTTTCCTTGTTCCACGTTTGTTCCAACGGCTACCGGACCATAAATGTATTTGGGCCGTTGTGGGTGGCCACTCTCCCTCATCCCGATAAGGCTCGAAACGGGGAGACCACGTAAGCACAAGGTTGTCAACACTGAACTCCCGAGGTATCTTGCTCGTAGTCAAAGTTGCGATGCCTCGCCGCCACATAATGAGAACATGGAAAGTGGTGCGCCTCGGTTTACCACATGTGCATGAGAAAGCAATAAGGACAACCTTATGCCTCCTCGTCGGTGGGAGCTCTCCATCGTCGTTGTACCACCCTTTCTACAACCTCGTAAGTGCCCGTGGCGCTGTCAAAACAATGTACCTCATGTGCCTCAGCCCTAGCCTTTGCCTTTTCAAGGTGGCGCTTCGGTTTTGGCGCCCATCTCACTTGTTTACTCTGTAGCGCCATTGCATGTGCGTGTCTTTCGTTGAACCAGGCAACAAGCTTGTAAAAGGTGAAGGATACGATAGCATTGACGGGCATACCACGTATACCCCTAAGCAAACTATTGAAGGATTCGGCCATGTTGCTTGTCTGAAACTCGTACCTCCAGCCACCGTCGTCATGAGCCCTTGTCCATTTGTCGACGTCTCTCATCAATCCGTCAACCACCGCTCACCTTCTGCGTTTGTTGCGAGATAAGCTACCTCCGACCGCCGCGGCACAAGTTTGTGGGCCATCGATTCTTGTGATCTTGAACTTTCCCGTATCCTTCTGTTTCCTAGCACAAACCCTCCATTCACATGTTTCCTTCTCGCACACAACTGTGTACCTCCGCTCCACATAAGAATGCCTCACCTTGAATGGCCTTTTACGAATCACTGCATACTCCTGCAGCCACCTTCTCAATGCAGACAAGTCCTCAAACATCATGCCCTTCTCAATTGTCATGCTTGAACCGCCTCGGGAGCATCTAGCACTCGTCATCCTTCCTTCGCATAAGCCCCATGAGAATGCCTAAGATCGTGAATTCATGAACCGATGGATCCGGCCAGGCAATAACGCCTTATCAGCTCAATATCACTTTCGGTCAGCTCTCCAAAAGGGCGGTCATCGTCAGAATCAACGGCCCTTGCGATCTCGTAAGGCTGCAGATCATCCACAATTTGAACATCCACACTGTTGGAGTCCCTGCAGACTTCTTCAACGTTGCCAGATGGAGCAACGGGAGGAGCACCCACATTATCAGGAATGTATCCTACATCACAAGCACGAAACGATGGGATTGAGACAAAAGCATGGAATGACGGAAAAGGCTAAAGAGTTGCTCGACACTTCGGGATGATCCCGAGGGGCCACGACATCATCGATCCGACATTCGACTCGAATCGGTTGAGAAATCGACCCTCGTTCGGGCGGATAGAGCATCGGGCACCTCAGGCACTTCTTCCACATCCACCGCAAGGTCCGGTAACGGAGGGTCAAAGGGTGCATGATCCTCACAACCAATTAAGATCAATGGACCATGAGGGGTGGGATCAATGGACACCTTCCGCACAACAAGGTCCAAACATTGGAACTCAGTGTTCATAACCAATTTGACATATTTGTCCCACTGATCCTCACAACCAATTAAGATCAACCGCCTTAGAATTGTATCTTTCGAACCAAGTGAAGTAACCCCTCAACCGTGATGCTCTCCTCGTTTGCATGACAATGTACCTCCTCCGGGCCCTAGCAACCAACTCACTAAACGACGGTAGATCACCGAATATCGAGGCACCCTTTGCATTTCAACAAATCGAACATTTCCATAATCATCACTTGTCACATCGCCTCCATGATATAGGGTAACTAGCTTGTCCATCTAGTTCATACAGATGAATACCTTCACACCAACCAAAATGAAGAAGCATCAAATTCTCATGGTACACAAAAGAATCATGATCAAATTCTCTGACACGAAGAACGATCTCGGGCTACACATCTAAGCGGATGCTAGTACCGATCACTGGGGGCGGGGGCCGGGAGGCGGCGGTGGCCGGGCGTCCGGGGGGCGGTGGGGCCGGGCGGCTGGGCGGGGGCAGGAGGCGCGAGGCGTCAGGCGGGAGGGGGCGGGGCGTCCGGGCGGCAGGGGCGGCGGCCGGCGAGGCGGGCGAGGCAGGCGGCCGGGGGCAGCAGTGGCCGAGGCGAGGCGGGAGGCCGGGGGCAGGGGCCGGCGGCGGAAGGCGGCGGGGGCGGGAGGCGGGGAGGCACGGGAGGGGAGGGCAGGCAGCGTGATTGGGAGGTCAGGAAATAATGAGCAGGTCGGGGCTCGGCATACAAATTTCAAGCTCGGCGCCAAGATCTCTGCCCGAGCTCGGCCACCACCACCACCGCGAGGAGTCTTCCACGCCGGCGCCACGCAGCCACCACGCCAAGGCGGGCTCAGCGGCTTCGGCCGTGGACCACGGCGCCGAGATGTGTTACCTCGGCGCCGTGGGTCACTGCACACACCTCGGGTCCAAAATGGAATTAAAACTACCGGGGTCTAAATGTGAATATTTTTTAAAAAGGGCTAGAATAGAAAAATTGGGCACCCTCCTAGTCGCTGACGACACACGGCATGCGAGGTCAGTCGTGACTAGAGGCGCCGGGTCGGCGTGCCACGCTGTGTGCTTGTGCCGCCGGGCGTCTTGCGTGAGTCGTGACGGCGTGCGGAGAAGGCAACGCGTTAAAGATGTTCTACGCGCTGTCGGCGTCAAGCCTCGGCCGCTCCTCCGTTTTCCCTAGGGGTAGAAAACGATAACGGATAATTCGTTTTATCCGATATTCGTATCCGAGAAAACCCGAATATGATAAGCAAAAATTCGTATTCGAAAATATTCGTATTCGTATTCGAGAATATTCGTATCTGTATTTGAGAGTATTCGTATTCGCATTCATATTCGAGAATATTCGTATCCGTATCCGTATTCGAGACTATTCGATTCGTATTCGATCCGTTTTTAGAACCCATAAAAAATTCGTACAAATTTTGTGATTCAAAATTTGAATTTAGGTGGTTTAAAACCGTAACCGGTCAAAACCGTGAAAATCGGCAAAATCGCTAGGAATCTGTTTTATCCGATATTCGTATCCGAGAAAATCCGTATTCGAAAATATCCGTATTCGTATTCGAGAATATTCGAATTCGTATTTGAGAATATTCGAATTCGTATTCGTATTCGTTTTAAAAATATGGATTCATATTCGTATTTGATACTATTCGACCGTATCCGATCCGTTTCCACCCCTAGTTTTCCCACACGGTTCTCGGGCTCGTCGTTTTACTTGGGCTCGACAGCCCGTCCGGGCCGGCCCGATTAGTCCAGTTAAGCCCACGAGAGAAGACAACGGAACGAGTCTGTTCTCTCTGTGTCGGCCTTCCCTTTCCCGAGTTCAGTTGATCCCCATCCGTTCCACGCGCTGCCACCCGCCGCTTGTCACCGCCGCGGGATACCCGGAGATCGGAGGCGCCCGCTGATCTCTCTGCGACTCGGATCTCTCAAATATGGTACCGAATTTCTCTCCTTTCCTCCCTTCTTCTTTTCCCAACCCGCATTTCCTTCAGACTCGACGCGAGATCCAGGATTTGTCCACGGAGTTCATCATCTGTTCCGGGTTTGGTTGCTCCGCTCTGGGGGGAATGGATGTGACGAAGGGGAAGGTAGATCTTTGGCCTTCCGCGCCATGGGGATTCGTTGTTGGAGCCTTGATTCGGTAGAGACGTTCATAGCGAAGCGAAGCCCTGGCTAGATCTGTTGCCGCGGTTCGTGTTAGGGCGGGTGAAATTTGTGCTGTTTTTTTGGGGGTTTTTCTTGGTAGCTGAACAGGATCAGAGCAGAGAGGAGCTAGTAATGGATTTTGACGTGTTTAGGCGACATTGTTGTTTGAAACTAGCTATGGTGGTGATTGATTGCGGTGACTTCGCTAGTTTTCTTTTCGTTTTTTCTTTTACTTCTGTATGGACAGCGTACAGTGGTAGCTGTTTTGAATCTTTTGATGTCCTGTGGTCATATAAAGCAATGACTTGTGAAGATCGCGCATGAAATTTTATTCATCTACTGTCTTGTTTGCTGGAGTGATTTATTTCAAGCATCCTGATAATTTTGACTGATAACTTCATGCACATTGATCCGCTGATTCTATGTGGGCTTGTAGTCTTCTGTCAAGGGACAGACCAGGAGAGAGAGGCCTAGAGCTCGCCCTCATGGCCTCACGCAACAGAAGAAGCAAGAAATTAAGGAAGCGTTTGATCTTTTTGATACGGACAACTCTGGTACTGGCATTCGTTTGTTTGCCCATTCGCTTATTTCTATTGTGGTATTGCTTCCTTGTATTGATGTGATGACTTGCTTAAACATGCTCATCTCTCAGGAACCATTGATGCCAAAGAGTTGAATGTTGCCATGAGGTAAGAATTTCATGGCCATTGTCCAGTTTGGCATCATTTTCTTGTGTTAGCGATAATGCCACTGAACTTGTTTCCGTTGTTTACAGAGCCTTGGGATTTGAGATGACAGAAGAGGTACCATTCCTCCACCTACCAAGTCCTTCGGTTTTGCACTTCCTATCACCTGTTCGGGAGTGCTCTGCAGTTGTCTTGTTCCAGTAGGAGCCTAGAAATGATCAAGCAGCTATTGAGGATATAGCGCTTGTGTTCTTGTTTGCTGACTAAATAACGCAGTATTATATAAGCAATCCTAGAATGAGGGTACAATTAAGCTGGAAGGAAATTCTTATTGATGTTGTTTTGCACCGAACATTTCCTTTTTGAGTATATCATCTTAAAAACTAGCTGGCAGATGAAATCTTCCTGTTAATAATATATGTCTGCCCACAATTTTCTCATAATTTTACATTCCGTGTTTGGGAACTTATATGTGTGGGGTATGGCCCTATAATCCATTGAGGAAATTCCTCCTACTGAAGCTCCACCCTGCTTTTGGATAATGCAGCAAATCAACAAGATGATTGCTGATGTAGACAAAGATGGTAGTGGATCGATAGATTATGAGGAGTTTGAGCACATGATGACTGCCAAGATCGGAGAGAGGGATACTAAAGAAGAGCTTACAAAAGCATTCCACATTATTGACCAAGATAAGAATGTAAAAGTCCTCACTCTTTCTTCGTTTTACATATTGCCTAGAATATCAGTGTGCTTGACTGCAACTTTCTATATTGTCAAACAGGTCAGTGTCGTCTTATTAGACAATCAATTAAGTGGAATTTTGCTTTAGTAGACAATTGACCAAGTAGTTTTATACTTTTAGATGCTTAATGGGTTGAAGAACTTAATAAATAACTGTTATTTTTACTTCTAGTTATTCTTGGTGCAAAATGTTAATTTGTTCTTTTTTTTTCTAATGATTGATGGAGTTTTTGGTGCAAAATGTTAATTTGATCTTTTTCTAATGCTTGATGGGGTTCATTGAAACAAAATACTTGTGTTATTACTCTATCATGTTCTAAAAAACTATCGTTTTGAAGATTGTTATCATAGAGTATATTGTGGGACTCGTGCAGGGGAAGATTTCAGATGTTGATATTCAGCGGATTGCCAAAGAGCTAGGTGAAAATTTCACTTATCAAGAGATTCAAGAAATGGTACAAGAGGCAGATCGAAATGGTTAGCTGTTCTCTCTATTTTCTGGGAACTCGCAAGAACTTTGATCACCTACTGGAGAATTAAGTGATTTAACTTCATTCCTCATCTGTGACAGGTGATGGTGAGATAGATTTCGATGAGTTTACTAGGATGATGAGAAGGTCCAGCTATGGTTACTAGGTTGGTGGTATCTGCGAGTGTTTGGTCTTTTTAGTTATTTTATAACCACCGCCCGAATTCCTAATGTATTTACTGTAGTTACTCCGAACAATTCTGCTGTACTCTGTGTACTTATGGTAGCATATCTATGCACTTATATTCGACTGTACTAATGGTCTGTTTTTATTGGCTTCTATATCTGGCTTTTGTTTAGAAAAGTCAAAAATGGACTTGTTCTTTTTAGCTTTTAAAAACTAGTTTTTAGCTTTTTTTTATAGTAACTAGCTCTCAAACGGAATATCTTTTTAAGGTGAGGTTTACAAGTTGATTATAGTACATACTATATCAACTTCATTTATATCGGCCAAAACTATACGCGAGTTTCAATTACTCTGTAGTCTCTCTCACAAACAGTCCAAAAGTTATAAGCCATAGCTAAAAGCTATAAGTCAAAGTTAAAAAGAACAGGTCTATAAATACTTAGGCTTTTCGAAGCGGTTTCTTCACTACTATTGCTCTCGTCTTGTTCTAGTGTTCTGGGGATAAGATAGATGTCACAGGCTGATCAGTGAGGGGGTTTCTAGCAGGCACCTGTCGTCCAGTGAGGAGACGGCAGGTAATGCCCTAATTTTTTCGTTTAATATTTGTTTGAATTTTTCAATATATCAAATGAGCTCAAAAAATTACGAAAATTTATGTACAGCCTCCTGACACAACGTACCTCGCAGTGTAATTTTTTTGGTAATTTTACCCATTACGAATGTTCCTAAAAAATTCATACAATTTTGATATTTTTACAAGTTTTTACATATAGCAAACGAGCTCCAAAAATTACGAAATTTTATGTGAATCCTCCCGATATAGTAATAGTTATTTTGTAATTTTTTAGGAAGTTTATGTGGTCTGAATTTACCACGTTTATTCGGGTTAATTTAATCATAAATTTACGAATATTTCATGTTTTTTTTATAATTTTATACATTATGAATTTATACAATTAAAAGTAATTACAGTAGTACAAAAAATGCATCATACTGGGTGCGATATGGCTCACTCATCTGAGCCATTGCCATCTTCTCAGCGCGCTTACCTCCCCGTACGTCGCATTGTCTTCCGTCGCACACGAGCCTGTCCCGTACGTCAGTCGGTCCAGAGATTGTGTCTTGGGTCGGAGGAGGTATGGAGACTGTTCTGTCTGCTGAGTGGCCAGCGGTGGTCCAGTAGGCTAAGGTACAATAGTCTGGGTCCGGTAAGGGTAATGTTGTGTATGAAGGACTCTAGAAATCCCCTTGTGGTGTGAAGGAACTCTCGCCTTGACCGTACGACGTGGAAGCGAAGTCGAAAGAGCTCTGTCCACCGAAATGTCCAAACCCTGGGTATGCCGAGAACGCTGAGTTTTGCCCTGCGTACGCTGCAAACCCTGGCGCCGTGTGCTGCAATCTGGAAGCATCTGGGAGGCCCGTGTCGTCATCGGTGGACTCGTCGTCACCCCCATGTTGAATTGGAGACTGCAAGATGAAATAATATTAGTCACAATAAATATTTCGGATGTACAATATGAATCTCATACCTACCGAATGTGCAACGAAGATGAACAACGAGTAGCGGTAGTTTGTGCAGGTGGTGCGGACGGCAAAAGTGATGCATCTCGACGATGGACCTGTGACGGGAGAACACCATAATGTTAATGGAACGCAAGACGTAATAGAAAAAAAAATAGGTTCACACGTAACTGTCAAGAAAATAAGGGGAAGCTGCTTAAAGGGAGGCCCAGCAAACATGGTTAATCCCAGCATGTTTCTCTGAAACCTGAAGTTGGTAAAACCATGTCCTTCTGCCAGAACTCTAGCAGCAGCAGCAAAAGCATGACAGAACCAAATCAAATAAGCATGTAACACCCAAACCAAAGGGAAATGCTACCAACAAACAGGACACAGGGCTTGGCAAGTCGGCCTGGAAAGTAACACCACTGAGGAGTGAACATTGGCCATTCTTCAGCCAGTGTGGTAGAATCTCCTTTTGGACTGGCCATTCAACGAAGAATCCGCTTCATCCAGGCCCTACTAATATATATATCTCCTGCCGCCCCACTTGAAGTTTATCTTCCCCACAAGCATCACCAATCTTTCCAAGATCATATTCTTCGTCCCAAGGACCCGCAGAGAACAGCCAATCGTTGCAAAACAAGCACAGTATGTCTGCACTAGTTTAGACTTCAGAATAAGAATCTCGAGCCGAGAGGGTATACGGGAACAGTGACATTCTTTTTGATAAAGAACAGGAAATTTCCCGCCATTATTTTCTTCAAAGGACCCACCGGGAAGCAGAGAATAGTATTAGAAAGGAAACGCAAAAGGCAAAGGAGTGGATTTGGCCTAGGGTTCGAAAAACCAGCGGTTACAGGTCGGTACCTGCCAGTTTTCGGTCGAGCCCGTGGGCACAGGGAAATTGCAAGCCGGTAATATCACTACCGGTTCACCCCTTTTCTATATCAAATTCAGCAGAAACATGCGTATTAGTGTCTAATTCTTAACTTCCATTCACTGGATTTTGGAGAAAAAACAAATTGAAAATTCACAAATGCAAACCGGACTGGTTTCGGGTCAGAAACTGGCCGGTTTCTCGGCAAAAACGGGAATGAATCCTGGTTCCAGTTTTACCTCAGAACAAGAGGTATGAGTGAAATATAGGTGGGCTCTTTACAGCTACGGTTAATGGATTTTGGTTCTAACATGATCGCTTGGGCTAACGAATTGAATGTCGCTAAGTCGCTTTGAAAAGACTGTCCCGATGAATCGCTTCGAAGAGAAACCACTATATTTGTTTATGCGAAATAAGTCATAAATCATAAATTAAAAAAATAAGCCTAAGACATGCCAACCACTAACAGGAAATTCTCCACCTAGGAAATTATCCACCTAGGAGGACATCCTCCTAAGTTCATTGCCGTTGGATACTGCTCCGAGATCTATCCTAGTATTCAGTGGGTAGGAAATAAATGCAACTCACATGCGGACCCAAAGGCTACACGAATCTCAAAGGAAGATCAAGGGGGGAGGGAGTGTAGGAGGACATCCTCTTGACATTTGCATTTTCCCCAACTGCTCATACAGTCAATACTCAGGAATGAGCAGAACTTTAGATAAAAAAAGAGCTACAGAATGGAAATTAGCAAATAATTATAGTACTCCAATCTCCTCGCTTATATTGATGGTTTCATCATACATGTAATTGTAGTACTCCAAATTAACAAGATACAAATAGGACACACACTTGCAGTTTGGATTAATTTGAGAACTACATCTGTTTGGACGACGATATGATGTACACTCGAAGGAAAAGAGGTCTTCAGGATACTGAAGCAGTTCATCTCTCGCAGCAGCTGCTGCGTGCTGCAGGCATAGGAATCAAATAATTGCAGACCTCCGCATCAGAAAAAAGAGATGCCATTCTCCCTTGCTCCATCAGATCCGCAGAATAAACTAACGTGGCGCACACGACGAACATACAGTGACAAGAGACAACCCTCCCAACCTGCAGATAGAAACGAATAAAGCTACTGCTAGTCTACTACTACTAAAAGAAACAGTGATGAGATCCAGTATAAAAGGAGCACGAACTGCAAGCTTCCAACCTGCACTACAAGTAGAAGAACATCCTCTAGAAAGGAGATCAAAGCAATGGCTATCGCTGCTCTTGCTCATCATGACAGGGAGGCGCCCAAGGAGCACGAGATCATGACGCCCGAGGAGTTCAAGAAGTGGCTCAAGAAGTTCGACACCGACCACGACGGCCGGATCAACAGGTCCGAGCTCCGGCGGGCCATCCACGAGCGGCGCCGCTGGTTCGCCACCGTCAGGGGCTGGCTCGCCCTCCACCACGCCGACAAGAACCGCAATGGATTCATAGATGACAATGAGATCGATCATCTTCTCACGTTTGCGCAGAAAAATCTGGGCTTTAAGATAACTGCCTAGCCACTAGAGCGGCGGTAGCTGCATGTTCCAACTGCTAATTGATCGTATATATAGTTACTAGCTTAATACAGCCAATTAGGTTTTAAAGTTACTAGCTTAATATAGCCAGCTACTTAAGTTAATTACTGGCTTCTCTAGTTTCTTTGTGTGGTTGTGGTAGCTTTAACGTAGCATGCATGCAAGCATGTCAACTTGCATGTACCATGCAGTTATCACTTATCGGTGTTTGTGTGATACCACATACATATATATAGTATAAATAACATGAGCACTATGATGTCCAGACTCTATGATTAAGACTTTCCATCCTGATATTATATATCATTGCACTTGCACGTATCTAAAAACAATCTAAAGGTAGTATCACACGCGCGCCAGCGTGGGGGATTTGATGCTTGTAGTTCATCGAGATGAAATTCAGTTTCTATGTTACTATAGTCTCGCAGATTAAACATCTCCTATCTCAAGGCAGGAGTGCAGGACAAGACATGGTAACTACGAAATTTGTCTACTCTTGAACACAGCCAGATAGATCAAGATTGATCTGAATTGTTCTTGTGGTCCATGACCGCAGTTGTACCCTCAGTCCTTCAACGAATTAAGCAGAGCACCTGCATAGCTTCCTCAAAAATAAATAAATTTACCAAGATTAGCCGAGAACATGGACATTATTCAGGTAAGGCTGGAATGTTTTCTGAAACCTGAAATTTGTAAGGTCATCCTCCTTCCTGCCAGAACCCTAGCTAGGGGCAGCAACAAAAGCAAGAGAACTGCCAATACTGTTGTTTTGCGCAAAGTAGCCAAACCGTCAGTGAACAGAACAAGCTAGCAAGGTTTGGAGTGAAAAATAAGACGCAAAAAAAAAACTAGGGAAAGAACATATATTGATACTTCTTCAGCCAATGTGGTAGAATCTCATTAATGTTTTCTTTGGACCAGCCAGTCAATGAAAAATCTGCCTCATGAAGGCCCTACTACTTCCCCACTTGAAATTTATCCATCCCACGTTCATTTCCAAACTTTCTGAGATTCTATTCTGCCCGATGACCCACAGAGAACAACCAATCGTTGCTAGAACTTGGTTTTAGAAGGACCATATGAGACGGTCCGGAGTTTCATTGTGATGAATTATTATCATTTTAAAAAATTGGAAATTTGGATTTCATATATTTGTGGTTTTACTTTGGCTGAATTTGTAAATTTGGGAAATCGAGTCATGGATTAATTTGGATTGACCTAAAATAGTGCATATGTGTTACAAAATGCTTGTTAAAGTTAACGTGGGTCAAGTTATGAAGAATTTGTACTTAGAAACGATTTTTTGATCTTTGAATGTGTAGAGTCACTTGGAATCAACGATCGTAAACAACGAGAATCTGGGCTACGGTTATAGATGAACCAATGTCCAGAATGATCAAAAATGCCGGATGAGATGGCTGAGCTCAAGCATGATACAAGAAAAACAGAAAATATTGAAGGGAAATACAAGCGATGGGTTGCACCATGTGGCTTAGTTGGTACCAGTGAGGCATGTTCCTATGAAATCGGAACAGAAGAGACTTGCCAACGCATAGTAAGTCGGTTGTACATCTACACGTAGAAAGTATAGCGATTGCTTATAATGAAAGATGAAGACATGATCAAAAAAAGTATTGGTAAGTAGACCAAAATACCAGAAACTATCTTGGATGAAAACCGCGATACTTGAGAGAGTGATTTTTGATCATGGAGAGGCTGAGGAGATCAAGTTGGATCAAGGTTAAGGATTTAGCAGATTCGAACTTATGGATTTTAAAAAGCGTGTATAAGTATAGTGTGTGAGTTAAAACCCACGCGTGTAGGGTTATCAGGTTTCTCCCATATATGATACATAGATAGTATGCACTAAGAGTTAGATAGATGCTGATTGCCTATCTGTTTGACGAGTGGTCGAATAACCAACATGGTCGTAACCACTAGCCAATCGACAACCAAAGTGATCGAGAATCAATGTGGTCGTAACCAACGTGGTCGGACGTCAACGAGTGGCCGAACAACCAACGTGCTCAGAACCAGTTGACAACAAAAGTGATCAACGTGGTCGTAACCAACGTGGTCGTAACTAACGAGTGGTCGAACAACCAACGTGATCGGAACCTGTCGGCAACCAAAGTGATCAACGTGGTCACAACTAACATGGTTGTAAGCCAACGAGTGATCAAACAATTAATATGCTCGAAAGCCAATGAGTGATGTGCAACCAACGTGGCCGATTCAGTTCAAAAGTCAACCAGTGAAATCAACGATCAGTGAGCGGTCGAAAATCCCATGTGGTAGGGAAAACGTAAAGCGGTCGGAAGACTGAATGAGGTCGAAATGATGCATGCAATCTGAAACTTGACCGTGGTCAAAACCAATATGGTCGTTAATCTGGTCGACGTTCCAGAGAACTACACCGTCTGTTTCAGTTCTGTTTCAAAACGAAAATAGAAGGAACTTTTGATACGTAGATCCAATGATGTGAAACTTTATAGAGATAATCACTAGGGTATTATGAATCTATTCCAACAAACGATCATAAAAATCATGATCAAAGATAAGGCTTTTTCAGTTTATTGGAATGTTACATCAAAACCGAGTCAAAATCAAAATCGGTGATTCTACCTAGCTCGTGTGAGGATGATGACTAAGATGAGTCTAGATGTATTTTCACATGTCACACCAAGTTAGAACACCAAAGAAATTAACTCAAAAACTCTTGGATAAAAATTACACTTTGAGGCCAAATCAAGATGAATCTATGGAAATATAGAAAGATTAATATATTGCTCACTTCAGAAAGTTGGGTTTACAACTACTACACCATGTAGGACAAAAAGCACACCATGTGCTCTACTCTCAAACCCTAACCCTAAACAAGAAAGCACATGAGAGGGGTTAGATGGTTAACCTATATATCTCTATCCCAACCCCTTCTATAGGGGGAGTGACTATTGCCAAGGCGACTGAAATTTTTTTATCTCTCAGTCACTTGAAGTTGCACTCTCAATCAACTAAAATTGCAGTTGTTTTTTTGGAGGGGGGCTGCAATTTTAGTTGATTGAGAGTGCAACTAAATGTAACTGAAGTTGCACTCTCAATCAACTAAAATTGCAGTTATTTTTTTTTGGAGGGGGGCTGCAATTTTAGTTGATTGAGAGACTGAGAGATAAAAAAATTTATAGGTAGACAACAACCCACCTACCCCCAAAATGGATCTTATCCACTATTATGATGGGGGAACCCGTTAACCCACACACGGATTTTACTCACTGATTTTCACTTATGCACGCTTTTCAAAGAGCACAAGTGTGCATCTGCTAAATCCTTATTCTTGATCCGCCTTGATCAAACCAGCTCCATCTTGACTTAAACCACTCACCAACGCATCGCTCATGCGCCGCGGTTTTGATCCAAGATGGTTTCCGATATTTTAGTCAAAATACCAAAATGCCCCTTTGTTGACCCGGTCATCACCATCTTTTGCAAGCAATTATCATGCTTACCACGTATAGGTACACTACTAACTTGCCACGTGCCACCAAGTCTCTCCCATCCCAGTTACACCGAATCACGGCTCACTTGGCCCGTGCAAGCCATCTGGCACCATCCCGTGTTCGAACTCGCCTTCAACATTCCCACCTTTCTCGTGCCATGCTTAACCTCACCGTCTCCCCCAGCACCATTGATCATTCTAGGCATCGACTCCTCTATGAGCCAAGCCCCGATCACCGCCGCTGATCACAGTTGACTCCAAACGACCCTGCACATCAAACGACAAAGAATTTGTTTCCAAGCACATGTTCTTCACAACTTGACATATATTAGCCAAGACATGTATCATGCAATATTAATCTAACGACTCATGTCAATCTAACTAGAACCATGACTCAAATCCCAAAATTCTCAATTTCTGCCCAAACCAATCCTGACAGAGTGCAATTTTTGCAAAGCCAATTGACCTTTTCACAAATATTATAATGGTTTATCACAATTTTAATCTAGACCAACACACATGATTCATCAAAATAACTTACCGAGTTTAAAATCATATATATCATTCATAACATATCTTCACCGTAACAAAAACTCCACGCACAGCCAGGTACTTGGGGGCACAAAACAAATGTCCACCATAGACGGCAATTAACGTACTTTAATTTTCAGCCACTATCTCATGGAATCCTCCACGTGACGTTCACGGCTTGATCTCTCATCTCGCTAACTCAGCAGTCACTGGTCGTTGTTAATTAATCGCTGGTACTTTGATAGCTTTGGCACAGCAGAATTGTTGACTAGAAAAAGGGTAAGTTATCCATTATCATGGTGTGCTTGCAGGTCGTTTGTTTCGGCTTTAGTTTTTAACTTTAAATTTCTAATTTATTATTTTTTAATTTTATTTTTTTCTATCTTTTTAACTTATTTTTTTAGCCTTTTTTGTCTTTTTTTCATGTTTCTTTGTATTATCCGTAATACGATAATCTATTTTTTTATTTTAAATTTAATTACGATAAAAAATTATAAGTTGCTATAGTGTAAAATAAACTAGCTGGATTAAAAAAGTCAAAAGTCACAAAAAAAAACCAATTGAGCACAGCCAAACTTAATCGCCTAGTACGCATATGAGAGTCAAAAATCAAACTCACAAGTAACTTTTATGTGGAATAATATGCTTAACCGTCCAGATACACGTATGAGTGTATATACCCATGGTTTCTTACCATTCTATTTCTTCACACAAATATCTTCTCGAGTTTCTCACTGTTCTAGGTCTTCACTAAAATATCATCACATTGTATACGCATTTACCTACCAGCTAGCCCTGCATTCTCCTGCTCCGCCAGCGACTGCATGCATGGCAACAAAGGGTGCGTTATTTTCAAACCCCAAAAACTAATTTCTTAACGAACTGTTCATGTCAAATTAAAACAAACAAGTTGCGTATAGGATCACATGGTTGATGTCTTGAAGATGGCTCTCTTTTAAACAATTTCTGGTTTCTAGCTTTAAAAACTAAAAATCATTTAGAACATGCTGGTTTCTTTAATACATTTTGTTTTCTTTTGTCTCTTGTTTTATTTTTTCCTTTATATTATATACTAGCTGAATCCCCGTGCGTTGCTACGGATTTTTAAAATTTATTGTACTACATGTTTTAAAATTTACGGGTGGTAAAAATTTTAGAATATACATACAAACATGTTCTAAAAGTTTTTTAATCTGTCAAGTAAGTGAAGAGGAGAAGCATGGCTCACACGTATATCCGACATTTTCTACGAGGAGCGGAAGAACTACCTATATGAAGATCTGGACGGCTGATTTTTGATTGAATGGCTGAGAAGAGAGGAGGGAGAACGGATCGACGACACCAACTCATATTTTTATATAGTAAATATAGTGATATAACGTTGTTTTTATTTTTTTCCTTTAATTAAATGGGCCTTAACGTCCCTCATTTTTCTCTCCATCCCCTACGAGCTTCCTTCTACCATCCCCACTTCCCCTCTCTCCCCAAAACCAGAACGTCACTAGCTACATAAACGAAAGAAGTTGAGAGAGGAGGAGAGAGGGAGGGAGGGAGAGGGCAAAAGTGGTAGAGAAATGGAGGTGGTGGTGCCTGTCATGGCGCCAAGTGCACCGTGCAGCCCGAGAACGGCGGCCATCAACGGCGACCACCTGCCCAGCTACTGCTACTTCTTCTCCAGCGCCCCGACGAGCCCGTCCAGGGCGAGCTACGCCGCGGACGCCTCGCCGGCCGACGGCGACACGACGTTCGACTTCGCGTTCGGGTTCAGCGGGCAGCTGCAGGAGTCGACGCCGATCCTCGCCGCCGCCGACGAGCTCTTCGAGGGCGGCAGGATCCGGCCGCTGAATAATCGGCACCCGAGCATTCTGCTAGTCGGTGATATCACCTCCACCTCCCCTCGGTCCCCGAGAAGAAGAAATGGGGCACGCGAAGCGGAAGCGGCGGTAGCGTCGGAGAGGGGCAGGTCAAGCAGGCCTGCCCCTGTCTCGAGTGCTTCGTCGACGAGTAGGAGAGCTACGCGGTCTCTCTCCCCGTTCAGGAGAGGAGCCGACGATGAGTTCCCTTCCTCTCCTCCCTCCCCAAGAACCTCTCTGATGAGGGGTTGCGGCAGCGGGAGCAGGAAGTGGAGGCTCAAGGACCTCTTCCTGTTCCGGAGCGCGTCGGAGGGACGCGCCACCGGAGCAGGCAGCAAGGACCCGCTCCTCAAGTACACCATGCTGTCCTCGTCCTCCTCGGCGTCCTTGCACCCTCAGAAGCTGAAGGGCGGCGACGGCAATGCGTCCATGAGGAAGGGGAGGGGCTCGACGGCGTCGGCCAGCGACATGCCGTACACGGTGAGCAGGGCGGCCGCCGAGGAGATGCGTCGGAGGAGGACGACGACGCCGCTGCCGTTCCACCGGAACAGCTTGTTCGGGTACCTGAGGTCCAACCCGGCAATCCACAGCATCAGCAGAAAGCTGAGTAGCTACTCCTCATCCAGCAACCGCGGCAGGACTACCACTTGAGACGCGTGCATGGCGCCGTCTTCGAGATCTTCATGGCACAGCAGAGATGGCCAGAAATTGGCACCGTTTTATTCGTTTATTTCTGCTATATTTTGGTGTATTCTTTCTTTCGTTTCCTATGAAACCAGACGGTTTTCGTACTAGTGTAGATATGTACGTACATGGGGTTCGCAAGGATTTTGGAAGAAATTAGTATATGCTTCTCTTTATACGGTTCAGCCTCAGTTCAGGAGCATTACGACAGTTGATGTGCATTGCATTGCAAGAGTGGTCTAGTTCCATACGTACGCCGTACGCGGTTCGGATCGTGACACGTGTCCAGATTAGCTAACCAAACCCTGCACATTGGTTCACCTTTAAAACCAGGAGGCGCAGCTCATCGACATGGGAGTACTGTTCTTAGATTCCGTTTGGATGTGTAATACTGACGCTGCGAGATCGGTTTCGTCGCAGATTGCTCTTGCTCTGAGCTGTGCCTGGGTTACTATAATGTTTTCTGGTACTGCAAACTGTCACAACTGTTTCATTAGGTGACTGCATGATGGAATAATTTGAGTTAAGATAAGCTGGGCGATCTGACATTCTCAGAATTGCTAAGCAGTGTATTGCTTGTTTTTGAGACAGAAATTCTTGGATGATGGTAACTGACATTATAAGAGTGCAAATGTTTAGCAGTGTATTGCTTGTTTTTATGATGCAAGCAACTGCATCACCCATTTGCCCTCTTTCTTGGATTCACCGTCTGAATTTTATAAAGGTAGAATTATCTTACACTGTCCAACTGAGCACTCTCTGCAAATCAAATGACTCATTGGAAGAAAACACAACTGCTTCAATGTTTCTGATAAGCCCTTTTTTTTCCCCAGAAAATTAAGCTACTCTGCGTAGACATGAGACATCATGAATGGTGATCTTGAGTCTACACAGATGCAACAGGCGTGAGAACGGCAAAGAAACAAAACCAAACCCATAGAACTCTAGATTGCCAGTTGTGAATGTTCTCCAAGTCAACACCTACCAGCAGCTCCTGCCCCAACTTTTTGACACAATTTTTTGCGCGTTATTAGTAGGCAACTTGTGCGCAGGAACATCCAAAAACAAAAGGGGCCCCTCCAACCATATGCCAAATGCCACCCAAACTACAGGTCTTCAGATCGGGGTGTGTTTGGGTACAGTGGGAATGATCTCCCGGCATATAAATAAATATACGCTTGATCACCGCTCACTCGCCTGCGCCTGCCGTACCGCAGTGTTATTATTCAGCAACAACTTAGGCAATTACCATTCACCGTCTGATCAAATAGCACCAGTTGAGATGAAGATAGGCAACGTTCTGACAGGCTCAAACCTCCCATACCTAAGAATTCTTGTCCAGCTTCATCCGGAGCATCGATTCCGACTGCTGGCACGCTAGCTCCTCATGTTTGAATTCTGAACCAGGGGCGGAGCCAGCATATAAGCATCAGTGTCTAGTGATCTCAATAAAATTTAGCAAATTCTATAGAAAACTACTGTTTATTACTGTTCATAAGTGAAGGAGATATCATCATGCAATAGAGTTGACATCAATACTCCCATCGTCTGGCTTGGCCACTGGTCTGAACTGAATGGCGATGCAGAAACCTTTTCTATTTGAATCTAAACCTTGGCAACCTAGAGGAGACCTACAAGCAAAAGCAAACAAAGATCAAATCCAATGCATCCATCATCGAAGGAAGGGAGTGCACCGGACAGGAAGCATGCGTGGAGACTGGAGAGGGCTGTGGTCGGGTCCAATCCGGTCGGGGGAGCAAACAGTTAAATGTAGGCTAGACTTGGACAGTTTTGACATGATTTGCTGCTGCCAAACCTTTAGTGCTGCAGCAGCACCACCCTTCGCTTCGGTTCAATTCGCACGATCTGGCTCGCACGCAGGCGCATGGCCCCTTTCCCGTCGTTTTCAGCAGCAGCTTATTCCCTGTTCCAAGCTTTAGTACAGGGCCTGTTACTGTACCGGCGATTCTGCTTGTCAGCTGTAGTACAGGACAGGAAAGCGAAAGCGTAGAGGCAGGCCAGACTGGCTATACACTAGAGCATGGAAGCCTAGCCGCTCAGAGATGAGATGAGATTTAGATCGAATATCAGTTGATTTTATTTGAATTATTTAAAAAATTTGGCTCAAAAACCACCAGAAATTCTGTAAATCAGTCGTACCGGACTCTCCGTTTAAAAAAATTAAAACCGGTTTTGATAATCATGGGTGAGATGAGATCTTTCATGTGAATATGTTTGGTTTTAGATCTCATTTATGGAGGTGGCAAGCTCGCAATGTAGGGTTGTCGCACATGATGATAAGAGCCCTAGACAATAAGGAAGCGGATCCGCTGTATTTTTTTTATTGAAGTGACAAATCAGCAAATGATAACATGGAAGCCGGTGTCTACCATTGGATCACGCAGTTGATCTCTTTACCATACCCGATCAAGATCTATATTTTAATAAAACTTGAGAATTTTGTTGAATTTCTGTGGAAATCATACTGATTCCAACAAAACTCGTGTGTAGGGCCTGCTTGTTTGGACAAGGGGGCGTGATCTGGTAGGTTTTTGACTCGATCTTACGTCCCGCTGATTTCGGTTTGAATTTCTGATTTCTAGATTATTTTTCACTATTCAAAAATTTCGTTTTCTTCCGAATTTTTTGCTTTTTTGAGTTTTTTGCTAGTTCTTTTTTCTCGTATTCGTTTTCGTTGTCCGTGATGAGCTAACATATTTTTTCTATTTTAAAATTTTTTAATTTTAATTACGCTAAATAAGCTACCTTCAGCTACATCGTAATTTCAATCAGTTACAATGTAATTTTAGCTGTAAACCGCTGATTTTCAGTCTAACCAGTTTAATACTACACGAGAGAAGAGAGAGACGTGTTGCTCGTGTACGTACGTACGTGCGGCTGCGCCGGACTAGTCAGCACGTACACTTCGCCGACGACTCGTCTACAGGTCGCGCCTCGAGCCCTCGACTCCCAAGGCGAAGAAGGTCGCATCGCATGCATCGCGTGCATCCTGACGACCATTTGCGAGCTTCGTGCTTCACACAAAAAGGAGCCCGAACGACGACTCCGGAATTTTAGCTCGTACCTCACTCACTGTCCGTACATGGTGTTGGGTTTGATTAGACATTGCTTCGGATTTATGTCCTGGTGAATAGTTGCCGCTTGCCGGCTCAATGGAAAGATCACAGCACGTTAGATAACTCTCTATTTCTACGTTACGAGAGCTTGACATTTTCAGAGTAAAGCAGTTGGCTAAGATGCGCAAGCATGCAGGAATTAGGTGGTGGTCGTTTGGACTAAAAAGTTTAAACTTATAATTTTTTTACGCTGTAACGATTGAAAATGTACCGTAACAAACCGTAACAAATATATTATATCATCACATACAATACAAAGAGATAAGTAGAAAAAACAAAAAACAAAACAAATCTAAAAGTAACCAAAAAAATCAAAAACAAAATTTAAAAATTAGAAGACAGAAGCAAAAACTTAAACGACCAGATTAATCTGCAGGAGCTGCGATTTCAACCCTAACCTCCTGAGTTGGAAATTTGGACACATGTAGCACTGTGCAGTTATAAAATTCCAAATCTAGCTCCCTTCGCGCAAAAATTCCAAAACTAGCCCCTTTCCCGACCGCGCGTTCTCCCGGAGCTGACACATGGCCGGTCGTGCAGTCCGGGACCGCGCGACCGCACTGTTTACCGGTCGTGCGGTCCGGCACCGCACGACTCTACTGTGCACACCGGTCGTGCGGTCCGGCACCGCACGACTCCACTGTGCATTGCGGTGTCCGAGCGCATGATTGCCTACCGACCGCACGTCTCCTCTGCTGTTATTCCGTCCGCCGAATGCACCCAGCCCTGGCCATCTCGCACGCTCGCTAGCACACGCGTCTGCAACTCGTTTGTATGGCCCCTCTCTGTGAGCGAAGGATACACAGATATATTCAGCGCGCATGTTCTCATATGAAGGCAGGAACCTCATTTGCAGTTCGTTCAAGCGAAGACAGAGCGAGGGAGGAAGCGAAGAAAAGTGAGGAGCGAAAATACGAAGATTTGAGTTGTTTTCGTTTGCATTCAGCGGATTTGGCAAGTACGAAAGTTGTAGATCATCTCGTGAGCTTCACAAAGAGGTAAGTCTTGTGTCCGTGCAACTATATTTTTTGTATGCCATTAGTGCGTAATTAAGCAAAGCGTATTTTGTTATTATTATTTTATGTCAATCTTTGATACGCTATGTATTTGTGGGTAAACTTTCATATGTAGTTGTAGTGTATGTAATGTTGTAGTTTGTTTTTTGTGAACACATGTATTGTAATGTAGTTTCATTTGTGTGAAAATATGAACTTGTAGATGTGTAGACATTGAGAAAATACATATTTAAGTTAGAGTATTGGTAGATGATAACAATAGTAGCAGGATTAGGAACATAAAATTAGTACGCTTACGGAATCATTGAGTACAATGCGGGAGGTGGTAAAAAAATAGAAATAAATTTTTTACATTAGAATTAAAATACAATAACTGTAATACAAAGTTATAGTAGAATTATGTAAAGTGAGGACATAAAATTAGAATGATTTTTGTATTTATGTATGAATCCGTAAGTGAAAGCCCACATTAAGTAAAAGTTAGAAAAAAAAATATATAAAATTAGTAATTTTATATTTGCATTAATCGAAAAAATGCAATACGAAGTAGTAGTAAAAAAATTACATTGTGAAATTAAAAAGGTACTAATCGATTCTGTAGGTGACAGAAAGAGGTACAAAATTAACATTGCTTGCTTGTTTGGCAGGTGATAATATATGATGGCTCATAGCTCTCTTATCGTACTTTGGCTAATGTAGTATTCTCCTAAATTGAATTGTCCTTAGTAGCATGTTATAGTTTTCTAAAACTTATTTATAATATTAACATGCCAGTAGATTATCGCCAATATATACTCTTTATTTTGTAGTGTACTTTGTATGTCGTCAATAAGCATTTTGTATTTTATGAAGTCTAATGGTTATTGTATTAAACTTTAGCTTTTGCAATTGATATGAAATGTATTATTACATATTTATGTTAGAACGAATGGCCTCTACTTTTGTTATGCCCCAGGGCCTCCAAAATTACAGGAACGGCCCTGCGGGGGGCTGATAACGATATCTTTCCTTGCTATATTCAGTTGTGTGTCTATTTAGCATGTGATTATCTGTAAACCATATTTGGTTCCGATTTGTTGTAATCTCCGAGAGAGATAAACCATATTTAGCAGGTCTCTGTCTAGCGTGTAATCCATTGGTCGTTAGCATCGGTGAGTCTTTCCTCTGTACTCTGCTCCATCTTAACAAGATTAGCGGGGTTCCTGCCTGCTGGCCACCCACCCAGCCAGCGTGGGGGGGATTTCATGCAGTGGGGAGGCAGTTCCTCCGGTTTTTCAAATGCGTCTGGTCCTTGGTTCTCATAAGCAGGTCCTCGGAATTTTTAGGTCCTGAAATTTTTTAGTCCCTCCGTTTTGCAGGATGGCCCCCCGAGTTTTTGGAAATTGCGCGCGGGTCCCTGTTTTTTTACGTATAGGTCCTCGGTTTTTTCGAAAAAACCCTCCGCCTTTCTCGAAAATGCGTTTTTGCCCCCCGTTTTCGTTTTTTCGAAAAAGTCCTCGCGATTTATCGCCTCTTTTATTTTTTTACGTACGGTGGCTGGCGCGGCGTGCCGCTGCGCCTACGAGGCTAGTATATATGACCGGCTACAGTATTGGCCGACGATTCCTGCATCCCTTTGCTTTTCCACCTTCAGTCTTTAACTGGCCGCAGCAACAGTGGAGGCTGCATCTTGCATGATCTTGGTGTGCTCTTTCCGGTCTGTTCTATTGCTCTCTTTGGTGGTGACGAGCTGTTACCATCAAGCTTTTCCTTGGAATTTGTGAAATATTTCTCGCGAGTCGGATGCCTGAAAGTGCAGCCATGGGCCAAATGTGCTGGTTGGTCCGTAGCAAGAGACTGGTTGGGCTGGGTAGTTTTGCATCTTTAAAATGGGCCAAATTGTTCTTACCTATCATCATCCATTAGGCTGTCAGCAGTGGAGATTTGCTCTGATAATGGGTGTTCTTTTAAACTACGGCTTATAGCTTTTAACTATAGCTTATTAGTTTAACTAGTCGAATGCTTGCGCTTTGTTACGGATAGAAAAAATCATATTATCCTAGCACGTTGAGTCGACATTATTGAGATCGGCATGTCCGGCCCACGTGCTAGGTCGGCTTTGTCTTTTCTTGTTAGATAATTTTTAGGGCAGTAAAATTTGTATTTTTAGTAGATTACTTTTTTCTGCTTCAGTTAGAGATTTATTAGGAAGTGTAAGGAAGAGTTCGAAAGGGCAAATGAACTACCACCATCAACTCTCTATTTTAAGTAGTAAAAATAAATAGTAATTACCGAGAGAAGCTAAAAGCTGCTAAATAGACAAAGAGCCGGACCAATAGTGATTTAATATAGGCTTGTTCATATTGATTTCTAAAAGCTGTTTTTCTATAGTAAATATTTTTTCTACAATACCTAACTTTTAAACTGAGTGTCTTTTTAAGGCGGAGTTTACTAATTGATTGTAGTATATATTATAGTAACTTTATTTATATCAATCAAAATTATATATAAATATCTCTTTCTATAAGTTACTACTGTTTATAAATCAAATGCAAATGGTAGTTCCGGAGCCACTAATCTTGCAAACCCTTCCTCAGGAGTCAGGAAGCTCGTGAGCGATCTGACAGCTGTGCCCCACAACCACAAGCACTCGCTGACTTCCTTCCTTCCCCCACCCCAACCCTCATGGATTTCTCCGCCGGCGGCGGCCGCGGGGAGCCGGCCCGGTGGCTGGAGATCGCCGGCAAGCTCCTAGCCGCGCGCGACCTGGTCGGCTGTAAGCGCCTCGCGGAGCGCGCGGTGGGCGCTGACCCCCTCCTTCCCGGCGCCGACGAGCTCCTCGCCGTCGCCGACGTCCTCCTCGCCTCCCAGCGCCTGCTCCCCTCCGGTCGCCCCGATCCCCTCGCTGTTCTCCAGCTCCAGCCGGGTCCCGACCCCGCGGACGTCAACCGGTCTTTCCGCCGCCTCGCCAACCTCCTCTCCTCCCCGCGCAACCCCCACCCTGGCGCTGACACCGCCCTCCGAACCGTCCAAGAAGCCTTCGCCCACCTCTCCGACCCCTCCAAGAACTCCTCCACTAATCCCCCTCCCGCTCCTGCTTCTGGAGGCGCCTCGGTCGCGGCCGATGCGTTCTGGACGGCGTGCCCCTACTGCTGTCATGTGTACCAGTACCAGCGCTCGCTGGTGGGGCGCGCGCTCAGGTGCCCGAGCGCCGGGTGCAGGAGCGCGTTCGTGGCGACCGAGATGCCAGCCGCGCCGCCTGTTGTGCCAGGCACCAACATGTACTACTGCGCATGGGGGTTCTTCCCAATGGGCTTCCCGAAGGCTGCTGATGTGAGTACCAACTGGAAGCCATTTTGCCCAATGTATCCATGGAATTCGTCTTCTCCGCAGCCAGCATCTGCGGGCACTGAAAATGTTAATAGGCAAAATGTTGAGAATAATGGTGTACATATCAATGCCAATTCACCACCAACAAATGCACGACCGGCTAGTAAGAGTGGTGATGGTGGTGGCATTGGGGTAGGGCCACCTAGAGGTAGGATCAAGAAGACAACGGCCCGCAAGAAGGTTGGTGTTGGCCTCAAGAAACATGCTTCTGGAGGTGTGGAGAGCGGCATTGAGCCATCTTTGCTTGGATCCGACTTGTGGAATGGGAATGCAGAGAGTGGACCGACAATGGGTGCAAGAGGAATTAACATAAATGAGGTGGCAAAGGCAACTGATGGCAGTAGCACAGTGCATTTTGGTGGGGATGACGATATTGGGTTTGATTTGGATGTTGATGCAACAGATGCTATATTGGGGAATTTGCAGCACCTGCCATTCTTGAGGGAGGATGACAACACCAGACGGATGTTTTAGTTGCTGTGGTTGGTGTAGGTATTCCATAAGTTGTGTATGATAGCACGGTTGAAGGAATTCCTGCATAGACTTATCCTTTGCTGTCCTTCTTGCTTCCGCTGTCACTGTCTCTCATGTTGATCCTGTGTTTCGTAATAATCTACCTTGTGTCTGTAGTTACCTGGTGATCTGTTGTAGCATCTGGATCAGTACTCTACACAAGTCTAGACTGTAGAGTATTCCGAAATTAGTTGGGAGAGGTGCCCCAAATGAACTTAAGGAGTTTACTGGTGAAGCAAATAATGCGCCATGCATGGATGATTGATCAGGCTTTCATAGGAATTTATCATGCAACTGAGGTCTCATGGAGCACTGGCAAAGAATAGTTGATGAGAAAAGTAAGTTTAAGTTGTTCTCAGTGTACATAAAGCTCTCCTTTATTTAGAGGGCCTATCTTAGTTATGCCATTTAATTCTGACTCAATTTGCATTGTTCAATGCTACACAAAGTTGAGTGTGTAATGCATTTGATTTGATGATGCATTATGCATACACGTGGAAAAGTAAATGGTGACCTCTATTCAATAAATTGCCTGCATTGTAGTTGTCATGATCGTCTGTTGTTAACAGTATGCATTCATCTGACCAAAAGTCCTTTTTGTTACATGTTTGTCGGAAAAAAAAAACTTAAGCTCCAATGTATGCTTCATAAAATTTAGGATTTTATTTCTCTTCAATCAGAAATTACAGCAGACAGGCAGACAAGCATCTTAAATACTTGTGTTCCTCCTCTCTTTTGTTTGTCTTTTTTGTACTGTCAAGCATATGCAAATGATATGCAGTCATGGATTACACTTTGTGTTAATAAAACTCACATCTGGCTATAGCCAAAACACAGTAACAATAGACGCAGGCATGCTGCGGTTATGTGGTCAAAGTTGTGTAAGTTGCGTAACACTTGGTGGGCTTTGAATATGCTTTCTACCTGATGCATTATTGAGCATGTCTGCTATAGCTAATACGTATCATACCAGTTGATGAGCTGAACAATCATATAGTTCAAGTTAATGGCAAGTTGTGTTCTTTTGTGTTACTAACAGTAAGTTTAAGAGAACATAGTAAACTTCTAACAAAAATTTCCATAGAACTTAATTGAAACTGCAGTAAACCATAGCTGCGTTGGTTGGCGTTAATGTATCAAAGTAACCCCATGGAATATATTGTTCTGAAATCGTGACACGACCCTTATGCCAGCCTGTGTAGTGTGTACTGGATTCCAACAATTGCCATACAGGTATACATTTTCCATCAGTTAAGTAGAGTCTATTATGCAAAAATATCTTCCTTAGACACGGGGGATGTTGAAGATCCTTTATGTGAACTGCTGAACTCTGCATACCAGCCCATGCCATAAGCATCATAAGTTATTTGGATACTTGTTCATAACTTGGTTGTATTTTTGTATTGAAATTATGCACAATTGAGTTTCCTTTTTTTCTGTGTGTGTATGGTTCATATCCTCAAATTGCATGGACTATCTAGTATCCACTGACTTTTGCTCAATAAATATGCTTGAATTTAAACCCATTTTTGTGGTCTTTCGTTTCAGATACCTGTATCACATAAGCTCTGTGTATTTCGTGACATCAGTTGATTGCCTTGACCATCAAAGGAGCTGAATAATAGAAGCGCATGGCTTGGTTTAGGGGATATCAGTAGCTTGTAAACTATAATTCTCTTGTTTGTTGTTCGCTAAGCTGTTGATCTCCTAGCCTGAAATAAATATAGGCTATGTGTCCGCATCATGTTTTCCATCATAAGCGGAAAATGCTAACCAGTGGCTGTTATGTTGTTCGCCGTGTTAAACTATCAGGCTCCAGTGGCTATTCTGACTCTCTTCACAATCATCAGTGGGCTTCTTGTCCTCAATTCGTTAATACTTCTTTTATTGCTGGAATCGTTGGGTTTGTATAATAGAATTTTTTTATGAATAATCTATTTTTTATTCAAAATAATAGAAATATACCCGCGGCAACATTTTTTTACAGAAATAGACTCCAGTCGCCTAACCGTCGGGCGACTGGAGCCTATCGTCCAACGGCTAGGCGACACGCAAGCAATCCGTCGGCCGTTGGGCGAATTATTGCAGTCGTTCGACCGTTGGACGACTGTAACTGCTGTCGTCCAACCGTTGGATGACTGCAACTGCTGTCGCCCACCTTGCCGTTAGACGACTGAACCTCCAGTCGCCCAACGGTTGGGCGACAGCAGTTGCGGTCGCCCAACCGTTGGGCGAGAAGACGGCTGAGGAGAAGAGGAGAGGAAAGAAAAGAGAGAAGAGAAAAAGAGAGGGAGGGGAGGAGAGGAGAGGGAGGAGAGAAAAGGAGAGGAAGGAGGAGGGGGAGGAGAGGAGAGGAAAAAACAATTCTAGGTAATGTTTTTTGTATTTGCAATATTGTATATGTAGTACATATATTATTTACTGTTAGTATTAGTAGAAAATTGTAGATGTAGATAGAAATACTTTAACTTTTGGTATAAAAAATTTAGTTAATGTAGTTTTAGAAAATTAGCAGCCGTAGAAGCGGAGAGGAGAGCAAGAAGCAACCCTAGGTAATTTTTTCCTCGTGTTTGAAATGTTATATATGCAGTAGATATATTATTTACTGTTAGTGTTAGTACAAAATTGTAGATGTAGATAGAAATAGTTTACTTTTGGTATAGAAATTTTAGTTAATGTAGTTCTAAAAAATTAGCAACCGTAGTAGCGTGTAGTTATGTATAATTTAGCGAACATAGTTTTACAAAATTAGCATCATTAACAAATTGACCTGCGTACAAAAAAGTAGTTGAACAAAATTCAGTCAACGTTACATACAAATTAATCGTCCCTAGATATTTATACGTATTACAAAATTTTGTCAATATTTATGTTAGAATTTCGTAATTTGCTTTGCAAAAAACAATAATACGTAATATTTATGATTAAGTACGAATGAATATAATATCGTTAGTACGTTGGAAAAACGTGTATACCATTGTAACTGATATATAGTCATTTAAATTGATATACCATGTGAATTGTCGAAACTATTAGGAGAGATCCTTGGAGGACTCAAGATTCCTAACGAGAAGGAAAGAAAAGGAAAGAAAATCACAACATACATAAATCTCATACTTATTAATAAAGCCTCAATATGAAAAATGAGCATTTTCCTTGAAGGAATAACTTACCAAGTGACTTGCCAGTCAATATATGAAATCACACCAATAACTATGTGATCCATAGAAGTGGACAAAGATCCATATAGACCTGAGAGAATAAAATGAGGAACTATAAGACTAGAAGTATGCCATACAAGCACTTGTATAGTGCATCTCCACCAGGAAGATAGTGAAAATGACGGTATCATCTAGTATCAAGAAGGTACAAGTATATTTGTGGTAATAACAATTTGATTAATCCTTAAGTGACAAAATTTAGAGTGGTTATATATTACTCAAATAAAGTTGCAAAGTATTTAGCCCAGATGAAGAGGCTTGATAAGTTATATCTAGAAGGTATGTAACATTGCAACTAAATTTTAATCCGTTAGTCCTCTGTAAGGATATAATTGCTTGTGTTGCACAATGAAATATTGGCTATTTGAAAGCGTCAAGCACATTGCCCCCCATTATTATATCCTCATGACCTCAAGAAGAATAGTGATATATTAGTTTAGAAGACTAAGCATTGTGATAATTTAGTAGATTTACTCACATTTTGTTTTGTGATTATTGCATTATAGCGGGAAGATTCCAACAGACGTTGTATTGAGGGGAACATATGTGCTAAACTTTAATCATCATATTTTGGACTATGAGAGTCTTACCTTTGATTTACCTATAAGGAATCAATTGATAATTATTACTTAAATCATTCTTTGCTCATGAAATCTAGAAGAAGGATGAAGTAAAGATATTCCACATTAAGTCTCGTAAAAAAATTGCTGGTTTATTTACTAAGTCCCAATTAACATCTAATTTTGAAAGATGTGTTTATGGCATTGGAATGAGGTGACTTATAGATGTGTAGAATTTAGAGGGAGCATTACCCCGAACTATAGCACATATCCTTACGCGGGAAGTATGAGTATTACACAGGAAACATAAGTCACTGATCAAAGATCGAAAAAGTTGTACTCTTTTTCTCTTAATGAGTTTTTACTAAGAAGTTTTCTCATACGAAGCTTTTTAATGAGACAACTAGTGCAATGTAGCTTACGTATGTGATGTACCATTTTCTCCATTATTTTTCCCACTGAATTTTTAGAATGAGTTTTTAACGAGGCATGTGTATATCACAGTATTCGCCCAAGAGAGAGCAATAGGAAACTGACTCCTGTGAAGGGAGGCGCCGGCTAGCCCTGGTGGGTCCTAGACAGTTTCTACTTCTTCTACAAGAAGGAGAGGTTGGTCTATACCAAAACTCTTTAGATTAGTTGATTATAAATATATATGGGAAAGGCAATCTATTTGGTATAGAGCAGAAATCATTTGAATAAAGTAGATCGTTAGATCACTCTCTCTCTCGTATCCTTTTCTATTGTTCATCTAATTTTGCATTGTCTAATTGTTATGTTTATTCTCATTTTAATTGTGAGGATTGGCTCACATAGATCGCTAGACCTAGCTAGTTTCTAAACACTTTTTAGTGAACCGGTTGTGACCATCCATTGGTTGATATGGTAACCGAGTGTGAATCACCTGTTTGTTTCAGGCTGCAGCCTACCATGTACATGCAGTCCGGTGCGCGCGTTCGGTTCGACACCGTCAACATCCCGTTCAGTGAACCGTCCGATTAAGAACAAACGGCTGCCATGTCTTCATCCAGCGACGTCACCGTGCGGAAATGGAAGCCGGCGCGTGCGCAGACACGTTGCAGAGTACTGCTCACGTCATCCTCGTACCTGCCGGCTGCCGCCCACCTCGCTCGTCTCCTCCTCGTCTTCCTCCTCCCCACTAGAGCTCTTCTCTGGACCTCTCCTGTTCTTCGCATCACCTTAGCGCTACGCTGCAGCCGCGGTGCGCGAGGCCTGAGGAGAGAAGGCGGAAGCCGAAGCGGAGGGGGAGAGATGATCTCGCAGTTCTTCGTGCTGTCGCAGCGCGGCGACCACATCGTCTTCCGCGACTGTAAGACCTGGATCCCGCCCCGTCCGATCTGCTGGTGGGTGTGTGTGGGTGTGGGTGGGTGGGTGTGTGTGGGGGGGTCCGTAGATTACGGCTACATTGGTGCGATCCGATGCTTATTTGCTTGGAATTTGGTGTGCTGTAATGCGTGCAGATCGGGGCGAGGTGCCCAAGGGCAGCGCGGAGATCTTCTTCCGGAAGGTGAAGTTCTGGAACGACGACGAGGCCGAGGAGGCGCCGCCAGTCTTCGTACGCATCCTTGCATTCAGGCTGCAGATTTTGATAAACCGTCGTAGAAACGTTGCGGTTTTTGACATGATATGTTTTCGTGGTCTAAGTTGTGATGGCGTTAGGTTGGAGTGCTACCTGTGCTTGTCGGCTGCTCAACCTAGGCTAGCACTGTGGTTCTGAGAAGACGTATGTCTTGAGAAGCTAAATTGCGGCCCCGCATTCCAGATAGAAGGGTATTAGCTTAGAACTCGGGGTGAATTGTGTTTTGGGATCATTGTGCCCATCATGTCTGATTCGTTACGTGATATTGTTGCCGTTTCACAGTTCTATTGCCGTTGGGTAGTGGATGATTGAGCATTTGGTTAATGCATGAGGGGACACTTTTGCATGTGATGTATGTAAGTACTGTGTAGGACAAAGGCTTTAGATGAACTGAGATAAAAACTGGCTTTAGTACCTCATGCGATTTAGTCCTTGTTCTGTTTATGTATGCATTGCTTTCCCACTTGATCTGACATGTGGCTTTTTTTTTTTACATTTTGTTATGACAGAATGTCGATGGGGTTAACTATATCCATGTCAAAGTCGCAGGGCTATTTTTTGTGGTAACCACAATGGTTAATGTTTCTCCATCTCTTCTCTTGGAACTTCTGCAAAGGATCGCACGTGTTACAAAAGATTATCTTGGCGTTCTAAACGAGGATTCACTGCGGAAGAATTTCATTTTAGTGTATGAATTGCTTGATGAAGTCATTGTAAGTACTCTACATTACCTTTCTTCGTAATAATACCAACTCCAACCTTTTCTGACCTGGTTTTCTGGGTCACTAGCAAAGTCTAATGTGCCTTTACCAAGGAAGTAGTGTGGTTTTGAAGTGACTAGTATGATTCATCTGTTTATGAGAATGATAATATCATCTTTTGGTAGCACTATATATGCCATTATTTATGTGTTGGATTGTGTGATTAGGACTTTGGATACCCACAAACAACCTCTACCGAGGTTCTGAAGTCATACATATTCAATGAACCAATCATGGTTGATGCTGGACGGTTGCCACCACTTGGTCCTGCTGCTATGTTCATGGTAACACTTCTTCATGTTATCACACGAACACATGACTTTGTGGTTTCTTGACCAAGCAATGTGCTATTCTCCATGCAATTTTGCCAATGGCATAGTTTCATTTGACATCTGTGTCTTTTGCAGCAGGGCACAAAGCGTATGCCTGGTACAGCTGTTACAAAATCTGTTGTTGCTACAGAGCCTGGTGGGAAGAAGAGGGAGGAAATTTTTGTTGATATCATTGAGAAAATAAGTGTGACATTCAGCTCGAGTGTAAGCACTGATAAATGCCATGCCTTGTTACTACATCTTTTCTCATCAAGGAACTTCAAGCTGTTTTTGCTATTCTTCTTACCTGAAATCCCAAATATGTATTTGTATGCATCTGAAATTTGCAGTACTAAATACTTCAGCATGGTGATGATGCCCATTGGAACTTTAGTTTCCAAATACCATAGTGTGGGGGTTAGCTGATTGTCTTTACTGTAAAAAATGTTGCCTCTTTATTGTTGTATTCCTTGTTCCGTCAGTTTCAAAGGTATCTTCTGTGTTTACAATTTAAAACTGGACATGAATAAAGAGGACAAGTTGCCATCATGTTGCTTCTTAATGTGAAAATCCAAATTAATGGGATGGGGACTCTTTAACTGTGATGGTCATTTAGTCCTGAATCTGATAGGAAGTGCTAAGATTTCCTTGCACTTAGTGAACCACCAGATATGTTGATTCCGCTTCAGTATTTAAAAAGCAATTCATTTGGTTACCTTCTTTATTTTGCTATAGCTATGATGGCTATGTTCTCATAGTAAGTTTTAATTGAGCACTAACGCTTTTGTGTGCTCACTATTTTCTATCTGAAATTTCATTAAACAGGGGCATATACTTACATCTGAGATTGATGGAACCATCCAAATGAAAAGTTACCTTTCTGGAAATCCAGAAATCCGTCTAGCCCTAAATGAGGATTTGAGCATTGGAAGAACTGGCTCTTCTACGTATGGTACAATCCTTAGCTTTTCTCCCTCTTTCAGACGACTTATGCAAATGGAGTACTATTTTCACCGACTTATGGATATGTATTAATGTATATAAACATAATATGAAATTTACTTTTCTTTCTTCATTATTCCTGATCCTGTGTTTTGTGCATAACATTGAAAACCAGTTATGATGATACTTATTATGAAACTCAGAATGTGATGAGTTATTCGATGCATACATTTAAGCTTTACTAAGAGAGTAGACCACTTATTTGCATTCTTAAGTCATATTGTACAATTCCTTTCTTTTCTTAAATTTGAGTGTATTACTACTGTGATTTTTTTTACCACTTGAACCACACTGAGTTTTCACATGCTGTGATGTTCCTATCACGGAAAACTGGATCTGCTTATTATCTTTCCATTTCTTTACATGTTATGGAAATTGCTGATCTCACAATATTACAAATGCTTCATACCAGATTACAGAAGTTCTTCTGGAGGAGGAACAGTCATTCTTGATGATTGTAACTTCCATGAGTCAGTGCATCTGGACGGTTTTGACATTGACAGAACTCTGCATTTGGTAAGTACTCACATAATGCTTTTGTTTCTTTTGATATTTTTTCTGCAGAACTTAAAGCAACATAGTTGTCATTTTATTACTCCAGCAAAATTTGACAGTTGTATTTTCCAATAGATACCACCGGATGGAGAATTTGCTGTGATGAACTACCGGATGACTCAAGAATTTAAGCCGCCTTTCCGGGTAACCGCACTAATTGAAGAAGCTGGACCATCTAAGGTATGGAAGCTGTGTTTTTGTTTGGTGCTGATAAAATTATTGTTTCAATTTTGGTGAATCTCGATTCAAGATCTTGATTTATTTACACAGGCTGAAGTTCTACTGAAAATACGGGCAGACTTCTCTGCAAACGTCACTGCTAACACAATCACAGTACAAATGCCAGTGCCCTCTTACACAATGAGGTCAACTGCAGCTTTATTTTGTTCCTTTTGAGTTCAGAAAAAGTGGAATATTAACTGCTGCTGCTTCTTTTAATAGCTAAAGGGTTGCATCATGGATTTCTTTGCAGGGCAAGTTTTGAATTGGAAGCTGGAGCAGTTGGACAGACAACAGATTTTAAAGAAGGATCTAGGAGGCTTGAGTGGAATCTAAAGAAGGCAACTATCAAAAAGAATTTAATCTTTTCTTTGTCCCCCCAAACTCTATTATATGTGCATCCTACTTCGAAGATTATAGCATATGGAAGTTAACTTGACCTTGTTAACCAGTTTGCTGTACTTTGCTGAACAATATTAACTTTTGACAGATTGTTGGTGGTTCTGAGCACATCCTTCATGCAAAGCTCACATTTTCCCAGGAGTCACATGGTATATATTTAATTTTGAGTATGATTTATTTATGCTCCTAGTGACTTCCCTGTTATACAACTTCTTGTGACCTGCTTCTTTCTGGATTGCAGGAAATATCACAAAGGAAGCCGGACCAGTAAACATGAATTTCACTATACCAAAGTACAATTCTTCAAAATTACAGGTAAGGCCATCTGCTCAAGTATGCCCTTTGTGGAACGTGTCTCCACTAACAAATGATTTGGGACACTTTTGCTTAGCTATTGCATTATTATGTATGTTTGAACATCAATTAGCTCAATGTAGCTTGTATGATTCTTGGACGTCTCCAGTATTCAAATACTTTGGCTTGCAGAATGTTTCGGATCCGCACTGAACTTTTTCCTTTTCCCCCCCTGCAGGTCAGATATCTTCAGATAGCAAAGAAATCCAAGACATACAACCCCTATAGGTGGGTGAGATATGTGACACAGGCTAACTCCTATGTAGCTCGTCTATGAAGGAAACAATGTTTGTACACTCCTTTCTCTGGTCACTTTTCTCCCTGTTCCTTGCGCGATTATCTTGGACAGACTTGAAGCTTGGACAGAGTGGCATGTATTGTAACTTTATAGTGGAATCCCAAGCATCACTCTGCTCCTGCAGCTAAACTTTATTTTTTAGGGTCATACTTGTGCAATATGCAGAAGATGCATTGCATTATTCATGTTTTTATGCTGGGAAATGAATGAAGTTCTTGTTCATCACAATTCTTGGAGCTTTATGAATATACGCCCACAATGCATCCTAATTGTATTTCTTATGCCCCGTGGATTCATTTACGATTTTATGTAGAGATTGCCCCATTGATCAGCTACACTAATGAGCGAAAGGAATGCTTGATGTAACGCCAATATCTGGGTTTTAAATGGTACAGTAGCAGATAACTACTAGTGGAACAATAATAGCGGAGCATAGCAGAACGTTTCTCCTGTTCTAATGCCAATGTTATTAGTGAACCTGCCATGTGCTGGCCTGAAGCCTGCACATTTCTCAAGGTGAACCGTCCAGTTGCTTCATATTTTACAATACATCACTGAACTAAAATGGATAACGAGATGAGGATTTTAGGACACTGGCACACATACCGTGAATGAAGTTACGATGCATTCTTTCTTTCTTTAGATGTTCATCACAGATGTACAAAACTTCTTTGTGCTCCAGTCACTTTCAGCATATAATCGTGCTCTAAAAAATAATCATATGAACATTCTAACGACTTTAGATCCTTGGATGTATTTATATGTGCTATGCGGATCGATAAACCAACAAATGGTCGCCTCTGCCATTAGTACAACAGACTTCCTACTACAAGGCTACATACAACTGCAACAACAGCCGCACAACCAAGGCGATTTTTTCTGGGGGCACTCCGGAGCAGACTCAAGAGGATGAGCTTCAGCTGATCATGACATGGCGCCAATGTGTACATTCATTAGAATAATAGGAGCCATCCTCAAATGTTTTGTGCTTCGGAAAATCACAAGTGATAAAGGGTGTAGATCATGGTACTAAATCTTCCCAGCTGTTTCCGTATGTACCCTCAGCGCCTCGGTCCGTTCACTCTTTTCCATTTCTTCTACCAACCAGTCGATACCAAGTTTGATCCCCGTCCTGCCACAAAGAATGTATTTCATTAAAGAAAATAAAGAGGCCTGTCAAAACATGCTTGCTGTGAGTACTGATCAAGAAGCGAAGGCTTCAAGTGTCAAGTTCAATGTTATCCTTGACTAATATATTTGGCAGCGGTGCAAATTTGGACAAAGATGAGTTAAAACAGCATAGTTGCTGAACTAACGTGGATCATTCGTCCTCTAATTACGGCAATAGTTTAGAAATATGCACCACAGTACCTAACATAATAACTTCTCATCCTTCAGTTTTAGGCAAATAAGTTGGGGGACTGCAGGGGTTGCTTTACTCACCCGTCATAGGCAGATCCAGCCAGGAACATATATGGCCTCTCGTCTAACTCTTTAAGTTGAAGATGTCTGGCCAATTCCTCCTCTGTGACAGCTGCGGGTAAATCCTGTTGACAGATCCAGAATAAACCTCCAAACATGAGAATATAAGAGGCATGAGAAAAATGGCTGAACCGACATATCGAAATGATGAAATGAGCTTGGATAAGACTCAAAAGGAATAATATGAACATTTTTTTTGTCTTTCTCATCTTTAAAGGTGCTGCGATTTCCAACATTGAGACAAAAAGAATGTGCAAAATCTTGAAGAAGTTTAATTATCAGAAAGCACATGATTAATGTATGTTTCTCATGTTCCATATTCTTACTTTCTCACCTTATTATGTGTGAAAAATCAAGATCTAGGGCTCATGGAAACTAACGTTTTCCTTCTCACGCCACTTAAATAATATGGCGCGGTTTAATTTTACAACAACTATGCATTATATGCACCGGTAACTAGTTTCCCAGAAGCGTAAATTTCATCCAAGAAATTGCAGTTTTCAACTGAGTGAATGCATTGTTGGGGGTTCGTATTAATGTCATCCGATGAATTTTGGCTATGGCTTATAGCTAAAAAAGAATAGTAGTGGCCAAAAGAAGTGACTTTAAAAAGAAGGACGTGAATAGTGGGGAAAGTGAGAGAGAGATGCGTGCATGTGACAGGAGCGAGACGAGTGGAATGCGTGATACACCCGTGACCCTCTGTCTTATCTCTGGAGCGAAACGATAGTGAGAGGAGTGGAGAAGCCTGTCATAAACCTTAGGGCCTGTTCTTTTCCTCCGAAGCTGGCGGCTTTTGGCTTTTGCTATAGTACCTAACTTTCAAACGGAGTATTTTCTTAAGACGGGGTCTACAAGTTAAACGATCTACACGTTAAAAGCCCAACTTCTGTACCAGCCAAAATCGCAAGTGAGTATCTGTCTCTCTTTAATCTGTACCGTAAATAGCTAAAATTCAAAAATTTCAGCCAAAAGCCATAAGCCACACCCAAACAGACCCTTAGTTCGTAACAGGATAAACATCCGTCAGAGAGAGATCAGATGATGACTTGTGGTAGAACGACGCTAGATGAAGGAAGGCATCGATTGGGGGAGATGAACGGATCTAGAGTAGCCGGTCTAGGATAAAGACCAGAGCTAGGAATCGGGGACTTAGGGATACTTCTTTATTGCTTGATACATGTCCCTTTTATAGAGATAACTCGACTTAACCTGTAAGAAATAATCTCTATCTCTAAGAAAACATATCTCTAATAGATGAAATATATCTATAAGATAGAAAACCCATATAATAAGGAAACTAACTATTTTTATCTCTATCCTAACTAATCTGACCCCGCCACACGCGTTTGCTACAGTACATGGGCACTATTCATGTGCGTGAATAGTAATTCGGCACGTGGCAACCGAAGGGGGGAACTTGTCATGTGCCGAATTATTGTTCACGCGCGTGAACAGTACCCATGTACTGTAACAGACGTGCGTAGCAGAGTCAGATTAGTTAGGATAAAGATAAGAATAGTTAATTTTCTTATTATATGAGTTTTCTATTTTATAGATTATTTCTTACAGGTGAGTCGGGTTATCCCTATAAAGGGACAGCATGTATCCATTATCATCAAGCAATGAATAATGAAAAATATTCCCAAATCCTAGATTTTTAGCTCTGGTCTCTCCCCTAAACTGGCTACTTTAGATTCGTTCCTCTCCCCCAATCGATGCCCTCCTTCACCTAGCGTCGTTCTAGCTCAAGTCGTCTTCGTCCGACCTCTCTCCGACGGATGTTTATCCCGTTATGAACTAAGGTTCATGACAAAACCGCTTCGAGAAACCGGGTGTTCATATTAGTTTTTGACTTTTCTAAGCAGAAATCAGAAGCAGAAGCCAATACAAATAAGGCCTGAAGTTTTAGAAGGTAATTTAGTATATGAACCATTTCAGATATGTGGAAGTTAAACCTCAACCTGTTTGTTTGCAAATATGAGTAGTGGTGCCCCTTGCAGATCCTCATGACGAACAACTTTCTCTGCAACAAAAAATGTTCAAGTTACCATTCACTCCAGTAATGATCCTAATTTTGTCAGTCCTAGTTTAATGTTTACTACAAGTCTAAAACAGACAGTACAGGTAACAGTCAAAACACTAATGTTTTGTAATTAAACAAATGGAAGGAACTTACCCAGAGCAGATTTGGCATCTCCAAATGCTGACGCAGCTGCAGAGTCAATAACATATATTATAGCATGGGCCTCTTCATAATATTTCTCCCATATTGTTCTTAGGCCAGGCTGTCAAAATATGTTATTAGCATTATAATTTGCAATGACTAGAATCATATTATCTGGCTAGTGTTTGTAAAACTATGGCATGATGTTAACTTCTGCTTCTTGTTAGTTGTTACAGAGTGAAGGTTGTATATACACCTTAATACATGGACAATATATCTCATCCTTTCTTTAGTTAAACACAGACCACATAATTGGAACAATGTAACTTGTCAATTGTCAGTCAAGATAAAAGCCTATGTTCTTAAGAGGCTGAAAATAGATGATGACAGAAGTAAATGAGAAAGCTTTTGTGCAAACATTAGGTATCAGGTGGCATACATAGATCAAGATCTCTGTAGCATCGAAGTGTAAGCTCTTACTAAATGTGCATTAAGATGGAATAACTGATACAAATTCCACTTGTTGCAGATTCGCCATGGACTTGGAATAACTAAAAAATTATCATTACATGCCTTCAATATAAACAATCACTCTAACGTTCTAGTAGCTTGCCTATCCACAGGAAAACCTCATGTTTGAGGCTGCTGAGTATGTGGCTAAAACTTGCCTTCACTTGCCAATTACCTAATCCACGCATTTTGGTTTGCAAACTGCAACTTATTATACCGCTAGGCATTACAGTGACAAGGCGTAAATGCAAATATATGATGCTACCTTCTATTAATTGACAACCTATTGAATTAAGAGATCAACCTCAACAAATGAAAGGCAAATTTTCAGTGAAGAGCTTGTCAGTCGGAAACTTTTGGTCTATAACTGCATGAGAAACCATACCTGACCTCCCAGATCCCAGAAAACAAGTTTTACATTTGCATCTTCAATACGTCCAATATTAAGCCCAACTGTTGGAACAATACGATCATGTGGAAGCCCTTCTCCTTTCAGATAGATCGACTTCAACTTTTCTAGCAAGGTCTACATAGTCATTTTTAGCAGCATGTCAAGTTTGGTGTGAATCTAGTAAAATACAAGATAAAGTGAATCTCATTTCAACACACAGGAAGTGTAAGGAAACTAGATGACAAGAATTGGCAGAATATAGATGTGCCATAGTGTCATACAGGTTGCCTTTGAAAAGGACATAGAGGCAGAAAATTCATGAGCAGTTGACATTAGAGGTTGAGGAATGTGGTTATGATAATGCACAGTATTAACTTACGAATAGAGAGCATACTAAGATTTATAGTTGATATAGTTTGAACAGTTATGGATACTGCCCAGGCAGCTATAGTGGTAATTGTTTGCAGGGTGACAAAATATATAAAATTATATAATGGGTAGGACTAGAGGATGATGCTGGCACGAAAAGGCGACAAAGTTGTGTCAGTAAATGTCAATATAAATATCAGAAAAATTACCGTCTTCCCAGCCTTTTGAACTCCAAGAATAAGTACACGGAACTCTGTCTTGCTGAAGACATGCTTCCATAGACCATAGAACAAGGAGAACATTGTTAGTAGTCTGCTCTTCTCAATCAGCTATTGACCGTACCGATGATCCACAACCTGAACAATCAATCTCATGTCACACATATTTTCCTCCAACTGCTCCAACATATCAAGCTTAAAACACAAGGCCTGGAAGCAGCGGCGCTATGCCGCTATCTCCGGAATCAATATAACACTTGATAATGAGCAGGTTCCGACTCGCAATGACCATTCCAGCACAGCATCATCAACAGTTCATCACATTTCACACTTCCATTGCAAGATATCACAAACCAATCATTTCCTAACACTAGCTTCATCCAAATCAACCACCAGCACTATCTCAAACTGGATAAATGGCACCAATTTTGGCACAAGCAAAACCGATAGGGCACGATCTCACCAATTACCCCGTCTTCCCCTACCAGATCCCAATTCCGTTCGGGAGCGGAATCGAATTCAGATTTCGACGAAAATGAATAACTCGGCGAAATCGAACAACCCTTCCTACTCGCTACGGTCATATCGTCGAACTGAACAAATGCGCATTAAATCCGGGCCGAGAAAAGAATCGAGAAAAGGATGTTAAAAAGCGTGGAAATCCTAGGCGGAAGCGAAGATCTGGATCGCTCACCGGAGAAGGATGCTTGCGTGGCGATCGGATCGCTTCGGCTCTCTGCCTCTCTCGTCGACGTCGACGTCCCGGTCGCCTCGTCGCCTCGCCACCGGCACGACAGGAGACGCCACTGTACGTCTGTACCAAGCGATCCCTAAAGCCCTTGAAAGAAGCAAAAATTACGCACTCCACAGAGAACGAGTTGGTGAGGCGCGTGCTGTTGACATGTGGGCCCGGTGTGGTGGACCCCGCATTCCAGAAGAAAGTGCGGGGCCAGGGAAGCTGGATTTTTTTTTTTGAAAAGAATTGATTATTTGCCACACAAAAGAATAGTCCTTTAAAATTTGCTACTTCAAATATTGTAATCAATTATTTACCATTTCAAACATTTATCACTTCACGATATGTCATTCTAGCCGTTTCCTCCATTTTCTCTATTTTCCTATGATAAATGACCTTATTACCCTCATGCATTAGTCATATCCACATACATGATCTTATATAGTTGTAGCAGCATTTCTTCTATTTGATATATATGATTAAATTGTACAAATAAAAAACATGTACATAGTTGCATAATTAAAAATGCATGATCTATTCCTAAAACCCAACAGATGGATTTATTTTCATATAATTATTAGCTGTTGTTCATGATAAAAATTAAATAAGGAATATTACTAATTTATGAAGGTAATATGGTCATTTCGTAGGGAAAAATAAAGTAAGGGGAGAAAAATGACTAAAATGACATATTATGAAGCAGTAAATATTTAAAATGGTAAATAATTAATTATAGCCTTTAGAGTGATAAACCCTAGAAAACCGGTCGTTGACGTGGCAAATAATCAATTTCCCTGGGTCTATTTACCGCCTTGTACAGCGGATTTGCCGCCGCCATCCGCTGGGTAAATTTATCTGACAAGTGGGCTCAAACGGTGAAGTGCAAAATGGGTCCCTGAAATCAGTGATGGATCAGTTGCGTCGGTTGGTGGGTCCGAGACGACCACGGCGACTAGACTGACCGCAGGAGACGAGACGGCCGGGACTTATCCCCCCGCGTCGGCGTGTTGACGTCATCGCCCAATGGCATGTGGGCTAGCCAAGTGCTTTTCGTATATTCGGCCCAATTCCCAGTGTTCCTCTTGCGTGGTACGCAGTACTCACTGGACCAGTACGGCCCAATAAACTTTAGCCGATGGTAGAACAGTAAAAACACCAGCTTCGGCCCACGTCTTCTGCTCTTTCTTCCTCCTCCTCCCTTCACAAGTCTCAACACCCTGCGACTCTGCGACGGCACGGGATCGAGGAGGCGAGCGCGAGTCTCCCAAGCGGCGGACAAGGTGCGGCTCTCTCTCTCTCTCTCTCTCTCTCTCTCTCTCTCTCTCTCTCTCTCTCGAGTCTCCCAAGTGGCGGACAAGGTGCGGCTCTCTCTCTCTCAGATCGCTTACTGTTCCTGCCTCATCTAGGACGATCTGTTCGTGGGAAAAATTCGTGCTCCGTTAGTTTCTTCTCCACGGGTGACGGTTTAATGTTCTGGTTCGTTCTTTGTTACTAAGATCTCGTGGCTAGATCGGTTTTGGGTCTCCTCAGGTGAGATCTTGGGCGATTCAGTTCTAGGAATTCTGATCTCTGAATGGTGACAACACGACGCAGGAGTTGATTCGGACTAGTTTCTTCTCTCCTTTTTGTTGGATTTGTGTGTAGATGTATGGCTGATTAGTGTTGTTTCTGATAAGCTTAGAAGGTATCAAAATCCCAAGGGTATGGCTATCAGGATATGGCATGCCGTAGATGAAAGCCATTCACTGAGCTAAGTGCCTGATTCACTGGTATGAATTCTTTGCGGGATGAAACTGATGTGTTTTTTTCCCCAGTTTAACTTCAGAGAAAATTGCAATTCCGATGCCAGATTGATGTTTTATATTGAATGGACTAACTCAGAGAGCTGAATTTTGTGGCACCCCTAAACTTAGGAAAGGCTAAAGAATCAGAAAGATTTGAAAGACTGGGATAAGTCTGTTTCTTATGGAATACATAACATAGTATTATTGTGTATATCTGTATTGTGTGAGGCAGCGAAATTCTCACGTTGCCTGCTCTACTGTAGAAAGTGTGTTTCTCGTTTGCGATGATTTCTTGAAATTAACCTGTATTCATGTGTTAGACGACACTACTTATACGATGCTTATGAGTTGTGGGTAACACAGGTTGTGGTTATGGAAAATAGTTATTCTATCAGTTGCAGCTGACTAGCCACTAAACTGCTGTCTACTTAAAAAAAATCATCTGGACTGTTGTATTTCTTACTTATTAGATTTCACACCGTGCCCTAGTGGCATAGGTTGATTGGCATTGTCAGCCATACTTTAGTTGAAGTATGCCCTCCAAAGTAGGGCTATTTTTTCTTGATCATACACTACAACTGAAAGATGTCCCATCTCCTTACATTACATGAATGAACCAAAACGTGTATTTTGAATATGAGATAGCCCTCAACCATAGAATACCAGAAAAATTACTGCTATTAAAATCATGTTTAATTTTCTTATCCCACTTTTTTCTTCAAGAAAGTGGGCATGTATGTAAAAGATGGGGGAACTCCTTGGTGGTGTCGTGTTAAGTAGATGATATCCAATTGGTCAACAAGTTAGATAAATTGGAGTATGTGTTAGCCTTTACAACTCAGAAATCTATGTTCGGAAAGGATCACAGGATTATTTGCTGGGGTTGTTCTACTTGTTGCCAGAACTACCTCGATAGCTTGTAGTGTTTCATGGCCTCCTTTATGAAATTGTACATGCAGCCAGTTGATAACATGGTGGCATCTTGTTTTTCAGCCTATACTTCCATGTCATATACAAATATACTGCTGACAAGTGACAACCAGTCCGTTTGGTTAATATTGTGATTGCTTGTCTTGAGATATTAACCAACATTGTTTGCAATCTTTATTGCAGATGTTTAATGATCATATTGTGATTACTTGTCTTCAGATACTCCATTAACCAACATGTCGTTGCGCTTTCTATTGCAGATGTTTGACGATCAAGATTTGGGTTTCTTTACCAATTTCCTGGGCATCTTCATATTTGTCTTGGTCATCGCGTACCACTTTGTGATGGCAGACCCGAAGTACGAGGGGAACTGATGGCAAGGAGATCTTATGATCCGGAGATCAATATAGGGCAATGTCTTTTAGTTAATGCTAGCGAGAGTGCTCGACATGTGTTGTCGGTGCATATCATGAAAGCTGGACGTTCAGTTTCTGGCATCTTGACTGTAATAATGTTTAATCGACTGAATTAGTGAACCCTGGATGTTCTGAAAGATGATTCTGGTATTTGCGTATGTTAGCTGCCGTTGGTTAGTTCTTTGTTGGTTGAGTTCTACGGTATTTCCGGACGAAGTCCCTGAAGTCATATGCATTATGCAACTAAAGTATTCAGTTCAACCCGCTGCCTCCTGCAATCTGTAACATCTTACCAATTGTTCTTCCTGCTTAGCAATATCGTATCCTTAACCTACTCGTTTCTTGATCGGTTGTCACTTGTCAGCATCTGATGGTTGACGCGCTGAGCTGCTAAGTACTTACACCGACACTAGACATCAAGCCTTCCTCTTCCCCCACCTTGCTCAACAAATAATCAGGCGTATGGTTTCCAGCCTTGAGCTAGCTCCCAACGTCAAGTCGAGCAAAACGCTTGGCTCCTCACCATTCACGGATTTCACCTCAAAAAATAGCTCATCCACGGTTATTATTCCGAGACAATCTCCACGCCATTAACGTATAAAACCAAACACGAAAGAACCGTTCTTCCCAGACCATTTCTCCTCTCCTTTCTCGCATCATTTTTGGAACTGAAAGATCAATCTCTGTGGAATTAAGAGAAAGGAGAGAGAGCCGGCCGTGGATACATATATACCTAGGTGTTTTCTTTTTCTTTGTTCCTCGTACATTTTGCTGTCGTGTTCCTTGTTGTTATGAGCCCATGAATACCGGGAAGATAAGGGGGTAAGTAGAAACCATACCAAGTGTGAAATCATGTCAGACAGGTAAGGAGGCAAGTGTGAAACCATGCTATACCTTAAGTATAGGCTAGGAACCGAGGCGTCTAACGTGTTAACCGAGGCATCTACGGTCTAACACCCCCGTAGTTGGAGCGTCGGCGAAGCAGACGTTCAAACTGGACCGGAACTCGCTGAAAATAGAAGTAGGCAGTTCTTTGGTGAAGATGTCGGCGTACTGAGATGACGTCAGAATGTGAAGAATGCGGACATCACCAAGACCAACTCGTTCTCTAACGAAGTGAAGGTCAATCTCAACATGTTTGATGCGCTGATGTTGCACTGGATTTGTTGAGAGATAGACTGCACTGACATTATCGCAATAGATGAGGGTAGCTCGACGTAGAGGACTGTAAAGTTCCTGATGAAGTTAGCGTAGCCAGCACGCCTCAGCAACAGCATTGGCCACAGCCCGGTACTTAGCCTCCGCACTTGAACGAGAGACGGTGTGTTACCGCTTGGAGGGCTAGGAGACGAGATTGTCACCCAGGGACACGGTGTAGTCCGAAGTGGACTTGCGCGTGTCGGGACAACCAGCCCAGTCAGCGTCGGAGTAGACAACCATATCCATAGAGGTTGTTCGGTGAAGAAGTAGGCTTCGGTCGATGGTGTCACGAAGATACCAAAGAATGCGCTTTACGGCGGCGAGGTGCAACTCGTGAGGATAATGTATATGGAGACAAACTTGTTGTACGACATAGGCAATATCTGGGCAAGTGAAGGTGAGGTACTGCAAAGCACCGGTAAGACTTTGGTAGAACATCGGATCAGCCACAGAAGCGCCAGCAGTAGAGGAGACCTTGGAATGAGTGTTAATAGGGGTGCTGCATGACCTCGCACTGTACGGTCGCCTCCGTGATCAGGGCGTCGCTGTGCATCAATGGTGGGGCATGATCAAGTAGAGCGAGAGAGCGAGCGAGAGAGAAGGGGGGAGAACACCTTGTGGAGGCTTGGGTTCAAAAGATACAAGATACATGAACGTCGATGCAACAAAAAAATTACAGTATTCGAATACAAATGTATGTAAAATTACAAATGAAAACAAAAAAAGTTTGGATCGTGGAAGTTCGTAGTCATGTGTTTTGCTAACTTGTGACTGTCTTTGACATTTTTTTTTCATTTTGTGATTTATCTATCTACTTAAATTGTCGTAGGTATTCTCTATCCTTTTAACATGATTTTCATGTATGTCCATCAGATATGCACTTGGATTAAAAAAATATGTCTAATAATCATCCGGATATTTTCTTTTAAACAATCATCTAAATTTGTGATCCTTAGATTAAATGTCTGTTCTTTACGGTTTCTAAAAGCGACTTTTGGCTTTTGTTACAGTATCTAACTTTCAAACAGAGTATTTTCTCAAGACGGGGTCTACAAGTTAATTGTAGTACATGTTAAAAGCCAAATATCTGTACCAGCCAAAATCGTAAGCTAGTATCTCTCTCCGTAATCTCTATCGCGAATAGCCTAAAATTCAAAAATTTCAACCAAAATCCATAAAATATAGCCATAAGCCAAAAAAAGAACAGACCTTAAGATCCAAAGGCCCTCATCCTTCCCCCTTTCGTATATAACCCATCTACCCTCCCACCCCGCACTCCCACCTCACCGCCTCCCACCCCGCACTTCGACCCCGCCGCCACCGCACGACGCTCCTCGTCGTCGCCCCTCACATGACCTCCTCCTCCTTTCTCGTCGGAGTAGCCGGCGCCTTCCATTACCACCCCGCCTCCTCCAAGCACCCACACCGGCGGCGCCCATTGCCTCTCGCCGGCCGCCGCCCCATCCAACCTAATGCTAGTACCTTCCGTCGTCGCCGCCGTCCGACACCGTCCACCACCCTCCTACCTTGCATGTCGCCCACCACCGCGGCCCGCCGCTGGGCCACCGTCCCGGCCTCCCTCTATGTCTAGGAAGAATGGTGAACCTTAGGCGTGGGAGGGGGGAGTCTCCCCTCGGGCTCGCCGGGGAGGAGGAAGAAGGGTCGTATGAAATTTTCTGCCATCTGAACATATGACATCTGAGTTGTTAAGAGTAAATATGATTACACTGGAACTGCCTTTGCTCTAAAGAAATATTTCATTTCGGAGCCCACGTTCGCCTCAATATGGCCCAACTAAACCCACCTGAAGCCCAACTGACTGATACGAGCAAACCACCACCTTATAGCTTTTACTCAAGGAGTCAAATTAACGGGGGGAAAGGTAATGGAACTTGAGCCATTCTGTGAAAAAATGTATTCCTCATTTCGTCGTGCTTTTCTTTGAAGGTTCATTTCATCTTGTTATTCTACGATGAATCTTGTAGTGTGTGGTGACATACACTGTGCGTAATTTCCTCCTCCGGATCAAGCATTTCTAAAGAAACAAAACAAAAAAAGAACAGGAGCATGCTTTGGCACGCATGCGGCAAAGCATCAGCATCTACAAGGTAGCTTCGTGCCATCGTGGTGGCTACCTTTGCCGGGTTAGTTAAATCATTTGTACACTTCTCTAGGAGCTTTAAGAGTCCTACCTCGCTCATCTTTATTGGGCATGGGATTGAGATGTTTGCAATGTCAGAATCCATTCGTTAGTCGGCATCTAGCATAATTCTGACATGTATGCATCTTTTCGTATCATGTTCTATCTGATGGTTAATTAGTAGTAACATGTATGCATATTTTTCAGGTCCTTGGCGTCTATAGCTGACGGAGCATTAGTTACTCATTCATGTTGCGATTTTCTTTTTTTCCCCCTCTTTTTTCTGCTGTGATCATTGGAACACAATCTAAAAGGTTAATGCACAATCTAAGAGGTTAATGCCAGCAGAGGTGGATAGGTGGTTTTTATAAACTAGTTTTCCCAACCCACGGACGGAACCACCGAATAGTCCTTCAGTTCTACATGAGGTCTGCGTATCCTTGGATTCTATTGTTCATCAATAGTAAGTACCATATGGAACTCTTATAGCTCATTTGGTGATGTCATGGTAGCCTTCGCCTTGGAGAAAGAAGGAAACGTGGTCAGTGTCACAGATATGTACAACCGTTGAAAAAGTGCCTTTTTTTGCCCTTTTATTTATTTTTAAAAATGCTTTTATAATACTATAGTTTTATTAGTTTACAATAAAATAAAGTTACAAAAAGTAACAGTCAAAGTTATATCTCGTAGACTACAAAAAATAAAAAATATATATCACTTAAGAGAGAACGATGAGAGTACAACATTGATAATTTATCTTGGTATATAACCTGTAAACTCAATATCGAACGACAAAGCAATTTAATCATCCAGATAACATCTTTATACAGCTTTCAGAGAAAACTTCAACAGTTTTCATCCCCAATTTCATCCGTTTCATGTGTCAGTTGTCATTTTTTTTAATAAAAACTCCATTCACATGAGTACAATAACAATATCTACCAGCGGCTGTACACGTCGCGCCATCCAAATAGCATATGCACAGTACTACTCTATCCGTTCTTTTTTACTTGAAGTTTTTGAGTTCTAAGGTCCTCGATATACGACTTTGGTCGCTACTTTTTATAATTTTACACTAATATATACTAATAAAAATATAATATTATAAAAATATTATTAACAACAAATCTAATGATATAATTTTCGTATAGCCAATCTAGATAGTTTAAATCTATTGCTGATCAAACTTATAAGAAGCCAGGTAAAAAAGTGTAGATGGAATACATCTTTAGAAAGAAAACTCAAATTGCTGCAGTCCTTAATTCCACCTATTTCCTGTTCACACTCGCCACCGGCGGTGGTTGTACACGCCGCTCGGATTTATTACTACCATGAGGTGGGATTCCACGTGTGGACGCATGGTCGGGTGGACGGAGCAAATGCTCACGCCCCAAATCTGCCGCTAAACCCAGTGTGCATGTTATTGCTTGATCATTCCATTCCACCCTTAAAACCACTTGAACCCCCCTACAAAAACACCCAAGGCCCCTCTCCCTTCCCTTCGCCAGGAGACCCCTCTCTCCCACCCGCGGTCTCTCCATTGGGGCTCTCTTCAGCTCGCCTCCCTAGGCCACAGACGAGGTAGAGAGTGGCAACCCAAGAACGCCGATTCTTGTACCAGATAGTCCTCAAGTAGGAGCAGGAGGAGGAGACAAGGAAGAGGCCACCGTTTCTTTGCGATCTTGAGATGGGTGTCCTTTGCTTCGGCGCTTCCGCCACCCTGCTCTGTGGGGAGGACAGGAACAGCGTCCTTGGCCTGAGCGGCTGCGACGGCGACGACGAGGTGGTGGAGGTTGGGAGTGGCCCTGATTTCTTGGACGCCGGTGCTGTGTTCCCAGTGGATAGTGTTGAGGTTGTGGGGGTGCTGGTGGAGAAGGAGATGGATCATCTTCCTCAGGACGGCTACGTGGAGAGGTTGCATGGAGGATTGGAGTCTTCTTGGAGGAAAAACGCCATGGATTGGATTTGCAAGGTGAAAAAAAGGAAAAAAAAAACTCTAGGATTTATTGGTTCTTGCAATTTCTTTTTTTATGCTGGATTAATTGATTTTAGGTAGGTTGTTGCATGCTTACATTACATCTTTGACTTCGTGTCAATCCAGTTTTGGTTGTGTGTCTTGCATCTTGTGGCTTCTTGCCAATTCGACAACTAGTGCCAGTCTGCCAGATACAGATAGCAATGAGCCTACTACCCCTTTGCCTTTATCTGGACAAATTTGTTTTAAGTAGAAACTGACGAGGTGCTGATCTTGTCTTCTCTCATGTGGGCTGCAGGTCCATACTTACTACAATTTTGGACCACTGAGTCTTTACCTATCCGTGAACTACCTTGATAGGTTCCTCTCCTCGTTTAATCTCCCAGTAATAATCTGAACTTGTACATTGCTACTTACTGTGTGAGTTAATCTGATACTGATCATTGCGTTTTTTTTGTTTCTTGTTGTCGTAGCATGACAAATCTTGGATGCAACAGTTGCTGTCAGTGGCTTGCCTATCTCTTGCTGTCAAGATGGAGGAGACCGTGGTCCCTCTTCCTGTGGACCTTCAGGTGAAGGAGAAGTTACAGCATTGTAAAATCGATAATTGTTCAGTGATTGCCCGATGATTTTTTGCTAAAATGCGATTGATATACGATAGGTTTGCGATGCAAAGTATGTGTTTGAAGCAAGGAATATTAAGAGGATGGAGCTCATTGTGATGGAGACCCTGAAATGGAGGATGCAGGCTGTGACCCCATTCTCTTTCATCAGCTACTTCCTGGACAGGTTCAATGAAGGGAAACCACCGAGTTACACACTGGCCTCACGGTGCGCCGAGCTCATAGTTGGCACTCTGAAAGGTTCGACCGTATTGCTTGATGAGTTAACCAAAAGGTTTACCTACATTGCCAATGGCAACATCTGATGGTGGTGTACTAACTAGAATATCCGTGTGCAATGGATTTACAGACTCTGGGTTCTTGTCATTCAGACCTTCTGAGATTGCTGCCGCAGTGGTGCTATCAGCGCTTGCTGAGAATCAGGTCATTGGCTTCAGCAGTGCCCTTGCAGAGTCTGAAATCCCTGTAAATAAGGTGACCATCATCTTGAGCTGTGGAAAACGCAGATTGGTGCACCGTTGTATTTACACTGTTTCTGAAATGTGATGTGTGCATCTGCAGGAAATGATTGTGAGATGTTATGAGCTGATGCAAGAGAAGCCGCTGGTGAAGAAGAGAGGGATCGGCAATGCAAGCTCTTCAGTGCCAGAGAGCCCGATCGCCATGCTGGATGCAGCATGCTTCAGCTTTAGGAGTGATGACACAACACTAGGATCATCACAGTCAAACAACAGCAGTAGTAACAACAATCAGGCCTCTACTCCAGCTTCCAAGAGGAGAAGGCTAAGCACAACACCAATATGATACACCGTACATATATAACTTGGCATTGCTTTGCGCTTGCTAATTTAGTGATCATCTTATCCCAAAGCCCATCAATAATCAGGGTAACAAGTAGTGGTGCAAAAGGAATTAGTGAGCATTGTAACAAGCAGAGGAAAGTTAGCAGTAATAAGCTAGTACCAGCATCTTGAGCTCTGAAAGAAGAGATAGGGGTGTGTTTTGAGGAGAGGAGGGAGTCTTCTTCCTCTTGCAATTTTGTTTCCCCTTCCTCTTTCTTTTAGTTCTTTCTTTCTTTTTCCTTTTTCCTTCTCTGAAGGCATTTGCAGGGAGATCATTGTGGATATGATGAGATTGGAGATGTGAGGATGAGAGAAAATCAATAAAAAAAAAGAGTTTTCGTTTTGTTCATTTTTCTTTCACCGTATAAAAAAAAGCTTGTTGGTGTGAGAAAATCTGTTGTTGTTTCAGTTTTTTTCTTCATTCTAACGCTGAAAAAAAGGTGTGCTACTGATTCACCAATGCATTCCTCTTTACTGAGTTGACTGCTTGTCTATGTGACTTCTCCATGCCCCATATTTTTCTGAAGAGAACCAATCATAAGTACAAATCTTGGTATGGCTTTGCACATATAAAACAAACAGTGCTGTTATTTTTAAGGCAAACAGTGCTGTTATTTTTAAGGCAAACAGTGCTGTTTGTTAGTGAGATGGAGAGTAGGGGACAAACAAATGGGTCCCCCATCTGAACTCCCATTTGCCATTAATAGCTATGATTAATAAACTAATCAAGTGTGATTTAAAACCTAAACTAATGATGGAATCATGCCTTTTCCATGGCCTTGTCTATGTTTTGGTTCTTGTTGAGTTCTTTTCTCCAATCAAACAGTGCAAATAGACAACAAGAGGGAGAGCATACCAACTTCAGGAGATCCAAACCTTTCAATTTTCCTCTTTAGGAGAACCTTGGGGCGTCACCACAAGCCATTTCAAATAAAAAAAATCAGGACAATGCTAAAGAGATCACTCTTTCTTATGGGATTCATCTCCATACTATCCTTTAACATCGGAATCTAGACTTTGTAGTTGTGATGTTCAGGGACAGACCTGTATGATTCGTGAGTAACTGTAAACGCAACCAGAGAGGGGTGAATGACTGCCACCACTTCTTAAAATCTTTACTTAGTCGATGAAGAACTCAACCGTTCGAACGAACACTTGATGCTCAGTTTTGCTCGTAGTCGCACGCGTCGTCCAAACAATAATCACTAGAAATTACGAATCAGATTGATTCAATATGTTCGTTATTGTTGAATTTCCATAGATTTACAGAGTGTCCTCACACACGCCACTAAAAACCGTAGCACAAAAAGTTACCTCTAAAAACCACGACTAAAACCTTTAGTCTCTACCTGCTTTTATATGCTAAAGCCGTAAATCGTGTTCGACTCAAACACGAACACAGAATCTTATCTCTACATCAAATCAAGGGACCCGGAACCCTTCCTAACACGGGTTTTATCCGTGTTAATGACAATATGTAAATATAGGACTAACATGTTTATTGAGTGTTTGAAGGGTTTCATAAATTTTAATTTGTAGTATTTTATTGTCATTATCAATCTTCGCACTAATATTTTGTCTATCCCATTTGTTGGAATGTATGTTTTTATCGGAGCTTCTCGAACAGTTCTACGATGAGAATCACCGGTGCCACTCATGGATGATGAGTGACGTGAATGGCCCTCCGCCCTTAAAGCTGCGGGGAGGGAGGGATCATTGGGAGCTGGACGATCGCTACGTCGCAATCGTGCGGGCCACGGGTTTGTTGCCCTTTGCGAGGCTGGTCTCCATCCGATAACAGTTCACCCTTGATAGCAGCCTGTTCATGGCACTGGTGGACAGGTGGAGGCCCGAGACGCACATATTTCACTTTCAGTGGGGTGAGATGACAGTCACTCTCTAGGACGTCTTGTTCTTGACCGGTCTCCCTCTTTAGAGTGACGACACACTTGTTTCTGCCCCTGCACTGGTGGATTGGGGGACATGCTGGCGTATCGGTTCGGTCTAGCTATCCCAAAGCAGCGCATGTTAAATTTTCTAATCATACAATTAAACTAATTAATTACGGTGCCAATCACTTGGAGCCTGGCCACCGAGCGGCAGGCCTTGACCGTACAGTGACCGGACGGTAGGTGATACGTGTCAACTGCACGACGTCACCGTCCGATGACTGAGTGGCAAAAAGATTCTTTTTTTTGCTAATATCATGTATATATAATTATTTTTATAAATATGAATTCAAACAATATTATACGTGTTAAAAATTCTGCTCGTGGTAGCACGTATCGTCGTACTAGTACTGAGATAACTTCTAATGCCTCTGTTGCCGCATCACTTCATACTCTTTGCAAGCGACTTGTTACAGCTGATCTTTCACTCGAGTTTGTGAGTAGTGGTTGTATCGTAGTAGCAGTAAACTAGTAATAAGACAGGTGTTGCTTTGCAATTTTGCCTTGGAAACTGGGGGCAAAAAAAACCATCCTTGCTCCTTGTTTTTTTAGAGAGAGGTCGAAAGGATCCAAAGGAGATATACGGTGGCAGTGATGAGTAGGTTACATTGGTATTAGCAATAGCCGATGGTTTTTTTATCGTGACGGTGGTTGAAAATAAAGAAGCAGTTTTTAAAAAGAGAACATGAGCAATAGAAAAAAACAAAAAAAAATGATGTGCAGACAAGACATGAACCAGAAAAGTGAAGTATACGATGTTCCTAAGATGGTTTATCTTCCAACCGTTTCGGGAAGGTGTGTACGTGTATTGGCATTAACTCCTGGTCCGTGCTTTTCCGCGCGTTTCTTTTCGTCGCTTTGCTCGCTTGCTTGCCTTTTGATGCAGAAGTGGCAGCTAGCCAGCGGAGTACGTGCAGCTGGCCTGGCAGGAGCGCACTCTGCGCAAGGGAAAGAAGAGCGCGCGGTGTGGAAATGATTGTGGTCGCGTGTGGACGGACTAGGGAATCAGGATTCAGGAGCGTCATGTGCTCGTGTGTTCATGTGTTCGTGGATGGGCCGGTGGAGGCGGCCTCTCGTGTTGGTCGGTGTGGTGCTCAGTTATATCACTCGTGATGTTGCTAATGTGATGCAACCACCAACGTGCTAATTTGGTGATCTTAGGCTTCTTTTTTTTTTTTGGTTGGGGGGCGGAGTGTTTAAAGGGTGTTCTTATTAATTTGGCTAAGGTTTTTTTTGGCTGAAAATGAATAGTAGTAGCTGAAAGAAATGGTTTTTAAAATGAGTGAGCGGGCGGTGGAAAAAATGATATTCCTTCGGAAGACGAGCTGTTTTCTTGCAGTTTCAAGGGAAGATTGCAAACATCATTGCTCATGAGAAGCTTCAGGTGATTCAACTACCAGCCTGGGCTTGGATTTAGCCAAAACTGCCTGGGCAGTAGCTACTGGTCCATTCACAAATCACGTTGGAATGATTGATTTCTCTTCCACTGGACACCCGAGAGAGGTGAGGAGTTATGGCTCGTGAGGAGCATAATACGGTGCAACCACCAACCTAGCTTAGCTGGTTGGATTTAACCAAGAAGTAGCTCTACTTGACATGCAGATTTGGGCTTGACCTTGACATTTATTTGCTTCGGGGGTAAAGGTTTGCTCGGCCAAGAATCCACTACTAGGAGAAACAATGGAAGAATTGCTAGGAGAAACAATGCAGGAACAAAGTATGTGTACAAAACATGGTTATTTTGTAAGTATACCTTTTTTGGCCTTTTAGATATGGAAGTGACTATTGCACATACGACTATTTTTTCTCTTTATCTTCAGTCACTTTTTTATACTGTAATTTTAGGTGACTGGGAGTGTAACTTCAGATGGGGAGGATTTAGTACACTGTAACTTTAAACGATTGAGAGTGCAATTTTATATGACTGAGAGATAAAAAAAATTCAGACGACTGTGCAATAGCAAAACCGTTTAGATATTCCATTGTGCAAAGGCACAAAATTGGTTCCACTTAGCTATTGATATAGCATCAAAAGTCTCTGATTGGATCCCCACTAACATACGTACATAATTCTGAAGTTACATTTTTATAAATGAGAAAATTAGGTATATAGTACCGAATTTAATTTTGAAGGAGAGGAGAGGAGCTCATTCACATTCTTGTTCATATGGCTGCTAACAAAAGATGGCCAGCATTTCTCTATAGTTCTGACAAGCATGTATGATGGGTTGGGTTTTTTCAATCGCAAAGAAAGAAAGAAAATTACTAAGCCGAGAGCTGTTTCGTTCTTGTTTCTTTTGGCACACACACAGACCAGTAATGTAGCCTGCAACCCGTGACGAGAATAATGTGGTGTAGCTACCAATCTGGTTGGATGGGCTCGACTTGCGCATTGATTCATACTTGGGCACATGAATCCAGCATCCGTAGGAACATTGCACAATCTGCTACGAGATGCACAGCATATCTCCTGTGTTTAATGTGGCCCTTTTTTTTTGTCGGCGGCCGGTGGTTTTTTTCTGACTAATAATTTTTGTTGTTGTGCTTTTAAGATGATAACAGATGATGGAGCAGCTGACACAGGTGGTATATATAGTTTTAGACTCGAACAGCTGTTTGAAGAATCCGTTCGAATAGTTTATCGAACAGATGATGGAGTAGCTAACATAGATGGTACATATAGTTTTGTTGTTGTTGTGCTTTTTTCTCGGAACAATAGTCGAACACAGATAGTATCGAATAAGAATACGAATGCGGATATTCTCGGTCACAAATACGGAGCGAATACGTGTCACTTTGAATACGGTTAGTCTCGGTCACAAATATTTAGTCGGATAATACGTGAAAACAAAAAATCATATATGTCGTACATATAAAGATCAATCGACCATACTACATGTCCAAAATAGAGCTACATTAGTAGCTTAACAAGCAAATTTGACTATAGCACACAATGACATAGACTAGTTAAGCAATTAGTAAGTAGTTATTACTACGTAGTAAGTTCTAGCTAGCAAAGTAGCGAATAGATGATAGAGGGTAGTTAAGCAAGTAGTAGCCACACGTCACACACGGTTCAAAAATAAGAATTACCTATAGCCAAGTACATAACTAGTTTATTTAACTTCATTACCTCACATAGCAAAGTAGCAAGTACATGATAGAGAATAGTTAAGCAAGTAGTAGCTACAGTCACACGGTCCAAAAGTAAGAACTACCCATAGCCAAGTACATCATTAGTTTATTTACCTTCGTTATATCACATGACAAGTTCACAACACATATCTTGTCTAGCAAAGCTAGCAGTGGGCCATCTTTAACCATGCTTTAGTGGAGGTCAGCCTCAGTCATTATCTCATTCTACCAAAAAAAATATCAATTGAACTTAGGGGTAAGTAAGGTGACTAATTGCTTCTGCTCTAACTTGTAGCTAGCATAGTGATTTTATTGTTCCACGTTATGTGACTTATGTCCTCTTTCAGAGCTGTGGCGACAAAAGTTGGTCACAGCATTTTTGCCACGTATCTCAATTGCAGCGATATCATAAGCTTCTGCCGCTTCTTCCTCAGTTTCTAGGTCAAACAAGAGAAAACTCATCAGCAGTTAAGAATCAGGCATGCGCAGCATACTGCAAGTTCCCAGGTAAATGTCTCTAGTCCCAGCAACCAGTCCTATGCGTGCCTGCCATCTCCCATCTTTCTGCCTTCTATCATAGGGATATGATATTGGCTGAGAGTTTAAGTAGTTTTAAATTACAAAAGATACTCCTTCGAACAAGATGAACAAAATGAAAAAGAGAGATCACCTTGTAACTCATCTATAAATAGAAGCCCCTCTTGAGAAGCAGCTACTCCTTCAGCAGGACAAAGCAAATTGCCAGTCATTTCTCTAATTAGTGCAGTGAATGTATACAAATAATATACCTTCTAAAGTATGTCACACATTCCTCTCGAGACAAGTCCCTTATGTTCTCCAGTTCCTTTTCGTATTCTGAAACCTGGAATAAAATTGACTCATAAGACCATCATTTATTTACTAGAAATCACTTGAAAGCAAAGGAAAAAAAAAGACTTGCCAAAAAGTTCAGCTTTGTATTTTGGCCCCAGTATTTAAGAGCTGCAACATCATATGCCCTGGCAGCTTTTTCCTCAGTATCATAACTTCCAGTATAGTAGGAAGTTTGGAGAAAAAAATAGTTAGACCCTAAACATAAGAAACTAAGACATAAGGACAGAACTCAAATAAACAATGCTTACCTAAATAAACTGAAGCACTGCCACATGGTAACACCATTGCAAGAAACCATAAGTAACCACTCAGATTAAACTTAAGCCATTTGTTTTTGTTATCAAAGCAAAATAACTCTACTTTGCAATTAATGCTAAATATTTTGGATGTCAGGAAATCTCACTGTACAGATCTTATAGAGGAATTTCACACCTAGCAAATCAATATGAGCGCAATCAAGAAAACAACAGCTTCATAAAACGATCCAGAATTTTAGCAAATGTGAGAGCACCAAAAGTTCAAATGGTATAGGATATGAACTAACTAGCTGTTGCAATCTGGAATAACATGGAATTTAAATCCCACAGCAAAAAAATATATTGCATACATATGGTTTAGCTTCAATTTGCGCGTGTGGGAGAGGCAACTTATAAAATTTGAGACAGTGCGAAGTGTTATTTGCCCTAAATTTCACATCCTACCAGAGACTGAAAATTTCACATTAGCTATCATCAGTTTATTTCATCTCCATATTTCACAATAGGATGAAAAAAAAATTCAATACCAACTCTGAACTGGGAATGATAGACAGCTCCCCAAGACTTGTCATATGGCTGAATAAGAAGAGAAGTTGAATCTAGAGTGTTTATCTGTGCAATACTCTTCAAGTTCACTGGAGTTCCATACTATCCATAGTACTCAATCTGTAGAGTAGAAATTGTTAGTCATATCTGCAGCTTCACCAGTAGTCAACGGTACTCAAAGGTGAGGTAAGGGAGGAAGACCGGGATGGGAGAAGAAGGCCCGGTGGGATAGAAATCGTATGGGTGTTTTGAAGAAATAGTGTGCGCGGTATCGACATATTATTATCAACTATCCGAGCAATCTATCGCCGTCCGCCGCCGCGGCCGAGTCGAGGCGGCCGCGTGCCTCAACCGCCACCTCCGCCTGATGCCCCTCCCGGAGGCCTCCTCCCTCCCCTCCGTCCGCGACGCCGTCTCCTACAACACCGTCCTCGCCTCCCTCTGCCGCCACGGCCACCATGACCGCGCGCTCACCCTCCTCCGCCAAATGTCCCACGAGCCCCCACCCTGCCTCCCGCCCCAACGCCCTCTCCTAGACCACGCTCGCGCGCGCGCTCTGCGCCGACGGCCGCACGGACTAAGCCGTCGGACTGCTCCGGTCCATGCAAGCCCGCGGCATCCGCCCCGACGTCGTCACCTATGGCACGCTCATCCGTGGGCTATGCGACGCCGCGCTCGTTGACAAAGCCGTGGAGTTGCTTACTGAGATGCGTGAGACTGGTATCGAGCCTAACGTGATCGTGTACAATTGTTTGCTCCAGGGATATTGCAAGGCTGGGCAGTGGGAGGACGCCGGCAATGTGTCTGAGGAATTGAGCCTGATGTGGTGATGTACACTGGTTTAATTGACAGCCTCTGTGGAGAGGGGAAGACAAGCAAGGCAGCAAAGGTGATGCACATGATGCTGGAGCAGGGATTGGAGCCTAATGTAGTGGCATACAATGTGCTGATCAGTGCCATGTGCATTGTGCAAGGAAGGGTCAGTGAGGGAGGCGATCAGTATGCGGAAGACGATGGTGGAGAAGGGGGTGGCACCAGATGTTGTGACCGTTGCTACAAAAAGAGTTATCACAGACGATTTTCTGAACCGCTTGAATTTATGCGTCAAAACGACACAGACGGTTTGTAACTAGAACCGTTTGTACAGAAAACTATTACAGACGGCTCGAACAAAAAACCGTCTGTGATACTCATACATCACAGACGGTTCTAGTTACCAATCGTCTGTGATTGACGAGTATCACAGACGGTTGGTATATAGAACTGTCTATGATAGTCCTTCATAGACGATTTATAGCACAAACTATCTGTGATAGTTCATTCTATACCTAAAATTTTTTCTGTTTTTTGGCTAGTCTCAAGAAATAATGTTAATTATGCCCTTTGAAAACAAGCAAGCACATTCCATTAAAATCCACCATTACAGCATCACAAGATAATGAGTAGGTTACCTATCTAACACAGCAAGAATATGGCAAGAACACATTCTTATCCTACGAACCCAACTCTTAAATATAGCAAGAACACATCTTCTAATCCTACGAACCCAACTCTTAAATATGGCAATAACGCATCTCCTAATCCTACGAACCATGACAAAAATATAGAAGAAAGAGAGATCCTAGCAACGCGCGAACTGGATGTCTTTGACGCCGACTTGAGCACCGTCTTGGTAGCTAACTACTTCCGCGGTGCCTTGCAGTGAAGGAGAGGCGACGGTAGCATCATCTTTGTGTCACGACAGTGAGACTGCACAAGACACTCTTACGACACTTACGAAAAAGAGAGTGTGTTGTGCAGTCGACCGTGGTGTCACAACGGGGGCGCTAGATTACGGCGGTGGTCGACGTCGTCAAGGAACAAGTTAGGAGTGGATAAACTAGCTAGGAGCAGCCGGTAGAACTTATCTCGGAATAAAAGAGAGAGAGGGGGTAATAAATAAGGGGCGAGAGGTAGGAGGAACCGGTGCCTGCCGTTCGATGTGGAGAGAATGGACGAGTGAGATCAGAATCCTGGGGGAGATGATACGGATCGGTGTCGTGGCATTATCAGAGACGGTTTGTTATATAAACCGTCTGTGATAATGCACATATCATACACATAGACTTTCTTCTTTGGCTGATAGCAATTTTCCCGTCTCACGTCGGTGAACTGCATGAAGTTCTTCATCCTTGTGCTTCTCCTTAGCCTTGGCTCCAGCCTCACTCTTCTCTCTCGTGGTTGCAAAGTCTTCAAGGTGTTCAAGTCTAAGAATACACAAAAAAACTAGCATAAGGTAGTATATTGTTCTCATCAATAGAAGGAAATGCTTTAAGAGATAAATTCACCTATTGTTTAATTTTTTTAACGTGGCTCAATAATTTCAATTAAATATATTTAACTGAAAATCATAAGACGTGCGTGTACTCACATCAAAAGGCCTTATACAACAAGCCACACTTATATTTCCTAGTAAAACCGAAGCAACTAATAGAAAGTGTATCAAAAGGCCTTAACCAAAATTGTACCTTTTAAACCAAACTAGTTATCGAGTGACAGATTGACTGCTTCCCCTGCAGTGTTGTGTGCATTAACAATCGGAGCTGAGTGTTATCTGCTTTAGTAAAGAATTCAGCTATACCAGTTCATCACAACTGGCACTCGGCAAATGAAATGGTAAACTCTCATAAATGTATAGAACTTTTGAGGAGACGGATCTGAGCTGCATAGCCTACCTTGGTAGGAACTGCGTGTTGTTGCCTTGCCTGTGTGCGTGTCGGTCGGGAGGCCCTCCCACCTGTCACGACGTGGTGAGGAGGTGAGCACGGACGACGATACGTTGGCCCGGCTACACGAAAAAGGAGGACGGCGTCGCCTCGCGGCAGTGAACTAAGACCGTGAGAGACGAGGAGAAGGCTACAACGCACAGGGTTGGTACAAAAGGGAGGGGAATGGACCAAGGATGGAACGAATTGGGAGAAAGGAGAGGGGATCGGGATGGTCGGCGTCAGAAAAGGGTGGCACGGATCAGGGATATATCTCGCCGTGAAAGGCAAGATCGGCTGTGTTCGTGGGAAGGGAGAGGTCGCCATGGCAAGCGGCCGCCGATGGAAGCCCTTGATCTCCCCCCCTCTGAACCTACCACTACCAGGCTGGACCGATGTGCCACATTGGCCACCACCTGCGTGGTAGGGGAGCGCAGCAGGTGACACATATCGTCTACTGCTAGTCTGCTACTATAGCAGTCGTAGAGGGATCCAAAAATGCAAATTTGAACATAAAGAGGCTATATTTGAAAAAAGGAGTGCTACAGGCAGATATGCAATAGATTCTGCTGTTTGTGTGCGTAGATCATTGCTACATGTAGCCAATTACACACAGTACGTTGATAAATCTATCCAGTGTTAGAGATACTGATTGATATGATTAGAGATACTGATTGCATTGTATTAGGATAGTTTAGATTCTTTCCATACATGCACTCTTTCCTTATATGTATTCTTTCCATATTTGCCATCCTGTACTCGTGTATATATATCGGCCCGTTGGCCTCATATGAATACAAGCACTATTCATAACATGGTATCAGAGCGTACCTTTTCCACGCCTCGCTTGTCGTGCCGCACGCCGGCCTCCCACTGCGCCGCACGCCGGCCTCCTCCCCGACGCTGCGCCTCCGCTGCCGCTCCTGCGTCTCCTCTCGATCCATCGACGTCGCGCCTCCGCCGACGCCGCTCCTCCGCCGCCGCCTCGCCTCTTCACCCGAGCCCCGACGCCGCCACCTCCCAGTGCCGCCGCACCTCCGGGCCGCCCGCCCGCCGAAGCTCCTCCTCTCGGGCCGCCGCCCGCGCCCCCCGGCCGCTCCACCTGCCCGGCCTCCGCTGCTCTCGCGCCCACCGGCCGGTTCCGGCTTCCATGCCGCCGCCGTGGTCGCCGCCGCCCACCCGGCCGCTCCACCCCATGCGCCGCCGCCGGTGGCCGCCGCCCACCCGGCCGCTCCACCCGCGCTGCGCGGCCGGTGGCCGCCCCCTGCCTCGGCTCCGGTCCTCCGCGCCTCTCGCCCACCACCGGCCGCCGCCCACCCGCCCCGGTCCTCCACGCTGCTCGCGCCTCCACCACCGGCCCGGCCTTCCGCCGCCGCCGGTGGCCGCCGCCGCCGCCGCCGACCGCCGCCGCCGTTTACATCGGGGAACCCTAGGTTCCCCGACCGCCTCCCTCTGTTTTCGTTTGGGCCTACCCCAATTTAAACAGACCGGTTCGTAAAAACGAAAAACTCTGCCGCTGCACCTCCGCGACTAGAGCGGTTCCTCGACTGCTTTTCTTGGGCGGTTGGCGCTTTATTAAAACAGATCGGTTCGGAAAAAACATCGATCTAACCACCGCGCCGTCCAGCGCCGCCTGTTAGACTTCGTTGCCTTGGTCGCCGCGCCCGGCCCGCCACCGATGGCTTCCGCTCGATCGAGTGGTGCCGGTCTCGCTACCACTTCCTCTCGTGCTCGCCGCTCGTCCACCGCTACACCGATCGCTCCACGTTTCCGCACACCGTCACCTCCGGTGGCCGCCACGGTGGTGGTGGCCGTCCTCTCATCGCTCCCATCATGACAAGGTCGGCCACATTGAGTCCTGCAGCTATAAGAAGCAACGGCATCTTTCATGCCGTTCTTCTACTAGCACCGCAAGATCGGTGCTTCTACATCGACGCCTGCATCGACTCCTTCAGCATTTTCTCTCACTAAACAGGAGATAGCCAGACTTCGACGCTTGCTTGCCGCTCCTACATTAACGTCCACATCGACTCCTTCGCCAGCTTTCTCTCGCGAGCGTGAGATAGCCGACTTCGCCACTTGCTTGCCGCCTGTGTTCTCCTCGGCGTGTTGTGCCGCTCACGCTCGACTCTTCTGCACCGCGAAACCACCACCTCCACGCTTAGGCACCTCCCATGGATTCTTGATTCGGGTATCTTTTCATATGACTCCGATTCGCCTACTTTGTCCTTCATTACACCTCTTGATTCCCCGCTGCTGTTCTTACTGCTGATGGTACCTCTCTTTCTGTCTCTGGTCGAGGACCTCTTAGCAACTCATCTTTTCATGTCCCCTCTGTTGCTCATGTTCCTCGTCTTACCATGCAGCTTCTTTCTTTGCGCGATCATCGATCTTGGTTGTCGAGTCATCCTGATTCGACTCTTGTTGTGTTCAGACCGCCACACGGAGCCCCTGGTTGGTGCCGCCCTCGGCGCCTTGACTCACAACGCCTTTGGGAGCTTGACCGGCTTCATCTTCCTTCCGCCGCCACCGCTGCTACCGGTCTCTCCGCTCGCTACTCCGCTCACGCTCTTTTCAGCAGTAGCATCATCGCCTTGGCCATCTGTGTGGATCTCGTCATCGTCTTTAGTTCGTCGTGGTCTTCTGGGGTCCGTCTCAGGAGATGTGTCTTTGGATTGTCAGGGCTGTAAGTTAGGCAAACAGATTCAGCTTCCTTATCCTCATAGTGAGTCGGTGTCTCATTCCTTTCGATCTTGTTCATTCGATGTTTGGGGTCCACCCCTTTGTTTCGAAATGAGGTCATCGATACTATATCATATTTATAGATGATTTCTCTCGCCACACTTGGATATATTTCATGTCTTCTCGTGGTGAGGCCTTGTCTATCTATAAACAGTTTGCCACTATGGTTCGCACTCGCCTCTCACCCTATTCGTGTCTTCGTGGCCGACTCTGTGGCGAGTACCTCTCTCATCACCCACGCAGCCTCCTTGTCGAGCAAGGCACTCTCGCCCAGCTTCTCTTGTCCCGGTGCTCATGCTCGAATGGTGTTCCGAGCGCAAGCATCGTCACCTCCTTGAGTCGGCTCGTGCACTCGATGATTGCCGCCTATTCCACCTCACTTTTGGGCCGAGGCTGTTTCCACTGCCACCTATCTCGTCAACATCCAGCCTTCTTCTGCTCTTCAGGGTGCAATACCTGTTGAGCGTCTCTGTGGTCTCCTTCCTGACTACTCTGCCCTTCGTCTGTTTGGCTGCGTTTGCTACGTTCTTCTCGCCCCTCGGGAACGCACCAAACTAACTGCTCAGTCTGTTGAGTGTGTTTTTCGGGATACAGTGCCGAGCACAAGGGCTATCGGTCTTTGGGATCCTGCTGGTCGACGGATGCGGATCTCTGGATGTGACTTTCGACGAGTCTCGTCCCTTCTACCCACGTCCTACCTCTCCTTCGACTTCCTCTGTTGAGTCTCTGTCTTTTTTGACCTTTCCAGATACACCTATCTCTGTCTTGCCCTTGTCCACCCGTCCCACTGAGTCCACCCGTCCCACTGAGTCCCCACATATTTCTCCTGTGGCCTCTCCGCCGTTGTCGCCTCCTGCGGCTCCTCAGGCTCCCCCCACTACACTAGTCTACACTCGTCGACCTCGTGTTGAGGATCTTCCAGATGAGCCATCTTCTTCTGATGATTCATCTTCTGATGCACCATCTTCCCCTGATGGGTCATCTTCTCCTCGCTATGCTCTCCGCGATCGCCATCGCCGCCCCCTGCCTGCTTTTGCCTTTGCTTGGCGCAGCTACTGTGAGCTCTGTTTCTTCCGGGATGTCGCTACTCACCCCGAGTGGCGGCATGCCATGGTCAAGAGATTGCTGCTCTTGAGCGTCTCGGTACTTGGGATCTTGTTCCTTTCCATCTCACTCGTCCCATCACATGTAAGTGGGTCTATAAGATTAAGACCGGCTCGATGGTTCTCTTGAGCGCTATAAGGCGCGTCTTGTTGCCGTGGTTTCCGGAAGAGCATGGTCGTGACTACGACGAGACTTTTGCTCCTCGTGGCTCACATGACCACCGTCCGCACTCTTCTTTCGGTGGCGTCAGTTCGTCACTGGTCTGTTTCTCAGCTTGATGTCAAGAATGCCTTTCTTAATGGCGAGTTGCGTGAGGAGGTCTACATGCATCCGCCACCGGGTATTCTGCTCACGAGGGCATGGTCTGTCGACTTCGCCGCTCTCTCTATGGCCTTAAGCAAGCCCCTCGTGCTTGGTTTGAGCGCTTCTCTTACGTGGTCACCGATGCCGGTTTTTCGACAAGTGATCATGATCCTGCGCTCTTTGTCCACACTTCGTCTCGTGGTCGGACTCTTCTTCTTCTCTATGTTGATGATATGATCATTCGGAGATGATTACGAGTACATTGCCTTTGTCAAGGCTCGTCTTAGTGAGCGGTTCCTTATGTCGGATCTTGGTCCTCTTCGTTACTTCCTTGGGATTGAGGTTACGTCCACTCCCGATGGGTTCTTTATGTCCCAAGAGAAGTATATTCAGAATCTTCTTGATCGCGCTTCCCTCACTGATCAGCGTACTATTGAGACTCCCATGGAGCTCAATGTTCATCTCCGACCCTCTGATGGCGAGCCTCTTTCTGATCCGACTCGCTATCGTCATCTTGTTGGGAGTCTTGTCTACCTTGCTGTTACTCGTCCGGATATTACTTATCCAGTTCACATTCTGAGTCAGTTCGTTTCTGCTCCCACTCGTGTTCACTCTGACCACCTTCTTCGAGTTCTGCGATACCTTCGTGGACTATCTCTCGTCGTCTCTTCTTTCCACGCTCCACTCTTACGACTTCAGCTTATTCGGATGCTACTTGGGCGATGATCCATCCGATCGCGGTCTCTATCTCGCCATCGTGTTTTTCTTGGTGGTTCGCTTATTGCCGGAAGACGAAGAAACAGATGCGATGTCCGCTCGAGTGCAGAGGTGAGTTGCGGGCTATGACTCTCTTGTCAGCAGAGATTACTTGGCTACGGTGGTTACTTGAGGATTTTGGTGTTTCTGTCACTACACCGACTCCTCTCTTGTCGACAAGACAAAGCTATCAAGATTGCTTGTGATCCTGTGAAGCATGAACTCACCAATCATATTGGTGTTGATGCTTCCTTCATGAGGTCTTGTGTGCATAATCGATGGTTGCTCTTGAAGATGTGCCTTGAGCTTGAGATAGCGATTTCTTCACGAAGGCCCGGACCGCGCAAGACAAGACGGCTTCTACCTCTCCAAACTCGGTGTTGTTGATCCACCATGAGTTTGAGGGGTGTTAGAGATCTTGATTGATATGATTAGAGATCTTGATTGCATTGTATTAGGATAGTTTAGATTCTTTCCATACATGCACTCTTTCCTTATATGTATTCTTTCCATATTTGCCATCATGTACTCGTGTATATATACCGGCCCGTTGGCCTCATATGAATACAAGCACTATTCATAACATCCAGAATAGTGAGTGCCTTTTCTCTCATGATGTTATTCAATGCATCAGCTTTGGCAAATTCACAGTTGCGTATACGAAAATTTTATTTTACCTTAGAAAACTTTCTTGATCTTCACGCGAAAGTCCATTTTGGATTTTCCTTGTGCTATTTCTACTATAAGATTTAAGCTTACTACAGTTCGTATATGGAGGGCAGATGCAAAGTTAAGCGCGACGAGGCTAGATTTGAAATAAAAAGAGCGCTACGAGGCCAGATATGCACAGAATTCCAAACGGCAGAGTTTACTCCAAACAAAACAGCTAATGTTACCAGGGAAGTGAGCAGTAGGTATGAACTAATAATGAGGCAAAGAAGACGACGACAGTAAGACTGGATAAGCAAGTATTTCTGGAAGTTTATATAGTATGAAACATAAGCAGCAACATTAACAATAAGTACTATACTGTAAGGGCAGCTGAAACCACACTACGAAGAATTTAGCGATTGTATCGCCTTAGTATATAAATAGCCTTCTGACGGAAATGTAGATATATGCCATAAATCTCCCTATAATTGTAGGAATAAGAAAAAAAACTATTAAAACAAGAAGAAAACAGTGGAAGCTTTAAGCCTAGCCAAAGTAGAGGTACGGAATATTTGACGGGGTGTTGAAATATTTGGAAAGAGCGTAATGGGAGAATCTTTGATCACAGATACCGTGACTTAGAGCAGATACTCCACAAGATTCAAGAAGATGTTGGGCAAAGGAGAGTAGCATTGTGTGAATAATCTCCCGTTGTGGTCCTCGAAAATTGTTGCTCTCCTTCTTTCTTTGTAAAAGTCTCCTTAAAATTCTGGCACTCAAATTGGCTGCAAGTCGATGGTTATGGCACAGCAAGGACTCCTCACAAGCCCTGGGTCGGAACCGGGACGCTCTGCAATGCCCGTGATAAAGACCTGCTCCACGCAGATACTCAAATGACCGTTGGTAGGGGTGTAAATGGATTGGGTTAATCCCGATTGATCCGGTACCAAATTCGGTCGGTATCGGATTTGAGAAGAAAATTTGGTATCCGGTCGGATTCGAATTCGAATAATTCATATCAGATTCGGATTCGGAAGAATTGTAATCCGACCGAATATTATCGGTATTCGGATACCGGATAATTATCCGGTCGGATTCGGATTCGGATATCTGGTAAGAGCTAAGAATTCACCTTTTACTTTGCTAGTATTTGTTTTTTTGTCATGTTGATTGGTTGAGGTGTGCACAACAATGGCGAGGACACAACATATTGGACGTTAACGGCCAATGGGGAATACACTGCGAAGTCGGCTTGCATGGTGCAGTTTGCAGGATCAATCGGCTCCTACAATCAACCCATTTGGAAGTCCTGGGCACCTTCCAAATGTAAATTCTTTGTATGGCTCGGCTCCTGCTGCAAAATAGGATCTGGACGGGACGGGGGGCGCCTGCATGCACGAGGATGGCCAAACAGCCACTACTGCAACTTCTTGTCGCAGAATAGGATCTTACAGGATGACAGATTCCGTAAAGTTAAGCAACAACCAGTGTAAAATTGAAGAGTCTGCTTACTTTATTAGCTTCAAAAGAAACCTAAATTTAAAGATATCGGAATAAACACAACGTTATATTTACTATACATACGCACCATGATCCTGACCAAAGAAAGAAACCAGCAAAGCTCTCAGCCTAAATAGGTTGGCTCTCCAAAATAACACTAGATGCGTGCCTTGACAAGCGTTTAGTTGCCTCCAATATGCTTATAATTATGTTCTCCAAGACTTAGATAAGCTCTGAGATATATTGAATATTAACTTCATCTGCAAGTTGATTATTGTTTACAGATAAAACTACAGGCACATATTCCACTGCAAAGATTTGCTGATAACAATATGCTGTGACGAGTTATCAAATCAAGAATATGATTTTTAAAACAAAAGGCGAAGGCATTTGGTACTATATTCACTAAAATGTTCTAAACAAGAAAATTTTACTGAATAAAGATGAAATGCCTACAATATTCTCAACACAGAAAGAGATGGGAACCCCCGTTGGCATCCGTCAATTAAAACTGTGTTAATAGATGGAGGGAGATCAGCATCCTATATTATACACAAATATAATTACTTGTGCCAAAAATGTACAAATTTACATCCAGATTCTACATAGTTTGCTAATAGGATAGGTGCACAGACCTGAGATGGCTATAACACTCTTCACTGCTCCTGAAGTTCTCCAAGCATGCCCAACAAATGTGACTGCCACACCTACACTCAACATGGTTGCAGCCCTCGGCTTTCTCAATTGTATATCCACAGGAAGGGCAGTTCTTCACATTCTCCCTCCCTTTCCGCCATTCAAGCAGAGTTGCGTCTGGGTCTTCCTTGTATTCTTTGTAAGCCTCACAGGATATGAAAGGATGGTACTCAAGATGGCACTTGGTACAGATCTCCACAGAACAAGCCCCACAGACAAAGGGTTTGCTTTCTGCACCCGCAGCAGCCACTTGGTAAATGGATGGGCAATCAGGTGTAGTGCAGAATCGGTACATTCCAGCACTAGATGCAACAAATGCACTCAAGGAAGCTCTGAATAGCTCTTCTAGCTTCTCGCTTGACAGGAGGGACCTCAGATCAACAAGGAGGAGAAGCTTTTTGCACCCATTTTTGAGGCAACAAAGAGGGAACCCATCTTGCGATTTCATGGCAGATTCACACTGATCCACCAAGCAAGCCAGACAAAACATGTGCCCACAGGATTCAAGCTTAAAAGGATCTTCTGGATCACACAAGCAAATAGGGCATGCATTCTCCGATGGAAGTTGAACCAGGGCATTGTATTTACTAGGGGTTACCAGCTCAAAGATCATTTCTTCCACCCTTTGCTTATCTTCTTTACTGCCTCGAACATAAAGTGTATGGCGTCGTGTATTTAACTGAAGCTCTACTACAGGCATCTCTTTCTTAAATCCTTCCAGATCAACTCCAAATTTTTTTATTACTTCCTTCATCAAGTTTGGAGGGAGGTTACGGCCACGAAGACGAATTTCAAGACACTTCTTCTCATGGAGCTGTAGAAGTGCATGAACCAATTTCTCCTCCGCTGTAGCCACCTGATCTGGGTCTCCAAAGACTTTAATATTTAGGTTTTGCCTATCATAAAGAATGTAAGTGCCAGTCTCCTGTTCAACTGATTTCAAAAGTGCTACACCATCACGGGACAAGAGCAGCTGAACTGCACTTAATGTCAGATCAGGATGGTTTATGGTTTTGCCTTTCATCAAAAGCTCAAGAGGCCTCCTCAAATCTGCTATTGTTTTTGTGGCATTTGCAGTGAGTTTAACCCGGAAATTACCATTCTCATTCTTTTCTAAATTGTAAGACACACCTGCATGAATTAGAAAATTGTTTAGGACTTTAGATTCACCAGCAGATCAAAATATTTTGCAATCTCAAACAAAAGAACAATATTAAGGTGGAAAAGAAGCTACAAAAATTAGCAGCAGTATGCTTATGGGATTTAGGGTTTACAATAGGGAGCAAAACAAAAAATGGAATATCCCTACTTACTGATGTTACACATTCTTGGATGCCTACGTTGGTTGCAGGCTTTTGGCTAATCTTATGCAGTTCCTTTTTCATAGCAGATCACTACAGGATATATTAATGGATCTACTGAAATAAAACACTGTTGCAACTTATAAAATCGAGGTTTTCTGAACGACAGGCTTCATAGGAAACTTATAAAATCAATATTTTCTGAGTGAGAGACTTCATAGGATTTTGACAGTCATCCATTGCTCAGGTATGTCTTTCACTTATTACACACCAAGCAAAATGTTACCTTAAATTTCTAAAACCAAAAATCAGTTGGCACCAATTGGTATCCACAGTTAAATGGTTAGAAGTTTACACTGTTAGAAAAGAGAGTAAGATGGCTATTCACAAATCACAACTATACATTTTATTCCTTTACCAATTAGATATATATACAAGAAGTTATGGGACACCTAGGCCAAGTCACTCTAGATGGGCATATATACATGTATCACACTTAGCACTCATCGTCGAACTCAAGGTAGGTCAGGTCGAGTTTGAGGATATGAAGTCAATGTTGTTCTTGAGTTTGAGCCTTGGTGAAGAAAAGACCCTCTCAGCAGTTGGATCCTTCGGGAATCCATAGTAGGGATTACGTAAGTACATTCTTAGGCGAGCAGTGGATTATATCACCCCTATTTTGGACCACTGGCGCGTGTTCCTTGAACTGCACGAGAAGCTGGTCGCGCAAGTTATGATTTTCTTGTATCTCAGCTTCCAATATTTTTAAATTCTGCAATCTTAATAGTCGGCCGTGACTGTTGTCATAGTCAACGACGATGTTGGCCTACAAATGTGGTTCCGATCCCTCCAGTGATGCCAGAAGTCGTTTCGATATACGATTTTATGCGCAGCAACTTGAAGTTCATATGGCTCCATACTGGAGTGCAATAGTTGGATGGCCAATTTCAACGTGTAAAGGATACATCCACTCCAATATGCTTTGCCAAATCATACTTCACAAGGTCAATGGCAATTTGAATAATACCGGTGTTATCACATAAAAGTGTGGAAGCATCACATGAGACATCGAGATCAATCATTAGCCAATGAAGCCTGACAATCTCCAATGTAGTAGTAGCATGAGGTAAAAGCATAGCCTCAGTGCTGGAACGCAACGCAGTAGTCTGCTTTTTGGACTTCCATGCAACGAGCGAAGTGCCAAGAAAGATACAATAGCCAATGAAAGATCAGCAACCAACTAGATACTCTCCTAAATGGAAGAGCTGACTTGAACAAGAATAGAATAGATATTGAGATGGAAGTCTACCTCAAATATCATAACACACGAAGCAAATGACTACGGTGAAATAAGGTGGAACACTAACGAACTGACTGAGCACATGGAGGGCACTATGATGCATGGACGCTGCTGTCAAGCACCAAGTCCGTTGCGAACGTAGACACGGCTCAGACACGTACTTACCACGTGTCTGAATATTGCCATGCAAAAAAAGAATTTGTATTTCCGATACGTATTGGACACAGCAGGAACACGTATGGGGACATTTGAAGGACACGACCCAGCCCATTTAGCCTAGCCTACACAACAGTCAAACCCCTCCTTAACCCTAGCGCCAACCCTATCATCTCTATTTCTGCTCGACGCCTCGACCAGTAAGAAGCGTCGCTGCCTCTCGTCTATACGTTCCGGTGGCGACTGCATCCTCCAGTGACTGGTGGAAACTGCATCCTCCTCCGACTGGCGGTGATCCCAATGGGTCACAAAATCTACTCGTGCTCCTTCCTCTCCACTCCGGCACATCAGATATGAACATTTCATCTCTTGTTTCTAGCATCTTTTTCTGTTTTGGGAGATGGAAATGGGTGGTTCAAGCATTGCAAGAGATGAGCAGCAAAACATCAAGGCTCCATTGTGGAATCATGTTCTTTCTAGAGAGGGCTGGTGTAGGTGAAGGGAACGTGAGATTCAGATGCAAGTACTGTAAACAAGAAGGGGCAGAGCCCAATAGACCTACCCAGTGTCACAGGACACCGGGTCCAAAATAAATTCAATACTAATTAGCCCATATGCACCATATGTGCACCCTCGATCCAAAAAACTGTGCACCCAGGCGGCTTCTAGACCATCGAATAAACAAAAAGGCTATGCTATTTTACTAGGAAGCTCAAGCGCACATGGATTTCCTTCTGGTCCAGACGTCCAGTCTAGGCGTCATAGGGTGTCCAGTCCACTCCACAGACCAAAAAGGCTATGCTACTTCACTAGACACCATGGTTGTCACGGCGGAGTCGGCGACCACGGCGAGCGAGGGCGCTGGGCGCCAGGCGAGGGCCCGATGATCGATTCTGCCTCGCCGATGCCGACTCTCTCTCGTATATCTGCCGAGTCCTCTCTCGCGTCGCGTCTCGCGACTCTCTCTCGCGTCGCATCTCCCCGCCGCCTCCCCCGTCGCCTCCCCGACGCCTCCCTGCCGCCGCCCCCGTCGCCTCCTCCCTTGGCGGTGAGAGCACGGGAGGCCGAGCACGGGAGAGACGCGGCGGGAGGAGGAGGCGCATGCATGGTGGAGGAGGCGGCGGGCGGGGCGCCATCGGAGTGGAGAGGAGAGGCAAGCGATCCTCCCTGCGTCTCCTCCCTGGCGCCAGGACGACTTGGCGTCACCTAGGCGACGCCGTGACAACCATGCTAGACACTAGTAATTGACTAGTTGCTACAACTTCAAGCTCCAACTGAACACATCAGTGATATCACTAGTAGCGTGCAGATGTGTAGTGGGCTGCGTTCCAGGCTTCCCGCGTCGTGAGTGCGCCCTCTTGACTCCCAGGTCCCACGCGGGCCACGCAGCTTGGACTTTTTGCAAATCGCATGCCCCTCACCTCGCTCGGCGTGCAGTGAGCTGCGAGTGCGCCCCTAACTCCCGAATCTCGCTGCATCAATTCACGCAGTCATCAGTTCACCACGCCACACCGCCTCCGCCTAGTAGCAGCCGACCTACCAACGCCGAACGCCTGACGGCCGACGCGAGTCATGCGACGCTCTCATCACTTCGCCAGCTAACAGCCACCTCCTCGCCATCCTCCCAGGGTTCCTGGTAGTATAGAACTGATAATTTTCTCCAAATTCTTCTTATTTTATTTAGGCAAAGAGACTAAATATGTAATTTATGATTTTAATGCGATGATTGTTGTTTTTTTAATCAAATTGTAACTTGTAAGGTTACACACTTACACTTACACCTAGGGTTTCAATTTGGATTTTTAGAATATCGGCATAGTTCGTTGCAAGTCGCTAAATTGAAGGAAAATTGCAAGTAACCTTCTAAACGTGTGTCTACTATTGTATATTTTGAACATGACATGACAATATCTAAATCTAATTGAGTTTTCGAATACTTGGTAAATGGCAGGTAAATTTATGTAGAAATTTCTGAAAAGGAAAGCACCAGATAATGCTGCTAATGCTAAGAATTCACCTTCAGAAGATATCAATTGGGAAGAGGAGGTTCAGTTTGATCTATGCAAAAGGAAAGGAATAGATGACTACCATCCTAATTAGAAAGATGTGGTGAAAAGAAAGTACTTGGATAATGGGCCTTGTCAACCTCGTACTTATGATTTTCCATATACACGGTTTGGAGGTAAAAAGAGAAGGCTTAATCCTAAATGGTTTAACGAGTTTGGTCGTTCTAAAGAGAAGGTAATGCATTTATTTTCATTTGATCGTTCTACTATTCTTTTCTTAAAAAATTTAATTCAATTTACTATCTTTTTTGTAGCCCATTGAGGTCGAATGACATATTTTGCCCATGTTGATTATCTTTTGTCCGTGGTTTCTGTTAGATATGTATTACATAGCTTATGTATTTACCCTATTGTATAAGGGATTTCCTGCATATATGTCAGACATGTACATGTACATATATTGGCCCATTGGCCTCATGATGAATACATGCACTATTCATAACATGGTATCAGAGCCCATACCTAGGGTTCTGTGTCGCTGGTTCGTTTTCTCCAGCTTCTGCCGCCGCCGCTTGCTGCTCTGGTCTTTCTTGCCGCCGTCGCCTGGATCTGCCATCGCTGTGTTTCTTCCGCTGCCTCTGTTGCCGCGCCGCCGCCGCTCGAGCCGCCGCCGTCGACCGAGATCCGGCCGGATCGAGCCCGTCGTCGCCGAGATCCGGCTGTCGACATCTGGTCCCGTCGCCAGGATCGGCGTTTCCGGCCCGCTGCTTCTTCGCCGTCCGCCGGGTCGCCGGGTCGCCGCCGCCCACCGCCGCCGCACCGCCTTTACCGGTGGGTGCGAAGTGGTGGTGCTTGCTCGAGAGTCTCGGTCGGAGAAAAAAAAGAAAAAAAAGGAAAAAAGAAAAAAAGAAAAAAAAGAGAGGAAAAAAAGAAAAGAAAAAAATGTCTTCTTTTACAAGCACTGTTTCTGTTCCTCGTTGCCCGATGATCTTCGATGGTCTCAATTATCAGGACTGGTTTCAGCACATGCGCCTCCACAAGCATGGTCAGCTTCAAGTAGGATGAAGCTGCAAGTGAAGATCCACAAGTGTAGCAGCAATATGGGTGTCAATGAGGCCAGACTGTCGGACCCAGATTTAGCCAACCCAAAATTCTCTGTGAAACCACTGCACTATTCCCTGGATCAATAGATACTGCTCATAGATACATCACTGAATCATTTCATTCAGGACGTAAACCATACCATACATAAATATTGCAACATCAGAGTTTAAATAGACCACCTCGGGTCAAGTTTACAATAAGGCTGATTAGGCCAAATGGATTCATACATAAATTGCGGAAGCGATAGCAGAAGCAAATAGGGGAGAACACATCTCGCCACAGGCAAGCGACTGGAGAAGATTTGTGTGCGACCGATTGTCACGCCTTGAGCTGGATCTCAGATTGTATGTGCGCGCTGCAGGTGGCCGGAAACTGGAGGAAGTCGGAGGAGCCGTGCTGGAAAGTGCAAATCAGAGGAAGAAGAAGTGCACCAGAGAGGGCGCAGGAAGCGGACGGAAAAGAAGCCAGAAATCGGTAATATCTCCTCCCTTTATTACTATATCTCTTCCCCTTTATATACAGAGGAGAGTCCATAACCATCACGGCTAATCCGGATTCGCATATAACTCTTAGTCCTAATACAATTCTTATCTCTTAACCGAATCTGAAACTAATACCAATTCGAATATGGATTACAATACCTAACCTGAAGAACCCGCCATAGCGCCTGGAGATCTCGCGCAAAGACTCTTTGTAGAAGGTTGCGCGGCATTGTTTCTCCTCGCATAGACTCGACCAAATCTCCTAGACCTGACACCGATATTAACCAAGGACTTAGAGAATGTTGGTGCATGCAAACGCCACCTTAGCTAAACTAGGGCAAGACATAATCTACTAGAGACTAAGCTAAACTCCACCATCTTCATCACCATCAGCTTCTTGAACGTCGTAGTATGCGTACTGCCCTTAATCCATAGGTTCTGAGGATTTTGTAAGCGAGTGTGAGCACAAGCAACAGTTCCATGCGAGCCAACACACATAATTCAATATTTATACATGCAGATTTTAACAAGGAGGGCTCGAGTTCTTCTATTTGCTAAAGCCAATATTTCAAAACTACGAATAATTAGAAATCTCTATGACTTAGCATTTTAACTAAAATAGATTTTCTAAAATGTGTGAAAGATTGCAATATTAATAATACAGATTCCATCCATCGTTACATGGTTACCTGTACCATATGCTAAATTTCCAGCGTTACATTCGCTCACTATTATCACTAGGACCGACCGTCCAAGGCAACACAATCCAAGGCATTATCTGCCCGAACTTTTCATTCCACCCATGAAGTTCTTTTAGAAATAGATCCTAACTCAAGTTCACATGCCCGCCCGTGACCGCGAGCACAGTTGTTCTAACAGTTTTCACTCTACAGAGGTTGCACACTTTACCAACAAGAGACCACCACTTGTTATATTCTGCATGTTTCCTAAGACACAGATCAAGAAGGCCATCACAAAGTCTTTACAATGCATCTTCCCAGCGAGGCCACACCCACTAAGATTTCTACCACTGTGGGGTGCGCAACCCCTCTAGAAGCCCCCTCTTACGCTGTCACGTCAAAAGCCTTCCCTTCCGCACATGCTCATATGACATAAAATAAGAGTAAAGTACAATCACAGTAAGAAGTATGAATGAACAGTGTAGGATCATGCTCGCTAGGAGAAAAGCCAGCAACGCGAATCACCAAACCAAAGCGCTCAAACTAGGAACGAGGAGCTTGTTCGAGACAATAGAGAGCACATTGAAGACAACAAACATAGACAAATGGAGCCTAACGCCTGGAGGTCGCTGCATATAAACCTCGTGTAGATCACCATGTAGAAAAGTATTCTTGACATCCATCAGAGAGATAATCCATGAGCAAACAACAGCCACAACAAACAAAGTACGAACTATCGTCATCTGAGCAATTGGAGCAAATACCTTATCATAGTCTTGAGTCTTGACCATAGTCTGCTAGAAATCTCGAGCTACAAGGCAAGTCTTATATCGCTTCACTAAATCATATGATTTGGTCTTTACCTTATACACCTACTTATATGTGATAGGGATTGTTTGTGTAGAAAACAAAACAACATACCAAGTACCGATGCAATCTAGAGTGGCAAGCTCCTCAGACATAGCCAGTTGCCACTTAGGGATACTCACTACCTCCTGATAAGCACAAGGCACATATGCAACACCCGAAGGGAAAACCATATTTTTCTGGAGCCTAAATAGAGGAACCATCACGAAGATCATACTAAGATGCCGTAGGTGAATCGTCAGAGCATGCATCAAAAGTGTGGAAGAAGAAGACTTAGTAGTAAGATAATACAAATAGAGTTTGTTCTTATCCAAAGTGACATCACGAGAGATGCAAATGCAACGAGCAAAGGGAACATAACAATGACAGCCCTTATTATAAATATTGTAGCTAAGAAAGGCACTCAAATGACAAAGCAGACAAGCAAAACATAACAGGTACAACTATTGAGTTGCATGCACCAACCAGTTCACCCAAAAGCTTAAGCTGATGAGGAAAGATGGGCAAATCACTTATACTTCAACACTCCCCATCACGTGTAGGCTCCCTTAGGCCTAATACGTGGAATAGAAGTGGACTGCAATTAATTTTTTTAATTGCGTCAGCTAGGTCTTGAACTCAGGACCTCTTGGCTCTGATACCATATTGAGTTGCATGCACCAACCAGTTCACCCAAAAGCTTAAGCTGATGAGGAAAGATGGGCAATTCACTTATACTTCAACAACAACCAAAAACCCGAAGGTGATCATAATCAAGAGACCCAAACAAGATGTGCCTTGAAGAGAACAGGATGACTGGAGGTTGATGAGATAGGCAACCACAGAAACATCCTTTGTCTCAAAAGAGTACAAGCAATATCAATGATGTGACGGTGCTTACGCTTAACAACACTGTTATGAAGATGAGCACCAAGGCAAGAAAGCTAGGGAAGACTACCCCTAGAAGCAAAAAGAACTACAGAAAAGGAGTAGACAAATATTCCCCCCTAATTAGAACGAAAAATATGAATAGAGGTGGAAAACTAAGTATGAGCCATACGAGCAAACGACTAATTGCTAGCAGCTGAGTAGCATGCTTTATGAAGTAGACCAAAGTACAGCGAGAGTGATGATCAACGAAAATAACATAGTACTTGTGATCATCCTTGGAAGCAGCAGGAGTAGGTCCCCAAACATCAGAATGACCAAGTCAAAAGGATGGTTGGGCTGAGAGAAGTACTAGAAGGGTACGAGAGTTGTACCTGCTTGCCAAGACTGCAGCACTTGCAATCAAATTTTGTGTGGTAGTGGTTCGGCCTAGGAGAGATGGAAGGAGAGAGAGAGGAGAAAGGGAGAGAGTGAAAGCTTTGATCTGGTGTTATACCTAGCTAGTTGGAGAAGAGACTAGAAGCAAAAGGTGGGGAGGTTAGCATGTGGGTATAAGTGGACTGGAGTGTTTTGAGTGGTTAGAGTGGGTGTCCGATCTATCAAATGTCTAGTCCATAGCAATTCGCTAATAATAAACATGAAAAAAGAGATCCCATGAAAAGAGAGATGCAAAAGGAGAGACCGGCACTCCTGAGTGGCAAAAAGGAAAAATTATTCTTCAGAAAATTAGTTGCAAACTCATACTACGATGGAATTTCGGTTCGGCCTGACCCAAACATAAGGGGCCTTTCTTTTTGAGACCAAGAAATGGCCTTTTACAAGTGTGGAAACCATATGCGGACATACAAGCCCATTATCCATTTTCGGCCCGCACATCTAATCAACCGTGCAGACAGCCTCGGACGGTCCAGATCGAGCGTCGCGACGCCAACCCATCTCCCGCGACTCCACCCACCCTCTATAAACTCCACCCATCTCCCCACGCTGCCCTCTCGACCAAAACCCTAGCCCTCGCGCCGCCCCCCACCCACAGCGCTCGCGCTCCTCGCCGCCCGCGAGCTCGCACCGCCACGCAGCCATGAAGGTACGCGCTACTCCTCACCGAGCCCGCCCAAATGAGCGAGCTTTCCATGCGCTTAGATGGACTTTGTGGCTGTTTGGTGTTCTGATTCGTGTGGTTTTTTTTGCGTCTGTTTCAGTTCAACATTGCGAACCCGACGACCGGGTGCCAGAAGAAGCTCGAGATCGATGACGACCAGAAGCTGTGAGTGTTTCCCATCTCCGCATTCGTGTATTCGTGTTCTTTATCCCTTAGATCCGTGGGTGTTCGCATCTTGTTGTTACACCACTGCTGTTTGGTGTTAGTGAGAGAACCGGATTAGCGTTGAAACCCGTGGACGGATGTGCTTTCTTCCAGGAACCATTTAGCTCCTTTTAATTGGACTCCCTAGATTCATGCGATGGAGTATGGTCGGTATGGTCGATTTGTGTATGCCATTGTCCCGTTCGTGCATTTGATATCTAGTGTGCCAGGAGCACTAGTTGTGTTATTGAGTTGAACTTTGATAATGCAAAGTAATATTTGTTGCCAGTACGTGTTAAACAAGACTTCTTTTTAATAAATGTTAGATTTAGAAGTGCTTTATGGCTGTTGAGCTGTTGGTGTTTGGAGTGGATTAGGGTGTAAGTTTTGCGAGGACTAGCTGACAACAGTAGCAGTGAGCCACAGGAGTTGCTTTATGGTTTTGATGGTGTTCAAACTTAATAGTTTTCAAATGTTGCAAGCTATCTTTCTTTTTGGTATGTTCACGGGGGGCTGCAATTTGAATTGTCATGGTTCGTTGTGAATTGCTTGTTGGACTGATAAGTAGTAAATAATAATGCTAGGGGTAAATCTCTTTATGTCACCTTTCACTGTTTTACTTATTGAACTATTTTGTAATAATCAGACATCAATAGTTTTGACTATTTTGTAATAATCAGCCATAAATAGTACTCACCAGTCTTTAGTGGAGTATAGAAAACTAGACCTTATGACCATGATCTTAAAATTATTATTTGAACTCTTTTTGATCTGTCTGAAAATACAACAGTGGATGTTTGTTAGAACAGAAAATCAACTGTTTGTAGACCACAGTTCTTTTGAAAAAGTTATGTAATTTACTTCCAGAACTAAAATTATAGAAGGTAACAGTTTGTTTAGTGATCTGTAAACAATGTGGGTGCCTTTTGTTGTCTACCTTGTTAATTCACCCAGAAAACCTTGTCATTTGAAATTCATGCAATCTCTTTTTCTGCACCTGTTCGGTTTTACATTTGGATATCTAATGCCTTTGCATGAACTACAGGCGTGCCTTTTATGACAAAAGGATCTCTCAGGAGGTCAGTGGTGATGCTCTGGGCGAGGTATTCTACTGAACCAATTTCATGATCGTGAACTACTTTTTTTTGTTCAAAGATATGATATGTAGCATTTCTTGATTTTTACAGGAATTCAAGGGTTATGTCTTCAAGATCATGGGGGGTTGTGACAAGCAAGGTTTCCCAATGAAGCAAGGAGTGCTAACTTCTGGACGTGTCCGCCTTCTGCTCCACAGGGGTAAAATGCTATTTCCACAATACTGTTCATTGACCTTCAGCTCTTTTCCCTCTTGGATTGAGCCGTTTACCTATTTTTTGTTTGAATTCTGCAGGCACGCCGTGCTTCCGTGGGTACGGCAGGCGTGATGGTGAGCGCAGGAGAAAGTCAGTCCGTGGTTGCATTGTCAGCCAAGACCTATCTGTTATCAACTTGGTTATTGTCAAGAAGGGTGAGAATGATCTGCCTGGCCTGACTGACACTGAGAAGCCCAGGATGAGGGGACCCAAGAGGGCCTCCAAGATCAGGAAGCTCTTCAACCTTGCCAAGGATGATGACGTCCGCAAGTATGTCAACACTTACCGAAGGACATTCACTACTAAGAATGGTGAGTTTTCCTACATTTAGTTTTTTTGGTACCTTAGTTCTATTCTTATTCCAGCCTCATCATGCTGTTTTGTTGCATTGCTCACTATGCCCTTCTTTCCTTTTTCTTGAGAAAATCTTATCTCCTGTTTAATTTGCGGTGTCATGATGCTTGCACGCCACCACTGTTGTATTTGTCAGCTCGACACTCACTTGAAATTAATCTTTTGTGTCCATATCGTTTCTGGAGTTGTCCAATTAGCTTTCTTGTTACCTACCTAATGGTTGGTTCTATTGCGCAGGCAAGAAGGTGAGCAAGGCTCCCAAGATTCAGCGTCTTGTGACTCCCTTGACCCTCCAGAGGAAGCGTGCTAGAATTGCTGAGAAGAAGAAGAGGATCACCAAGAAGAAGTCTGAGGCTGCGGAGTACCAGAAGCTGCTTGCGCAGAGGCTCAAGGAGCAGAGGGAGCGCCGGAGCGAGAGCTTGGCCAAGCGGAGGTCCAAACTTTCTGCTGCTGCCAAGGCTGCTGCTACCACCGCTTAAGATGTTTAGAGCTTGAGATGTTTTAAATCATTCCTAAGTTATAGCTGAAGAACCTCTTGCACTGTGTTGGATCAATCGACCCTCCACTTTCAGCTTTCTTGCGTAATTGGTGCAATTTTTCATGAAACATGATACTGGCTTGCCGGGATTTTTGAGTACTGGAGATTTACTATGTTGGTTTTCTATTGTCAAGTATCGGCTACCATTTTAGCTATATTCTACTTTAGTTTGCCCTGCACTAATTCTGAACTTGCTCTATGATTTTACCGTTTGATTACACTTTCTACATCATAGTTCCATACTTGCAAGAACTGTTAGCGTTGAGGCGTGATTGTTGGGCGGACGTAATATAGGTTTCGGTGATTATGTGCCTCCTTTGGGTTGTAGGCATAAATTTCCCTAGAGATTAGGGCCTGTTTGGCACTAGACAAGTTGACGGTTTTTGACTTTTGCTACAGTACCTAACTTTCAAACGGAGTATTTTCTAAAGATAGGGTCTACAAGTTAAATGTAGTACACGTTAAAAGCCTAACATCTGTACCAGCTAAAATCGTAAATGAGCATCGATCTCTTCATAATCTGTATCTTAAATAGTTAAAATTTAAAAATTTTAGCCAAAAATCATAAACTGCAGCAAAAAAAAAAAAAACCCTTGCAGCCCAGTGGCTGTGACTTTGTTTTGCACGTACTACTTTTCGAACCTAATCTAACTATTTGCCCCCGTATCTCTTCCAGGCTGTAACTTCATTCTTCCTTTGCTGATTTATAGCGACATAGGTGGTTCGCTGGTGAATGGTGATGGAAGTGAAACTAATTAACACCAGATTTCCTCATATCTCCCTTATATGTCGCAATAGATTCTTTTGGGTTTATAGCTTGGCTATCATGAGTGGAGTGATTTTGGATCTAGCTTGATATTTACACCGTTATGACTTTATCTATATCAGTTAAAATTATATGTAAAAATCTTTCTTCGTACTCTATTATGGAAAGCTAGAATTCAAAATTTTAAATCAAAAATCACATGCCCAAAAAACTCACCTCGTATATGTCCCATTACATCTCGTAGTCTGATCTTAACTGAGAAAGAATTTGTTCAGTAGATCACAGTGCTGATTGCTTTGGAGTCCATTGCCATTATCTGTCTCGGAGCCGGTGGCCGTGGGCTTCTCCTCGAATCTGATCTGAGCGTTGATGACACAAGCGCGCCGCCGGATGGTTCGTTTGTTGCGCGCGTGAGATACCAGATACCCTCTCCACATCCACCTTCCTTTCCGCGGCTCACATTGGCTTTGCTTTTGATTCTTGCGCAGGAGGGATTGGCCCAGCCTGGTGACCGAGCTCGCCGAGGACATCGCCGGCCGGCTGCTCTCCTCCGACGTGGTGGACTACGTGCAGTTCCGGGCCGTGTGCAGGCCCTGGCGCGAGTGCACCGAGGAACCCCCCGCGCGCGCCGGCGGCTACCTCTACAGCCGATTCCACCCCCGCGACTGGCTGGCGCTCTCCCACTGCGCCTCCGCGTTGCACCGCGTCCTCGTCAACCTCGCCACCGCGGCGTGCACCACCGCCGACCTCCTGCCGCTCTCCACCCACGACGAACTCGGCTTTGCTGAGGGCCTACTCGTCCTCTGCGACAAGGCCACCCGCCTCCTCAACCCGCTCTCCGGGGCCCTCACCGACCTCCCCCCCATTACCAACGTGCGGGCCCTGCTGCCCCCCTCCGCCTCTTTCAGCGTCTTCGTAGGTCCTGTTTGGCGACGACGACAGCTACAGATTATGACTTTTTGTTGAAATTTTTAAATTTTAGCTGTTTACGGTACAGACTACGAAGAGAGATACTCACTTGCGATTTTGGATAGTATAAGTGTTAGACTTTTAACATGTACACTGCTTAACTTGTAGACCTTGTTTTGAGAAAATACTCCGTTTAAAATTTAGGTATTATAGTAAAAACAAAAAATCACCAGTTTCGAAGGAAAAGAACAGACTCTGTGTCTCCCGTGTCCACGGCCGAGACCACTACCCCTTCAAGGTCACCATCGAGGAGCCCTACACGATCAGCGGCGCAGGCATCGACGATTCCACCTCCCTGCCTACCCTCTTGCTCTGCGTGAGCAGCTTGTCCAAGACCATCTGCGCTAAGTTCGGCGACCCGCACTGGGTGTCCGTGCTCCCTACCGATCGGTGTCGTAGCAACAGCATCGACTACCACTCCATGCTATCATCCCAAGGGCGCTGCTACGTCACGACGCCGCTGGGCGACGTCATGGCCGTCGACTTGCGCCCGCCTCCTGGTCTTGGGTTCATCCCCACAAGGCCCCGGATGGTGTACCTGCTCAGGGAGACGACGCTGCCAGTCTGGACGCGCGTCGTCTCCTACCTCGTCTGGGCCACGACCGGATGCTCATGGTGCGCTACGTGGCCGACCTAGACGTCTTGTGCGACGTGGCACAAGACCACGACTTCAACCCGGCAAGCCCCGCCGCATGGAGGTGTGCGAGGTGGGCCTCGCCGAGCGACGGCTGATCCTCCTGAGCAGCATCGGCGACCGCGCGGTGTTCGTCGGCGAGGCTTGCACCGTGATGATCTCCACGGCGAAGTTCCCCGGGTTTGCGGGCAATGCGGTGTATCCAGTGGTGTAGCCAGCTTGAGGACCAGCCCACTGCAAAGCAAAAACCAAGACATTTACTATTTATTGCTACAGTAAAATACAGTGATTTTCTTAGCTGGGCCTCGGTCCAGCTCCACCTCTGGGTGTATCTCAACTACCTCTACAGGTGCTACTATAGTTTTGGTGTGTATTTAGTTCTTTTGGTATTATCTTTTGTTTCTGACTTTTACTTAAAAAATTAAGAAATCAATACAAATATTTGGCCTTTTGAAATGACTTCTTCACTCCTCTCACTTCCGTCTCGCTTTAAAAATAAAGTAGAGAATCACGGACGCATTACGTAGTCCACTCCTCTCGCTCCTGTCTCGTTATCTTTTTCCTACTTTTCTCACCGCTCATGTCTTTATTTTTAAAGTCACTTCAGAATAGTCTACAAAACACCTGACGATTTTCCATGTCACACAGGCACTCATTTAACAAAACCAATGGTCTCTTGCAATCATGTAAGAATCAAAATGGGATGTTACCCAATATGGCTTGTAGTTTACAATTTCATTAGAAGGTGCCTACTACAAGCATAAGATTGCCAGAGTTGCCATGAATTTGGTATTGATCATTGTCTACACTATTGACTTACATTCGGATGCCAAGGCCGATGAGGTGGAGTGGACGACGATGTTGATGGAGGCGGCGGCGGCGGTGATTAGTTATTTGAGTCGTAGAGAGGGCAACAACGGGATGGGCAAGGCTGACACCGAGGGAGGGGGAGGGAACAGTGGAGGCCGGCGCACAGTCGCCGGATCATCGCCGGGCAAGGATAGCGGCCAACCCTAACCCTAGCTCGGTCACGGGAGGAAAGGGATCGAAGGTGACGGGTTGGGAAGACGGCACCTAGGAGGGTTATCGCAAAAATTATCCCTATGTTGACGAATTATGTTGACGAATTAGACCATGGTCACCGGATATCTTGCCGTAAAACTCCACACCTCACATCACCACAGAAACAGAACCAGCAAATCTGTGTACCATTTCACCAAAGCTAACTCACCAGCTTTATTTTCATCTCGTCTCCAAGATCAACGGCTCAAAGCCTACACAGCTGCGGCGCCATTCAAAACATTCAGAAGGAAAACGAAGGAACACAGAGCACAACACAACAACAGGTATGCTACTACTATCCTCCACAAGTACCAATAGCTCACGAGCTTGTGCCAAGAGCACCCACCCACCATACAAACATCAAAAGATAAAACACACACTGGCCACCGCTTGCAAGTTGCAACTATCCTGCCCATCCCTGATACTCCGTTTAGAATGCCAATGGAGGCAGTGGCAAGTTGTTGTTGAGCCCTGACCGCATCCTCCTCTTCCTGAGCCTCTCGGCGATGATGAAGGCGAGCTCCAGAGATTGGGATGCATTCAGCCTTGGGTCGCAGTGAGTGTGGTAGCGGTCGTTTAAGTCATCGAAGGTCACAGTTCGCGATCCACCAATGCACTCAGTTACGTTCTGTCCGGTCATTTCCAGGTGGATCCCTCCTGGGTAACTCCCTTCTTGGTCATGCACGTCGAAGAAGGCACGTACTTCAGCCTGTTAGACATATCAAAGGTCCTGCTTAGTCCAAATGAGTTTATGCATGGAACATACACAAAGTCAATATCTCAACCAATTCACCATGGTCAAGTTGTGCTTTACTGTATTCACTCAAAATAAAAGAATTGAATTTTCTCAACTATTCAAAGGAGCATCCAAGAATTCAGATATTCAGATATTCAGATATTCAGATCACTACCAAGAATGGCTACAATCAGACATGTGACATTTGCGGTTCAAAAAATAAGCTCCAAACTTGCGAATAGTCTATAATATGTGACTTGTTGCATTGTTATATTAGTACCTGATGTTTCTGCAAATAAGATTGCTTTGACAATAAACATTGAAGTGACAAGCTGCTGTTTTTAGATCGATATATGTCATACTCCTCTTTTACACTTAAAAATGCTCTATCACTCACATCGATGTAACTAAGTGGGTACGTAGAACTGCAACCTACTATTTATTAATCGTGGTTACTGTGAGAACATTCAAAGGTGAAACTCAAAACTCAAATTAATAGTGACGTCTGGAATGCAGATCCATAGTATGCAATAGCTTTGACAGGATCCTTCAACCCCCAATACTCCAATCAACCATTGACTTACTGAGAATAAGTAACCTCAGTGGACCAACTTCTATTAAATAACAGAACAGACATATTGTCGTGACTGAGGATGGCGATTAGCAAACGCAAACGTAGTTAATAAATGAATTTTACTGCAATAATTCATACTGATTTTGGAGTATCAGAAAACATGTCATTGTGCAAGAAACATAATGTCATTGCCTATTATATCATTTAACAAGTTAAAGTTTCATTCACATTGTCCAGCAGCAGGACGACTTTTCTTGACAGGTAGTGAACATATACCCAAAAGTGTAAGAGTCTTACTGACAGAAACAGAGTTATATACTACTTCAGGTATCATTCGAATCTTCCAATATAGTTATATAAACGGGCAATCAAAATTGGGGCTCTTTGGGATAGTTGCTCATGTGAGATTTATCAGAGTGCTTATAGAGGCTGCATCATACTAGTTACTAGGAAAGCATACTAGCAAAGCAGGCATGCAGTAGGTTCCAAAGTAGAAAGATACTCACCAGAATGGAGTCGAATGGACGAGTCTTCAGACCACATGGGGCCTTGATGGTGTTCCCATGCATGGGATCAGTAATCCATGTGACAATCTGTCCAGAACTGCGGACAGCACGGATGAGATGAGGCAACTTCACCCTCATGTTCTCTGCCCCCATCCTTGTAATTATGGTTAACCTCCCAGGCTTGTTTGAAGGGTTTAAAATCTCAATTAGCTTCACCAAGTCACTGGGGTTCATTTTATCGCTCACCTACATTCCACAAGTTGCACATCAATTTGAATTGCAGCGTCCACAAAACATTGAAGAGAGCGTTTGGATTTCACTTAACCTATATGAAAATGAATTCAATGCTGACCTTTATGCCAAGAGGATTGGCAAGACCACGGAGAAATTCAACATGAGCCCCATCGAGTTGGCGTGTGCGCTCACCAACCCACAGCATGTGGGCTGAGCAGTCATAGAAAAGGCCACTTGTGGAGTCCTCACGGGTAAGAGCCTGCTCATATGGCAAGAGAAGGCACTCGTGAGAGGTCCAGAAGTCAGTAGTCGTCATTATCGGATGGTCCACGGTCAGCCCTGCTGCAGTCATAAAGCCAAGGGCCTCGTCCACCCTATGTGCCAATTCACGGTACCTATACACCATGTCATTGTAACACTCGGATCATTAGATACATATCGATTACAAACATAATTTCTTCTGCAACCTAAACTATCAGCTACATAGCAAAAATATACCAATAGCATTTGTACAGTTCATCAATGAATTGCGCTTACTTGTAAATCCCATCAAAAGATTGCCATCTTATTGTCTTCATTTTATCAATCATTTTAGTGTCTTATGATGATGGCGACTTGGTGAGAACTATTTTGGAGCACCATCTTATCCAGAAAAGTCAAAAAGACATTCTCAATATATAATAGTTATCTATAGACTTGATTAGGCACACACCCAAATAGATATAATCTACATTAACACAACTTAATTGAAAAGTTAAATCCAAAGAAGGTTACATATTATTGACACACACCCGAAGAAAATTGCATGGATGAGTGGCATACTCATTCTGTACTCCAAAAATGGCAACGCCTAGGGAAGATTCAGATAATTGCATTTTTTTTAACTAACAATGCTATATCTTCCATGGTATCCCATTTTGTGCAAACAACTAAAAAGAGCAACTTTCCGATGAATTAATCAGAAAGTTACTAAAAACGAGCAATTTTCCGATTAATTAATCAGAAAGTTAGGTGCAAAGGAGGACGGCGATGTACCTGTAGAAGTTTCCCCTAAAGAAAGGGACACCGAAAGTGAAAGTTTCCACATACTCTAACATGACCACCCGTACCAACTACTGATTGGTGAACCCAGAACTACCACGTGATTTATTAAACGTTGACGAGCAATGAACCACCTAAAATGTTTATCACTTATACAAGCTACAAGTAAAAATATCTGAACATTTCAAGAACAGGGTCTAGTTTCATATTTTCAGGAACATGCTCACCAGCGCGGAGCCAACCCGAGGCCCAGCCTCGGGCCCACCCCATTGGAAAGCCCATCGGAAAGAAAGATATTAAGGCTTTCACTGTTGATGCTACAATAGTTAGTAAGGATTTTTTAACTGGGCCTCGGTGGCCCAAGGCCCAGCTCCGCCCCTGATGCTCACCACCCGTTACTTCCATGATAACATTAATACTAAAAGAGGTGAATTTTTGCTATCACCAGCAAACTATAACCAGCTCTTGCCTTATCATGAATCATGATAAGGAGATATGTGGAAGAAATTCAACATCGAGATCTTTTAACGACAGTGACTTAACACCCTCCACACCAAAAGTGCTGCGTGAAATCGAGGTGATCCATGAAAAACCGTAACGTGATCCATGAAATCGAGGTTCCACTGCTCGCTGTGATCCATGAAATAGCGTTAATACTAAAAGTAGTAAGAAAAGGCGATTTTTTTTTCTCACCTATCTCCCTGCTCGCTGTGATCCATGAAATCGAGGTTCCACTGCGTGACGCGCTGCATGGCGGCGTATCCTCCCGTCGCGAACGCGCGGAGCAAGTTGAGCGTGGCCACCGACTGCGCGTACGCCCGGATCAGTCTCTGCGGGTCCGGCATGCGGCTCTTCTCGTCGAACGCGTCGCCGTTCACGTTGTCTCCCCTGTAACTCGGCAGCTTAACCCCGTCCCTCTCCTCGAATGAGTCGGACCTCGGCTTGGCGAACTGGCCAGCCATCCTCCCCACCTACCATGTGCAAAAAATGGAGCAGATCGGATCAGATCTCACAAATCGCATGTCCGACGGGCGTATTTGGTTTGATTGGATGGGTTCGCTGGTACCTTGACGACCGGCATCTGGCCGCCGAACATGAGGACGGCGCCCATCTGGAGCATGACGCGGAAGGTGTCACGGATATTGTTGCCGTTGAACTCCTTGAAGCTCTCGGCGCAGTCCCCGCCTTGGAGGACGAAGGCGCGGCCCATGGCGGCGTCTGCGAGTCGCTCCTCCAGATGCCGCGCCTCCCCGGCGAACACCACCGGCGGAAAGGTCTCGATCGTCTTGAGCACCGCATCCAGCTCCTCCTGGCTCGGGTACTCGGGAAGCTGCAGCGCCTTCTTCGTCTTCCAGCTTTCCACCGTCCACCTCCCCGCCGCCGCCGGCTTCTTCTCCGGCGCCACCGTCGGGGACGAAGTCTTCGAAGCAGCGGGCACGGACCCGTTGTTCTTCGCCGAGTCGGCCGCGTGGACGGCGGGGATGGTGCGCCTCTTCAGCGGGAGGAACGCGGCGCGGCGGGGCTGGGCTGCGCCGCCGGACACAGCGGCGGCCGCTGCGGCGGCGGAGTTGGTGGCGAGCGCCATTGCGAGGGGGCAGTGCCTTAGTGGTAGGTAAGGGTTTCTGCGAGGAGTCGTGTGGTGTAAGGCCTCCTCTGAGGAGACGGAGGTGGCGGGCGGGGGATATTTATAGGCGGCGGCGAGGGGAGGAGGGGTTGGTGAGAGACGGGGGATGGCTAGCTGGCGACGGAGGAGGGAGACAATGGGGAAGGGTAGTTTGGGGATTTCGGTGGTGGTGACCGGACCCAAGGGACTTCACATGGAAAGATACTTTGAGAGTTAGGTGGAGAGTATGACAATGTGGGGTCGCGGCGACTGGGCGGTGGGGTAGGTTTGGGCTCGGTAGAAAGGCTATGGGGGTAGCTTCTGGTTCTCGGTCCAACTCGCCTTGAGATCGGAGGGGTTGAGCTGGAGTTCAGATTCCGTTTTTTTCGGTCGAGTTTTATGGTTTATGGTTGCACCTTATCTTTTGGTATTATAGTTGCTGCTTATTTGGCTATTTTTAGTGATTTATGATTTATTTTATATTGTAGTTGATTTATTTTATACTGTAACTGTTGATGACTTTTTTGACATAATTAAATTTTTAAAAATAAAAATAAAAAAATATATTAACTCATCACGGACAATACAAAGGAATACGGAAAAAAAGAGAAAAGACAAAAAAGTCTAAAAAGTCGGAAAAACAAGGTTTATGATTAGTGAATTAGAAACCAAAAGTCAAAAGCTAAAACCGAAATAAGCGGAGCTTTAATCACTTCAAAACGGTGGTAAAAAAATCGCCTTATTTATTTATCCGAGGGAAATCATAATCTATAAGCTGAAAAGAACAGAATTAACTATTAACTTATGGCTTATAATTTTTCAAATAAATAGATAAGATGATTTCTTTGTTATATTTTTAAACAGTTTATCAAGATAGTTTTTTTAAAATATTTTATTAACTTATTAATATTTAATTTATTCGCACTCTAAAAGCAAAGATCATGGATACAGTCATCAGCAGCTGAAAAAGAGAGGGGGCCTGTGTTTTTTATCTCATGCAACCACGAGGTTTTGCCGCGATTTCTCTCCTCCATTTGCGGGCGTAATGCAAGCGCGAACAACCAGCCCCTACCCATTTCACTGACAAGTGGACCCCACCACACGTCGTGTCTTTGTGGGCTCACCTGCCACCAAGCGCGACGACCTGGTGCATGGCACGAAGTCGCATCATCTGTGTCACGAGGCATGGGGGTTAGGTGGTGGCACGAATGGCCCCGGGGGATTCAGGACCCAGCACAATTATGTAGCTCTCTGTGTGGCTCCCTTAGTTGCACGTCATTATCTAAGAAATTGCCATGTTACTTGATGCTCGATCCAAACATATGCGTAATCACGATCACATGACACCATGAAGATATGCCCATGTGCTGCAATTGGGATCCAGATCTCTTATATTGTTCTGTTTGTCCTTTTTTTTTTTCATTTTTAGTAACTTCGTTGCTTGAGAATTGAGAGGTAAATGCAATTACGTCTATCTTCCTGGCCACTACATAATGTAATATCTGCATACACCAAAAATAATTATGCCTCGTTGCTATTATGAAAATAAAAATAATGTTTAAGCTTCTTATAAGCTCCAAGCAAAGTTATTTACACGCTCTGCCTCTGCTATAGTAGACGAAGCTTTTTTTTCAAGGCAAGGTTAGACAAGCTTAGACTTCAGAGTGTACGCCAGTCGGTTAGATTAAAATAAGTTAATTTATAGCTAAAATTATATTATAACTGATAATGACTTATTTGACTAACTAAATTTTAAAAAAATAGAAAAAACATGTTAGCCTATCATGAACAATGCAAACGAATACGAGAAAAAAAAAGAACCAGCAAAAAAGCTAAAAAGTAAAAAAACGATGAAATGCAATAAGTTAACTTCCTATGTGGTTTAGCAACATACAAAAAATTATGCTGTGTAAAGAACTAAAGAACTCTGAAAATACTTAATTTTATCCATGAATTTGTGTACAAACAAGCATTATGCTGTGTAAAGAACTAAAGATCGGTGGATAGCCATACCCTTGATTCTTAAATCAATACTTAGGAATCAAATGATAAATGATAATTGATAAATGGTTTAGCAACATGCAAAAAATTATGCAACTGATAACATTCAACTAACCAAAGAAATGAACTTTACAGCTGACTTATTTTCGTATCCGTAGTTCAATATCCATGTATTCGTGCTAAGCTGTTCTATATGGTAACATGGTTAATTCTGAACAACATAAATCGTAATATCCATCTAACGTTACTTCCGAAGAATAAAATGCAGCTTATAACTTCACAGTCTTCACCAAATGTTAATAGAAGGAGTTTCACTTTATTTGTTTAGCACTTTGGTTTGAGTCAGCAAACGCATATAGTATCATCAATTCATCATACTGAACATGTATAATTAGTGCCTTCTCACTTTCCAGGATCCAGAATTTGGCCTTCTGAGTTTTGATCTCCCATCAAAAATCACTGCCTTACTATAGTCCAAATGACCAATGAACACTACGTCACGAGTCACTACAACTTATCATGCTGTCGAATCATACATCCGATAGCCTTTTGTCTTCGAATCGTACCCAATGAACATCATTGCCTTGCTTCGATCTACTGGCTTTGAGAGGTGTGGTGTGGTTGTCTTCACATATGCAACGCACCCAAAAGTGCAGAGGTGAACCACACCGGGCTTGCGGTCGTAATAAGCTTCATAAGGAGTTTTGCCAATAACGTTTTTCGTTGGCGTCCGATTTAGGAGATAAACAGCAGTCAAGACTGCTTCCCCTAAAATTTTCCTAGGACACCTATGCTCTTCAACGGACTCCTCGCCATACCAACCACCGTCTGGTTCCTCTTTTCGACCACACCGTTCTATTGGAGAGAATAAGGCGTTGCCAAATAACGCCTAATTTTCAACAGTTCACAGTAGTCTTCGAACTCGTTTAAGGTAAACTCACCACCACAGTTCGTGCACAAAGCTTTCAGCCTTAGATGCTTTTCTATCTCGACTGCAGTGCGTAGGTCTCCGGGGAGTCACGGGAGTGGGGTGTTCAGTGGGGAGCGGCGGAGCACAACGGCCGCAGGCCTCCGGGGACGGCGGAGAGCACAACGGTGGCGGGCGACCGCCAGTGTCTATAGAGCTGCTCTGTTGCTGCTTGGTCTAGAATTGCTTGCTTGGTCTGAGTGTGCTGTGGCTTCTAAGTGGTAACCCTAACGTCAGGATGGGTGTGGCAGTGTGGGCCGTGGGCGTGGCCACGTGGAGACTACCGGACTAGGCTGTCAGCGTCAGCCGTGGGCCACGTGGTCATGAGCTGCCAGGACATGATGTAATGTATTCTTTGTGTATGTGTATTGATGAGATATATATTGATTTTTTAAAAAAAATTGGAAGTGTAAATGTACCTATATATCTACTGTAACTCGGCCCCAAACGGGCACCAATTGCTATCACAAGAGATCGATCGAGTTTAGCGTACACGACCAAGTAATAATGCAACTAATCTAACGGCGCGTAAAAAAACATGTAAACTCAATCAGAACAAGAAAACCAAAAAATCCAGATAATTAAGTACTAGCTAGTGCACCGGTCAATTCGGCATCCATTACTCGTGACCAAGGCATGTACATATTGGATTCGGATTTTGGTTTTTGTTTGGAAAAGCTAATGGCGCTATTATTTTAGACTATGTCTATGGTTTTTTTGTTACGTTTTATGAGACGACAATAAAGGACGTATACAATTTTAGACTTAAGAAGATGCTTCGACAAACGGCTTTGAGAAGTCATCTCGTTTGTTTTCGGCTTTAGGAGAAATCGAAACTAAAAGTCATAAAAGACCAACACGAACAGAGATAATACAGGGGTCATAAGCGTATTACACATCTCACTCCTCTCAGTCATGTATCTCTTCCTTATTTTCCTCACTACTCGTTTTCTTTTTCTAAAAGCTATTATTATTTGCTTTTAATTAGAAAACAACGGTCACCGCTAATATGAACAGGCCCGGCACCCATTGCGCCATCGGAGATTAAAGTCCAACAAATCAACGGCTTTCTCTCGCAACAAGCAGAGTTAAGGTTAGCTGCGTCCATCGACTCCAAGACGCCACGTAGGAACTTCGGTCTCCATACGTTTGCTGCCAAATTACGGCGGTTGTTAGTGTTAATCAACGTGTTAATGTAAGGTTAAGGAATGCAAAGGAGGCTGCATGGAAAGTGTGTGTGCGTGACACAAAGCTTTTCTTTTGGCAGACATGGGCCGGCATGTTTGAATCCCCAACTGAAGGTACGACTTGACCAGCCAGATGCATCTCTGCTCCACTAGAATACTTCTTAACGGTTACAAATATATTTGTTGTTTTAGACAACGATTTGATCTTTAAAATATAATTTTAACCACTAATAATTATTATAATATATTTATAAAATCTAATAAAACTATAATAGTATAAAAGTATTTTTTAAGACAAATCTAAATATATAATTTTATATATCTAATTTAAATATTTTTAAAAATATTTATAATTAAAGTTTTACAAATTTGTCTGCACCCATGTTCAAGTCGATGTGTTTCGGGTGGTGATCGGTTCAATTGAAAGTGAAAGCTTATGGTGAAAACATCATGAATCTGAAAAAAAAAACACTCGTAGTTGAGAGAGGCTTATTTAACATAATTAAATTTAAAAAATATAAAAAATTTGTTAGCCCATCACAGACAACGCAAACGAATACGGGAAAAAAAAGAACCGGTAAAAAAACTCAAAAAAGTCAAAAATTAAGAAAAAAATAAAATTATAAATAATATAAAAATAAGCTTAAATTATAAGCTTTAAGCTATATTGAACGCTGACCGAACGGAGTAACACTGTAAGGCTTGGGCTCCACTCGCCCCACGCCCCCACCTACCACAGGGAAAAATTCGTCAATGCATTATGCATCCTCGGTATGGTCACGCAGGACGGCGATGGGTGATTAGTGCTCATTCGAGCTTAAACCTTTTTAGCACAGTTTAATACTATTTTAGACTTATTTTGGTGCTATAATTACTGTAGATTTTTTAAACGTAATTAAATATAAAAAATTACGATCATTACAGACAATAAAAAAAATAAGAAAAAAGACCCAAAAAATCATGTTAATTTTGATTGGGATCGGGAATTGTAGTTTGATGAAATTTGAATTGTAATTGTTGGAGATCAAGAATTTTAACACGATGTAATTTGGATTGCTATATTGATGTAATATGGACTGTTAATATTTTGCTTGGTGGAGTTCATGTTGAGATGAGTTCATTTAGCTGTGTAATATACTTGTAAGGTTTTCTTCATTATGACATGAAATTGGAATTTTAACTTTGGACTTGTAGCATTGCAATTAATTGTATGTTAGATTTATTCTTGTAATTAGAATTTTGTATAATGATGCTTATTCATCTTAATTTTTGTATTGGATGATTAAATTTTAATTCTCACGTTGATGTAATATTTACTTCTTAAATGTGTGATTTTGGTTAAGTGATTTTGAGGGTTATCACACATGGTGCACGAACAGCGGCGACGCCATCTTGTCGGAGGGGTTCACAGAGGATGTGCAGAGTGGGCTGATGGTGGGGTGGTGCGACCAGGAGGTGGTAGAGCGGGGCTGATGGTGGGGTGGTACGACCAGGAGGTGGTGATGGGGCACCACATGGTGCGCGATAGTAGTGGCGATGCCATCTTGTCGGAGGGGTTCGCGGAGGAGGTGGCATACTGGCAGGGTGGGGCTGATGGTGGGGTGGTGCGACCAGGAGGTGGTGACGGGGCACTGCGTGACAGGGGGTGTTCCGGATCCACTATGGGTGGAATTCGATACTCGAGAGCCTGCACGTTGGCGTGCCGATGCTGTGCTAGCCATTCTTCTTGGAGCACGTGACCAATTGTCGGTACGCGTGCGAGGAGTGGGGTGGGCGTGGAGATGGCACCCGAGGCAAGGCGGGGTGAGGTGGAGGCGGCAGTGAGGGAGCTGATGGGTGACGGGAGAGGGCAGCAACGAAGTGGAAGGAGAAGGCAGTGAGGGTGGTCACGCCGGGCGGTGTTGAGGAAATCGCGTGCTAACTAGGTCAAATGTGGGATTGGAGTGGCCGGTTTAATTCAGTGGAAAATTGATGTGTGTTTTCAATTCTGTTGTAAACTTTGTAATTTACATTGAAATTGGGTAAAAAAAAAAGCAGTGAAATTGGGTCACTTGCAATCTTGTATCAGCGATAAACAGGTCTGCTTGCGACTAAACAAGTTCTTTTCCTGGATTAAGATATAAATAAATTTAGAGCTGAACGTAGCATAATGGGGTGGTGGCGCAGTTGGCTAGCGCGTAGGTCTCATAGCTAACCGTGAGTGATCCTGAGGTCGAGAGTTCGAGCCTCTCTCACCCCACCTTATTTTTTTTGTCCTTCGGCGCACAAATAGATTGTACAGGATGTCACTCATCTACAAATGATCTATTGGACAATAATATAGTGGGGCTGTTAAACTAGTCGAAAACTAGTTCTGAATTTTGCACTGACATAGATACTGTCTTGAGAGTTGTGATGTCGGAAGTTTGCAAACACCACCATTGGCATCTGAGAAGGGCAAGGGCGAGGCAAAGGCTGACACAACTGCTGCACCTGACAGCCCAGCTATGGGCACCAGGAGCAAACGAAAGCTTTTGGACTTAATTGAAATGCGCAATTACTGCATTTTGGTATTGTAATGTTCCATAAATTTGGTACTTAAGACTTACGATGTTACCATATTTTGCTACTGTGATGTCCTGGATGTATGGTGAAGATAGTAATTGCATTATGCACTACAATGCTATTGCTCCAGTTTAGTTTTTGCTCTATGTCATGTTCTATTCATACAAACCTAGTTTCTGAAATTCATACAAATGTAGCAGCAGATAAGCATACAGATATATATTTCGTGGATACATGGACTCCCTTCTGCAGGCTGCCTAAACTACTTCATACATATTGCAAACACTACAACAACGACACCCACACATAAGCTTCTCCAACCACATCATATGGTCGAGAATACTGTCAAGGCGCTCCTCCACAGGTGGCATGTTCGCTGGCGCTCGGTTTGGTCACGAGAGTAGCAGTGCTCGGGCCTTACCACGTTTCTGCTTACCCTGGTCGGGCCTGTTCTTTTTGGTTGCGGCTTGTAGATTTTAGACTGTTAGTGCGAGAGATTACAGAGTAACAGAAACTCACGTGTGATTTTACCAATATAAATTAAGTCGGTACAGTATATACTACAATTAACTAGTAAACCCTATATTAAAAAGAAATTCCGTTTAAAAGCTAGTTACTGTAGTAAAATCGAAAAACAGCTTTTAAAAGCCGAAAAGAACACGCACAAGCGGGACCTGTGGTTGGGGCGGGTAAGCCCGGCCGGCCACACATGCACGCCTGTAACATTCACGCCGGACACGAGTTTGGTCTCATGTTGAACAAATGCGATCCTGCGAAGCACGGGAATCAGCAGAGCATGAACACAGGGGATTTCGTATTTGTTCCATAACAGTTAACAAAGGTGCATAGATAAGTAGATATCCAATCAAGGAGGTGCAAGCAATTTGATCACGGACAACATGAAATTACAACTCTAGCACAACTCACTACCGTATCAGATTCCCATTTCTGTGCAAAGAAAGAAAGCAAGCAGAAGACTGTATTCATAGCCGAACAAAATTATGAGGGGAAGGAAAGGCATCTTGAAAGGCGTACTAATCAAGAGGTGAAAAGAAGGGAGAAGAATATAAGCACAACATTTTTTTAACTAGGAATCATATTTGCCCATTACAGAACTCATTGGTTACAGACATCAACTTGTGTTGGGTGTTCCCCACTAGACGTTTCTGTATTGGCGGTGTATAACCAGGCAATATAAATGGCTGATCACAAGGCAGGAATGGCTGAGAAGGCAATATGATGGTATTCTCCCAAAAAACTTCCATTTCGTGAGAGCAAGACGGAGCAGGTGGTGGTGGATTGACTAGCTAGATACGTACATCCACCACTTGTAAAGGCCAAACCCGTAGATCGTCGTGAGCACAGCCATCCTGAGTGGGTAGGGCTTAAATCTGCAGGAAAGAAGACAGAACAGAAAAATCAGTCATTGGGTAATAGCACAGTAAGATGAAGCTAATTCAGCAGCAGAACTTGAACTGGCTGTTCTAGTTTCTACTTTCTAGTTGCATATTAAAACTTCTGATAGAGGAACGAGCATAGTGAAAATAGTCGAGTTAAAGAACAGTAATTAACAATGCACAATTACACATTCGCCGTTGCGTTTGCAATACCCCTATAAGGGCATCCACAGTGTGCAAAAACAGGGGGTCTTAAGCCATCTTAAGGTCGACCTTATACATTACAGGGGTGACCTTAAGCAGGTCATAAGCAAAAAAACCTTAAGAACAGGCCTCAAGCTAAAGACCTGACCATAAGCATTAAAATACATTTTTTCTTTATCTGACAAGTGGGACCATCTTAAGGCCTAGTGGGTTATATACATTACAGCATTGGCCTTAAGGTTTAGATGAGATCCACCTTAAGACCTCTTGGGTTATATACACTATAGATGCCCTAACATACATCACCAGAGAAATATTTTTTTTGATGGTTTCAAATAAAACTGTGAGACACAGTTTTCTAGATGTGTTTTGGTAACCCACAGGGTTGTGTGCAATTCAAATAGATGGCATGGTGTTAACGCCCATTTATTATTTGATCAACTCGTTAGCGTCTTGGCGATGTGTGGAATTATGGCCCACAACTATTTTCAGAGATTAGGCAAAATTGTTTGAAAAAGCTATGCAAATGCTCGACAACCAGGTGATACAAACTTTTAGACAAAAGAGCAGACACAATCTTGACAAGCTATCATCATATTTTGACGAGCTTCAAGGCACGATGAGTATGGGATGCCATACTATATGGATAAACCAGACCTATTGTCCCTGCTGAAAGCAAAACTTTTGAAACAAAATTTGTCGATAGTACAATCTGTTAAACCAAAGGTTAAGGAGATCTTTATTGTCTATTGCAAGCACTGTTTGCCGTGTGCTTCTTGTCAACAAGAGAAAGGAAAAACGATTTTGGCCAACAATTTTTTTCGCCTCCAGACAATGTTTTCGAAAGTAATAACTTTGTAGGTTTCTCGTGGCGTTAAAGGTTAGGGCAGGTTTGGCCTTTCCATCAGTGCCTGCTAACTAAAAACCACTACCAACTTATGTTAACAACTGGGCAGTAATGATTCATTTTGTTAATCACGTTTCAGATGCTCAAAGATATTAGCACATAAAGCAGAATGACTCCAGTGACTTTAGCCTTGGACCAAAATTAGAACACCCACACTCAAAATCCGCATCACATCATTCTTATTCCCTCTTTTCTCCTTGGATACTAACACTACAATGCTGTAAGACCATGCAGGTTTGCATGACAAACGAAAATATGAAATCAAAATAACAAGCTAAAGTAAGCTATCCACAAAAACAATCCAGTGAATTCAGGCATGTACTCATTCAGATAAATCTCTTTGTAAAGAAATATGTGGCAAGGAATGAGAGACATCTTGGATCTGTCAGTAAGGTGAATTAATTCAAATTTACAGTTTATGGTAAATATTTAACACTAGCTAAATCAGGACTTCTGTTCTCTTTTGCTGCATCCCTCAACCCCCTGGGCCCCAGCTCACCAGCACTAATTCGGGACCCACATGTTATTCAGTCTTCTCTCTCTCTCTCTCTCTCTCTCTCTCTCTCTCTCTCTATTTCAGTCAATGAAATCCTCAGATAGCCTAGGGCAACTCTAGACAAACTCCATTTTGATAGCCTAGGACAACTCTAGAGAAGCTCCATTTTCCCTTCAAGAAACCTATTCCTTCCACCTTGCACATTTTACAATGACAAACTAAAAAGGAAACCTATAGAGGTATATACATCAAAAGCACATAGGCAAATCGTCCTGAAAGATGCTACTCTGTTTTTTTTTAACCATGGTGATACTCTAGTTCATAAACCTAATCCAGTACTCAAAGAACCAACAGCTCAACTGTTATGCTAAGCAGCAAGGACTCCAACTTTACTTCCACACTCCATAACTCAAATTTAGACTTGTAAAACGTGCAGGGACACAACCATAAACCAACCTCTAGCAGTCCAGCTGCCCTACAGAACAAAGTAATAAGACAGTGAGCCTTTGCCATGGATAGCAGTATTAAAAGCTACAGGACCACCCACCACCCCACCAGCAGCCCTATAATTCTGCAACTAAACTAATTAAGACCTGCCAGCCCTATCGAAAATGGAGTTGCTACTGGGGGAAATATTTCTGCAGAGCATTCAGGCAAATTTCTTTCCTTTCTTTCCCCGATCACACACTGCGGCCCTGTTCTTTTCAGCTTCTAAAAGCTGTTTTTCGGCTTTTCTACAGTAACTAGCTTCTAAATAGAATATTTTTTTCAAGATAGGGTCTACTAGTTAATTGTAGTACATACTTTACTGACTTCATTTATATCAGCAAAAGCCGCATGAATTTCATTCTCTGTAATCTCTCGCACAAACAAATTTAAAAGTCATAAGCAGCAGCCAAAAGCCACAAGCCGCAGCCAAAAAGAACAGGCCCTGCATCCTCTGCACCCAGATCAAGAACACATCTGTCCAATCCAGTATAATTTGGTTTCAAAAAAAAATCGAGTATAGTTAAAAAGGACGATTTTTTTTTGCCATTTCCTTCTCAAATTCGAAGCGATATGCAAAGCTATTGTTCAGGAAGCCGCTACGACATTAGAGCTCCCAAGAAAGGGAACACCAAAACCGCAAGCTACATCACAAAAGCGCGTAAACTTTATCTTTCTCCCGTGTCCCAAACCCAATTTCGCCGCCACTAACAACAACGCAGCAAAAATTTTACATCTACAATCGAAACAACAATAAAAAAAAAGTACCCAAAACAGGCCATATTTACACCTCAAGTACCCACAAATGCCAAAACGCAGCGATCTCCGCCACTGCCCGAGCACCCAAGAACGCCAATTCCAATTTCCACGCAGACCAAACCGAAAGATCGAACAACAGGGGAGGGAGGTGGCGAGGCTTACTTCCAAACGTCGTGCTCGCGCTCCGCGGCGGCGGCGGCGGCCGTGCGGCGGGAGGCGGGCATGGGGGTGAGCCACTGGGAGAAGTCGCGGTCGAAGAACTCCCAGTCGGGGAGGAGCACGCCGGCGATGGCCAGGATTCCGAACCCGTACGTGGCCGCCGCCTTCCGCACCGACGCCGTCGCCACCCCCGTCACCACCACGGCCGCCGCCAGCGCCACGAGGCTCCGCCGCAGCAGCTCGTCCCTCCCCATGCCTCCGGCGCCCGCTCCCGTGGCCCCACACCAGCCTCCCTCCTCGAACCTTCTCCCCCCGCTCGCGAGGCGGAACGAGAAAGCGCGTGAGCCTGCGCCGCGCGCCTCCTTCCCTTCCTCCTAGGCGATTTGCTTTCGCCTCGGCCTCGCTGCTTCTGCTTCCTTCGGCTTCCTCCCTCCCCCTCTGGCTGGTGTGGTAGCGACATGGACTCGGTCTTTTTTATGGCGTGGGTTTAATGGCCTGTTACGCGGACAGGTTGATCAGCCAGCCGTAATCAGGAGTCAATGCAGTTGCTAACCCCTGGCTGCAAGAAATCCAAACATATTTCCAGATTCTTCCACAGTTGTAGCTTATTTATTTCAGCTCTTGACCATTGTGATTTTTAGATCGGGTCCGGCGACAACTGCCAACTACGAGTGTTCGACACATAAATGCGCGTTTGACACTGTAAAATGAAATTAAATGTCCCAATAGTTTGCAAAGTACTGAAATTGTTGAGATTCTTTCTGACGTGCTGATTATTTTAATGACTAAGTTATAACATATTTTTGGTTTAACTGTAATATGTGGTACGTGTGTCTGTTTGGTAGAATCAACGCAACATTTGGAATCTCTGGTATATAAACAAAAAGGCTGGTGAAGTACCGAGCTTAGCTCAATTGGGAAAGAGTGGGCGTCGTCTTATCCTGGAATCAAAGTCATTTTCGGTACAGTTTTACACTATATTTATAAAAATAATAGTATAGCAACTGTATTGGTAAAAATATCGTTTTCGCCGTTCGACCCCCGGACGGCAGCGCCCTCAAGGCAACGCCTGACGCTACCGCCCGACGGCTGAACGGCAGGCAGCCTACCGCCCTTGAAGCGGCGACAGGTAAGACGGCCTAATTACATGCTGCTCCCGCCACCGACAAATGACGACCCACCGCCAGGGCGGCGGCAGGTAAGACGGTCTAATTACATGCCTAATTTTTTTCTATTTAGTATTTATTTGAATTTTTAAATATGTCAAATGAGCTAAAAAAATAACGAAATTTTATGTACAGTCTCCCGACACAACGTTCCTCACAGTGTAATTTTTGGGGAATTTTATCCATGGCGAATATTGCTAAAACATTCATACAATTTTATATTTTACGAGTTTCTACATATAGCAAACGAGCTCCAAAAATTACGAAATTTTATGGGAAGTCTCCCGATGTAGTAATAGTTATTATGTAAGTTTCGGGAATTTTATACAGTCCGAATTGGCCATATCTATTTGGATTAACTTAACCATGAATTTAACGGTCGTAACGCTTGTTTTGAAGTGCCATGTGTCGGGCAATCGTGGTATATACTATTTACGGCTATCCGGTTCGCACAATTATCACTCTCTCTGTATGTGCCCTCTTGCGCACTCTGTAAATGCAAGCAATCGAGGGCTAGTCAGCATGGTACGGACTGGTGGCCAATGCAGCAGTAGTGGACGACGGTATGGGCAGAAAGGGCACACATCGATGTCATCATGGAGCAGCATCCGTACGACGTCCAGACGTACGACGAGTACGTGGCGTTGTACGTACCGCGGTTACGTAACAAATTGACCATTCCTCCACCAGATCACCCCGAGCACATCACGCACGAGGAACGTCTGGACCGCTCCATCAATCCCCACAGCACTTCGCGGCAGCATGACAGCATAAGACAGTTCAATTATCTTATTGTTCTATTCCATAAATTCGTACTGCTCGTTATTGAACCTGTTTCATATGTCACTTCAGTTGGAGCGGGCATAACGCATCGCAAGCGCGTCGGAGGCCACCATTACTAGTCCGAAGACGCCACTGGACCTGCAGAAGACTATGAAGTTCATCCTAAAGCAGGCCAAAAAATAGTGCACAACCTTACCTGCGGTCGTCCCTCGGATCATAGTGCGCACATGAGCCACCCAGTGGGGGCACCATGCTCACCCGCCAAGTCATTGCGACCTAGCGAGTCTGGCCAGCCATCGCAATGTACCGAGTATGCATGGCATCATAGTACTAACCGTCGATCATCCGTGCGTCGTACCGACGAGGATGTTACTTACGTACGAACCTACATGTTTTTCTTATTACGCCTTGCGTTCCACTAACATCAAGGCGTTCTCCCACCGCAGGTCCGTCGTCGAGATGCATCCTTTTTGCCATCACCACCTGCATAGACTACCACTCCCCGTCGTTCATCTTTGCTGCACATTCGTGGGGTATGAGATTCGTATTGTACATCCGGAATATTTATTTTTAATAATATCGTTTCATCTTGCAGCCTCCAATTCAACATGGGGTGACGACGAGTCCACTGATGACGACACATGCCTTCCAAATGCTTCTAGAGAGCAATGCATGGCGCCAGGGTTCACAACGTACGCAGGGCAAAGCTCAGTGTTCTCGGCATACCCAGGGTTTGGACACTTTGGTGGGCAGAGCTCCTCTGGCTTTACTACCACGTCGTACGGTCAGGGCGAGAGCTCGTTCGCACCACAAGGGGGATTTCTAGAGTCATTCATACATGATATTATTGTGGGTGGCTCGCAGTTCGGCACATCTCAGCTGGACGACTTCGACCCTTACAGAACCCAGCATACTGTACCTCAGCCTACTGGTCCACCGCCGCCCACTGAGCAGACAGGACGGTCTCCATACAAACATGTCTAATTTAGACTGCATAAAATTTCCAAAAAATTATATAATAATTATTACTGAATTGGAAGGCTTCACATAAAATTTCATAATTTTTGAAGCTCGTTTGCTATATGTAAAAACTCATAAAAATATCAAAATTGTATGAATTGTTGAGCAACATTCTCCATGGATAAAATTCCCCAAAAATTACATCGCAAGGAACATTATCTCAGGAGGTCGAAATTTTCATAATATTTTGAGCTCATTTGATATATTTAAACAATTACTAAACGAAATAAATAGTCAGGTAATTAGATCGGCTAATTAGCCGGCCTAATTACCTGTCGCCTACTCCCTAGGCGACAGGCTGCCTGCCATCCAACCGTCGGGCGGCCACCGGACGGTAAAAACAACATTTTTATCAATACAATTGTTGTACTGCTATTTTTATAAATACGATATAAAATAATGCCAAAAGCAACTTTGATTCAGGCAGAGATCAAATCGTAGTATTCACCCGAGTGCTCGTTCTCTGTAAATGCTAGAGTCCTAGCATGTTCCCGCTAAGGAAAAAAAAGCGTTAGCTTCACCTTTGAACTCTCATTACTCTTTCTAGCTCTCGACTTTCGGTATAGGAATTTAAGGTACATTGGTCGATTCAGTGAACATATCTATCTTTCCTTATGCCACTTACACTAGTTTGACTTTTACTGTTGATGGTTTTAGGTTTAACGTGAAATTTATACAAACAAGCCAAATGCTAATAAGCCATTTCGAAAAGTTGTCACAATAAATCACTTGGAAAAAGCGATTTAGAAATTATTTTATTTTTTTATTTGAGAAAAGCCATAAGTTGAAAAAAACAAGACCGACATTAGTTAAAAAATAATGATAAAATAAGAGTAGTGCTTTCATATTTTTCACTCTAACAAGAATTATACTAATCTCAAAGCACACGAAGGATAAGTAATCACTATCTACTATTTAATTCTGCTTTAAAATTATGCAAATCACTTTAAAAATATATATAGAAACACCTCCTAATAATAAACGAAGAAACCTCTCTGAGCTAACTAAAGCACAGTGGACCCAGTTGCCAAAATTGAAAGAGAGACCACACCATCAGTGCTTAATCCCCTTCCTTGATTTGCACAAGGATTTGTTTGCTGGTCTCAAGTCAAGTACCATTGCCATTCCTCCCACTAAAACAACATCTTATCATTAATTGGCATACGCATGAATTTAAGAACATGTAGACTAGTTTTCACAAGAAAGAAAAGTGTTCCAGCATGGTTTAACTTGGTGGGAAACACGGTGCTACATGAGGCTAACAGTGAAAGAAAAACCTGGCCGTTGACTTTGAATGAAAGACTGATCAAGTTAATCCTATTTTGTCAAGATTTGGTAAATGGTCATGGAACAAGACAGCAACATTGTCCCAGCTACTCAAAACATGTCTTTCCTCTGAAGATTTTAGTTGAGCTGAAACCTCATACCTTGGACTACTAATCACACACCGCATGCTACGAAGAGAGACCGGGTCCCTGCTGCAGCAATGAATGACAGGTAAGATAACCGTGGCACAATACTGCACCCAATGCCATGTGGGGCCGGAGGTCAGCTGGTCCACTGAACCACCCCCTACGCGCCCTATGCCACGTGGGACCGCGTACAAAGAGACCGTTCGACGGACCCCACGTGGCGGGCTCCTGTTGGAAGAAAGGTTGCTTTTTTCCCCTTCTTTTCCGGCTTCTCCTCCCGTCGTTGGGGAGGCAGGTGCGGAGAGATCTCGTTCGGGCGGGAAGTGGATGGCGGGTGGGCCCGGGATAGGTGGGGAATTTAAAGACCAGGCTCGGCCGCTCGCTCACCCGGGGAGCGGGGTTTCGTGCACGGCTCCCGCTTTGTACCCGCCGCCGCACACGCCAATGCACTGGCCGCCGGCCGCTGCGGGCCCCGCTACCCGGTGGTCAGCGCCCCCACCGGGCGGCGCGAGGTGGCTCTCCCGACGTGTGCCAGTGTGTGTGATGAATCATGCGAAAATTTTGCGTGGGGTTGGGGGATAGGGGAATGCGATTTGCGTGTTACTAAAGGCGAAACCGCGAAAGATGTCGACTGTTCGGTGGGCCCGGCGGGCAGTAGCGAGTGTGCTGGTTTTTGGCTGATTTTTGTTTGGTCTGATTCGTTGTGGCTGCTTCGTTTAGTTAAAAATAAACAGCAGTTGTCGAAGGTATTTAGAAGGAGAGCAGTGAAAAAAAGGAGAGATATATAAGTGAGATAAAAATGAGAGAAGTAGAGATGCTATTTATCAATCACTACTATTATCAGTCACTAATCAATTCTCTACCGATGTACGATGATCGACAAAACCTGAACAACCTAACAGTAGTTGTTATACATATATAGGTCAGGAATCACGGCATCCCGGAGGCGGTCATCCAGGGGATGCTTCGTGTGGCAAGGGAGTTCTTCCACCTGCCGGAGTCAGAGCGGCTGCAATGTTACTCCGACGACCCCAAGAAGGCGATCCGGCTGTCGACGAGCTCCAACGTGCGCGCGGAGAAGGTGAGCAACTGGCGCGACTTCCTGCGCCTGCACTGCTTCCCTCTCGAGATGTTCATTCACCAGTGGCCGTCAAACCCGCCCGCCTTCAGGTGAACGCCCAATCGCTCGATCACATATATATATATATAGTGTCAGAATCAATTTTCCCGTAGCTGGTCACCAACGACTGCTACTTAATTTGAGTCTGGTCTTTAATACTGTTCGTACCAAATCTTTCAAACCGACCCGTTAATTTGCCAACAAGGGAAGTTCAACTAACATGTGCGTCGTTGACAACTTTTAAGAGGTTGTTCCAATAGGGAATTACGGCAAAAAGACAAACAATTGAATTATTCAGCTAATAGATGGATCGAGTTGAAGATCTTGTTAGCACTCAGTTGACGACCATTTGGTTGCTTTTAGTAGGGGCTGTTGAAGATTTGATGATTGTCAGGGGACAAAAATAACTATTCTGGCTGGGTCGTGGTAGCAAATGCCTGCACATGGCACTAGAGTGCAAACGGAGTGAATAATTTTTGAAAGTCGTCCATGGTCGAAAGACATCAAAGGTCATCCGTGGTCGAAAATCATTGAAAGTCGTCAATGGTCGAAATCCATCGTGATCGAAAGCCATCGAAGTCGTTCGTAGTCAAAATCCATCATGGTTGAAAGCCATCGTGGTCGAAAGCCATTGAAAGTCAAAAGAAGTCGACCATCGCTTGTAGTTGAAGTTGGAAGCCATCGACCATCAGTCGTAACCGGTAGTCAAAAACTATCGATCATCGGTCATAGCCAGCAGTCAGAAGCCATCGACCATCGGTAATAACCAGTAGTCAGAAACTATCGACCATCGGTCGTAGCCTGCAGTCAAAAGCTATCGACCATCGGTCGTAGCCGGCAGTCAAAAGCCATCGACCATCAGTCGTAACGGTAGTCGGAAGCTATTGGCCATCGGTCATGGCTGGGTTACTGTAGTAGGACTGTTGTTGTAGCATGCCTCGTCCAAGTACTACTGGTGATTGGTGGGGGACGTCTGAGTACTTACAGTAGCGTACAGTGCTGACCATATGGGTCCACTCGTCAGCGGAACACAAGAAGTCAATGGCAGATTATCAGTATCCAAGTTTCGCTAACGAGTGGGTCCGTATGGTTAGCACCATATGCTACTGTAAAAAAATATAGTTATGTGATAATATAGTACGAAATATGTATGGTTTCTTAAAATACTATAAAAAAGGTGTGGTTCACTGGTAATTTATACAAAATACTTGTGGTTCCAAGAAATTTACTCTATATATATTGGTCATTCAGAAATAAAAAACCGTGCCTATGGAATTCAGAAGTGCTCACCGTTATTATTTATCATGTCAGAGTTCGTGATACACAGATACAGAATCAGAGTAGGAGTACTTCAGAAGAATCAAATCCCATAAATGTATCATGAAGTGCCATGTACCTGGAGTAGTTAACTAGGACTACAAATTATTTGTATTTGGCCACCAACTCACCCAACAATAGTTAGCTGTGGTTTTCGTAGGCTGGTTTGATTACAGCTAGTGCTCCTAAAAATTAACCGCGATTTGGGAGAAGCAATACAAATTCAGTGGTGGTTGAAAAGAATCTTCTCCCGTTGGGTTCTATGGTTAAAATAGCCAGAGCTTCACAGGGATGCTCCTGACCCCTGAACTATCTGGCATGAAAGTTCTAACTGTACTATATATGCGTAACATGTACTATATATGTGTTCCTCAGATACTAAGTGCATATTTCTAGGCATGAACTCACTTCACTAGAGTATATGTCAATAGAAATGATTGTACAACATAAAAATTCACGACTTGTTAACATGCTCATGAAAGTATATTTTCTGTAAAAACTTACAAACCGTTTGGTGCCTTGTTCGGTACTCGTAAGCTATAAAATTCGGTCGTGCTCGAAGGCCGATAGTACCATCTGTGCGAACGGAATTACCGGATATACTAGTCGACAAGTTGTGGTCGATGAAACGGTCGAAGGCACCGTGGTCAAAGCAACCATGGTTGTGTGGTGTGGTCGAGGCACCGTAGTCGACAGGACATGGTCGAAGGACTCGTGAATGGACCTGGAACAGAACCTGAAAGATTGTGTGCGGTTGTATATCGGGCCAGATAGCAGTTAGTCTGCATGTAACTGATCGTGCCTACTAAACCGAGTGCGATGGTTAGTGGAGCAAGTCGTACGAGTAGTGAAGAGTGTGCGAGTTATAGAGATCGTGGCCGAAAGAGTCGAGTAGTTTTAGCCTGTACACTCGTAATCAGAGTATAAATATATGTGAAAATAGAAAAACAAAGAGCGGATTGACGCAACGCAAATTTTCTACATGTCTTAGGTTGTGCAGAGATATTTGTGTGTGTCTAGATCACTGTGTATATGTGCGTCACACTCTTTCAAGTTTCAAAGCAATAGTTGAGAATACGCTAGCGAACCAGTTTTTGCAAGGCCCTGGCAAGGCATATGCGCATGAGTCCATTCTTTTCAGCTTGTATCCAGCTTGTATTCGTATAGTTCTTTTAAATAAATAAATAGAATTGTTTTTTATCACTTCAAAATATCTTATTAAGATAATTTTTTTAAAACGATTTATTAACTGATAAGAGCGATTTATCAACTGGTATTGCTTATGATGTTATAGCTTTCGCCAAACAAATAAATAAGACAACTTCTAATCTTTTTAAAACGGTTTATCGACTTATCAATATTTTAAAAATCGTAAGACACAGGTAAAAAAACACACCCAGCATCTGGAAATCCCCTTAGTACTGTAATATGATTTGATACCACGAGCTGCGAATAGGTTGACCATAATTTTGCCTCTGACCCATAAAAAGAGACTGCGCTGATGCTCAGCGACCGCGTCCGTCGCAACAAACCGTACGCGAGAGATTGAAACATGGAACCCAACGGTGAGCTCGTGAATGCCAAACCACAAGATGCAAGCGGGCAATAGTGGCAGAACTACACAAGTCCCATGGTATTAGCTATATAGAGTCAAACGGTGCGGAGTGAACATCTAGCGCAAGAATTTACAACTAGTCTGGTAACGAACAGGTCACAGCCTAACTGATCTAGGTAGGAAAGCTCCTCATATGTCACAAAATAGTGGACATTGGTGTGTCCTCATCCCCGCACAAGTCCTCCAATTCAGCCATGAAGTCGCCTCCATCGGCGCCGGCTGCGTCGCTTATCATCTTATCCTGTATCGCCTGTCCAAAACCACCAAAATATGAATCCCAGTTAGAGTTAGGTCACTATTTGTTAAGCTTTTGAAGAGGCTAACTCTATAGGCTGTGAAGCATATCTTGGGATGGACAGGACAGTGCTTAAGCAAAGTACAATCAAATAACCATACCTTGGACTCCGCCAGTTCTGTGACGCAGGTTTGCAGCCTACGGTATTGTTCTCTTGCTTCTGGATATTGAGTCATTGATTGCACACGAGCAAGCGCTCTTTCTAGCCTGCCTTCAGCCTGCTTCCTGCCATCCTTCAAGAAATCGTATTCATCCTCATCCTTTGCAGGTTGGATCTGCGATGGACCTTCAAGTTGTTTCTGGGCTTGGAAACCACGCAGGCCTCTTCCCTTTCTCCTCCACCTAAGTATAACTTTCTCCACAATGCTTACAGACCATACTATCTTCCGATAGTTTTTCCTTACTTGATGTCCTCTTACATGGGCCTAGTGAACAATAGAAGTATAATTCCATAAGACATAAACATAAACAGAATATGGCATTTTTAAATTAGTGGTTAACAACCTAATTTACATGGAACTATTCTACAATCAAGAAACTGTTAACGTCTGCAACTCAAGAGTCAAGACCACCGCAAGGGTTGAAATCATTTCCAAAAGAACACACGGACCCCAAATTACTACTACCACAACACTTGGTTTTTGCTACCTTTTCTCTCATCTAAAACTAGATTGATGTAGTGGTTGAACAAACTCGCTTCAACATTAAAGTACTGGAGTTTGGTGATCACAAATTCACAATGACAAAATGCCCATTTTTTTCATAACAACAGAGTACTGGTCCAATAAAAACTGACTGAAATCATTTCCAAAAGAACACACGGACCCCAAACTACTACCACCACAACTGTTTTTTTTAACTATTTAAACATGGATTAATCCGTAGTATAAAGAAAGCACAGTTCCATGAAATAACTTTAGTTGGTTTGCAGATTGGAAGCTTTGAATATTAACTCCATAACACTAAGCAGGGAGTTTGTATTAACTGTCCTGTCATCAAATCAAATAAATGAAGCTACAAGCAATCTGAAGCATTATGTGGTCATATGAGAGTTAGCAGACAAAAACCAAGAATTAGTAGACTAGCACAGAAAAATACCTGTATCTTGACAATTTTCTGTCGAATTATCATAAACTCCTTTCTTCCTTTCCATCCTCTAAACTTGTTTTGGATACGAACTGCAGCAGAATGCAAAGGCACATCATTCTGTCCAGGTTTGGCGTTTTTAAGAGAAACAAGTGAAAGCGTGCGTTCATCAGATAATCCACAATCATCATCTCCATATTCAACCACCTTCTTCCTGTGGAATGACTCTACCCTAAAAGCTTGAAATATTCTGGCTGCCGCTTGAGTTGATTTACGAACCGCACTAAGTGAATCTTTAAATGAATCTGCCTGAGAATCCTGGCAAGCAAGCTGAGCACAACTTGACTCTGCAAAATCTTCCGCTGCTGCTAATCCACATATTTCTTCCACATTGCCAACCTTTGATTCTTTTAGTGTAAGTGCTGAAAGATGACTTGTCAAAGCAGACTCTGCAAGAAAACCGGCAATGCCTTTGTGTCCATTTTCTGATGCTAAATCAGCAGGCGTTCTTCCAGATGGGAATTGAGGAGTTGGATCTGTCAATGCACCAGATGCAGCTCCATTTGCTATCAGGGCACCAATTGTCCGCTCCCTAAAACAATAGAAATGCTATAGGTTCAACATAAAGGGGTGAATTTAAAATACTCAGAATTATGCACACTCTTGTAATACCTTCCACAAGATGCAGCCCAGTGAAGCGCAGTCCATCCATGAGCATCCCTAAAGTTCACATGTACACCTGCAGTAATTATTGGTCTTATAGCCCAATCGTAGCCAAGTGCAGCTACTAAATGAATCACGCCTTGTCCTTCCTTGCCTAGCACATTGGGACCTTTCCCATCATCATGTATCTTATGGATAAGCCAATAATACAGCTTTTCTTTTACCAATTTCTCAAGATTCTGATCCCGTGCAGCGGCAAATTCTCTCACATCCGCCGATGGTGATGCCAGGTTTGAAATTTTATCATCAAGCATCAAGGAATTAATAGTGTTGATCAACTCAGACTTCTCATTTCCACCACTCATAACATACCTCTCATAGTCATCTGGTCCCAGGGAAAGTAACTTCTCAAGACGGATATGTAAATGCATTTCATTTATGCCGGTAGCATGGGGATCTGGAGTCTCCATAGGCTCGGTCTCAGAATCACGGAACTCGAATTCCCGCACTTCACTACAAGCTACCCTATTAGAGCATGTCACATAAAATGGAACTCGTCCAGGATGATGTACTGGCGTGTAGCAGCGCAGGGAGCCATCTGCTAAAACCTCGGTTGGCACTTCAACATCCCCAAACATGCATGACCACTTGAAATTTTCTACATCTTCTTTATTTGCCAAGAATGTACCAGTAATTAAGACCTGCATTTGGGTGATAAACAAAAGAAAGATGAATAATGCCAGGTAGTTATTGTAATTAAATAGAAGTCTAGAACAGAATGCTCAACATAATAGTAAGCTCAGGACAAAATATATCACGCCTATGGTCAAAACAACACCAGAAGAAAAATAAAGGATGTTGCAAACCTTAGAATTAGAGCCAGTGAGTGCCCAGCTTGGAGAAACATCAATAATGCTGAAGAGCTGGTCTTGGGAAAGCGAGGGGCTGACTACATATGCATCTAACTGCTCGTTGATAGGCATACTGGAGCCATCAGTAACATGCGCAGTTTCAGTACTACTCCAGAAAGCATCAGAACTGGACTTGATGTCCAAATCAACTACCTCTGCAAGTTCATCACTCATCCATCTTGAGAAGCTGTCGAATTTCTTCAAACCATCGGGCTCAATCTTAAAGAGATCTAATGATGACTGCTTCAAAAGTGGATATCTGATGCTTCCATCTGTATAGCTATCATTCTGCACCTGAAAATTTAGGGTAACATGTCAGTCCATGGCAGTAGGTAATTTTTTTATGCACTATGTATTGTATGTTCAGATACTATGGTAAACTACAGAGTACATATATGGAACTATTCGTACAAACATTTTCTTAAAGCTAGGCAACAAGTGCTACCACTGCAATTGGTTTCTTATCTTGTTTAACATACATCAACTAGCAGTGGATATTGAAGAGTTGAGATACCCCCTTTCTTAAATGTAGGGGAACACATTACTCATATATATTCCTCATGGATCATGCATACATATCATCCACACCATAGGTACTCCAAATTTCAAAACTGCATTCACACAGTCCCCAAAAAGGTGTACTGCTATGACATTGCACAGCAGGAAGGACCTTCCAACACCTCTGGAAGTGGTCTGAAGGACTTGATTGTAGGCATTAAGGAGAGTGGGTGTAGAGAAGTTGCCCAGCAGCCGTGTAGAAACAAGGATCCCAAAAGACAACAACGGAATTAAAGCAAGAAAATAGCAGAACACCTGTGACGACATCATGCCTGCAGCACTCAGCGCATCAGCTTCCTTTTGAGTGAGGTTGTTGGTGTACAGTACCTCAGACATAAATGTTTCTAAGTGAGAGCTATCATCCAGATTGTTAGACTCCATGGTGGCAACAGAAGAATGTAGCGTCGGCTCCATGAACCCAGTTGGATATTCTGGAAAGGGCTCACCAAACTGCACTGAATCAAGTCGAGTTTTGGCACCACCTCTTAATCCAGCTCCAGCCTCATTGAATACACTAGCTATGTCATGGTGAGTAACAAAATGATTGTTCAAGTTAGCTGTTGTAGGCTGCATTTCACCGTGATAACCTGCAACTGTTGTAAAAGAAATATGAGCCAGAAGCCAACATTTACACAGGACCTCGCAAGGTAGAATAGAAATCTTGCCTAGATTATTTACAGAAGTATCTGGAGCTGAAGCGCCCAACAGGTTGTTCATCATGACTTCATCCACAGGCTGCTGCATCTCAACGTAAGGGTGGTATCTGGAGCTTGCTCGACAGTTATCTGCTGCACCGAATTTTGCTTTAGATACACTGAAAGAAGTTACATTATTGAATATGCATCAGTTAATATATACTTAGTGCAGATGATGCAGAACGAAGATAGAGAAACAGCAAGACCTGTTTCAGCATCTTCATACTCCGAAATCTGTCCACTAATTGGGCTTTCAGCATCCATAGTTTGGGAGGCTACCTGGCTCTGACTAGCAAAAGAGTTTGAACATGCAGGACTATCAGCATTCGATAATCGTGCAATCTCTTCAGCTTCTTTCGCACGACTGAAACTTTGTTTGCCACCCTGAAATCATTTTTACTTGGAACATCAAATGCGGAAATGGGATCTTAAATAACAGACTTACATCAAAGAGACAACTGGATGTAAAAGAGCCCTAACATCATGTTGTCATTTTGCTCCCAGAAAAAAATGGTTTCATAATATATAAGATGAGTGGCAGTGGGAATGCACTAGCAGTGAAGTTGTAGTTTGCAAAGACCCATACTTGACCATCACAGTCACTGTATGTGGTACCATGTAGAGCCCTCCTCCTTCATTCTTTTGTTTTCTTCCTTTTGTAGTTTTGTATGTAGGAGAGGGGGCTGTTGCGAATGGAGAAGTGGATGTGCTCATGTGCATACCAGCAAAGTTGGTGTTGATGGTGTATGTATGAGAACTTTTCAGCTGATACTTGATACTGACCCAAACTTGCAAAGAAAATGGAGAAATACAAGTTCGTCACGTGTCAAAATTAAACGTACCTTGACTTCAAGGTAGTGCACAAGAACGATATTCATGAAACCCCTGAAAAAAAGGATAATAATCAAATCATGGCACATTTTTGTTATGACATCATCTCAACTATCAGTCTACTATCTAAAAAGTAATTTACATTATATTCAAAGAAATTAATGCAATATTCACCACTTACTCTTCTAACAACCAATAGGTCCGTCTTTGGAAGTTCTCATTCTCCTCCCCATGGGCATAATAGCAATGAAGTACATCAACGCTGCCAACCTAAAAGGACAAGCTTCAGCTCAACTGGTCTAGTAATAAAGCCACAATCAAAAAGAACAAAAGAGAGATACAAGAAAATTATAGCAACTATTTTGGCAGCACCATGTAATTCTCTCCAGTCTTTTTCTCAACAGAAAGATAAGGAGTAAAACAAATTGTGTTTCATACTGACTTTCAGCTTTTCATGAGCTTCTTTGACTGTCTTTCCGTCCTTCTTCTTTCTCCAGTTGTGTCCATCCTTTCTGAAGTATCTCAATATTTTCCGATCAAATAGAAATAGTGCACCACCTACAACAATGACATGAAAATTGCATACAGCAAAGCAATCTGAATGTTAATATATTACCATCCCTACAATAATCAACAGTGCCATATATGCATATCATAACAATGGTTTTCACCAGGTGCAATTCAAACAGGTACAGTTCCTACAGCAAACAGGACGCTGGGTAAAAGAAAACCAAGACAACAATGAAGTGTGATAGCTCCCCCTACAAACAGAGAGTTCATTCCAAAGTACATGCAAATACAAAAATGTTACCTACTAAACAACCTGGTCGCATGTGTAGATATAATACCTGGCCCCATTATCAAATTATTAGTGATGAATAAATGCATGGCCCCTCGTCTTCTAAAAGGTAAGGGAACCAATTAGCATTGTTGACAATTTACAAGGTTATTTCCTGGATCATGCTTTTAATATTTGATGCAAGAACAGCCTAAGACACAATTTTAGTGCAAATTGTGGCCGATGTTCCTTTTAGCGGATTTTATTCCAAGCTGTTAGTGGTCCAAGTTCCAATGTTAAAACACTTTCGGACAGCCTTCAGGCCCTGTAACTGCTGTGTGAATTTTAATCGCATCTAGCAAAAGAAAACTTCCTACAACCTCAACAAGTTGGAATTTCAGAAATATATGCATGCCATTTACATGGTATATCACGATATGGCACCCGAGCATAAGTCTACAGCATCAAGACGAAGCAAACACTGCAGTGTGACATTTCAAAAACAGTGGTCCAACTAAGAAGAATCCATACTTGCAGGCTTGTTTGGTGGCTCCGGTGCAATGGAGAACTTCTTGTAATTCGACAGTATTTGGCAGATTTCGGTTGGCCGCAGCCATCGATTCTGAGCCTCCAACAGTATCTGGGGAATATCTGCAAATTAACAACGACATTAGTCAGCCATTAACCAACGACACCAGTAACCGCTCACGCTTCGCTTCCTACACTAGCACATGGTCTAGGTTTCCTTTACGCTCCGATTAGTTTTCTTCATTTTGACTAATTCAACTCTCTACGACTCGCGAATCAACTACGGGCGTCTAGAAGGAGCTAAAACAAATTCTAAACCCGGAGAAACAAAAGGATCTCCAACAATTTGCAATCCAGAGGAATTGTTCGAAGCACAATATGAAGCCAAAAATCTCCGGAAAGACAACCCCCACAAAAACCCTAAAAAATCGCAAAAAAAATACCAGCTCGACCCTAAACAAAGGGAGACAAAAAACCCTAAAAATCTCGGGAAAAATTCTCCACAGGGCGTACGGATCATCCGCTGCAAAAAGTCTAGGAGGGAATCCGCACCTGGGGGCTGATTGGACAGCCCGTACTCGCGAATCTCCGCCATGCGATGATCCGACCGGAGACGCCCCGCTGCGGATCGCCCGGTTTGGAGGCTAAAATCGGAAGGCTTCTCGAGGGGATTTGGGGATTTGAGAGGCGAGGCGCTTCACGAGACTTGGGATCACGACGCCGTCGGATTGGAATATTTTGCTACAGGTGAGAGTAACGAGTGGGAAAAGTAGCGGAGGGGGGTGGGTGGGCTAGTGTGGAATGACGGTATTGCCCCTGCATGGACGGTGCCCTGGATGAGTGGATGGGCGTCGCTACTCGCTAGTGTGGAGGACGGAATCCGGGTTGGTTTTTTGCAGAAAAGGGCCTGTATGCTGTTCGAATTGCAGATGTTGACGGACTTTTTCATCGGCAATTGCTTGTTGCTGTTCGTGTTTTCTCCTAAATTCTGGTTGCCTTCGTTTGTCTTTCCTGCGACTAGTTTTGTTGAAAATTTTGGTAGGCTTGCGTATGTGAGCGAGTCATGACTTGGGTCAAATTTTAGGTAGATGACAATACGAGATTTGGTTGTGATAGGCCAAATAATCACTACACATTTGTTGCATCTATGTTTCTTTCAGAAATAGTGTGCGTGTGAATATTACTCAAAATAAAGTGCTAAGATCTAAGACAGTTATTTTCATGAGTGTAAGTTTCCAGCTTTCCCATTCTATGGTAAAATAGAATAACACGCAAACTTCAAAAATCCTTATAAAGTATTGTACACAATTCTTTCTTACGTTATTTTGTAATGTCTTACAAATAGCAAATGAACAACAAACTCAAAGAAAGTAATTGAGCAAGAAATCACCCACATATATACCATCATCTCAACAAAGGTATTGAGCTTCTTCTTTTTAGTTTCTAAAAGCTGATTTTTGATTTTTTTTTCTATAACAACAACTTTCAAATGGAATGTCTTTTTAGGATGAATTTATAAATTAATTATAGTATATATTATAATAATTTTATTTATATCAGTTAAAATTGTACGTAAGTGTCAAATAGTGACCACAGCCTGCAGGTGACCACCGGTGACGTTGACGCATTTCACACCGGTGACGTTGACGCAGCTCACAGTGTAGATTGACCATATTACCCTCGGGAATTAAGGACCACTAATCAGAATTTTAACTTCTTGCAGGGAAATCCTGGTTTAGATTGTCTTCGTAAAAGGTGCACGTGCATCACATGCTACTTCATATGCATAAGATTTTGGGGTGATCAATATGGCTTATGGCTTAAAGCTTAAGCTTATTTTTGCACTATTCATAATTTCATCTTTTTCTAAATTTTTGATTTTTTTTTTGAGCTTTTTTGTCGGTTCTTTTTTTCTCGTATTCGTTTGCGTTATGCGTGATGGGCTAACATATTTTTATATTTTTAATTTTTAAATTTAATTATGTTAAATAAGCCTCTCTCATTCTGATGTTTTTTCAACCAATTCATGATTTTCACCATAAGCTTTCAGCTTTCAGCCGAACCGATCACCACCTTTAGCATTTCTTTTGGCATCTTGAATGACGAAATGTTTGCTTGTAGAACCAGATTGCTACTTTAAAGTTGTTAAATGGGGCTTGAACAGACCTGCCTCGTGCACGATGGCGGACATAAGAATTTGTACCAGAAACAAATATTTTATGTTTTCATTGTCAGCTATGATACTAAAGCAAGAGCCACGAAATAAAGGCATTCATAGTGTATATAACCTAAGAGGTTTTAAGGTGGATCATATCTAAATCTTAAGGCTAACGTTTTAATGTATATAATCCAATGAGTCTTAAGATGGTCTCACTTGGCAGATAAAGAAAAATTGTATTTTAATGCTTGTGGTCAGGTCTTTAGCTTGAGGACTGGTCTTAAGGTTTTTTTGCTTATGACCTGTTTAAAGTCACTCCTGTAATGTATAAGGTCGACCTTAAAGTGGCTTAGGATTCTCTGTTTTTATACACTGTGGATGCCCTAACACATTTGTGAATTAAAAAAAGGAATGCAATCTTGATCCCACTAAGGCCACTGTACATTGATTTGATGTGATGCACTAAACCTAGGCTATTAAAAAAAGTTAAAACCTACAACCCCAAGAAGGTGCTAGCGAGAGAAAGAGAGAAGCCCACGTCACCAAGCATCGTCTGTCTAAGAGGGGGTTCAAGTTAACCCTACTCATTGCAAACAATTGTTCTTATAGGGAACATGTTACCTCATTAGCTCGTCCAACGCCGATGCTTTAAAAGGCCCCCACTCCGACTAGCTTATAATTAAGTTTATGGTTGTAGTTTTTAGTTTATGGTTACAATGTTGTTTTTTTGTTCGTGAAAAATAACGAAAAATTGAAAAACAAAAAAGTAAAAACAGTTCATCACAGACAATAAAAAAGAATAAGAAAAAAAAATAAATAGTTAAAAAAATAAAAATAAACTAAAATTAGAAATCGACGTGTTTTAAGTAGTTTTTTATTTAAATAAACTGTAATCTAAAAAATCAGAAACTAAAGCCGTGTGAAGAGGTCCTAAATGTTGCTATTTTCCTTTTCCAATGCATTAAGCGAAACATGTGGCTTATGACTGAAATTGCACTGTAGTTAAAGATAATTTATTTAACATAATTAAATTTAAAAATTTTAAAAATAGAAAACATATGCTAGTTCAACACGGACAACGCAAACGAATACGAAAAAATACCGACAAAAAAGCTAAAAAAGCTAAAAAATAAAAAAAAATAAAACTTATAAATAGTAAAAAATAAGTCAGAAGCTGAAGTCCAAATGAGCGGACCGGCCCATGGGAGATACACAAAACTCTTAAGCTGGGCCCACATGATCGCTGGCGTGGCAGTTCTTCCTCTGAAACACAGCCATAGGAATCGGATAAGCCGGGGCTCCTCTCTGAGGCAGAGGGAACGAGAGAGACCAGAGCACGTGATGGGGTCTGCGCTAATCACAAGATTACCCCTTCTCATCTCTCCCTCCAAGCCCAGACCCCTCTCCCCTCTCGCCTTCGCCGGAGCTCGCCGCCTCGCCTCCGTTTCCTTCTCCTCCGGCAGTGGCTGTGGCGTCCTGAGTTCCCGCGGCGCCGAGTATGCCGGCGTTGGCTCGTCGATCTCCGCCGCCGCCGCGGCGCTCGGCGAGGCGGCGGAACCCGGCTCCGAGGCCATCTTGCTCAGTGTCCAGGTACACTTCTCACCCAATTACCGAAACCCCTAATCTAAATTTGAAGAAGCTTTCGCCCTTTGGGTTTTCCCCGTGAATTGTTCGAGAGCGAGCTAGTCAGCGAAGCATGTGTGATGCGCAGTGCCGTCTGGTTCTTGCAGGGAATGATGTGTGATGGGTGCGCTGCTAGCGTGAAGCGGATTTTGGAGAGCCAAGTAAGTATGTTTACTTAATTTTTCTTTCTTTTCTGTTAAGATAAGAAAATGGTGAAGAAACGAAATCGAAGCTAGAAGAGAAATTTGCTCACATTTAGACTGTTGTATATAATGTTGAATTAGGTTTTTGCATAGGAAGTAGTAGGATTAGAGAACAATCCATGAGCTTCAGGTTGGTACCCTGTAGCTGTCCTGCTTTGTAGCTCCATTTCAAAGATACTCTTATACCGAACATAGAGCTTGGGCTAGCAGCGTCCAGACATTGTCATGAGATAATTTTTAGCTGCAAGTCTTTGCATATTGTGAAGATCTAGAAACCATAATGTACTGCATACACTTGTATTTTTTTCATATGCTTGCGAAGAACTCGAAGCTTCACAATGTTCAGCAAGGAAATGTACTGATAATGGGGGCATTTTTAGCCCATGAATTATCTGTATTTCAGCTGTTCTCTTATGTTTGCCTGTTCAATGGTTTGTGCCTGTTCCTGACTCCTGAAACCACCTCTTATTCTTCATTTCTTTTATGTCTTCTGTATCCTTTTGCTGTTGTTTTTTACTCATCACCGTGGGACACTCACCCAGTCACCCACTTTTGCAGCCTGAGGTTGCTTCTGCTACTGTTGATTTTAAGGAAGCAAAGGCAGTCGTGTGGACAACACCTGAGGTCAAGGTGACAGCGGATTGGCAGAAGCAATGTGGAGAAAAACTTGCAAATCACCTTGGGACTTGTGGATTTGAGTCTCACCTGCAAGGTAAAGACTGCATTTCCCCCGCTATCATCCGGGTGGCCAATACGGATAAATTGAATTGTTTGAGTTCCCGTGCCCTTCATATTACCAGTAGGTCTTGATCAGAAACTACCTGGGAAATTCAAAGTGCCAGACCATGTTATTTCACCTAGAAAAAATTGTTCCTTGGCTAGGTTTGATTTAGTGTCCGAAGTGCCTCAAAATTCATGCTAACATTTGGTTGGTAATGTATCAACTATTGAATGAGTATCACTAATTCAATTGAGCAACGCAAATTTCTCATCTTTCATACATGAACTCACATTTGTGGGGTATACACAACATTTTAGGCGCAAAGAATAAGATGTGTTGATGACATCAAGTTAATAATACCCTTGAGGGTCGAAGCATGTCTTTTATCAACATTTGTGATTGCAACATCACTTGTTCAGCATTTTGATATCAGAAACATTACTTGTTCAGCATGTTCTTTCCATCACAGATCAAGGTGAAGCCCAATAAAGTCAGCTCTGAATCTCGATATAACTGCTGTTGAAAGCTGAATGTGCCACATATAGTTCGGTAGAATTTGAATCAACGCCTTAGTGGAACTTGTTATGCTGGAGAGTTCTGCAACTCCACATTACAGCGCTCCTTCGCTTGGAGTGGGAGCTCAACCTTAACTAGTGCTAGTGTGCTATCATCATAGCCTCTCTCTTACTCGTGAACTTAGTTTGAAAAGTTCATCTGGAAACATCCACTCAAGTAGTACAATGCTAGGATCTAGAATTTGCTCAACTCCTGCCTTCATGTCTTGTTATTACATGTTGCGGCTTTGTCGAGAATATTTAAGTATCCAGTATCCGCTGTCACGAATGAATATGTGTATTACAGTTGAATTTCTGCATTTCTCATCAGTCATCACCTTTCTTCGTGTTTATGAGTTTATATCCATGTTATGTGTTGCCAGCTTGCCTTGTCGCCACCGTCGATGCTTTTTCAATTCGCCCATATTTTGAGGGATATACGCTCGTTCAAAAAAAAAATTGGAGGGATATAGGGTATGTTCTTTACGGTTTCTAAAAACGGTTTTTGTCTTTTGGTACAGTATCTAACTTTTAAATAAAGTATTTACTCAAGACGGGATCTATAAGTTAATTGTAGTACATATTAAAAGATTAACATCTATATCAACCAAAATCGCAAGCAAGTATCTCTCTCTCCGCAATCTATGTCATAAATAGCCAAAATTTAAAAATTTCAACCAAAAGCTATAAACCGACAAAAAAAACGAGGCTTGGCATCGCTTCGTTTTGAACAAACTTCGGCTTGAGCTTATTTTTCACTATTCATAAATTTCGTCTTTTTCTGAACTTTTGGCTTTTTGAGCTTTTTTGCTGGTTTTTTTTCTCGTATTCGTTTGCGTTGTCCGTGATGAGCTAGCATATTTTTTTTTCTATTTTTGAAATTTTAAATTTAATTACGTCAAATATGTCACCTTCAGCTACAGTAAAATTTATGTCGCTACAGTACATTTTCAGTCATAACCCACAGCTTTTCAGTTCAATCAAGCGAGAGCATATCGGCAAGAACCAGTTTTCCAAGGGCTTATTATTATGTTAGGCTTGTGTGTTTCGCTGAATTGAATTGTGCGTGTGCGCTAGGGGGTGATGGAAAATAGGAACATAGGAGGAGATAGTTGTAGTTGGGCCGGTCTGATGTGAAGCAAAAGCCCACTCTGTCCTAACCTCCGGCCCGTCCCGTGGTGGGTTCGAGCAGGCCGAGCCGTGGGGATCGGGTGACGCCCACTCGCTCTCTCGTCATGCCGCGTGCGTGCGTGCGAGCCTAGAAGAATCGGCAGCCTTTGTGGCCACGCGGCCTAGGCGGGAACTGGAAACTTGCACGGAGCCTATGCGCGCATGCCCACGGTCCACCCAGCCGCCGCCGAAGCGTGGAACATGATTGAGGAAGCGGGCTACTACAGCCAACAATGGCAAGGGCAGCCGTCATGAGCGTGCGTGAGAAAAAAATTGGTGGATTCTTTTGTGCTGCGTCTTATAGATTTTGGTATAAAATTTTAATTTTTGTTTGTTTGTAAGAGAGTATAGAGAGACACTCGCACGTAATTTTAATCGATATAGATAAATTCGGTACAATGTCTACTACAATCTATTTGTAGACTCTACCTTAAAAAGATATACTGTTTGAAAGCTACTTACTGTAGCATAAGCTTGAAAATAAAAGCTAAAAGCCCAAAAGAATCTAACCATTAATAGCCAGAGCACATTAATTAGAAGAAAGAAAAGTTCATGACCGTCCAGTTATCTTCGTTGATCTATGATTTGGATCAAGTGTGTACTTGTATGGTCACATAGTCTACTTGATTAAGAGCTCTCCTGGCGGTGGCGCCGGTGCAGGGCCGATGCACGTACCTGGCATGGCGCATATAGTCTTAACACACGTTGCCGCCCGCGGTTGGGTGAACCGGCGAAGGCGTGAGGAATCAGGTGCCGGCGGTGGTGGCGCATACCACGACACGTTCGTACCACGGCGGTTGTCGTCGTCGTCCACGGCGGTGCTCGGACGTCACGTTCACACCACACTACCACGCATGCTTACCAGGGCGGGGATCTCCGGAGAGCGACGGCCAGGACATTGCAGCCTCGACGGAACCTTGCGGCTTCCGGTGCACCGCATCGCCATCGCAGCATGTGTACGGTGCGGACACCCGAGGAGGGCGTCGGTCGCGGGCAGCAATCACGAACCGGCCGCCTGTCGGCGGTAAGCCGCGCCGACGCAAAGGCATCGAGCACCATGCCTCTCACCGTGAAGTAGATCGCCGGCGCTCAGCAATCTGGCACGGGCGAGAAGGTCGACGGCGTCAAGACAGCTAACTTATGGCCTTTGTGCTTCTCCCCAGTTGCCCTATTCGCCAGGAGGCAACGGCCAATTGCGTAAATTTTTATGCCACGAGGAGGCAACGGATCAGTTGCGAAAATTAAAACAGGTGCTCCTTACAACGACTTCTGAGTTGCACAAAGGTTTGGACCAATATGCCGATTAGCTGCTCACTGAAGGAAGCATTAACTACGACTAGCAGTTTCCTTGGTAGGCATTACAGGCGCAAATACATGCGAGAGTATTGCTTCAGGATCGGGACGCTGCGTTCCACTCAGGCTTGCTCACACACGCTTGGGAGGTACATAGTGCACGTTGTTGTCTTGGCAAATCCCCTGGAGTGACGAAACAAAGAATGTTAAGATCTCCAATAAGTGCATCTCAACGCAAGTACTGTTGCTAAAAAAAAGCCGGTATATGGTTTTACTTGATACTCCTCCGGGAGCTCCTCAGATACAGCCAGTGTATAGCACCCGGGAATGAACCTCCCTGCAGATTGAGAAAGGCACACAAGTAGATTTCAGTTACTGCCATAGTACAATACTCGGGTCATGTATTGCACAAAAACAGAAGTGATCCTCCAGCAAGTTTATAACAAGGTGGCTGCCAGAGTAAAAAAAATGCATTGCGCCATGAACCACGGGTATTAATTTTGCCAAGCTCTACTTAACTAAAAGCCTACACATGATTTAAAAATGACATACTGGAATTCCTAGAAGTTAAGCAAAGGTAAGAAATACATCCTTTGGGATTTTCTTTTGACAATGCTGCTAAATAGAAGACATATACTCGGCAAATAACTATCATAAGCATCTTCCAAATGGTGTTGCTGTTTCAAAACTGGAAAGCCATGCCAACAAAATGTAAATAAAGAGGATTGAACAAAGGATTGCAACAACACAACAAATATAAGTTCCAGTAAATGTAAATGAGATTATGTTCCTGAGTGTTGAGCCTAAAAGTCAATGAATTTTGAGTGTCCTATTGACTTGTTTAGTGGAAACAATCAAAAAATTGTCAAAGCATTGGATACGGTATCAAGAAATGATCTGTGATGAGTCTAGAGGACTTTAGAAAGGGAACGAAGAAACATTAGTACACGCTATGCAGCTATGCCCTTGGAGAAACACAAAGTCTTTAACAAACTATTTACTTTATCTGTACTTTTATGACAGATATGAACTAATCCACTGATAATTTCCTTATGAACACCAGGATTCAAGAACCAATTTCTGGACTTAACCAGCTAGGGGTGGAAATTCCCTCTTGGCCAAGGTTTTTAGTTCGGTTTTCTGATCCTTCACAAATAGCACTCACATCAAATCAAATCAAATCAACAGGAACTATAGCAAAACATCAATCAGATAAAGCCCACTACATATATTTTACCAAAGGAAAATTGCCTACATACTTTGACGGATGCTTACCAAACTAGTCTAAGTCCTGCCATAAAAAATGCAAAGGGCACCAAGCAGACAATGAACTATAACAATTACAACATTAGCCCTTCAGAATGGCATCTCCAAATGTTCTAAAAAGGGGTAACTGGTACTCGTCCGCTCACCACACCTAGTAGCGATTATATGCCTAACCGGAGAATTATACAGTAACAGGGAGGGCTACCGTTCCTTGTACATGACCTAGCATGTCTGTTTCTAGAATAGTCTCAACAAAAAATTGCATATCACCATGAGCTAGGAAAAACAATAGCATAAATGAATGCAAACTAAAAGGAGAAGGTAGTATGAGTAAAAACATAATTAAGGGCCATGGGATAACCACACACTCACCAATTCTCAACCAGCGAGCAGCCCAGCTCCTACTGGGATCCATCAAGGAGATTATTCTGCATGCCAGAAAACCATCTTCATTAGCTCCCATCCACCCTCAACACTGTATCATGCAATATAATTCGAAACAAGAGAAACACTGGACTGCATAAATAAATAAATAAATAAATAAATAAATAAAAAGCTTTATGCAACTTAGCAGCAACAATTCCTTAAAAAATATATAGTTGTTTAACTTTTATGTATTCGATGAGTTACTCACTTATCCTACATGAACATATATGGTAATGCTACAAAGTCTCGCAATGAAAACTATTTTTCATGAGGTATTCTCAAAATCAACACAGAGGCTGAAAATCAGAAAAATCCCACAAGCGTTGCATTCTTTTGGGATTTTGCCTTCTTATCTGTTTGTGAGTTAATTTAAAGCACAAAATACATATGAAATTCCAACATGGAATAGCCACATCCACAGCAGGCGAGCAACCGATGAGGGTGCCCGTAACACAGAAGAACTGCAAGAACAAGGCTGGCTGAGTGCGATGAAGCATGGAGTTACCCGGTGAAGTTGGGGGTGGTGCAGTTGACGACATTGTCATGCTCCTTGTCCATCTCCAGGAACGGGCAGTTCTCGCAGCCGTTCTCCCTGAACTGCACAGCCCAAAAAGCAATCAGACACAAGAGGGTGGAAATCACACAAATTTCTCTTGGAAGAATGCTAATAAGCAGCAGGCTGCGCGTAAATCGAGCACGAGATCGAAATCAAGAACAAGCAGCTAACCCTACCCGCCGACCATGAATACCCCCCGGGGAAATAAAACCCCAAATCCGGCACCGCATCCTCCCCCGGCTTACCCAACACCCAGATAGAGGCTGAACCAAAAGGAAACCCTAAGCCCTAGATTGACGGGTAAGGGGTGAGCACCTGGTCGTAGGTCTTGACGAGGCGGCAGCGGAGGCAGGCCCGGAGCTCGTGGCCGAAGCTCGTAGGGATCTGCGCGTGCGCCACCCGGTCGTCCTCCTCCATCGCCCCGCCGCCGCCGCCGCCCCTCATGCTCGCCGCCCCTCTCCTCTTCAACTCCTCGCTTCTCCCCTCTCGTCTCCTCGCTTCCTACCAAGAGCTCTCTTGATCTGCGGAACCCGAACGCTGAACCTAAACCTGGCTAGTTCGCTCGGACTCGGCGGAGCGTCTCAGCTTAGGCCGCGTGTGTGGCGTTTGGGCCTGCGGGCCACTACAGGGCTCTTGGGCCGCCCAGAATCGGGGCCCAACGACCAGAGTGGGCCTTCCACTTTTTTTACTTTCGGTTTGGTTTTGGATTTTCTCAAAAATCCAAATATCGAAATAGGACGGCTTCTTGAAATAGGTTATTCAAATATTTTTTAAATCTAAAATTGTATGAGTTGTTGCTGTTATTTTGAAAGATGAAGACAAAACTATCAATCGAAGCCAAAAAATATATCGGATCCTTATGCATCAGCTAGATGGAGAGTATGATTTGGATTTCTAAGGGGCACATACGAATACTAAGTGGAAACGTAAAAACAAAAGAGAAAGTAAGAAAAAGGCACATGTGCCTCCACGTATCCACTGGTTGTTATAGTATAGACTGTAGTGAAGTGGAAGGGGATCAATGCTTTTATTTTATATATATATACATACATATATATATATATACATATATATATATATATATATATATATATATATATATATATATATATATATATATATATATATATATATATATATATATATATATATATATATATATATATATATATATATATATATATATATGTATATATATATATATATATATATATATATATATATATATATATATATATATATATATATATATATATATATATGTGTATATATGTGTATATATATATGTATATATATATATATATATATATATATATATATATATATATATATATATGTATATATATATACATATAGCGGCATTTTATGAATGGACGACGAGAATTTTACTGCATCATGTGATGTCCCACTGCAATTTCGAATCATGGTACTAATGCATCATATTTTGTGAGCAAAAAAATTGCTTCGTGATTAGGGAGCAAGCTATTCATAATGAGAAACATCGCATTACGTGTACGTGAGTGACGCCGTACTATACTATACTATATGTTGGTTTTTTATTGTAGTTTATAGTTTTGGTTTTAGCATAAATATATTGGTTTTTTAGTTATTGTTTATAGTTTTTGATTTTAGCATAAATATTTACGTAAACAAATTGATTGTCGATGTGGTTATGAAAAGGCTATAAATGGCCACATCATCCCCGCTTGGTTGGGTTGAAAAATTGTGGCTTATGACTAAAATTGCTCTGTAGTGGTTGAAATTTCACTGTAGCTGAAAGTGGTTTATTTGACGTAATTAAATTTTAAAAAAATAAAAATAGAAAAAATATGCTAGTTCATCACGGACAACACAAATGAATACAAAAAATAGATAAAAAAACTCAAAAATCAAAAGTTCAAAAAACAAAATTTATAAATAGTGAAAATAAATCGAAACTAGAATCTAAAGCGAAACGAGAGCCGCAATCAACGTCTAGATGTAAATAATGGAAATAATTTATCAGGGCCTTCACATGCCTCGGTTTTGAAAGGATGCAATAAAAACATTCAATAGCGACACAACACCCGTGTCTGAAACGATTATACAATGTAACAATGAAGTGCTACAGGCATTTGTTTTTTTAGGGAAAAGTGCTACAGGCATTGATTACCTGAACATTATAAGCCTATGGATTAGAGGGGAAACAAGACGAGCTAAAGAAGACAGAGCTTGGGACTATACAGTGAGGCTATGAGAGAGGGACTATGAGCTATTTCTCATCGGAACCGGTAGCGAGTTCACGCCCGCCCTTCGCCAATATGTTAGTTCTTGCTTTAGATTGTCCAAGAGCAACTCGATGTCCGTGTTGATTTTGTTGAATATCCGACCATTACGTTCTCGCCAAATGGTCCAAAGGAAGAGAATGACGTTAGAGTCGAGTATTTCCTTTGAACCTTAGGCACTTGTTGAATTTGGCTTGTTGCCGGTTGTCGCAGGGTGCCAAAAGAGCGTGAGAAGTGAGCCCAGACTTGCCAAACCCAAGGGCAGAGGACAAGAAGATGATCGATTGTTTCTAGATTTTGCTCGCAAAGGGGACAAAGTGTGTGCGTCGCAACTCCGCGTTGTGCTAGGTGTTTAGCTGTCCAGCAGCGGTCGTGGATAGCTAGCCGTGCAAAGAACATACATTTCAGTGAAGCTTTGTATTTCCAGATTAGCTTGTGGGTTGCAAAACGAATTCCACCGATGAAGAATACATTGTAAGCGGACTTAGTGGAGTACCCTTCCAAAGGGTTTAATTTCTAAATGTTTTGATCCGCGGTTTGTGGTTGGATAGAGACGGAGTGACCTTGTGCCAAGGACCAAGAATTGGCAATTGCTTGAACCGACATAGCCCCCTGAATTCCGTGGACCCAGGAGTTGAGTAGTAGCCCCTGGGAAACCATGGTGGTTTTCTTGATTTTGCTGTGAATAAGTTTGCAAATGGTTGGAGCTATGTCTTCAGCTGATTGGCCTTAAATTCAGTTATCAAGCCAAAACAAGGTTTGGTTGCCATCTCCGAGACGCACTTTCTGTGGCTGCTTTGAACATTGCATGGACCGCTACTGACTTTGGGACAGAAAGGAGTTTTTGGCCTATGACCAAATACACATGAACCTACATGGTCACACACTTAATGGGCTGGAACGATAAGTGGTCAGATGATAGTTTCCGAGTGGGATTCGATCTCTACTCGTATCGGATACGGATCCGATTGGACGCTATATAAGGAGAGGTGCAAGGGCTGAGAGAGGTATCCTGAAAACACACCCGTCGAAACCGTAGCCGCCACCTCTCGTATCCCCTGCCGTACACGCTGGTGCTAGCACATCGACGCACGGTGCTCCATCCCCTGGACTTGTGGACTTCGATAGAGGCGCTGCTGTGACTGTGGACGTTTGGACGGAGGACGTTCGACTACTATCGCTACACCGACGCGCTCTTCGTTGAATCGGCTGCTTCAACTCTACTTCCGCTGCACTACGCGTCTAGTGGTAATAATCTATGATCTCTTACTCGTATGATTTTTTGATTTACGTGGTATAAAAATTTTAATCTGCGCTAGTGTAGCTCACCCGTATCTCAACAACCGATAGTCCGAGACACACCTCAGAAGCAGGAATCAATTGCTACAAGAACAACCGATACTAGCTCAGAAAATGGATCAACAACTATTCTTCCGTTTACTTCCGTCCAGATGGGAAAGCTGGAACATGACAGTCTGAAAAGGCTGAAAAGACTTTTATTTTCTGAGAGCAGCACAGCTCTCCTTCAGAGAGGAAGATAGAAGATGATGGTAGTAGTGGTGCTGCGCTGCTGCTGCTCATAACAATGGATGAAATTAGGTGCCACTGACTGGAACGAACCATCCTCATTTTCCAGACCTACCAACAGAGACGCAGCATGCAATCAAAGAGCAGCACTGAGATCTCGCAGCTGAAACATCCAGTCACGGAATTAGACAGTACACCATTAGGTTGTTACATTAGGTATGCCACAACCAACCCAACCACAAGCGCATGCACACCAAATGTTAAATTAGATAACCATCGTCGTTGCTTGCCGTACCCACACCATCAGGATTAAAAACGAAAGAAGAAAGAAATCCGGCGCCAAATCGCGGAAACAGGAAAACAAACCAGCAGTTCAATCGATCAGTCCCATCAACCAAGAAACTCCCTAAAAATCTCTCCTAGAGACGGCGACGGGAATGAATGAAGAAGAAGAATGTAGGCTATGTCCATCAGGTTGTTAAACCAGTGCGATGCTGCTCTCACCGCCGGGCGGCTTGCGGATTCCACCTAGGTAGTCCCGGGACGGGGCCTTCCCGTCAGCGAAGATGTCGCTGCCGGTCATTTCCTTCAGCTTCACCGTGCTCAGATGCTTTTCCGCTGTCCCGGGGGTCGCGTCTCCTTTGAAGATGTCGTTGCCGGTCAGGTCGGTGAACTTCTTCGTGGGGATCTTCTTTGCGGTTCTCACCACGCTGTCGGTGTCAGCCTCTCCAAATGTGAAGCTGCTTACCTGTTGTCAACGCGCGAACGCGAACAGTAAGCACCATTACAAGTTGCAAACTTGAGGAAAGTACTAGCTGTGTTCAGAGATCAGATCGAACATGTGCGTTCTTCCCGGCGTGTGTGAGGCCGGGCCGTTCTCTGAGTTGCGAGGCCTGGGATCTTCTGGAGTGGGCAAAGATGTCATGGCCGCTGAGCTCCTTGGATTTTGCATTGGATATCTGCCTCTTCATTTTACTGTCCTCCTCGCTCTGAAGCGTACCACTTAGCTCGCGCTGCTTTGCCACCTCTGCAATTGAAGTTGGTTTTTTTGGAGAAAGGCTTTCTTCCTCGGTAAATGAGATGTGACTTATGGTACTAATTGCCTGTAGTTAGACAAAATCAGATTTGATTTCTATCAGATCATGAAGCAGGATTAGTTTCATAAAGTGAATTCTATACCAAGTCAAATGTTATTCGTCCTTACACTTTGAAAACAATACAAGGCACACTATTGATCAACAGCTTACTACGGTATGTATGTTGCAAACAATGCACTACACCAGAGATGCCAAATCTAGAGATGTTAACCAGTCTGTGTAAACAATGTTCAGTAGCAGTGTTCATTACCACTAGTTAATTATGCAGTGATAATTATGAAACCATTTGAGCTCCTTAGAAATTTCGTGAAGCACTACATATATATTGTTATCTTGTATCTTGTGAACAAATAAAAAAAAATCCAAGAGTACCTGACTACCTAAATCCTATTGTCTATCAAACAAAGTTCTTGTAAATTGAGGCTCAGTTTAATGGTTCAATCAGCAGGTCCACTTCTATTACAAGGAAAGGTCACCAACCAATGTGTATACATATTAATATTGTTAGCCAAACCCTTCCCACAAGATTCATCCCAACAACTTCTGATTCTTGGAGGTTAGAAGATTTAACAAGTCTGATATTAGCAACCAGCAGCTAATATCAATAGCGTTTCAAATGTACTAATAATCTAATGTTTGCAAACTAAGAATATTAAGCAAGTGCTTCCTCTCAGTCATTTAGCACAACATCTGAAGGATAAAAAAAGGAACTTTATTACTAACAATACAGCACTGCCTCAAATACTGCTCAAGAGTAACAGATTAAAAAATAGACCGCAAATCATTGTACAGATTCCTTTTATCGTTTTTTCTCTCTCTCACAAAAGCAGCACCTGATAATTCTTTGAAGCTGTTCGGATGGGTGTCACAGAAGCATTGCCGGATTCATCTTCCTCAACCTCGCCTCCAGCTGCAAATATGCCACTTCCTGACATCTCCTTCCACTTGGGAGCTGAGCATGGTTTCCTGAAAAAAAAAGAAGAAAAACTTATTTAGTGCACTGCAGCATGCAAATCAGTAAATCACCGTGTTAAACCCCCTTTGAGTAAATTACTTAGATCTAACATATAGAAAACTAAGATGATTTGCAGAGCTTGCCGAACGATGCACAAATCAAGGGTCTTGTGGCCAGTACAAATTCAACAAGAGTATTCCTAAGAAGGGAGCATAATAAAATAGTGCAACAGGTCATCAACAAAAATTTTGTGACTCCGACGCTGAGTTGCTATGGCATTACTGCAAGATTCCATCGTAGTGCGTGAGATCACAGCAGTATGAACATCCAAACCACGTGACACTACAATCTAGTGGAGTAGTTCTTTTGCACGGAGCCTACGAACAGCAATAAAACTCGCCGCACATATCTCACCGACCAAACTGAAACTCAAATCCGACGGATTTCCCTTGGTGCCCGCGTCACAGATCAACGCGAACACCTAAAAGCTAATCTTTCCCAGGGTGGAACCGTAAAACCCGAGAGATCTAATTACAAATGTCGAAATCTCCGCGCGAAACAAGAACAGGACATCGAATCCCTCCACTCCCAAACAAAAGAAACCAACACGCAGCTAAACGCGGCCAATCTCACCTCTTGTTGAGGCTCTCGGCCTCCTCCTCCGTCACCTGCCCGCCGAACACCACCTTGCTGATCGCCTCCGACGGCTGCACACACCAAAACCAAGAGAGAGAGAGAGAGACAAAAAAATCAGACGAAACAAACAAACCCCTTCCCCAACAATGGCGAAGGAAGCTACTCCCGAGGAGGGAGCGGGCACTGGCGTATGCCTCCCGTCAAGTCACCTGGTGCGGCCGGCGGTTGGGCGGCGGCATGGCCCCAGCGGCCGGCTCCTGCGGCGCCCCCTCCGGCCACGTCAGCAGGTCCGCCGTGGACGTGTGGGACTTCCTCACCGGTGCCGGCCTCTCCATCCCCCTCCACTCCTCTCTCTCTCCCCTCTGCCTCTCTCTCCACAGCCTTCTCTCTCTCGCTGCTGCTGCAGCAGCAGCACCCTGCAGGTTTCTCTCTAGCTAGCTCGTCGCTGGCGAGTTTCTCTCTAAAAGGCGAGGTGGTGTGGTGAGGTGGGGACTGGAGTGGAGTCGAATGCAAGGAAGGCGAGGGTCGCTTGCGGTGCCTACCCTCCTTTTTAAAGACCCCACCCGCGCCCACCACCGCACACCCCACCTACCCGAGAGCCCATGACAGGTGGGGTCAGGCATCGGTAGGGCGATCCCGCTGGGGCTGACGCGTGGGCCCGCGCCGCGGGGTTGACCACGTAACGGGCAGCCCGTAACGTGCGCTTCTCATTCCCAGTATTTGAATTTTTGAACGCTTGCGGCTCGCCCGAAACGGCCGTATTACCCGCTACCGTTGCCGTTTTCCTTTCTCTCTCAATGGCTGTCGCCGAGAATGTTCTAGGAGAATCTAAGCACATACTTTTAGGATGTGGCTTTTGGTTTATGATTTTTGAATTACGTGCTTATGAGAGCAGATGCGAAGAAAAAAATCGTATACGATTTTAGTCATCTGGTGAACTCGGTACAATGTGTACT